>CM029526.1:19698766-20298766 GCA_017140615.1 Eucalyptus cladocalyx
AATATATATATATATATATATATATATATATAAGATTATATCAGAATTTAATTGATTATAAGAATTATTGTGGCAAATGAAAGGTTTCAAGTGCTTGTAATTTTTTTTAAAGTCCAATTATGTGTGTAAATATTGAAAGAAACTTTTAACTGTTTAAATAGTCATCGTCAAAATAGGCTGAAATTTTCCAATTACAGGACGAGTCATGGAATTGTAGCGAGGAGGGGTTATGTACTTTGACTTTGCTTTGGCCTAACATGACCTCTTTTATCTCCGTTCCATGTTATAAACGTGGACACCAACCGCAGAAAAATCAATGCACGTAAAACAAAAGTTGACTTAGACCAAATGATAATGGTTCCACGGACCACATCATGCACAAGACCTAAGCAAAACATAATCTTCTATGCATGTCTAATCAGATTAATGTCGAGTCGTTGAGGGTTGTTTTAATACCGTCAATCAACGCAATTATATTCAACACGCAAGTTTCAGAGCTTCGAAAATTCCAGGTTAACTTTAAGTAATGGATTCTAAGCACGGAATCTCGTCACTTACCTTGAAATCTTCCTTGACTACAAGAAACCATGTAGATTGGAACAATTTTCCGTTGTATATTTCAATAGTCTTGAAATTTAAAGCTATTATTTTTTTAACGATTTTCAACCGTCATCAATTTGTAACCATTTTTATCTGCCATTACTTTATTACAGTTTTATACTTCTAATGGGGTTGGAGTAAATCTCTTAATTAGACAAATAAGAAAATAGTCAAATCTCAATCACCTCTCCTTTGAGCTTCTAATTAAAGATAAGAGATTTCTCAAGCCCTAATTAGTCAACTTGGACTATTAGAGATATATTTAAAATATTCTATGATTCTATATATTATTATATGGTTATGTATATTTCCTTTGATTGGTCTTGATTTGTTACTTTAGATAGTTATTATATAAAGCCTATAAATAAGCTCGTGTATTCTTTATTTGATGTTCTAGAGAATATTACATCTTTTAGTCATTATGATTCTCAACTTGGATTAAAAAAAATCAACTCCTCAAAGAAGTAGAACCTCGTCAGTTTACTTGCCTAGCCACCAAAAACGTTATTAGTAGACTACACTATGATGTCACTTCCCTAAAGGTGATTCGATTTTTTACCTTTTAATTACTGTTGGCATGGTGATTTTGAATATCAACAAGGACTACCCAGTCAACCATGCAACGAGGATAATTTCTACAATGAGTAACACACACACATGCATTGACTATGAAAGTCTTAGGAGACAACTATTCATTCCTGCTGACACTAAGGACCCGACCTCATAATTTGGCAATTTGCTTTTGTGTTCATCATCTTGAGCAGCGAAATTTACGCTAACGAGCTTCTTTGAATTTTTGATGTACCTCTTTTCTTTTTGTGATAGGAAACTTTCCACACAGACGTTTTGTCGTGTTCACAAGAAATGTCAATCTTTCACATCTACATGATGCTTCCATGAATGTCTTTACACATCGCACTGTGAACGTATCAATACAGATGTTAATGCAGTTGAGTTGATTCGGACGCCAATGAGAGTAAGTGTGGGCTAGGTTGAAGATCTTCATTTAACCAATGAATGTGTCAAATTTGGGAAAATTATCATATTAGGTAGGCATATTATGATTTTCAGCATATAAATAATATTAGTCGAAGCATCCAATGTGAACCATCTTAAATTTTGAGACCCACGTTCTCCCTTAAGTCTAATCATGGAAACCCATGACCCACACATATTTAATTTATCTATTCCTTTGTTTTCCAATTTGATTTACATGTTTCTGATCTTGATATTTTCTAACTTTATTTTGATTTTAAATGCACATGCCATCATCTAATGAGAGGAACATAGATTAAAAGACAATGTCAATAGATGAGATCCACCACTTATTTTGTAGGAAACCATTTTTACGCTTTGCCAATTTCTTGACGTTAACTCCTTTCCAACCTCTAAACCTTCCTATGTCCTATAAAAATTTCTGAACCATTAATGCTTTTCCATAGCGATATTGGTCGTTAGTATTCATTTGAAAAACTATCTTTTCATGAGTCATGGAAAAATTACCTCTATAGCTTGGCACCAATTTTATCTTAAACTAAAATTTAACTTCATTTTTTTTATAGTGACCCTACGCAATTATTAAAATGATGAAAGTGCAGTTATAAAATTGACAATAAAAACATTTCCAAATATCACTATTTTTAAATAAATTTTCACTAACGATTACATCTATAGTCATAAATCAAACCTGAACCTAAGTGATTTAAGAAATATAGATAGATGGAAAAATAAGTCATCTTACCTTATAGTGATGGCCTGCTCATTGAACGCGGTCCGACTTGCATTCTCTGACCCACCCAAGTTGCAAAAGTTAAAATCAAACACCAATGTCAACAATGTCAACTCCACAGCCCATTGACTTCACTTTTTTTGTTCCCAAAATTCATTGCTTTGCATTGCACAAAACAAACCATTTTTACTAAATTTTTAATGCAGGGTTAAGAGAGAGAAGAGGAATGGCATGGCATTGAACGGTCAGATTCTATTTATTAATTTGATAAGGAAGTAAAAAGTGGTAATGGTCCACCGAGATACAGGTACTTGTCAGATTCCACTTAATGCACCCATTCTTTTTTGTTCTTTTCGATTAGTTCTTGGTGTGTTTGGTAACGTTTTTGTTCACCGAAAATAATTTTTATCAGAAATGATTTTTTTTTTTAAATTTCTAAACAATTTGAATATAAGAATCGTTTGGTAACTTCGAAAAAATTTATATTTCTTTAGGAAAGAAATCGTTCATTTAAGTACAATTTTGTTGTTTCTTTTAATTTTTTAAATATTTTTATTATATTTTTTCCTTTTTTTCTTCTTTCTTTTTTCTTTTTTCTTCTCTCTCCTTCTTCTCTTTTTGTGGCCGGTCACCGCTTGGCTTAAGCTAAGGTAGGAGTCCGGCGAGCTCGCGGCTTGTAATCAAGCCAAGGCAGAGTTTGGCCGAGGCCCAGTTGGAGCTTGCCTAGCCTACTGCGAGGCTCGGCCTCGCTAGATCTAGAGTGAGGCCGAGCCTCGTGGGTAGCCTCACGAGCGGCCACGCTCGACCTCGCCTAGGCGACGGAGGTCGGCCTCGCCCGGCCCGACCATGTGCCCCTAGGCTCGAGTTGACAAGCCTTGCCGTGGCTCGAGTCTTTGAGGCCGGCGCGCTTTCCGGAAGGTTGCCGGCCTCATCTAGTCGATTCGCCAATATCGGCCATGGCCAAGGCCAACGACCGGGCAAAAGGAAGAAGAAGAAAAAGAAAAAAAAAGTAGAGGAGAAAAATATATTCTAGAAATTGTTCTTGGAAATAATAAGCTATTTTTTTTTTCTTTGCTGTACATTCCCGAAATTTATTCTCGAGAACAAAAATTTTGCAAAGTTTCTTTTCTTTTTTCATTTCCCGAAACAAAAGAACAAAAATAGTTATTCCGAACGAAACAGATTTTAACAAATAGAGCCCTTAGGATACAAGATTTGATTTCCAATTTTAATGGAAGTTTGCCGGTTTTAAATTAGGATTTACAAGTTGCAGTAGATCTGCTGTTTTGCTTTGCTAGGTTGCAGTATAATAGCGACAGCCAGATCACCCACCTTGTGGACACTTCAGTTTTCGTTTGTGTGATGTTAAGTGTCAACTTCATCAATATTCACTCAGCCTCCACCTCTCAGATCTCAGGCCGGAGCAAATGAACCCATTAAGCTTTCGGTTTCAGGTTTCAACATTTTTGATTCTTTTGACATTAGCCTAAGGTCGTTTTGGGCATTGACTCATAAGATAGAACCATTGATGGAATGGAAAGTAGTCTGCTGATGGTATGATGAGGTAGTAATCCAACATTTACAAGAAACAGTGACTAGACATGCAAGTTTCTCAGAAATTTTGCAGGTAGACGTACAAGTTTCTCTTTCATCATTTCTCAAAGATGGGAAAGATGAAATTGGCCGACCATCATCCACACTAAAGACAAAAAATTGGCATCTGCTAAGAGAAATTCTTGAGTAGCAACATATAACAGGCCAAGCTCATGAACAAAACACATCCAAAGCAAGAAGGTGCCACTTCGCACATCTCGCCATTCAAACAAATAGAAAAACTTCCATAATAGATTCCTCCTTGCAGTGGCAAACACATCGTTATTGTGTGAAGAGGAAAAGTTACAACATTGTCTCTCTTTGAATAACAAAATGGAGGGAAAGAGATAGCACGAATACAAACACCAAACCACAAGCCATTGTCTTTAGGCTTTCCCCACAGTTAGTTCACAATACCCAATTACTGCACTGCATAACACTCGATGTTTTGTTTATATTACCTATACCTTCAGTTCCAAATGTGAGCGAAAAAAGAAGCTTCGAAGCAACATTTAAGAGTTCTGCTGCAAGGATTACCCAATGAAGCCTATTTCTTTCAAAGAACTAATTTACTTAGAACACAACAAACCATTTCTTACTCTCTTGTGCCGGAATCGGTATCCAGAAGTACCGGATAAGAGATCATTACCAGATGCAGACAAAGTGGTTCCGATTCATGGCCCTTCAATAGACATACTCTTGCTGATATTCTCACCAACTGCCTGATGTTCGTCACCTCTAAAATGCTTCCTCATGGCCTCAATTCTCTCCTGAGTCATGATACTGCCCGCAGAGTCCAGCACTGGAACAGCAACCTTGCCTTCAAGCATGCTAACCACAGATGACATGGGCGGCCTGAGTGCTGGAGTCACATTAGTACACATCAAAGCTACCTTTATCAATGCCAGCGCCTCCTCTTTGTTAAAGTGAGAACCAAGCCTCGGATCAACTAGTTCTATCAAATTCTCTCCCTCCTTCCAGAAAGTGTGCCTAGATACAGAAATGTAAAGTGAAGGTATTTCCCTTTCAAGCTTCAGGTATTGATCAGTTGCAAAATATGCTCTTAATACTGAAACAGGAAGAAGTATATTATCTCCCTTGATAATTACACGGCAAATGCAGTTGATAAGCACCTGCTAGTTCTAGGGTATAAATGGATAAAAAGAATCGAATGAGTCAATATAGATCCAACATGATTCATTTTACCGATTTTAAATAAAAAGATACTAGACTACAACATCTACAACATCACTTACTAATGGTTAACCGGTTGCCAAGAAATCACCTACACTGCTTTAAAATCGCCAGCTATTGTCGAGTTTTATCAACACAAATTATTTGTCAGTGTCATTACATGAAACGGCAGACTCATCTTTCAATGTTCTTGATTATGCAACTCAGGCGACAATCAGATTTGACAAGGACTAATAATGATTGTTTGCTCTAATGATTGCTCACTCAAAGCAAAACAAAATCTTACTTACAGAGTCAATTATATGAATGTGAAAAAAGTTAGAACTCAATCGAAAGTATATGGATATTCTGGTCAAGACATGGTCTTGAAAACTTTTTAATTTAACAGAAATTGCCAAAATTTAATAGTAGTCGAAGGACTTGTTTGGCGCTAATGAAACTACAGGGAGTATGAATATCAAGCATACAAACATAAAGACTAAAACTGAACTTTCGAGATCCACCCTAAATTATGGAGTCAACTTCCCCAAATTTCAAGGAATAGAATTTTCTTCATTCCAAAAAAAGAAAAAAAAAAAAAAGAATCTACATGAAAATTCAGAGTAGACCAACATGATAAGAAGAATCGGATTAATTTGAAATAACAAATTGCACTTAACAGCATGACAATTCGTTAAGCAAGTTTCAATAGCTGTTAACTGTGAAACTCCTTTGCAACCATTGAAAGTGCATGTGAGGATTTAAATACAGATATGATCATAATTGAAATGATAGAGTTGATTACCCAATTGAGTAGATTAAAGCATTCCTCTGTTCTTTGGGAGCTAGTGTTGCTCCGGCCATTAACAACTTCTAAGGCAACAACACCAAAACTATAGATGTCGGCTTTGTCGTGAGGTAACCATGCATTGCGTACTCCGGTGCCATATATCCACTGCACAACAAGAAAAGAGCTTGTGTTTGCAACAAGGTAACTGCCTTTAATAGCACATACTTAATATTCCTAAAATTCAAAAGAAAGAGTCATTCCTAAATGTGATGCTATGGTCTAAAGAGTAGAGGAAAAAAAAACAAATGCATCCAAATATATTCTAATATCATTTACCGAGAATATTTCAGGGGAAAAAAAAAAGATCATTGTTGTTCTTTATAAACTTTTTTTTTGGTTTGAAATATAAGTATCATTTATAAGATGACGTACATGAGCTTAAGGGCATTTCCCAGTATTACAAAGATATCTAAGAATGTGCAAAAATGGAGTGAGGGTATCTCCATATAGTACCCAATATTACATTTATTTGGGAAGGCCTAAAGTTTTTGTAATGTGAAGCTCGCCCTGTAAAAAGTTTACGAATTTTAGCCACGATGATGGGGACATCATTTGACTTGTTTTGGAAATGTCTATAGTTACATTTATAGTTCTTTTCGTTGAATGAACATTAGAGTTAGTAGAATGAACTTACAATTTTATCTTTTCCCTAATTAATCACATTCCTTTCAAAAACAAGTTGACTTTTCAAACGCATTAATGCAAACATCTAAAACATGTGAACATGCTTATCTATGTTTTTCCATGTGCATACAATAGAAACATGGGCGAATTTGCTATAATACTAAGTTATATTCAAATTAACAATTACATAAGTCAATATCGAGTATCATTACTTAATGGTAGAGTATGACACAATTTACATTTTTTTCCTAATTAATGTAAAGAGTGGTGGGACAGTCATAAAGCTTTTGTGGTTAAGCTGAATTTGTTGAGCACCATGCTTTGGGATGATGTGAATCCACCACAAAGCTCCCTTCAACTCACTTTTCTTAAATCAGAATATATGTTTCTATTCCATGCTTTTATGTTGTCACTTTGGCTCCTACTTAGGTTAATGAAACAAAAAGAAAGAAACTTACTAAGTTCCAGCAATCTTGGTGCTAATATGTGTTTGTCCTCCTCATCAAGCTTTGCTAAACCAAAATCTGATATTTTAGGGTTGAGATCCTCATCCACAAAAACATTAGTAGCCTTAATGTCTCTATGCACAATCTTCAGCCTTGACTCTTCATGAAGATATGCCAATCCCCGGCAATACCCACGCATATCTTGTGTCTTGTCCACCAATCCAACTTTAAGCGAAGTTCTTCAGACCTTCAATTGTATCGAAGACATCAAAGCTGCTTTTATCGCCATGTCATTAACTGAAGTCAATGAAGCACAATGTGATATCAAATTACCAAATAAAGCGAGCAAGACCGTTATTTTCCATGTACTCGTAAACCAGCAAAAGTTGATTTCCTTCAATGCAGCATCCATAGAGTTTCACAAGATGTGGATCTTTGAAGAGCGAAAATCATCCCAATCTCGATCGTAGGAACTCATTATTTCCTTGTTGTGATTTGGATGAAAGTCGCTTCCTTGCTATAGTGGTGCCATCCTACGTAAAACCTCGCAATTCAACTTTGGCATCGATCTATGTTGTGAAAATTGAGTTACATTGAATGCTTTTTTCTACATATCTTCTCTCTTGGGAATTGGGGGAATTTGGTTATGTTGAGAAATATTGTGAGTAATAAGGGTAAAATAGTAACTTAGTTATGAGTAGGGTTAAAAAAGCATATATATATCTCGTAACCCTTTTCATTTTGATTATTAGAAAACAATTATCCTTCACATGGTATCGAGCTACACTTTAAAAAAAAATTAAAAACCCTAGCCGCGGATCACCGGGAGAACATTGTTCCGTCACCTAAAAGCCGCGCCTCCCGGCAACCTACGACGTTGATCGGTGACCCCGGTAGTCATCGTTTGAGTCCCGCCTTGGGAACACATTGATCAGCCTTGTGGTTGTTGCTGCTTGTTTCCCATCATCGCAAATCCTTCTATCAAACCTTGCTGATCAGTTCCATATGAGAGTCCTCCGATGAAAATCTTAGAAGACGACATGTATCTCATGGTCTAGCCATGATGATGACCTTTGTGAACGGATTTCCCGCTAGAACCCTATTTTTTTTACTGCCTCGCGTGGCTCGTGTGAAGAGAATTGAGGCCCTATTCGTGCGCGTGAAGATCTATGGAGTATTGATCGGATTGGCTGAGTTTCGGAAGGACCGGGCGCTTGATATATCGTCCCGAGATCGTTGTTGCGGAGATCGAAGTTTTGATGTCTATCAAACTCGACGCTTCAACTTGAGGATTCGTGCGGAGGGCATCGATTCCGGCGCGCCCACATCAATTTCTTCCACAAGGAGCGTGTGACCGGAGGCGAGTTCGTCGTTGGTGCTTTGCTGTTTTTGGATATATATATATTTTTTTAAGTTCACGTTTGTGATGTGAGGAGTTATTAGGTGGGTCCAGGTGTCGTGGTTTCTATAGTCATGGTGGTGATATGTTATGATTTTACCTGATAAGGACAAGGCGCTGCACCCAAAACTTGTAAGCATCAAATTGGTCTTCTAAGAATTGAAGGTCCCACAATCTCGTTGGCCATTCTCGGTCAGGTCAGGTGCATACTCCTCAAGTTGCTGAAAAGCTATTTGTCTGATTCGTTACCATCCTCGGAAGCTATAATTGGCTTTGCAGTGTAAATTTCTCCTTTGCTTTATTGAGGTTTTGCTTTATTGAGGTTTAGATGCGCAGGGACTTGGGTCTATCGTGTGAAAGCTAGATATCCTAACTTCTGGACCAGATGGGATATTTTCTGATGGTGGACGGTAACTCACTCTATTATGTGTACTGCACAAAATTTTAGAAGTGGCCATTGTGGATGATAGATTTGCTGGTGATTATAAAGGATAGAGTTGTTGTTCTGCACTTGGAAGTTATTTGCATTGATAAGTATACTGGTGCTTTGGTGATTTGTACGGTGATTCGATTGAAACCTTTCTGTTTGGAATTTTTTGTGCATCTTTGATTGAATTATTGGAATTAAGTATTGGCAACTGTGAAGTTCATTTCTTGGGCTCAATCATTCTTTATTCACTAATGGCAACCAATGGATCGACTTCTGGATCTCCTTTTGGTCATTTCCAATTAACATCTGTTAAGTTAGATGGAACTAATTATCCATCTTGGTCTAAAGCGGTCGAGGTCTATCTTACCGCCACTAGACAACTGGACTATCTCACGTCTACAATACCGTCTGACATGAGTAAAGCTGCCGATTGGATTGCAGGAGATGCAATGATTCGGACCTTATTGTGGAATAGCATGGACCCTAAGGTCAGTCCTCACTTTATTCAATGTGACTCCGCTAAAGCAGTTTGGGATAAGTGTGCATTACTCTATTCGGGGCAAAATAATATGATGCGAGTATGTGACACATGGGAAAAGTTATTTGATATTCAACGTGGCGATCAATCTTTGTCTGATCATTATGCTCGGTTCACCACTCTCTGTCAACGATTGGATACTTATCTTCCTGCCTCAAACGATCCCGATGTTTTGGCTAAACGCCAAGAGGATTTGAGGGTAATATTATATCTCAAGTCATTGGGGCCTGAGTATTCATCCCTTCGTCAGCATATTACATCTCAGAGTTCTCTTCCCACAGTAGATGAAGTCTTCTCCCAGGCTCTCCGTTCTACAATTCCTGAGAAGAGTTCTTCCACACCGGCAGTGGAGATTAGTGCTATGCTTTCTCGTGGTTCTAGTGGACGTGGAGCTCGAGGTCGTGGTTATCGAGGTCGCGGACGTGGTGTTGTTCATGGTGGAAGTCGTGGAGGTCGTGAAGGGGAGTTGGGACTCGTGGTACCATCAATTATGGGAATAGTCGTGGTTCCCGCTATTGCCATCATTGTCAAAGAGCCGGACATACGAAGCTTATTGCTATACACTTCACCCCCGAGCTTAAACCACCTATTGCTACATATGCGAAGTTGAGGATTCTCTTGGTCCTCCTCAATAGCTCCACCAAGTTCAACTCAAGTTCTAAAGACAAAGCGATTCGGTTACATTAACACGTCTTGAGTATGATACATTGGTTGGCTCCCAACAAGTGACAGGATATTTAGCTCCTACTTGCTACTTTGGCACAAACCTCTAAAGGTAGTTCATCATGTTTGTTGTTATGCATCGTCGATTCTTGGGTTATAGACTGAGGAGCTACCAATCACATGACCGGTAACTCTAACTTACTGTCTTCTTTTCACTCTACATCTCCTTCATTATCGAATTCGGTTACATTAGCAAATGGTTCACGGTCTCAAGTTCTTGGTTTGGGAGTTGCTCATTTGAGTCCCTCTCTTTCTCTATCATCTTGTCCTTCACCTATCAAAATCTCCTTATAATTTGATTTACGTTAGCTCGTTGACCAAAGAACTAAATTGTTACGTGACCTTTTACTCTTCTCGTTGTGTTTTTCGGGATCGAGGACTCGGACGGATGATTGGTGGGGGACATGAATCCAATGGCTGTACTACCTTGATAAGAAGGTGTTAGGCTGGCTTAGTGAAAAGAACATCCACCGATGTATACCGGATGCATTGTCGTGCTGGTCATCCACCACCAAACCTACTTCGACGTTTATTTCCGAGTCTAAGTTTGTGAGTTCCTTTCAATGTGAAGCTTGTCGGTTGGTAAACATCATAGAGCTTCTTTTCCTTCTCGTATGCAAAGTCGTGTGTCTAGTCCATTTGAGTTGGTTCACTCGGATGTATGGGGTCCATGTCATGTGTCGATGTCTCGGATTCGATATTTTGTTACATTCGTGGATGATTTTTCCCGAATGACTTGGTTATTCTTAATAAAAGATCGTACAGAGATTTTTCATTGTTTTCAATTGTTCTATTTCGAAGTGTTGAATCAATATAATATCTCTGTCAAACATTTACGGTCAGATAATGCTAGAGAATATCTTGCTACAACTTCTGGTTTCTAGCCCTTTTTGGAATCTCATGGTATTATTCATCAGACATCCTGCTCATACACTCCACAACAAAATGGCGTAGCTGAACGTAAAAATCGCCATCTTCTTGATGTCGCCCATTGCCTCATGTTTCATATGCATCTGCCTAAACATTTTTGGGGCCATCTTTGTTCTTACGGCATGTTATTTAATTAATAGGCTTCCAACTTCTGTTCTTCAAGGGAAGACACCATTCTCAATTTTACATCCAAATCGTCATCTCTTTTCCTTACCTCTTCGGGTCTTTGGGTGTGTTTGTTTTGTACATAGTCTTACTCCAGGTCTTGATAAACTGGATCCTCGTGCTGAAAAATGTGTCTTTGTTGGATACTCTCGAACTCAGAAGGGATACAAATGTTACAGTCCTACCCGTCGTCGTATGTTCGTGTCTACAGATGTGACGTTCTTTGAAGATCAGTCATATTTTTCCTCTCAGAATGTTCCACAAACACCTGGTGATAGTGATGATTGTGTACTACCAATGCTTCCACTGCCTTCCATCTCTCCAGCTACCTCCAGAAAATTTCAGTTTGCTGACCGCACCTATCATCGACGACGTACAGTTCCAACTATGACGGTACAGCCTTCATTAGCACCCGATTCATCTTGTTCCCCATCGATTGCGTGCCGGCCTCGATCCCGATCCGCCCATTGCTTCTCGAAAGGTACACGTTCTTGTGTTGGTCGTCCTATTGATCGTTATTCGGTCTTTCGATTGTGTTAGTACGCATCATCCTATTTCAAATTTTTTGTCCTATGATCGTTTATCTCCTACCTTCTCCGCCTTTGTCTCGTCGTTGTCTTCTATTTACGTGCCTAGCGGTGTTGCTGAAGCTCTTGCTCATCCGGGTTGGCGTCGTGCCATGGAAGATGAAATGCAAGCACTAATTCAGAACAAAACTTGGGAGCTTACTTCCTTACCTCCTGATAAGCAACTTGTTGGTTGTCGTTGGGTTTTCACTGTTAAAGTTCACCCGGATGGTACCCTTGATCGATTGAAGGCACGATTAGTTGCAAAGGGTATACGCAAACTTATGGTGTCGACTATAGTGACACCTTCTCTCCCGTGGCCAAAATTCCCTCTGTTCGTGTCTTCATTTCATTGGCTGTGCAATTTGGCTGGATCCTTCATCAATTGGATGTCAAAAATGCCTTTTTACACGGTGATCTACGGAGGAAGTCTACATGGAGCAACCACACAGGTTTATTGCTCGGGGGAGAATGTGGTATGTCGTTTACACAAAGCTTTGTATGGACTTAAACAATCTCCTCGTGCTTGGTTTGGTAGATTTAGTGATGCGGTTATTAAATTTGGATTAAAGCGGTGTCGGAGTAGATCATTCGGTTTTCAGCTTCGTGTCTTATTTGGTTGTATCCTTCTTGTTGTATATGTGGATGATATCATCATTACTTGCGCGTGATTCAAGTGGTATTCAAAAACTTAAGCAATTTCTACATAAAGAATTCGTACTAAAGATTTGGGACGTCTTCGATACTTTCTTGGTATTGAAGTATCCTATTCACATGCTTTGGTATCAATTTATCGCAACGAAAGTATATATTGGATATCCTTGGTGAGGTTGGATTTCTTGGAGTAAAGCCGTCGATACCCCTATGGATCCCAATATGAAACTTGATGCGAAACATGGAGAATTACTACATGATCCAGCAAAGTATAGAAGATTAGTTGGTAAGTTAAACTATCTTACTATTACAAGACCTGATATATCCTTCGCGGTTAGTGTAGTAAGTCAGTTCATGAGTTCTCCTCGTACCACTCATTGGGATGCTGTACTTCGGATCGTCAAATATTTGAAGGGAGCACCAGGTAAAGGACTACAGTTCAAGAATTATGGCCATCTAAACACTGCAGGTTTTTCGATCTTGGCCATCGGGCTGGATATCCTGTGGATAGGAGATCTACTTCAGGTTATTGTGTATTTCTTGGGGGTAATTTAGTTGCATGGAAAAGCAAGAAACAGCATGTAGTTTCCCGATCAAGCGCTGAAGCTGAATATCGTGCTATGGCACATGTGACAAGCGAATTACTATGGTTGAGAATGTTACTATCGAGATTGGAATGTCACCGTCAAATCCATCAGTGTTGTATTGTGATAATCAATCTGCTATTCATATTGCATCTAATCCAGTCTTCCACGAGCGAACTAAGCACATTGAGGTTGATTGTCATTTTGTGCGAGAAAAAGTTCAGAAAGGCGACGTTATTCTTCAACACACAAAGTCGGAGGATCAACTCGCAGACATTTTTACGAAATCTCTACGGGATTAGAGTGAGCTTCTTATGTAACAAGTTGGGATTATTTGATATATATATCCCAACTTAATCCCAACTTGAGGGGGAGTGTTGAGAAATATTGTGAGTAATAAGGGTAAAATAGTAACTTAGTTATGAGTAGGGTTAAGCGCATATATATATCTGTAACCCTTTTCATTTTGATTATTAGAAAACAATTATCCTTCACAGTTAGCCAATTTTCCAGCATACCTTGTATACAGAACCAAAACCACCTTCTCCTATCTTATTGGCAGCGTCGAAATTGTTTGTGGCAGCTTTAATCATGCGCAAGTTAAATAAACCAATTTGCAACGCTAGACCCTTCAAATCTGCAACACGTTTTGGAACTTCTATGAATTTGGAAAAGTCAACAGTTAAAGTATGTAATCCACTATCTAAAAAAGACGTATCAATTCCTTCTCAATATTCCAGAAAACCTTTTTGTGACGTTTTGGTCTGAGCAAGTTCGGTACAGAATAGCTTAGCATCTTGAAAATTATTTTCTAGGAAAGTCGGCATCAGTTGGCAGTATGTATTTTTGAAAAGTAAAATGAGATTGTCCCCAGGGGTATTTAATAGTGAAGGGAAATAAAAATCATACAGAGAACCCCCTTGCAAACGTAGGGTATGGTTTGTATGTTTTAATTTCTCATACACGTGAAGTTCTGGCAGCTATTTTTGGTGTCTTGAAACGTAGACCTTGTGTGTATACACACACACACACATCTGAGAAACAATCTACCGTCTCTCCCTATAACCATCTATTCCTTCTATTTTCGGATTTCTAAATAAAAATTTAGTTCGTTAAGCAAACCAAATGGTTCTATGACACTTTAGCTGTATATCGCCTAATAATAATCTTTGGCTTTTTTGCGTCGAATCAAATTCCCTATGGAATGCACAAATGTCATGCATCAACAGTTTTATGGGAACTGTAAATCTAGATGGAGCATTAATGATGCATTGTCATTACACTTTCCCCCACCAGGAAAGTAAGAAGAAGAAGAAGAAGAAGAAGAAGAAGTATCATGTGCCAACAGTTTGACAGGACAACTGTGCAATTTAGCTGAAATATAAATGAAGCAATGCGACTATCCTCCCTCTCCACCAGAATACGGAAGGGGGAAAATGTATTTAGAGTGCATAACATTCTCATATTTCTTGACAAATACACGTGGACTAAATAGCGGAGATTCCAGGTAAGCAACTACCTTGTGCCATTTTATCTTTACGTCCAAGGCATCCTCTCCACCAAAGGATAACCAGGATAAGGAAAACTACAAAAACTATAGCAGCCAGAATCCCCGCCACTGTGCCAGCAGATATGCTGGCCGGGGGATCAAAGCCTGCAATGAAGAAAGAACAAACAAATATTTAACCAAAATTGTTCAGTTAAATGGGGTAGACGTAAATGCAAAAAAAATCTGTAGCTTCTCGTTGAACACAAAGAAATTGATGGAGAACACAATAATTGAGAATTAAGAGGACATAAAACCGCCCAGAGTACTCCACAGAAACTATCAGATAAAAGAGCACGGGAAGATATCATCTATGGAACATGTAATACAAAATACAAAGGGAAAAACAAAAACAAAGAAATTCTACTCTTCATTCTCAAGGCTGTATTGTATTATACAGGCACAGTGGTTGTAATCCATAGCGGAAAAGTGAACGAGGCTATCAATTCGTAGTCAAATGGAAGGATTAAAGATACATAGAGAAAACACTCTCAGATAGAAAGAACACAAAGCAACCTATAACCAATTTTCAACTCTAAGAGAATAATAATAATAGACCCTGGTCAGCTATTGTGCGTAATTGACTTGATCTATAGTGACATATGCCAATGGCCTGAATTTAACAGTAGGCATTTGCAACCAAACCAAGTAACTGAATAGCCTATTGATGACTTCTGGTGCAAGAAAAAATATAGGTATTCTTTTCAACATGAATAAGAGTAACTTTCTCAACAGAGAAGCACCAAGTGAAATATGGAAGCATCCCTCTGCGTACCAGGGTAGACGGAGATAGCAGATATAAGAGGACCAAAGACTCCTCCATCAGGTATATCAGTGGTTCCTTTCCCAGCCCAATAGAAGCGTATCTCCAGAGTGCCCTTGGTCACGATGGCAGCAAAATTTCTCATGACCTCCTTTCCAACTCCACCTGCTTCAATCTCAATGTTGAAATCTTTCCACACCAATTTCCCCTGAAATAATATTTCATCTGATTCAAGTTGAGTTTCTCCACACTGAACAAGGTAAAACTTTTAGTCTCCATAGAATGTACAAACTGTGAAAAAATCATGATTTGCAAGTACGAGATATTTGGATAAACTTCCCAACCATAACATATTGAACGCTTTATGTGCTTTATATATTAGAACCAGCACTCCATAATGCTCCGAGTTTACCTGTATATAAATATTAAAAGCTCTCCTTCCAAGGCTTTTATAACTTTTGTTGCCTGTGAACATTGTCTCCGCAAAATGAAGGGTTACATCGTAGGGCCCATCCATCAGACAAAAACCGTAATAAGTTAGAGAGATGGCAGAACGTCGTGCTTTTATGTAAAGTTGGGCATCATTCATGGACAGTGTGGATGTGTTTTTAACTTCATAACTAACTGCAGTGCTATCGTCATTGGTGAAGTTGCCAGTGCTACTGTAGGCCCAGTAATCACTCCTGAAGAAACTTGAAGGTGTAGCCTCCCGTGAGTCATCTTCGTATGTGGTGCCCCTTACTTCTACTTTGCTCCCACCGCAATTTATGAAGAGATTATCCCGAGCTGGATGGATTAAAGAAGCAGCCACAGAGAAAATTCAGTTTCTTCTATTTGTTAATATGGAGTGGACTTTCCAGACACACTAAATAAGCTAGCATTCACTCATTGGAAAATTACATAGAAACTCCCAAGTTATGAGCAACCCATTATTTCATGCAGGTAGCTTTTGAAATTATTAGGGTAATTATGCATCAACCATCAAAGATCGACACAATAGCCAAGAGGAGAGTTGACAAGGAGATGAATTTGATGAGAAATTACACAGAGTAAGATGCAATATTCGAATCTGATGATAATGATAGGATATGTCAGAATAATTTAAATATAAAATCGCGCATTCTTCTAACAATTTAAGCTTTTAAAACAGTTGGCTGTGATCCTATAAAATCTCATATGGTATTAGAGCTGGATTTCATGAGTTCAAATCTTCAAGCCTCATTTGCCTCCTAATTAAGCATGTCCACACTTCATATAATAGTTTAAACTTTTAGAACAATTAGCTGCGGTCCCACGAAATTTCATAGGATATACAGCACATCAATTTACATTTTATACAACAATGACTCTGCAGCTTATTAACTTACTTTTTGCACAACGTTGACTCTGCAAACATGAGACAAGTCCACTTGTGGCAGAATATGAGGTTCTGAGCAAGTCAGCAAAGATTTTACTGTTATAATCATCATCATTCTTAATGAAGTTCGATGCTAAGTACATAATCAATAAAAATGCGGGTCCTTAGAAATCCAAGTCTCTTGTTGAAAAGTTAATCGCAAACATACGCATTCTCAACCTCGGAGCTTGCGAACAAGTTGCTGTAGAGAAAAGACAAAATCAATATTCAGCAGAGAAATGGAAATATTATACACAAACAGGATATAAGTTACTCAATAAGTGCACATTTGGGGGGAGCCCTGGACTGACTGAAGGAAGTAGGACATACACAGATCCTTCATGACATTCTGAGCCTCCAGCAGTGAATTTGTTGTATGATAAATCACTACACAGAGAAACAGTCAACCATTTCCAAAATCTCATCAATTTGAAGAATAAACTGAAAGTCATTCCATCAAATGATTTTTTTTTTTTTTTCAATAATTCCATCAAATGATTAGTATGTACAAAAATGCAGACAAGTTGCAAAAAATGGACAGGTAAGGCAAGATGAAAGGCAAAAACATCACAAAATGATGAAATTGATATTTTATTCCTACTGAAAATATCTTATCTTAGAATATGAAAAGGAGAAAAACTAACTGAAGTAAACGGAGACTTTAAAACTATTTATAGTGTATAAAAACATTTTTACTCAGTAACAGTACCACAGTCATGATGTCTAAGGCAAAAAGGCTTAAATAGAACTGTGATTCTACCTACTACTATGTCGCGTCTTCTAATAAGAAATTATCCAGACCACATTTATCTGTTTAAACTACCTCACAAGAGCTTCATTCCTACACCCATAAGATAATATCAACTTCTCCTAAGTACACTCATTTTGGTTGTAGAGTTTCTCAAATACACAAATCCATAAAAACATTGTCATCAGCAAGAAATGGCCCAAGCAACTAATCATATACTGCAGGTGATACGTTAGACAAACTTTCAAAGAGGATTAATAGGAGAAAAAATTTTCCAAACATAATTTTAATCATTCCAATAGGTCTGAAAATGATCTACAGCTGGGAATGGCTTTTTGTATAGGGGAAAATGGAGCTAACTAGGCACTTCCAAGAAAATCCAATTTATATTCTTTCATGCATATCATACAGTTCAGCCTCTTTTGTTACATACATCCATCCAATTAACAGATCTCAATGAGGAGAAAGGTACTTATGATGTTTCCATTTATCTCCAAAGGCTACTAACCATAAAGATGCAAGATGTGAATGCATAATTGCTTGGTACAGAGCAAGATTAGCCAGATAAAGCTAGAAGCAAATTCATGATTAAACAAGATATTTTCTTCAGGCAGCGAAGCTTACACATTTTTAACTTGCACCATCCAATCAGGGACTGCTCCAGTCAATTGGTTTCCAGTTAGATACCTAAACAAGATTATTTGAATGAGTCAGCTCCTCATGTACTTTATACACTCTAACTGAAATTATTTAAGACTTATACCTCAAAAACGCATTATTTAGCAGATTATTAGCATTTTTGTTTACTTGTGGTGTAGAAAAAAATCAGTTTAAGTCATGATAACAATATAGAGCTTTCAGCTAGAGATGAAAGATTAAGGAAATCAATGACAGAGGAAATCCCTGATCCCTGCGAAACTTGGAGCGCCTGGAGAAAGATTACCATAACAGTAGTACACAAAGCTGGACTAGTGAAGGGTACCTCCAAATTAGCTTATCAACTATTTCTTCGTGATGATGTTATTGTCCTTCTAAGACATAAAATAAATAATTAAGGAAGACGTGCCATTGTCAAGCTTCAATCGTTGGGCAGAAAGATGAAAACCAATGTTAAACAGTCCAAGAAGCTTAGGAGTACAGTTTCTCATCATTCTCAAAACTAGGGATAAGATACCAAGGTCCTCCACAGACCTTCTAAATAGCACTTGAGAGCTGCACTCACCAAACTTCTAGAGCCATTGTTGTGGAAAGAACCAAGTAGAGAGCCTAAGGACTTTTGCTATATTTAATCTCCTATACAACATAAAATAGGCACACAAGACATGCATTGAGTACAGAAACATACAACTGTCAAACGCTAAAGTATCACCGATCCATTTAACTCTTCCAGCGTAAACAAGTAACTTTTTGAAACTTGTGAATCATACGAAGAAATTATCGAAAGGGCTGCTCTTTAAGCAACAGAATAGAATATCAACGATCTACGCCTGCTCCATGACTAAAGTCCCACCAAAATAATTACTTGACAATAATCATAAATTCTTAACTCAATTCATTACAAAATTTGGATGGTGAAGTAATAAGCATCCACGACCTGAGGACTTTGAGAGTTAAAAAATGAATATGTATGGTCTAAGTTCCATTGATAGCTCAACTACTTTATGGTAAAAATTGCGTGTAGCTTGGCCACTGGAACAACTTGAGATTTTAAATTCTTATATGAAATACAAAAAAGAAGCCTAGGTTCAGCATCAAAGTACTTACATATATTCTACTTTTTCCAGGCTGCCGTAGGATCTGGGGATTTCGCCACTCAGTTTGTTGAAGCTGAGGTCTCTGCAAAGCAAGTTTATGTGAATATATATTGAGAAGATACTTTTAACTGACTCCCTCAGGATACTCTTTGAGCTTACTTCAGACGATTGTACAAACATAGACAACATCAATGAACATGCAAAGTCCAGTTCAGATGTTTAGACATACAGGTCAACCGTCTAGTGCCTAAGCTTTCTACTAGACATTCATCTCCGAGGCATTCATTGCCTAAATCCAAGTTTCAAATTTACAAAATGAAAATTTCAATTTGTATAACTAGAAAAGCTATTTGGGCACTAAATTGAGTGCATCCCGAGGAATGCACCATATTATAGTTCGATTGGGAGATTTCACTAATCTAATACTGACCGAAACTAAAGCTAATCATAATTTGTTGAAAACATCTCCTTCACAATATATTATTTATGAATAAAGGGATGTCGACTCAATACTAGGGTGCTTAGAAAAGGAAATATCAGCTTCGGTGAATAAAAAAATAAAGAATAAACGAGGATTTTAAAAAACAGGAAAGGGAATAGAGTATGTGATAAGCGCAGAAACCACAGAAATTTGGTCATTCAAGAATGTCGAAAAACAAAAAATTAAAGCTCCATTTGTTACGGGAAAAATGTAACGTTTTTAGAAAATATTTTCCATGAAGTTATTTTTTTAGGAAAATGAAAATATTCCGGTGCTTGACTGAAATCCTGAAAATACCCGGAAAATATTTTCCGTTGTTTAGCATGGAAAATTTAATTTGATTTTCTAGGAAAAAATTGCCAAAAAATTCTAATTTTTTAATTTATTTTTTAATCCTTTTCTTTTAACTTCTTCCTTGGCCGGTTGTCGGCTATGGCTACGGGCCACGGGATAAAAAAATATTTTTATAAAAACAAACATTTCATTAACTAAGGATCCGAACTTGAGCACCAAGGACTGCACACGGCCTTCATGGACTCAACCTAAGTGCTTTGGGGACTAGAGCTTGAGTGTCAAGGACCCAAGCACTGCTTTTATGTACTCGGGTCGGGTATTAGGGCATTGGGCACAGGCACCGGGCACTGGGCCCGGCCTCGATGGACTAGGCTTGGGTGAAGACCTAGTTACGAATGCGAGGACCAAGAACCGGTGTTGGGGTTCCCGTGTCCAAGCAAAGAGTTGCGGGTCCAAGCACCAATACCAACTTATAGTTTTAAAAATGTTTTCCGACTTTTCAAAAGAGGAAATCATTTCCTAAATTTAAACATAGATCTTTCATTGACTCGGAAAACATTTTCCATTAACTCATTTTCCTAAGCAAACCAAACGCTGGAAAATCAGGAAAATGTTTTTCGCGAAACAAATAAAGCCATGACAGAATGGCAAAATGTTGCTGTTAAAAGTAGCGTTTATTAAATCTTACAGAGATGACCACATGAACAAGAAGAATTGACTTGTATAGAGATGCATTTGAAGCCATGCTCTCGTTTGAACTATGAATGTTATGTCGACAAGTGTACAACATCAAGCAAAAAACTCCAGCTAGATATTTTTAGGGCTGAGATTCGAGAATGTAAACCACTTTGGAAGGAAAGTTTCCAGACAATCAACCACTAGAAGCCTCCATTTTGCATTAATGCTCTTAAGAAGTTAAGATAACATATCAAAGCAAAAGTAAATTAGACGAAATGGGAAACCACAACCAAGGTAAGAATTCTTGCTGGAAAAGTGAAAACAAAGAAAGTGTTAGAATATTTAAATAACAAACCACGCTTTCATCTAATAGCTTGAGTTTTTAGAATAGTTGACAATACTTCCACAAATTCTCACAAAGAGAAAAAGTCCATATACTTTTGTGCGAAACTGTATATTCTACAGCAGAGGCCACAATCACCAAGAATTTAAATTCCACATCATTCACAATTCAGCAATATCAACAGAAAATATCAAAACACCATTGAAGTCAGTAAAGGACCTTCAAGCCATCTTAAATGGGTTCTTTAACTGCAACCAATAGTCAACCAAAAACTAGTAGAAATTTCACTCCTTAAAGGTAAAATTATTTATTCTTTGGAATAGCCAAAGGGAAAAGCCGCTTTCTACTCACAATATTTTTAGATTTGTCATATTTGCTAGATAACCAGGTAGCTCTCCCATGAGATTGCAGCTCCTCAGAATCCTATAAGAAAATAACACTGATATTGTCACATTGCTAAGATGATTTATCTCTTTTGCATAAAGTAAACTATCTGTGAAGGAGCATCGATCTCACAGTGTATCAATACTTGTAGTGTTAAGTTGTGGAACACGAGACTCGGGTCCATCGAGGTCACTTATTCTCCTGCATATCAAAATCAAATAGGAGCTTTATTTGATTGATAACATTTTAAAGAAAGAGAGATCAGATCGAAATGCCAAAATTCCATACTGACAAGTTGTATAATTGCTCCAAAAGTGCGATCCCAGAGGGAATCGGCCCTTGCAATCCACTTCCTTGAATAATCCTGATGATACAATTCATAGATGGAATTGTCTTGGGGTTATATCTATAGAGACCGACTTAAAAGGGGAGGAAGCATTAAGCCTTACAGTGTTTGGAGATTTGTAAAGTTCTGAATAAAATCGGGTATCTTTCCCGTGAACTGATTATCACCAAGTCGCCTACAGTGCATTAAACAACATGATTCATATGAAGGAGAAAGAATAGAAATGGCTAAATATTAGTTGAGTTTGTGGATACTGGAAACTAACAAGTCTTGTAATCCCGTTAAGTTAACAAATGTTTGAGGCAGCTCCCCCGTGAAATTATTTGACGTAAGCCTCCTGAAACAAGAAAAACCCATGACAACGCATTGGTTAATAGAACCTGAATGCTGTATCTCTCAACAGATCACTCTAATGGATAAAATTCCCTCGCCAGATACAAAATCATCAGTGAATAAAAACTCGATGCCTAACACAGAAATTTGCATCAAGAGACTCACAATAGAGATAACCCGGACAAGTTCCCGAGCTCTGGAGGAAGAGGTCCAGAAAGCCAATTGTCGTCGACGGTTCTGAGCGGAATATGAAAGTTAAAATCTTGAAACATCAATCAACTTTAAAACAGCGAAAAGGCCAAAGGCGAGCGTCGGGATGAGTGGTCACTCACAATTCCCGAAGTGTGGATATGTTCCCCAACTCCTTCGGGATTGAACCAGTCAATCGGTTTCCTTGTACAAAACTGCATCCACATCATCGCGTTTCCCCCAATCAAACAATAGAACATACACTTGTGAGAGAGAGAGAGAGAGCATACATGTTGGTCAAGTTCGTAAGGCCCCATTCTTTAGGAATTGTGCCGTTCAGGTAGTTGCGGGTGACATCACTGTTTATAGAGAGAGAGGGTGAAGAAGAAGAAGAAGATCGAAAATGGAGAAAGGGGAAATGGAGAAAGAGAGTGCTTACAAGAACTGGAGCCAAGGCAATCTGAACAGTCGAGGCGGAAGGGTGCCGGCAAGAGATTGCTCCTTAAGAACTCTGTTTTCGCAACGACACGAAGGCTTTATTCTAGCCTTACTTAAAAACTAGGCATCAAAATGATGTTACAAAATGGCTTTATTACATCTATTGATAAGTATACATAAATCTCAATTGATTCTAAATGAAAAAATTCTTCAAAAATTGCCTAAAAAAAGAAGGTTTTGTTTAAAGCAAATGAATATATAGCTAATGTGAAAAACACGCATCACTCAAAATAGAGCCCTACCATGCATCAGTATGAATAACATATATAATAAGGAGAGAATAGTATTGAAATTCTGAAACTACCCTTACGATTAAAGTTAGAGTGAATATAACTCTCATCACTTTGATATTTAATCATGATCTTTTAGTTTGACATTCCCATTAATCACTAAAAATTATTATTTACATAATTAAATGCTAAGCATATAATATGCGATTGTATTGATTAAACTTATAAAAATTTGTATAATCATACCGTGAACAATTAATATTATGCTCATAATTACTTCATGAGTAATTTTAATATGATAAGTAATTACGTATCGTTGATACATTTCGACCAAAAAATCGGCTAATGTTTTTTGTTTTTTAATGAAATATTAATATGGTGCAAAGAGATTTAGTTGGGCAGCCAGTCAACTCTATAAAGAGAAAAGATTGGTGTGCAATTGCGTGATTAATATTAAAGTCTAGCGAGGAATCCACGATGGTATAATTCATGAAATCGAAGGAGAAAGAGACATTCTGCTAACGTGGGAAATGGTGTTGTTGTGGGTGTCGGTGGAATTCTCACAGGTGACGGAGTTGGTAGTATAATAGCTTTTGTTGTCTCCCCATCCACCCTCCTCACTGCATGGATCTGCGTCGAAATCCCAATCCGATTTGCCTAACATCTTTGCTATTTCTTTCAATGCATCCACTAAAAGAGAAAAGAGCCAATGAGTCAAAAGGAACAGCAATGTATCATGCAAAACAAGCACAAAGATGCCAGATTCGCGTGTGCTTGAGATTGAATATATGTATGAAAAACAAGCACAAAAAAAAAAAAAAAAACTTGGTGTACGTTGGAGCCCAAAAGGTAAAGGAACAATACCATGAAAGCAATAAAAGATCGATGGGTTTATTTTTTTTCACCTTCGTCTTGGGGCAAAAGAGTGGCGGCAGCAGCTAAGGTAGTGATGCTGAGAAGGATGCGCATAGAGAAGAGATATCGAGCTGAGAAGAGAATCGTCATCATTTCAATCTCGAGCTCGACACACACATAGAGAGAGATCTCCCGTTCTTTAATCGGAGTCTGTGAAAACAAAACTTGGCTAAGCAAGGGAGCAAGAGAGAGATAATGGTTAAGTGAGCGATCTAACTTCATGCATTTATGTACGAAAAAAGGGAGAGTTGATAAAGGCTTTTTGCTTTTGTATATTTGACGACCTCAAGTCTTCCTCGAACATATGAATATTCATCCATAATTGAGTGAGTTTTGGTTAAACTTTTCTTGCACATAATAACTTTCTTGGACCACATATTTACCTTTAATCCAGAGAGAGAGAGAGAGTTTTGGTTAAACTTTTCTTGCATAATAACTTTTTTGGACCACAGACTTTTAATCTCAAAGAGAGAGAAAGAGAGAGTGTGTGTGTGTTGACATCTAAATTTTGACAACCTGTTTAGTCATTTATTACATTAAAAGATTAGGAATTAATTTTTAACCCCTAAACAAAAATATTAAAATTAAATTGCATAACATATAATCTTAGGAGTATTTATTTTATTTTGTTCCGTTTTAGCATTGGACCGACGATGAGCATTGATTTTTCCAATATTCAATGATATGACGGGAGATTTTTTATATATTTAGGCAATATACCCCGAGGGACATATTTTCTAGCAGAAGGAATGTTTCGGATGAAATATTTAAAAGTGATAAAAAAAAATAGAATATTATGCGTGAGTGCATATATTTCGACAATATATATTTAGGGGGACTATGCACAAGCAAAATTGGAAATAAAATATTCCATGAAGGTCAAATTCTTGGCCTATAAAAGGAGTCGCGTTCAGAGAGGTGAGGGGGGCCTTTCTTCGTTTCTTTTGAGTCAAAGAAAACAGCACATAAAGAGTTCTTTCCGTTGGGGGCTTTTTCTTTTTTCCTTCGTTCCTTTGAAAAAGACACAAACACGAAAAAAAGGAAAAAAAGCCTGCTGAGAGAAAAGTCAATGTCAACAAAAGGAGCCATGCTTTTGCTGAAGAAAGTAAAGGGGACAGGAGGGAGAGAGACGTGAGGCAGAGAAGGAAAAAAAAAGAAGATGAAGAACTGTTCATCTTCTTCGTGAGGTCCTGTCGACGTCCGCTGCTGCCCACTACGCCTGCACCGGCCACCGCGCCCGCACTGCCTTGCGCCGGCCACCGCGCCTCCGCCACTGCCGCTCCGCCACCGCCGCTTCGTCGCTACCTCGCCAACCACCGCCGATCGTCCCTCGCGACGCTCGCAGCGCGCTCTGTCGGGCTCCGCCGGCCGTCCACCTCGCTGTGCCACCGCCTCCGAAGCTGCGACGTTGTCTCTGCGCGACGGTCCGCCCACCGTCCTCGACGCCTTCCCCCGCTCACCCGTCGCCGCGCCCGCCGCTGCCTCTACCCGAAGCTGCGTTGCCGGTCCGCCAGAGCAGCACGCCTCCGTCGCCGTCGCCCTTGCTGCCGCGCCTCCCTCTGCCCGACGCCGCTGCTCGCCGTCGCAACAACCACTAGCAGCGCGAGCCCGCCTAGCTCCGCCAGCTGCCGCCGCCCGTCCGCCTCGCACTCTGCAGCCCCCAGTGACTCCGGCTCCCCCCTCACCGCGCGTCTGCTGCCCCCTCGCCGAAGCTCCGACCGACGGTGACCCACCACCCTCAGCTACCCGCCACCACAGCGACCCTTCCTCGAGCCACGCCGAGCCTCCATCGTGATCCATGAGCTGCCGTTCGCTAAGCTGGATTTGGAAACCAAAACTCAATTAGGTAAAAATATTGTATTTTTGGGTTTTCAAATATTTTGTTTCTTTATTTATTTGAAATATTCCCTCATGCATTAGTGAAATCTCCGACGTGATATTCGTAACTTGAGTAGCTGAAATTTTCCTAATTTTGTAACGTGTATATGATTGATAGTATGATTTTATCTTCAAAATACGACTCGAATCACACAAAAAAATCGCCAATCCGATCTTAGAGATACGATTCGTAATTTTGTTTAAAATTGGCTAATCCGATCTTATGGGCGAGACACATGATTAATCAATTTATTTCCAAAATTAAATGAATATGTATGATATCTCGCCTGATTTGTTGCCGTGCTATTCTTGATGCCTTTTATTTGGTTGCTCCCGTAAAAGAAAAAGCCCAAAAAATATATTTAGATTAGGTTCATGTTGGAATATCACTTGTTTTAGGATTATTTTGCATGTTTAGAATAGGAAATTTATTTATCTCGAATTTCTTAAATAAAAATGCCAAAAAAAATAATTTAGGGTGTTAGATTTTCATTTCATTAATTTAAATTGCACGTTTAATTATTTGACAATTTTAATTTCGAATTTCATAAAAAAAAGAAGAAAAAAACTAGAGTTATGGCATTCTTTGCACGTCATCTAGTCATCGCATATTATGATGAGATTGCACATTTAATTTAATTCTAGATAACGTTTGTAATTTACTATAAGTTTAGATAATTTTTCCTAGATATATTGCATTTTAGGTTAGGGATTACTAAGTTAAGATAACATTCTAGTTTAAATTAGGATTTGGCCTAATCTAATTCCTAATATAAGTTGGATGATATTTTAATCTGGATAGATAATTTTTTGCAATTTTCTAATTTCGAATTTCATGTAAAATACTCAAAAAATTGTCTTAGAATAAATCAATTTCATTCTCTAGGATAGATTGCATGTTTATTAAGAAAACAAAAAAAATATTATACCTATGTCATATAATTATTTCATATTGCTATGTCATATTACTTCATTAGTAGCATGTACTGCATAAAGCATGATTCTCATTAAATAAGTAAAATAAAAATTAAGTGATTACGTGTTAATTCGTTGCTATGAGGTAAGTCTCGTAATTTATTTATTGTTTTATTTGGGTGTTAAATTGGTGTTTGCGTACCCTCATGATTACCTCACATATTAGGGAGGTAAATTAAAATCAAGTCAAGCTGACTGTAAAATATTTCTTTCGAAATAAAAGAGAAAGGTACCAAAATGATATTAGAGAAATCTAGCGTAATCAAGTTCTCGAATTCACAACCTCTAGTTCATAGGAGTAAAATAAATCTCCCGCTATTTTACTTGATTTCTAATCGACCAATCAAAAATAAATTAGTGACGATTCAAAATTGAAAAATCATTTGCATGTTGAGAACTTGAACATAAGTCGCAAGTTGATATGGGTTTGGGAGAGCTGAGCTAAGTTTAGTCTTAGAAATTCATTAGCCAAACCCTATGTAATTCACCCGATGTTAGGTCACTTGAGAGAGAGAGAGAGAGAGATGTGATAGCTAAGTGAGTGGTCTTCACGAAAAAGAGAGAGAGAGAGAGAGAGAGAGAGAGAGAGAGAGAGAGAGAAATGTGATTGTTAGAGTGATCTTTACGAAAAAGAGAGAACGGACAAAGACTCTTTGCTCTTGTATGTCTGGATGTGAGAGTGATGTGTGAGAGTGAGAGAGAGACGACCCCAAGTCTTCCTTGATTGTAGGGAGAGAGAGAGATGTGATTGTTAAGTGAGTGGTCTTCACAAAAAAGAGAGAACGGACAAAGACTCTTTGCTCTTGTATGTCTGGATGTGAGAGTGATGTGCGAGAGTGAGAGAGAGATGACCCCAAGTCTTCCTTGATTGTAGGGAGAGAGAGAGATGTGATCGTTAAGTGAGTGGTCTTCACAAAAAAGAGAGAATGGACAATGACTCTTTGCTTTTGTATGTCTGGATGTGAGAGTGATGTGTGAGAGTGAGAGAGAAACGACCCCAAGTCTTCCTTGATTGTAGGGAGAGAGAGAGAGAGAGAGATGTGATCGTTAAGTAAGTGGTCTTCATGAAAAAGAGAGAACGGACAATGACTCTTTGCTCTTGTATGTATATGTGAGAGTGATATGTGAGAGTGAGAAAGAGAGACGACCCCAAGTCTTCCTTGATTGTAGGGAGAGAGAGAGAGATGTGATCGTTAAGTGAGTGTTCTTCACAAAACATAGAGAATGGACAATGACTCTTTGCTCTTGTATGTTTATATGTGAGAGTGAGATGTGAGAGTGAGAGAGAGAGACGACCCCAAGTCTTCCTTGATTGTAGGGATATCCATCTAGAATTGAGTTGTTAAGCTTTTGTCCATCTCTTCTTGCTTAATAACCTTTTTCATATTGTTGGTTTATCCAATCCCTCTTTTCATATTGTTCTTCCAATGACAATAGTCTTTTTCATTGCTCTAATTTTGGCGGTCGACACCAAAGTTTTGGTTGTCAACTTAAAGTTAAGTTATATTGAAAATTATGGATTAATTTTTAGCCTCTAAAAAAAAATTCCATTAAATTACACAGTAGAGCACAAGTCAACACCAGAGCATGGAGGAGGAGAAGGGATTGCCGGGGTAGCCTAAAGACTAGCTAGCGTGCTAGAGACTGGAGGGTGAAGGGTCTCCACCGATTGGACTCTTCCGTAGGTCGAGAGCCTATAAAAGGATGCCTTTGGATGCTGACTGGGGAGTTCTGAGAGGTTCAGGACAGAAGGAAAAAAAAAGAAACAGAGAGAGAGAGAGAGAAAAGAGAGGAAAAAAGATTTGCGGTGAGAAATCGAGCGAGTGTCCTCCGGCGACAGACACACTCGAAACTCAGCCGACAACCTACCGATGTTAGCCTTCTTCCTGTGTTGAAGTCACGGTAGGTCTTGGTTCGAATCTTGTTTGTTCTTCTTTTAGGTGCGTTGCGTTGAGTTCCTGAGGATTCTGGTTTGGGGGTGTGCGAGGCAACCGGACATTGTCTGATCTATCGAGCTCACCCTCATTCACTGCCCCTGAGCCGGTTAGGGAGCACAACCGACGGCCCCTTTTTTTCCCTCGTCATTCTGATTTTGTGGCCTGATTTGGGCTTGTCGGACTGGGCTACCGTTGTCAGTAAGTCCATGAGCGTTCCTTAGTTGCTTTAGGTTTGAGGAATTTGGGCTTGTTTTAATGTGGAGAGTTTGAGTGTGATTTGGCATTGATAATGGTGGGCTTAGTTCGGCTTGTTGAGTTTGGTTTAATTTGGTTGAGTGGGCTTGGAATTTGTCCTGGTTGTGGCCGAATTGCGCTTCAATTGTTGAGCCCATCCCTTTCTTTAGGCTTTTATTCAGAGCCTGACCCGAAGGCCCACGGTAATCCACATCCTGACTAGGCTCTAAGGCCCTACCCGAATACGCGTCTTTGGAATAAAAAATTATTATTATTTAAAATATTTTTAAAATTAAAAATTAAAAATTCTCCGATTTTTTTTTAAAATATATTTTTAAGTTATGATAAAGCTTAATAATTAGTTTTGAGTAGTTGTCTCTTAAAATATGTGAAAATCCTTGATAAATAGATTGTGCTTTATTATATTGTTATTTGCATATTTCCATTATTTCGATTGTGCGCTTTTAATCTATTTCCTTAGCCTAGTTAAGAATACATTTCTGGGACTCATAATGCCGCATGAATACTTTATTTGGTGGTTGAACAAGAATTACCAAAAGGGCATTAGTTGGCTAATTAGTGTAATTAAGTTTCCGACTTTAGATTATCTAGTTCAAAGTAAGTAATTCTCCCAGTATTTTACTTGAGTATTTTACTTGGGATCTAATCGATCCACTTTAAATTGATTAATGTTGTGATTTGTATGTTAAAAACTCAAAACATAAATTGCGAATTAGTATAAGCTTGAGAGAGTTCGAGCTAGATTTGAACTTAACAATCCATTAGCCAAATTCTTAGCGGTCCATTCAAGGATAGGTCGCAACAATTTTACTATGACCATATCTCAAATTTAGGTTATTATACAATTTATCGATGGTGAAGTCCAAATTCCATTATTCTTAGAAACTTCATTAGCTCATTCAGGGTTATGGCTGTGGAGACCCAATAATATGGAGGCCAATGAAATATCCTTCAAGCCCTACAAATCGGTTAAGTTCAAATCTTCGGACCTAGGCCCAATATTATTTACACGCTGTTGGTGGTATCATATATGTTAAATATAAATAATGGAAAAAAATTGTCCTATTAAAGTGGTTACAAAACAAAAATATCATATATGTCAAGTTGGAATTCTAATTTAGATAGACGGAATAATAATATCTTAGGATTTTTTAGGACAACAATTGAACTGTATGATCGTGGAAACTAAAATATTTGGCAACATAGTCTATCCCATTCATTAATAGGTGCTTGTAAATTAGCATATCTAAGTCTGTTGATGTTGACAAGTGTTTCACCCATTCAACACGTAATTATTCGAAATAGATTTGATCAAATTTGGATTCGGAGTGTGAGGGTTTTGTACTTTGACTTGCTTTGGCCTAACATGGCCTCTTTTATCTTCGTTCCATGTTATAAATCTAGACACCAATTGCAGAAAAATCGCAGCACATAAAACAAAAGTTTAGACTCAGACCAAATACTAATGGTTCCATGAGTGAGGTCGTGCACGAGACTTAGGCAAAACATCATCTTCTATGCATGTTTAATCAAGTTAATGTCGAGTCATGGAGGGTTATTTTAATATTGTCAACCAACGCAATTATATTGGGCCCGCAAGTTTAGGAGAGCTTTGAAAATTCCAAGTTAACTTTAAATGATGAATTCTAAGCATGTAATTTCGTCATTTACTGTCAACCCCCAAACTTCAAGCGTGCGAACATCCCACAATGGTCGATTAAAATGCAACTTCTCAGAGCACGTCGCCGACTTGCCCATCCAAAAACAGCCTTAGGCTGAAGTTTGAGAGCTGTGCTGGGATATACAGAGGAAGAAAACCCTTCCGTTACTCTTCAGCTCATACACCCAATCACACTGACCATCACCACCATGCCACCGTCAATCGCCCCTTTGCCACCTGAATAGTCGAGATTCTTTTTGTTCAATATGGAACTTTCAGAAGTTTGTTTAATGAAACTAGGCTGTCCCTATGAAATTAGTTGGTGAGATTGAATACACAAGAATTCGCTAGTTGGGTTTTGCGATGATGATTGCTGCTCTTCTAGTCCAATCATAGCCCGCACATGTTAAGAGTAATTAAATATAAATTACACCTTCAACTAACAATTTAAGCTTTTAAAACAATTGATACTGGTTTTACAAATTTTCTCGTTGTATCAAAGCTAGAGGTCCTCAGTTTGAATTTTTCTAGGCCTTGTTTGCTTACCTAATTAAATTTCCATGCTTAGATATTAGGCAAAAAGATCATACTAAGACTAAGTGTCACCTCAAGACCTTTAGGAAGATGTACAAGAGGAGCTACGGAACAAAATCGAAAGGTCAAAAAGGACATTAATTGTCCTTAATAAACAGATAACTTCTTGATGTACAAGAGGAGTTGCGGAACAAAATTGAAAGGATGAAAAGGACATTAGTTGTCCTTAATAAACATATAACTTCCTACGGAACAAAATGGAAAGGTCGAAAAGGAGTTAGTTGTCCTTTAATAAACAAATAACTTCATGGTCTAATCTGCGGTTATAAGAAATGTCATATTATCTAATAGGACTATGCTTAGAAGACGGTACCATCACTTTCCATGAAGTGACAGAGCTCTCCTCACCACATAGCCTAAAGTGTAAGATTTTGGGGATCGGAATATCAAATTGACAAATATGTTGTCAAAAATGTGTACAATTGCCCTACCGTAAAATTGACCATACAAATTTTGAGCTTGTATGATGCCAACTAATATTTTGTGAAATTTTCAATTCATCAAATTGATGAAATCCCCTCTGATCACTCAATTCCAAACTTAGTATTAAATGATAACAAATTAAAGACAAATGAAAAACAGAGGCAAAGCAGAAGAGAGGAACTGGACGTAGATAAATAGTGGTGCTAGCAATGGTAGCTGTAGACGTCGTGCATATGGAGGACGGCGAAATGGTGGTGGGGCTGGGTTCAAATGGAGGGAGGGCGAGGCTGTTGGGTGGCGATGGATGTTGCGATGAGGAAGGAGAGGTGGCGACAGCGAAGACGATGCTACAACCGACTCTTGCTGAAGCCAATGCCTTTGTGTTAGAGTTATCCCTCACCCTCACTATCGAAGTTTGTGGTCGCTCCCTATTTGTAGTCCAATCTTCTTCTCTGGTACATACTGCATTCTGGAAATTCATTAAGTGCCTTCGTTCTCGCTAGGGTTCAGTGGAAGAGAAACTTTTCTTTGATCAGAGCAATAATCTGAGAAAATGTACGGAGGAATACATAGCATGGAGGAGACAATAGCACGTGGGATATCTGTGGCTTTACAACAAGGCCATTTTTGGCAATTGATTTTGTCAATTTGATATTCCGATTCCCAAAATCTCACGCCTGAAATGTATAGTCAAGAGAGCTCCATTACTTTGTAGGAACTGATAATACCATTCTCTAAGCATTTCTTTGTCTAAAAATACCTAAGTAGATATGTTTTAGTGTTGTTCACTTCTTGTTGATAATTTTGTCAATCAATTTCTCAAATCTTCTTTTGCTGATAATTTTCAAGTTGTGTTGTCAATGACTTCATTGGCAATTTATTGATTCCTTCAAATCGTGGACTGTTTTGTTTTATCAATGATTTCTATTTTCAACAAACCCCACTCTTATCTGTTAGAATAATAAAAAAAAGTGATTGTTGAAGATTTGAGTAAGTTGATTATTGAACTCTAGATTTGGTGTGAGAAGAAGAAGAAGAAGATTGGGCACGGCTTTCATGTAAGATTGTCAGCCGAATAAGAAAGTCAAAAGAAAAGGGACAACATAAATGAAGAGGAGGAGTCGCAAGAAAAATTGGCCAGTAAAAATTGTGGGCTTCGTTTGTCATCTTTCATTCATTGCATGGATCAAATAAAGAGGAAAGAAGGGTCCATGAAGGCCCATTAATGCGCGCACATGTATGCGTGCCATGAAAAATGGAGTATGGCGCCTCAGATGGATTAGGTCTCTCCAGGCATTAATTTTTTCCTTTTTGATTCCGACATCATTGACTAGTCTATCTTGTTGATAATAATAAAAATCTGATCATCTTTTGGTGTCAACAATAATGAAAATATGTGTCGATACATCTTAACGAGAACTAAATTAGTAAAACACATAAATTATATTATGTTAGTTTGATTTATGTCAATGTCAGTAGGGTAAGTAATCTTTTGATCTGTTGTGAATAATGAAGAACAGTGACGGAATTTTGTGATAAAATGCGTTGCTATCTGCCCCCACCTCCCTTTTTATTATTAGATAGATAAACACATTTTACTCAGCTTTCTGCTTTCTTGAGGCGAAAGAGACTGATGCTAAAACATCACGTGAAGAGAGAGAGAGAGAGAGGTTACAGAGATCCAAGACTAAAAGTCAGCCGCCACAGTGCCCGTAAATAAACATGCAAGGGTTACGAGCAATCGCCACTCCCACGTCGGAGACTGCAAAGAACGAAGCCAAGCTGACACAAACCGCTTTCTTCGTTCTTTCTCAGTGAAAAGCCACCAGTGTATGTGTTTGCGTGATCGAGTACCGAGTGTGTGCAGGCAAATGTTCGTCAAACCAGCGAAATAAAACAAAATGATCAACAAATCGATCATAATAAAGTAAATATGTGAAAATATGTCTTCTTCTTCTCCTGCTCTTTCTGAAGTATGGCGCCTCAGATGGATTAGGTCTCTCCAGGCATGTGCAGTTGAATTGATCATGTTGGACGAGTCTAAGGAGTAAGTTCTTGCAGCCTCTTGATCGCGCTTGGGTCGCTCCGTGGGCTGAAAATTAAAAATAGCTAGGTTATCTTCAAATGGGAATCAAACTTGGTATACACAAACAACCCCGTCAAGATCCAAGAGATTCAAATGTACTTAAGAAGCCCTGCATCAAAATGACAAAAACCCTTGAAAAGGAAAGGCCATGGAGTGTGGGAGAGAGGGATCAAACCAGCGTTCAATTGAAACGCCCAACGGCCAACTCATCTCAATGTGTCACCATCCGGCACCACATAAGCATGTCATATCTCAGGCCCCCTCCCATTCCTATATAATTGGTATCCATCCTCATAGGCCTTTCCCACTTGCACTACAGATCCATTATAATCCACACTGACCAGCACTCGCAGTTGTACTTGGCTGGGAGCTAGAAAACGAGACCACCGAGAGAGAGAGAGAGAGAGCGAGAGATGAAAACGATGGAGGCGAGGAAGGATGTGATAAATAATGACTTTGCAGAGAAAGAGGGCACCTGCATCAACGGGCAATCGTCCGCGTCCTACCTGGTGTGGAACGACTTGACGGTATCGGTCCCCGCTGGTTCCAAGAGGAAACTGCTAAACCAGCTCAGCGGGTACGCTCAGATGGGTCGGATCTTGGCCGTCATGGGTCCTTCCGGCTCCGGAAAATCCACTTTCCTCGACTCATTGGCAGGTTTCTCCGCTTCTCTCTGCCAACCTCCTCATTTCGGAACATTTTTATTTGAGTTATTAAAAAGTCCACCGCCGCTGAAATCCGAATTCCACCTTCGAAGCTCTACGTACGAAACTCCTAGTGATACCGATACTGTTACCGAAAGATCAAGACAACAAGCATTGCCCATATATGGAAAATATAGCAACTTAATATAGTCACCAAAATCATTAATAGCATCGAAAAAATTGAAAGAGGCTACGATGATAACCCCTTTCCATTGCCAGATCTGGTAGTGTAGAAACGAAAGTGCAGCTAAGTGTTTATTCTCATATGAATTGGGTCTCCCATGTATATTGATGCTATTCTCTATCGATATCTATTATGTATAGTTAAACTCACTTTATTTGAAGATTAGAAATATAATTACATTAAAAAAAATACGGCTTATAAGAAGTAAAATAGTGATGATATAATTATTTTTGTAACTAATAAATTCACTTGATATAAATTCTAATAGCGTAATAAAATTCTTATAAAAAAAAATTAAAAGATGAATAGTATTTAAGTGTAACTAGTTCATAGTTATATCATTTCATCTGGCTTGATATCAAAATCCTTTGACAGTGAGGCGCAAACATACTCTACAACGATTTTGTCTCTCATTTATATTGATGTTATTCTTTTTCTTTCTTGAATTATAATATATAATTGAAATCATGTCATTAGAAGAAGAGAATAAAATTAGCTAAGGAAAAAAAATTAAGAAGATACAACTCTTAAATTTCCGGTAACTAATATCAATATCACGTGGGAGTTTCCATATATGATGCGCTGAAAGTGGGATTCGGATTCCACTAGCAGAGGACATAGAATAACTCTGACTTGTTCACCATGGTTTTAAAAAAGAAAAGAAACTCTTGATTTGATCAGCAAGACCACATTAATGATATCATGCTATGATAACATAGCGTATTTTTGTTACACCCATGTAAGCTTGAGGGTTTTGGCGACAAAAAAAGGTTTTTGAGTATTGATTTAATAGTGGTCGTAATTTAAAATTGTAATTAGTTGTATGCCCTTTGTAAGGGACATGTTTTGTTAATTTGCAAGATGTTTATGATTTATGTTAATGTTCAAACTATTGAAAAACCTACAATCAAGTCAAAGACAAACGCAACCATTGGCCACTCTTCCCACATGGGAAGGGGGGTGGGAAGTTCATATCCCCACCTTCTCAAGTGGGTTGAGGTGAGGACAATTTAGCTTCAAGTTCGGATTTTAACTCTCACGCCTTGCAAAGATGCGGAGCAAAAGTCTCAGAGCGAGAGTTAGAATAGAAGTAAAGTAATACAGACAAAATAAAAAAAATAAAAAAAAAATCAAAGACTAGGCACATGTATGAAGCATCAACTACTTTATTTATTATTTGAGTCGTATGTCCATGAAAGGAGTGCCAATTCATCAAATCGAGAGATTCTTGAAAGTCAAGACAAGCAAGGTGGCTGTAATGATGAATAAGAAAGTTGGGACTTTTTTTCATGATCTAATCCTCTTAAAAATCACCGCTCCCTAAAAAATCTCCAACTTTATATTTACATCCTAATTTTGCCTTGTACTTGAAAAATTTCTAACTTTCACTTTAGTTTCAAATCAACTCCACATCCCAAAATTGCCACTAGTTTTTTTCTCATGTCATCAATATTGGAGGTTCTTGTCATTCCGTATGAAGGTGAGGGTGTTTAAGAAGACGTGAGTTCTTATTGTAAACCTCTAACTAGCTTTAGTATTGAAAATTTCAAAGAAAATAGTTACTTGTTTTGAACGTGGGGGCAAATTTGAGACTACGGTGAAATTTTGTGTGTATATATATATATATAAGAAGTTTGGGCCATGATAATTGGGGGTTTTCTAGAGAATTAACCTCGTTTTTTTTGTCATGTTCTTATTATGGCCCAATTTTTTTATTTCATAAGAAAACCACAAATCAATGGTACCCCAATCCAGTAGTTTTTATCCAATGACGTTGTCCAAGATTCGACCCACCATTCCATGTGTACTTGGCAGAATCTTAATGAGGGTCAGATGAGGGTGCCAAATGAAATTGGTATTTCATTATGGGACTGAAAAAATTTGGACTAAAATTAGGCCACAATTTGAAGTTAATGAATATATGGATCAGGGCTTTGATCCAAAGCCATTATTTCTCAATATTTTTCTACGAGAGAAGAAATTGAGTCAATTGAGATTCAAGAAGAAATTGAGTCAATTGAGATTCAAGGTAAAGTTGATGCACTTTAAAGGGAGTCGCGCTTTATGAAAGCGCCTTTACCGCCTGAATCCGGGGTCAACCCGTCCACTTTATTCCTAGGCTTGACAAGACAACTTCAATTTAAAGGGATTATTTGGTTGCTTGTAGTTGATATGGCACAAGAATAGTGTAGATACAAACAATTATGGCTTACACATTCCATATTTTAGGTGCATAATTGCATTTACTACATAAGTATGTATACACCAAGAAATACGTGTTTCAACCAGTTAGTAGCCACTTTAGTTGACTACTTACTATGTTTTGCTTTTTAGTAGGTCAGATTTCTTCTGACGTCAGAAAAGAGGGAAATGTTTCCCTAAGTGGGAGGAAGAAGGGGTTCCTAAACCACAATGATCTGGTAAGCATATCAAAGTCCTTAGGCATAAAGTTAGCTTTTGCTGTAAATTATTTGTTGGGGCAGATTTAATATAACAAAGTAAAATAGATTATGAGACGAGTATCTTGACTCTTGCGGAAGATAATTCTCTTTATTTTCGGGATTATTATCATTAAAAATTTCAAAGTGGTATTTCATGACATATCTATCCCAAAAGAGTTTTTGTTTCCTGCAAAACCCCAACTATTCATTCGATTAACTAAAAGGAAACTTTAGTCCGGTAATTCTTCGATCATCATTGGAAAAACAAGATTGCTTCCATCAGCTCAATCCTGGCAATAGTTTCAGTTTGGCATACTACTCTGACCAGTGACCTCTAAAATGGCGCATCACTAGGCCACTCTTCTGTCAATTTTGTTTCATGAAGCATTCCTTTAGCCTTCAAAAGATTAAATCATATTTTCAACTTCCTCTAATTCAATCTAGTGGTTTATGTGTATGACTGGACGATATTCTTATAATCAAAATTTGGCCAAAAAAAAACAATCAAAAATTTGGCTGGTTGGGCCATGTTTCTCCTTTCTGAAATTTGAGCTTGTAAATTGACAAATAAATTTCTATCTAACGATTGACATTTCAATCGGGGTCCCATGCTTGCATTTAGATGTGAGAATAATTTTAGGATTGAATTGGGAATTAGAGAACTGGACCGATCACTAATTCGGTTCTAGGTTCCAATGCACCCTAGTCCGGTTCCATTTTTTTAGGAATCAATGGTTCCCATGGGAACTGGGAACTGAGAATCAAACTGATAATTGAGAATCGAGAAAACCCTAAAGAGAGGCTTTTACTTTTTGCTAATAAGAAATTAGATGTGCTTATAGATGGGTTTATATTAATTTTTCTTGCAATCAATAACAATCAATGTGCATGAGATCGCCAGTAGTTGAAATAAGGGTTACTCCTAGGAAGATTTATAATTCTCTACTAATAGTCACTTATAAAGTTCTAATAAAGGAATTAGACCGAGACTTAACATAAAAGGTTTTCAAATATTAGCAGCTGGATAAAGCGGCAATAGTGTCAAATATTGCACTAATTTTTCAAGACCATTAGATCTATTCTAGTTTCATTTCCTGAAAGCAAACATATAACAATTGTGTCTTGTTGTAATTCATATCATTCTATGTTGTTCATAGACTGAACAAATTACCCTACATAGCATTATCTAGTGGGAATATGCAATGGCGAGTATCATACTATCACAAAATTTCACATGGCATTCAATATATTCAAGGTACTTTTTTTTTGGTAAAGTATATTCAAGGTACTTTTGTTGTGCCCATTAAAACAAAATTGGAATCCATGGACCTTTTGCTCTATAAGACCGTAAATATGGTGATTAGTTTGGTCATGATCTTCACTGGATATTGGCCAAAGCTTATGTTATCACATGTTAACATGTATGTCGATAATCTAGAAATTAATTTCTCGCTTGGTTTAATTATAACACCTTCTACTTATATTCTATTATTGATGTGTATGTGTGAAATTGACGTATATAACATGTCAATGGAGGTGGAAGGATGTGAGGCAATGACTTTCATTACGTGTGAGGGATGTGGATGATTGATGACTAAAATTCAATAACTTAGGTTTCATGTTATGTGTTTTGAACTTTTTATTGTTTATTTTATTTTAACGTTCATCTTTCATAGATTATTTCTATTGACAAATGAAAAACTATCATTTTTGCTTTTGCATTCACTATCATTTTGCTTCACTAAAACTGCCAAAGAAAAGAAAAGAAAATAAACGAAACGAAAAAGAACATGTTAGACCATAAAACCAATCTTAGAACCTATTACAAGACAAGTTATAGGTTCCACGGTATACAAGACGAGTTTTATGTTTAAAAAAATGGGGAACCTATTTTAATGGGTAGGTTCTAGATTTCAAGTGGAATCGGGACTACTCACCCCTACTTAAATCTTCTCATTTTGGCATTTTTTCAGTCCTATGTGACCCAAGAAAATCTTTTCTTGGGTACTCTCACTGTCAAAGAGACAATAGCTTACACAGCTCATCTGAGGCTTTCTTCCGAAATGACGAAAGCCGAGATCGACGAGTTGGTAGAAGCAAACATAAAGGAGATGGGACTTGGAGACTGCGCAGAGAACAAGATTGGTAACTGGCACTTGAGGGGCATAAGCAGTGGAGAAAAGAAAAGACTCAGCATCAGTCTTGAAATGGTCACAGACCCGCTGATCTTGCTCCTTGATGAGCCTACCACAGGCTTAGACAGTGCCTCGGCTTTTTCCGTGGCAAGAGCTCTAAGAAATATTGCAGATGAAGAAAGAATAGTTATTTGCTCAATCCACCAGCCCAGCAGTGAAGTTTTCGATCTTTTTGATGATTTACTCCTTCTGTTGAGTGGAGAAACTGTGTTTCTAGGAGAAGCCAAAATGGCCATTGAGGTAATAAAGAGTCAACACTTCATTCTTACTCAGACATTTTGGCTGTGCAGAAGCAAGATAATGTAATTTTAAGTCCTGGTGCAGTTCTTTGCAGATGCTGGATTTGCTTGTCCGAGGAGGAGAAATCCCGCTGATCACTTTCTGCGGTGCATTAGCTTGGACTTCGATTCTGTAACTGCTACTATTGCTTTCTCATAGAAACTATGTTGAGTTTTAAATCGAGCACTTCTATACTCTGCATCAGTTCTTTATCAAGGCTTGCTATTTTATCTTGCAGCAAACTCCAGCATCATCTGGTTTTTCAATGAACATGAAAACAGCAGAGATTAAAGCCACACTCATCCAAAGTTACAAATCCTCAAAGTATTCATGCAAAGTTAGGAAAAAAATGCAAGAAATTGCAGCTACTGTAAGCACTCCAACTCAGAAGAAATAAAAATCAAGATAATGCTTATGCAGTCATTTTTCCTGTCTTTCCTGCTTACCATAGTTAATGAACAATGTCTCCAACTGTGATTTTTGAAACTAATGGAGTTACATCTATATTGAAGTAGCAATTTCCAGAACTGATGTTTTCAAAATTGAATCTCCTGTTGAATGCTGAAGGATTATCAGGTCTGCCAGTTGAATAAGAATACTAATTCCAGCAAGTGGAAGCAGCTCAGGGTTTTGACTCATCGGTCCTTCATCAACATGTATAGGGACGTTGGATACTCCTGGTTGAGGATCATGATCTACATTTTATCATCAATAAGTGCTGGAACTCTATATTTTGACATCGGATACGACAATGGGGCAATTATCAACAGAGGAAAGTTTGTTTCATTCCTCTTCGGCCTCATGGTATGTTTGTCTTGTGGTGGTGTCCCTTTCTTCAATGAAGAACTGAAGGTATAGCAAAGCATCAAGGCTGATTGATTTTCAGCTATTATATATCACCAGTATCTTCATACTTGAGGTGATATTAGAATGATTTGTTGTTAGGACTAGAACTAAGTTTCCTCTGCAGGACAGACAAGCTCCACCACGATAGGTGTGAAGTTGCATGTTGAAGCCTAAGACACTGTAAATAACACAAATCTAACTAAAGAACTTTAAGTTGATGGCCTACTCCAACTCATAGTCACAGAGGAATGTGAGTATTGCACAATCAATTGGAGAGATTAAAGCTAAATCAACTAACTTTTTTCAAGGGATGCTTAAGATTATTCATATGGGATCGATCTCATCATCAAAGCAAGAATATACATTAATTACATAAAAAAGGAGAAATCTCGACAGCGTATGACATCATTTTCTTGTCTATCTCAGGTTTTTTATGCCGAGAGACTCAATGGACATTATGGCGAGACCCTGTTTGTGCTTGTGAATTTCCTTTCTTCGCTCCCTTTCTCGGTGGCAAATTCTCTGCTTTCAGGAACAACGATATTCTACATGGTGAAGCTTCATCCAGGATTCTCTCACTATGGTTATTTCTGCATTAACTTCTTCTGCTGCACCACCATTATTGAGAGTTGCATGATGGTTGTGAACTCATTTGTCCCCAATGCCTCGATGGCTGTAGTAATTGGAATTAGTGTCAACGTAAGCAAATTTTCTCTCTTAAACTTCCCTTCCTGTAATCCTTATAAATTACGTTGTCGTTCATAGCTAATTTTTGTGGATTCAGGTTCTAATGATGATGGCATCACAGATCTTTAGACTTCTTGCTGATCTTCCCAAGTTCTTTTGGCGGTATCCCATGTCCTACATCAGTTTTGCCAAGTGGGCAGTTGAGGTAGTTAGTATATAGTGATTAGCTATTTTTTTTTCCTAAATCAAGCTTGAAAATTTATCAACATAGTTATGCATAGAGCCATGACATGGAAGACATTTATCTTCAGTTTCAATAATATCGTCTGCCTAGTAAAACAAAACCAGGAGCATGCGCTACTACTTGCATTGCATATTTAAACTCATTGAAGTTAAAATTCTCATCTTCCGCCTAAGATACATTTATGAGAAGGAAATCTCAAACAACATAAATTAAGTAAGATGCCTTTTATTTTGATGTGAAGAAATGGGTTGAATGGTCAGACAATCCCGCCACTCCCTTCTTCCTTTTCGGATCGTTGACCTGCTCTTCCATATGCTAGAGGTTAGGTTAACCGATGTAATAATGTAATACTATGAAAATTCTGTTATCAATCTCTTTCATAGATTGATCAAAACACCACCAGGCTTCACCACATGTTTCACTCCGTCTCTTTACTCAAGCTAGAGCTTCAGATAATCAAGGCTTCTCAGAAGTAGTTCAGCGACTAGCCATGGCAGTCAACAATACAAGCATATCATTTGGATCAGTGACTTTGATTTCTCCCAAATATCTCATGAATTACAAGTCACTCATACAAATCATTCACACGCCTTGCAGGGTCAATACAAGAACGTCATGACCGGTCTTGAGTTTGATTCAGCAGAGCCAGGAGAACCACAATTGAAAGGCGAGATGATCCTCAAAACAACTTTCGGCATATCACTGGATCATTCCAAGTGGTGGGATGTAGCTGTGCTTCTGTTTCAACTGTTTGTTTACAAAGTACTGCTCTTGTTAGTGCTTAGGTACAAGAAGAGAATAGCCCCCCAGTTATGGTTGTCGTCACAAGTGTTACTCAGGGTGTCTTGACAAACGATTTCGGTGCCAAATAGCAGCTAGCATCCCTTATGTTTCCAGAACATACTTACTTTATCGGCAACTAATGCACCATGGTTATGTAAATGATGCATATGTCTCCAGTTGTCGCAAGTTCTAAATGCAATTCACCTTTTTCACTTCAATGTTATGACTAATTTGATATTGGTATACATAACGTGACAAAATTTAGACCTAATGCTCGGCCCGAGGTCCACCACTTCCTCTTTGTAATTAATGTAGATTATAAACCTCTTACAAAGCACAAAATTTGGAGATACGACATTAGACAGACGGCCCGTTTAGTGCCTCTCTCTCTCTCTCTCTCTCTGCTACAAGCTACTGCGAGATTCGATGTAGTGGATAATAAAGTACATTGATTACAAGCAAAACATATGTAACACAATGAGTTACAACTTATATTGAAAATAAAGATTAAGCAATTCAAGGGTTGTACAAGAGTCAGATATAGCTTGCACTCATTTACAAAAAGAAAAAAATAAAATGGGAGGTAAAGTGTAAACTGTCTTTGAACAGCCTCTCTGTCCCCTTCTGGCGCACCAAACATTTGGACACCGAGCTTATCATACCCATGACCTCCAAATCTAATCCATGGCTGTGAAGCAGACCCAGGTGGGATATTCAGATCTCTCTTTTCCCCCAAAACCGAAAGGGCCGAATATGTAAAAGCCAAGAAAGTGTACTTGTCATCGATTGCCCAACTTTTGAGGCGCCCAGGATAAACAAAATCATCATAACTTTAAGATGCTTTGCAAGAAAAACCGGTATCCTCATCCTTCCTACTTATTTCTTCTGTTTTTTCCGCACAGCATTATTGCCATTGCGTGCTCTGGATGCTTTATGATTTCTCATTGAGGTTTCCATGCTCATGCTACCTTTTAGTTCCATCTTTCTCTTTTCCCCGCTTTTAAGTTTGTCAAAAGTCCTCTTCCTTTTCTTTCCAGATTCGTTGGATTGAATCTTAGAAAATTTCCCTGCAGCCAAATCACCATTCTTCTTAGAACCTTCTAATCTGCCATCAGCAGTAAGAGAAGTTTCATATTCTCCTGAGTGGGGGGAGCCATCTTTGTTCTTCAATCTCCTTTTGTATCCTCGTCCCCTGACATCTTTCTGATTTGCAGAAGCTTCCTTGTTCTCTATCCCGCCTTCATTTGAGGTTTTGTTTCGCCGATTCTAAAAGGTCAAACATGCGATCATTTTACAAAACAATATTACAACCTCCAGAAATCATGCACTGCTAAATAATATTTCTGTAGCATAGACATCCAAGCATTTTTTAATTCATTACCTCCATAACTGTCTTAAGAAAACCCTTGTACTTTTCTGGGGTAACAAGCTGAACAGCAGCAAAACCACACTTCCTAGTCATTATCTCAAGAATGACTGTGACCTGCATATACAAATGGACGTTCATTACAAGATAGCAAAAAAGAGGCCCTTGGAAGGATGTGTGCATGGAATTATCACAAAAAAACTCAGCAAACTCCCAGTAAATTTCACATGCCTTTGATCTGAAGTGATGCCTGGAGACAGATGACCATGAAATAACACCATCAACAATGTCTGAAAGTAAACTCTGAAGGTCTTCATTTCGTAAGCAAGACACTACTACTTTCACAAAACCTAGAACAGCCTGCAAAATGTGTACGAAGTAACTCTCAAGCCATGCCAATTGGGGCAAGAATCTACTTTGGTAATGGTATACTCACTTTTATCACTTCCACCGCTTTGCTATGTAGCAGAGAAAGAACAGAAGGAATAAGATCAGGAATCGATAGACAGATATCTGTATCCTTGTAAACTAGTACGGACAATGCAGAAACAGCTCCACTTGTAATTTGAGGTGATGAACCAGAAAGATAGCCCACTATCTGAAAGCACGTTATTTAGAATCAAAACACTATTACTTGAATAAAAATACAATCCCAAGAATTGCAATTGTCCAGTAATAAATCACTGTTAAGAACTACAAGCAGAAAGGAAAATTGCAGATTAGGTTAGACAATTTCTACATAAGTATGCTCTCCCGATCATCTGACAGAAAGTCCTGTAAGCAAATAAAATTCCCCGATGTTCACAAGACACTTAAAGTGTTCATCTGTGCAGTGCATATAAAACTTCTTTGGGCAACCATTTACACAAGGAACCCAAGCTTTAATAATAATACATGAGAAAGGGACTCCACTACCCCTTGATTAACCAACTTGGCTTCTTAAAATTTCTCAATTTTTCATCGGATGAAACAAATGCAAAATTTCGATTGAATGGGCTTAGGGGCCGACAAGGCATCCACAAGATACAGACAACATGATTTTAAATTTTGCCACTTGTATTTCGGTTCTTCGTTTTTCTACTGGTTAGAGGGCATTAATCATCTTCTCCTCTGGCTGCAACTGCAAAGCCTAATCCGTTGGCAGAAGCAGCTAGACATGAATAAATGAAGGAATATGCCGTGACTCAACCATACTGCAGCCACGAAATTAGCTTTATTCTTTTAGAAGAGAAATATGTTTTCAGACCTCTGAATCAATTCGTAGCCATACCAGGCTTACAATCTTCAAATACAATGCACATACTTATAAAGATTTTAACCAATACCAGGAAGCAGTATACACAAGACCATGAGGACTTCAGTCCACTGTTTCCCAATTTTGCAGGAATAACAACATGGCCAAAGAAGAGGAATTTAAATAAACTACATTCTTCTTCAACTTTTCCCCCATCTAAGGATGTTACGTGAGGCAGAGCAGAAACCAATTATTTACAACACGAAAGCCCCTCCAGATGACAACTTACATAGGATCTACCATTGTAAAATACGTACGTCAGACAAGATAGAAGGATCTGCTTCAACCTCTTCCATTGTTGTTACTTTCAACTGCCTATGCCTCATGTACCCATTCTTTTAAAGTTCTATTTTTGTTTTCCTTGCATGTTCCTGATGTTCTAGGATGGATGTAGTATCAAACATGTCTTAAAATATAAGCAGTAATTTCCACCAAAGCTACACAAATATGTCCCATAATGAGGAATACCGTACCATGTTAATCAGTTTCTGACAAGGTGCAACTGAACTAACAGGTGAAATGCTTCTCAAGCTGGAACTTATGTTGATGAGAACATCATAAGCTTCCTTCCTAGATTCCTCCTTAGCCTGCAAATTTCATGTCACAACAGTGATTAGTGCTGAAAGTAGATCATCACCCCCACACTGTAAAGGAGGTTCTTACATCCTTTAAGACAAGTATAATCTCATTGAGGATGAAAAAAGCTTTTGAATCTTCTTTCTCCTCCTCCTCCTCCTCCTCCTGCTGCTGCTCCTCCACAGAGTTTATCTGCAAGAAGAATCAACTTGACATGTCAAATAGAACAGCATATGACATCAACAATAGAGGTGCTTATATTACTTAATTTTGAGCTACAATTGCAAATATCCCATAACCAAAAGCTTAAGAATCCGTTCGCAAGAAGTACATATATGATTCCTTCCATGTTGAGACAACCCAAAAGAAAAAAGAAGTTTTTGGCCTTAAAAGCGGAAAAGCCATTCATGACATTCAATATTATTTTAACGAATTAAGGGAAGATGGGTGAATGATCATAGTAGGATCAGGTTATTAGAAATTTAAAAAATTGTGAGATTGGCGAAAACTGATCTGTTAGGTTCTTTAAGCAAAATACCACTTACATAATCAGTTTTAATTTTTTTAATTTCCACAAAGTTCAATAAAAAACAAAAGGGTGATGAAATACTCCATGCTTAGCTCTGTACAAGAAGCTGTTAGCCATCCATACATTTAGGAGTCTGGAAAAGTGAAAAAAGTTCAAGAGTCTTCATATTCACAAATACAGGCACATTATACAGACGTTACACCTGCTGTGAGGGTGAAATTCGAATTTCCTCTAGGAAGGGAAAGGCCTGCTCTTAGATCAAGTCTTAATGTCAAATTTCCAAAGGCAAACTTCAAGTGAAGGAGATCCATGAAACATTTTAAGAAATTCCTTCGAGATGGAGGGAATTGCCCAAGTAGGAGGCCATGTGAATATATTGTGGGGCCAGAACAAAAAATGGAATAGTATTTAATTTAAGGATTGTGATATAGCTGCTCACCTGCAGCATACAATCTAGGCAACAGAAATAGAACAAAAGCCAAACTCAAAGAACTGCTAAAATAACTGTTCTAGCACATCAAGAATATAAAACAATGAAACATGAGGAGATATTTATTATGAAGAAGAAATGCAATTTCTTCTTGAATAAATGTTGTAAATGTAATTTCTTCTTGAATAAATGTTGTATACTTTGCTTTTCAGTGGGACTAATCTTGAGCTGTTTTCACAACACAGGATTAAGACATTTCTTAAAGGCTCATTGCACTCTTATTCCAAGACAACCAGCCCAGGACATAGCTCATATTCAGTTTACAAAAAGAACAAGAAATGGCTTCTATTTACGTCAAAACGTGATATATACACTAAAGATGGACATAAAATTCTGCACTTTTTTTAAAAGAATAGTAGACACCAAACATACAAAAGAATACAAGTACTGCATTGCCACAAGAAACATTCTGACCTTTAATGCATGAACTATCAGAACATGGAAACAGGCAAAGCGGCTTCTCAGAGTTGCAATATCAGATGGAGTCCCTAGGCCAATTAGTAAATCAATCAACTGCGAATATTGAGATGAACAAAACCAGGGATGCACCTGCATAATAGAAATGACAGAAAAACAATCACTTCCAGTAAGAATATATCTTGAATGGAGATACCACACAAACATACCTCCAAAATTTTGCTCAAAGCATTATAGGCTTCAGCATGGACATGGTCATTGCTTTCCTTGTGGAAGAAAATTCATGAATGATTTAGGCTATAGAAATCACTAAACTCATCCATTAAATCAAGAAAACAAAGCTACTATTCTTAAAGTCAATGCACACCTGAAAAGTGTCTTTAACAAAGCTAAACACCAAATCAATGAGATCCTTCTGTGCTCCTTCAATAAGAAACGAGGATATCTCCAGTAACAAGCACCTGGGTGAAACTGCATTCTCTTAGTACTATAACAGGAGTGGATTCATCACTCTGTATGAAGGGGTGTAAGGGTGCTCTTTCTTTTCTTTGCACTTTTCTTTTTTGGTTTTATTTTCTTTTTTCGGGGGGGGGGGGGGGGACCTTGCATAGAACATGACAGCAGTGGATTTATTAGTATATGCATCCTCATGATGTTACTGTACTTGCATAGAACATGACAGATGACAAAATGTCATCAAGAAGAGGAAACAGCAGTTCCCAATTTCCATAACATGGTAGATCAAAATTCTGCTAGCAGAATATAGAATCTATGCATACAGATGCAACCTAGTAATCTCTGCAATTGCTAACAGTAGAAAAAAGTTCTGGATGCTCACAAATAGAGTTGGTCTGTTGATAATCAGACATCTGTTACAATGAATTGTCAAATGTGACCTAAAGGACTCCCCCTTTATCAAGTGTATCATCAGCAGTCAACTGTATATGCATATGTGAAAATATATGAATCTTTCATTTTAATCATTAATATAGCTTGCTAACAATTCTATTCACAAGCATTCTCTCTCCATTACCTTTTAGCATTTACATCAATGGCATGCTCATTTCCTGGTTCTTTGTCCGTTGATGCATCCATTTCATCCCTTCCCCTCTCAAACTCATCTCTCTTATTTAGAATGCCAAATCTTTTGAGAAATGACACAAAAATTTCTCTGGTTGCAGAAGAATCCGTGATAGAAGCTAAGCAACCAATAGGATCCTGAGAAATCAAAACTGAGCATGATAATCTAACTCATATTATGCATGTCAATTACTAAGCAATGGGAAAAATAAAAGGTAATCCGTGAGCATTGACTGAATATATATCTCAAGAGTTAAAGTTCTTTAATACGGCTACTCAATACAGCTTCCTTTTGCTAATTCAATGCAATCCACAGGACTCAATCCTCTCTTTCAAAAAATTCATTTGCAAAATTATTGAACGCTTTATAGCACCCAGAAGTTTGATCCAATTAAAAAAGCATCCACAAAGTTCTATAACTCACATGCATGACGATCCCTTCCACAATGACCAACCTAATCTATCTGACCGAATCTAGTACTTCAAAGTATTTTGGTGTTCCATGGTGAGTTCAGGGAGGGCAGACACTTGGTACACAACATCAATGCCACTTCACTTCTCATAGGTTTAATTATTTTTAACTTTTCCTTTGAGGTTTTCTAATAACAAGTACGTGATCCATTGTTTCAATGCCAACCCAACCTCAACATAACTTTGACTTTTTTCTTTTCCCTTTTTTTTGGTCCATTTCTAAAGAATAATTTGTTGTCAATAAGAATATAATAAAAAACCATAAAAATTAGCTTATGCATGGCTATCATGCTTCTAACATATGTTTCTACCACACAAAAGCAATACCATTATTTTCCTTCACCATTTTACATTAAAATATAAAATTACAACCAACAAATATAGAAAAATAACTAATCAAGTAAAATTATATTATCTAATCCAAATTTTAGTGATATGAACTTGTTTTTGCGCATGTTAACACAAATTTCCACTTGCTTATAATATTTTGCAAATTTAAAAGAAAAAGACATGAAAAAGTTCAAGTTGAATCTTAAATTGATAGTCAAAATTATATTTTCTCAAATCAGTTCAACTATAGCTTCCTGAAGTGACAGGACCACATGTCCTATAGAATCACCCTAATTTATCATGCCAAAAAAAGTTGCATTAACCTCTTTATACCAACCAAACTTACTTTCAACAGTCATGGAATGTTGCATTATTTCGAACCTACCCAGCCAATTCTCCACCTAATGCTTTTCTCCATATACATAATTTTTCATCTGAAGATTCGATATTGTCAATGGCATGAGAAAAGGAAAGACAATCATGCCGAGTATAGGATTCCAAGTAAGTTGTATAATTTTAGGATCATTGCATCTTGAATTCACACTTCATTCTAGGGAGTCAAAAGTATATAACTATTCCGACAGTGAAGGTTTTTCTCTTAATTTTCTGATTTTTTAAAAGGTGCTGTTGTCTGATGGGGCACACTTGGGAACTATTCTCTCATGCAAACCAGGGATGGAACAATATTTTTCCCATAGGGCAGGGAATGGGAACAAAATTCCTGGCCTGCACCTCCCAATGGCAACCACTAGTGCATGCAATTCAAAAAGTGCCTTGAATGATGCAATCAGAAGTATTAATTGTACTTATGGAAAATTTACAAGTCAAAAGGGCTGGAGGGAGGTCTAAAAACATGACAAACTTCTAGCTAGAATCCCAAAATGTTTTAAGCTTCCATAGGATATCAAATAGCACATAATGACCTAATATATGTCCATGTAGCCAACCCCATCTATGTGAACTGTCTGTCTCCACAATACTTTCTACAGCACTTATAAGAATGATGCGGCCTCACTAGGAAGGAGATTAGGCAGGTCTGACCAACCCAACAATCAAATTTAGAATGTCAACTGCCTCATACTAAACAGAAACCTTCGAATTCCTCTCTACTTCTTCCAGCAATTAACATTGACAGAAAGAGCTCCTACTAGTTATACTATTTTCAATCTGGACAGGACTGAGGAGGGAGATGGAGCTTGGATTATCATAGAGTATTAGTATCCTATTATTATCTTATAGTGCACATGAGTCCTATTAGCATCTTTGAGATGAGGCATATGCCAAAAAAATTGGAGAAAAAAGTTCAGACAACCAAAGTAAGTGGAAAATTATGAATATGAAAGGGGAGAAGAGAAAAAAATTGTGCAATAACTAGTAAGAAATTTAGTATAGAGCCAAAAAAGACTTTAGTGATTGAGGGAGAACCTTCAAGTATGACCTTGTCACAGGAATGGAATCGACAAACAAGTCCAATAAAAGTTGAAGCAACTCAGTAGAGCATGAACTTAAAGCCTTGATATTTCTGCTTGCAGTTTTCTTCGAGTAAATCGGTAGAGTTTGCAATTCTAATCCGGATGCTTGCACATTGTAGGTGTCTAAATCTTTAACTACACTAGAGCTGAGTACACTTGTATTCTGATTCACAAGGATCTGTAGAATTGGAACAGTACTATCAGGAGATATGAAAATGGTATAACAACCTCTTCCCAGCTAAAGAACAAGTGTGAGCCAAATGTCACCAATGTGGCAAGAAGATCACCTTTAAAGCAAGAGCCACACTTTCATGCATAAAAGAATATTTTTTAAGAAAATCAGTCAATAATACTGCCAAACGTCTAAACTGTTTGTCTGTATCACTTGAACCCCGGCAAAAGGCTGGTAACAGTTTCCAAAGGTCATGAGCATGACCCAGCAGCTCCTTACCAAGTACTGATTTCTTAACTGGAGAAAAGATAAACAGAAGCACGATCAAATCCCCGATGTCACTAAAATGTTAATGATGAACTGAATAAAACTCAAATCAAGTAATGCTGATTAAGGACTCCACTACATACATGAACAATCGGCATTCAACCAAAGCTCACACTAAAAAATATGCATCAAGGAAGGAAAAGTTAATGTCACAGAGGCAGATGAAGAATAAAATTGCATAAACAACAATATTTTGCTCCCCAGACCTGTCCCACCTATCAAATATCTACAGAATGCAAAAAAACATACCTTGAGATGAACAATTGCGATAAGAAAATATTTGTATGCATAATTCAATGGGTATCATAAGCCAAGTAAGGAGAGGTCAACGCTTTGGGATGGTGCCTATCAAATGGGATCAACATATATAATAATAAATAAAAAAATCAAGAAGTTGACAGTTCTGTTATAATGTTTCAGACAAGCTTTCAGCACAGCTTACAAGCAGGTTGAATTACCCAGCTTGATAAGTCTATGGAGACTCTTATTGAAGACTAAAGCTCCTTCTAGCATAGCTTGTGAACATGCAAAAATGATCTCACGTGATGATGATCTATATTGCGAGGAGTTTATGATGGACAAAAAAGTTTTTGTATTGAGTTTTGGTTAAATGCACGGAGCTTTGTGCACTTATTCCTTATAAAATGTGTCTACTGTCAAAGAACATTTAGTGGTGCCTTTGCAAAAAGCAGGACTTTTACCCTGCTTAAACTGATTTGAATCTGAATATGGATTTAAAGATGGAGATTCTAGGTTGCTTTTAATTGATAACTCATAAGTTATGCACAACCAGTGGTGAATCTGTGCCAAACAGCCAAGGATCTCCACACTTATTATGACGTCAAATATGATATCTAAAAAATGAAAATCACGGAAACAAAAGTCATGTAGAATGATGACATACCTCCAGAACTAGCACGCTTGAAAGATTTTGCGAGGGGCACAATATAATCCATGTAATACTCAAGTGATGAACCAACCACATAATCTCTTAGAATGGGCACCAACCAAACATTACTAGAGCTAAAATTGTCGGGATGCAGTGAAATAGGCACAATAGAAAGCATCTTTTCTGGGCCCATAGCAATTACAGCAGAACCAATACATCTCTGAAGCTGTGAATCACAGTAAATTAAACAATGATGAGTTACCATTCAAACAATCTTCAAACTACACAAGTAATTGTTTTATAAAGCTAGACAGTCAATTATTTGTTTCATCAGATAATGGCAAAGTACTATGCTCAAAGCTCTGTTAACTTGTCATCTACCCAATTTAGTAAAAGAAGCTTTGGTTAATCCTTATATGTAAGTAAAAAAATAACCCGCTGTTAATGCTCCAATCAACAATTCAATCTAACTCTAACAAAATTCATGACGACAAGCCAATTTGGAGTTTGCTATGAACCCCATCTTCTTCTTTGCACACTTCAACAGGATAAACATATGAAGCAAGATGACTTGAAAATCAAATTTTGGAGAGCAAGATCAAGTAATAGCCTTTACATCATTCTCTTGAAAATCAATTTCGAAATCAAGACAAATCAATTCCCTTTACATCATTCTCTTTTTTCCTTTATACATGAAATTTAATCAATAACAAGGCAGCAAGGAGGTGCAAACCCAAGTACCAAAAGATATCAAGAACCAAAAAAAAAGCTCAATTCATCGATAATGACAATAAATGCATCTACATCGACATGCATGTTTTCAAGTCGCATTTCCACTTCCATAAGAACATTGACAAAAAACAAGGACAAAACATATTGCCTTCTTCCATGAGTAACCAGCCTCGGTATGAATGAAAAGGACATCACATAATTAAGTACTTTTGTTGCTTCAAAGAGCAATACAGTGACTTTATTCAAGAACCTTATCCATTCATAACATACTCATAATTTCAGCAGCAATTTTAATGACAGAAGGAAAACCACTGCACTGACATGCCATGTAGAGAGCTGAACCAGAGGCGAATTGGGCCATCACACTCTTAACTACAGATGATAATGGACATTTTCAGATGCTCTTTACCAGAATATGACAAGAATACTGTAACGCAAACTTGCACACTGCACGAACTTAAAAAGAAGCTAAAGATGATCCTACAGAAATAACAGCTTTCACACCAATGACATTTCTCATGCCAATAAATTTCTGAAGCATACAAATACGTACATGGCCTGTGATAGATGAGCCCCTTTCAGCTGAGGTCATTAAGTGAACAAGTTTGAGCAGGATACTCCTCATATAGATGTAAGAAGTTTTTCCTACACAACATTTAGAGATGAGAGGAGAGGACTGTGGAAATCAGTTTGTGGTCATATTAACAAAGATAATCAAATGAGAAAAAATAGTCTTTATACACTTTAAGAATAGTGCATGTGAAATAAATCCTGAACAATCTCACACGTCATTCTATACTAACAGAGAAAAACACTGTTACCCACAACCAATGTGGCATTAAAAAAAATGCCATTCCATAATTCAAATGAACTTCCAAGAGAAAACAATCTTCTTTTTCAAGGAATAGGAAAATGAAGGAGGTATGTACACCTAGCTAGTTCAAAAGAACAGACTGATGAAAGAAATGGGCAAAATCCACGGTAAATCCAGTACTCATGACTCTGGACATTCTAAGTCTAAACTTTAAATAATTTGTAACATGTCTGTACAGGAAAACTCTCCAAAAAAATTGCAGCTCAATCACTAAAGTCAAGTTCAAACTGACACCTTATGAAGATCGAATAGCAACACCCAGGACTTTAGAACTTTTACAGTGAAAAATCATCAAAATTGCTGATCATATCCTGTTTGACTTCCAACATGCAAGACAAAGTACTTTTGAGAAGTTGAAACTGTAAACCTCATGCAAAGGTCAAAACTCAATTCAAGTAGAAGTCCAGTTCTGCGTAATTTATAGCAAGGTATGGCACTAATATATATTTCTTTGCTAAAGTTTGACATTTCTTTTCTGTTAATGTGAAATAAATATGAAGTCCTAATGAAAGAGGAAGAATGCCTCCCAGCTTATTTAGTCGTTGAAAAACAAACCAAAAATACAGCCACAGCAGAGCTCGTAAGCCTCTACAATTGAACATTATCAGCAAGGCCACAACAAATAAAATTGAAAGTAAGAACTGCAGAAAGTAGTTGCCAAGAAGTCAAAATGGAGAAACATAGAGAATTAATATGGGTTCAGACACAAGTATAAGCCATTTCTTTCATAATCGAATTCAGAAATGGACATATAGTAGTCCTTGATCAATGTCTGGTAGAACTTAATCATGCCAATCATACAAATCACAAGAAACAAAGAACATCAAATATATTGAGCTTGAGTTATTTCATGACAAAGCAAAGGGTTAATACATGTATTTGCAATTGACGGATGGCAAGAAATGAAGATCTTCTATAGCATACAAGAAATCAAGATGTATGCATACCAAGTTTGAGGTACAAAAGAGAGATTACGGAAAGTGCATGCTGATTTGGAGTTTCGCCATGGGCACTGAGGGCACTTTCCAAAGCAATACATATTCTCCTTATTGCAATTGTTTCCAGACTCTCCTCACTTACGTCATCACTTGGTTGGCTCTCCATATGGAAAGTCTCTTCATTTACTTGTTCATTAATCAAGTCCTTCAAAATACTCGAGGCCTGCGATGCAGCATCAGCCTCACCAACAAGAAGTCCTAAATTAGTATAACCAAGTGCATCAGAAAGCAAACACCAGGATTGACAATATCAAAAGATCAAGTGAACCATCCAAAATCTCATTTCCAGTAACTAAAATTAACAAAAGATAAAAGTAGAGTCCTTGAAGTAAGCTTCCAAGTACATCGACCTAAGCTCCCGAGTGGTAGAGGTTCATTTGTTTATCAGTCAAGGGATAATTCCATACTTCCACTATCTGAAAAATGATGTCTTAGACTCTTTGATGTACTGCAGTTGCATGAAATTTCTTGTAACAGGGATGATACCCATTTGAGCCACTATTTTTTCTATCATAACTCCTTCGTAACACCATACATAAGATTTTGTTTCTATCATAACTCCTCCATTCCACCAAGACAAAAAAGATTGCAGTAATGATTTAAAAAATAACAAGAGCAAAATTATGAAAAATGTTGACAGCAGAGAAAACAACAGGTTAAAAAAAAAAATGCGATTTAGGTTTGACTATATTTAGGAAAGTTAATGAATGAACAAGGTGCCATAGGTGCCATAGATTAAACTAAAGGGAGAACATCTTTTGATTAACATACAGATGGTTTGACTTTGCTGCATTGTCTGTTCAACCATCGAACTTCAATTTGCATCATGGCCATTAACTACTGCCCTTTACAATTCTTCCAAGTGTGGTGTCATAATTCCAAAACATCAATGACATTTGAATAACTTTGTAGAGTATAGTGACAAGCAAGATACACAATTTAAAAATGATGCAACTCCTTCCATGCGCCACTTTACACCACAAAAGGTAAAGCTGCAATCGACAAAGTCAATCAATGATAAAGATTGACACCACCAATGCTGGAAATTTAGGGCCTGTTTAATTACCATCCTATTTTTATATTTTTCTTTTCTTTTGCTCCCTAGAGCAGAAACAGGATAGAAATCCATTTAGTAACGTCAATTAATTTTTCTATTAGGAATAGAAAAGTGGCCAGGGAATAGATTTGGAACAGAATCAAAAAGTAAAAGAAATCTATTTCTTTGTTCTCAGGAATTGAAATGGAAAAAACTATTTCTAAACATAAATTGGTCCTAGAATCGAAAAGTTACTAAAGGCACCCATTGAAGTTAACACAAAATGTGACAAGGAAATTCTCACCAACAAAGGAATCCACCATAGGACACGACAGTAATTTTCACGAAAAAAAGTCTTTTAATTGAGAAATCTGCTCAAAATAACGACAGGAATAGTAATCCAAGCAATGATTAGAGCATGAACCCTACTTATTAAAATCAACAAAAACAGAATCAAGAGAAGATTAAGATATTTGAATTGTCCCTTATTCCATTCTTTTCCAAACTCACCATGTAAGGCAAAGAGGAGGAGCATTTTGGGCTGATTTGAAATGTAGAGAAGTATGGGAAAACATGACATGATTGTAGAACCAAGATCGCAAAATTAGCTAAGAAACTACCAAAACGAAGCAGTCGAAGCACCTCCTGCCCCAAGAAAGTTAAGAAGCATACCTGCTAGAGACTCCCAAACTACAGGAAGGTTCTTAATCCACAAGCTTGATCCTCCAGCGTGGAATTTATTCAGAGCAACTCTTAACAAGTTTGCAGCAGTCATGACAGTGTCCACCGAGTTCTCTTTTGAAGAAACATAAGAAGCAAGAGAAGTGATGACATTTTCTATCCCTTGAACAGTATCTCCCACTGCTAGAGTTTCCAATAATGCCTCGATGATTTTAAGAATCAGTGTTGTAAGCGCTGAGAACCCGAGACTCATAAGCTTGTCTAATTCTGAAAGAATCTGAATGCTCACTTTGGCAGACAGATATGGACAAACAGATACCAGCACATTAAGCATATGTAAGAATCCTATATTCTCGGATTTCAACAGTTTATCATCTTTAGATCCATCCTCAGGACTCGTAGTCCTTGACCAATCTGCTGAAGAAACGCAACTTTCAAAAGAAGACAGTACCAGCTTGCTTGCTTTCCTAACAACACTAGAGGACTTAAAGCATTTAAAAACCTTTTCAAGACATTCTTGTGCACATCGCCGAACCTGAGAAAACAACAAAAGATATCTTCAATTGCTACTCGTTTCTTACGATATGCAAAAGAATAGGAACACATTTCCACCTTTCAAAGCCCAATTACGATCAACAAGGCCGTAAGGGGAAGAATACTGACCTAAAAAAGGTGACAATTACATGTTGCGAAATCTAACAAAAAAAAAATCCCAAAGAGCTTGAAAGAGCAGAACTGGATACAGCAATGCATGATTTGCGACAATATACCTTAGGACGCTTGGCCAGGGAGAACTTCAAAAGCGTCTTCAACCCAAATTTCACCGAATCCCAATCCTCCAAGTCGCAAAACCCAAGCAAAACCCCCAAACACTTCACCGCGGACCTCACGCTGGACACGGCCAGCTTCTCCTCCTCCCTCGCCAACACCTCCGCCAACACCTCCGCCGCCTCCCTCGCCCTTGCGGGCGCGATCCCACGCGGCGGCACCGCGGGCAGGACGATCACGAGGAACGACATGAGCGCCGCGACCTCCGTGGAGTCCAGGGCCTGCAACGAGGACGTGGTCTCGACGGCGGACATGGCGGCGCCGAAGTAAGAGGCGGGCGTGAGGGGGAGGGACTCGGCGTCGAGGATGGCGCGCATGGCGGCGGCGGTGGCGAGGAGGTGGCGGTGCTGAGGGGCGGAGGATTTGGCGTAGCGGTCCATGAGCTGTTGGCAGATGTCGGCGCCATCTCGCAGCGGTTCGTCGGCGTGGTCGTGCTCCATCGGTTGATCCTGTTGAAGCAACGAGGGTCGTTCTTCCTGCTTCCGTTGTCTGTGCTTCTGCGGCTTCATGGCGGCGGCGGCGGATGCTTCTATCGCCGCCGTGCGGTGGAATGTTTCAGGGTTTATGGAAGGGGGGGGGCGCGGAGACGGAGAAGGGTTTAAGAAAAATTTTATATATTTTTCCTCTCTCTTGAAATAAGAAGTTAAGAAGAGGCTATTTACACGTCCCTTTTGGCTAAAGCCACGCCTTGTGAGTTGACGAAACTGCCCTGCCTCCTCGATTCCGCGTTACATCTTCACTTGTGGCTAAAATGCTGTTGTAGGGTTTGTGCGTAAGAAATTCGCCTTTGATGCTTAATCCATGTTTTTTGCATATTTTTACGATAACTAAAACTCAGACTCAAGGGGGTCGTTATTTTCTTAGCATTTGATCTATATTGCTTCGCAAAGAACATTTTTTGATTACATTGATTAGGTTTGCCTTGTCCCTGGTTCCTATCATGTAACTCAACTTTCAAGAAAATACAAAAGTTAATCTCGCAAAAAATCTCAAATTATGCACATTGTAACCCAAATATCTTGAATCTTTTTTGTATCACTAAAGATCCTAAATTCATTTTTTTCATGACATATATACCCCAACTTTTTCTTATGTCATAAAAATCCTTGAAATTATATTAATGTAACAAATATATTATAGATGGAATTGAAATTAAAAAAAAAAAAAAACATATATACATATGTTACACATGTAAAAATTTGGATTTTTTCATGATAAAAAAAAATTGAGGTATTTGTGTTGTGAGTGGACAAATTTAGGGTTTTTAATGACATTAAAAAAAATTGAAGGTATTTATATCACAATAGATGTAATTTGGGGGCAAATTAAATTTATGGAGCAAAAGTTGTACTTTTGATCTTTTCCTTTCAATCATTATTATTTTCTTTTTTTTAATAATCAAAAGGTGTTAAGATTTCAAGGGGCAGTTTTCCGTTTTCAATTTCATCCTAGGTATGCTAAAGTATTTTCGAAAGGAATTCTAGTGTATGAAGAACAAACTAGTAAAACGAACATATGAAGATGGCTTATTATTGTGATAAGAAATGACATCACAAAGATTCTTTTTGGAGGAAACAAAGCATGGCTTTTTAATAGGAGTATGCACGGGACCGCACCGAATCAACTAGTTTTGGTTATTCTCAATTCCAAATTTTTGGAATAGAAATAATCAAATTGCTTGGACGATATGACAATATGTTCTTTATATATCCTCTTCTTTTAAAGAGTAAAGAAAGGGAAATTGTCGAAACCCTAAACTAAACCGGCCTAACCTAGGAATTGGTCTAGTTTCCAGTTCTAAAGTGGAATCGGCCCAACCCGGGAATCAATCACCTTTCCTTTTTAATGATATGCAAGAAAGGATAGGAAAGGATAGGAAACTTTATATTCTCTCACAAAGTTGATTAGAGAACCTACGGTAAATAGCCAAGAGAGAGGATGAAAGAGAGGAGAGATAGAGAGAAGAAGAAGAGGAAGAAACGGATCCTAAAAGCCAACAAGGAGTGCTTCATTTCTATGTTACCAAAACCCTATATATTGCAATATATTTACATTGAATATAAATTGTACATGACCATAATGCCCTTATGTATGTAAAAAGAAATAAAACCAACACCACTCAAGTAACATAACACTCCCCTTAAACTAGAGCATATAGGTCACTCATACCTAACTTGGAACAACTAGCAACAAAGACAGGACAAAACAACACTTTAATAAACATATCGACCAATTAATCTCTAGAGGCAATATAAGGAATAGTTACCAACTTCTGCTTCACAACATCATGAATAAAGTGACGATCAACTTTTATATACGTAGTTCGATCATGAAAAATGGGATTCCCAACAATATAAATAACTACCTAATTATCACACATCATATCATAAGTTGATTAATAGAAGGGATTTCAACCACAACAATTTAGTTACAATATGTGTCATAGCACGATATTAGGCCTTCGCACTAGACTTAGGAATAGTTGTCTATTTCTTGCTTTTCCAAGTAATCAAATTACCACCAAGAAAAGTGCAATACCTAGTCGTGGACCGATGATCACATGCTAACCCAGTCCAATCAGCATCAAAATAGCCAACTAGAGCGGAAGAGCCATTAGATTTATAAATCAACCCCTTATTAGGAGAGCCTTTAAAGTACCAAAGATGCGACAAACAGTGTCCCCACGAGCCTTCTTTGGTAACTCCTTAAATTGACTCACCACACCAACAACAAAGGAAATATCTAAATGTGTAACAATGAGATAAATTAACTAATTAGCTTGACTATCATCAATATCCTTAATGCTTATCATTAGTATCATCTCCCTTATCAACTCCAAACCTAACTGGCTTAAAAGCTAGTGTACTAGTCTCAAACAAATGATCAAGAATATATTTTCATTAAGACAAATTAATACATTTCTTACTTTGTAAAAATTTCAATACCTAGAAAATAATATATAAAAAAAACCAAGAGTTCCCAAGTCTTTATTCTAAAACTACTGCTAAAGAAAAGACTTGACCTTAGAAATACTGATCACATCACTACTATGGACAATTATTACATCATGTATACAACAAGAATGACCACTCCTGACTCCTTCTTGCGAGCAAAAGCAAAACGATTAGAATAACACTGATGGAAACAATACCTCAAATTGCTAAATTGATTTCTTAAACCATACCCCTGAGCAATATACACCGAAGGTTGCTCCATGTATACTTCCTCAAATAAACACCATAAATAAAGCATTCTTCGCATCCAATTAATGTAATGGCCAATCAAAACACATAGCTATCGCAATAATAACACAACAATATTAAGACGCATCAAAAGTTGCATCTATGATTTAATTTCAATTTTCACTTATGTTTCTCAAAATCACTCTCACCATGTTCAATCCATAGTTTAGTTCATTTCTACCCCCCTTAGCCATCATAGAAATGTACCAAAAGCTGCTCCCTATTCAAACCCTCCAATCCCAACAACAACTCTTTGCCCTCATGGAATTGGGTAGTTATATTATAAGCACAACTTATTTGATTTATAATGCCAAGATTAGTTAAAAACAAAGCAATTGATTTTTGCGAGTATTCAAGAGCATTATCAATTCGCAAAATTATAAGGATGTATTAAACTAATTATGGTACAAATGATAATCATTCTATTCTTAGGCCATATTTATGAATCAAGAAAAAAACAGATCGTAGGCCACACTTTGCCAAGACAAGCGAACACTAAGATAGAACAAAAAAGCTGCATGGTCTTTTAATTCTACCCAATGACATAACCCTCGCGCTTTGCCTCCAGGGGCATTTTTTCCAGACAATTCTAATTGGCGGCATTCATCTCAGTCAATCGACTAGGCACTTTCCTATGGCCAACGCCAACGCTACATCTACGGTGTGCATCCTCGCAATATTTACGGTCTCAACCGAGCGAAAGAGTCTTACAGTGTGCACCCTTCATTTGATCTTCGACACCAAATCCGAAGAACAACTTAACAACTTGCGAAATAGGCTTGACCGAGCTCACGAAAATCCACGGCGAACTCGCGATGTGGTTTCCGTCGCTTTCTGAAATGGCGCGCGGGACCGCAGATGCCGGGGGCGTCGGGTCGAGGCGGAGACAAAGCCCGAACGCGTGTGGCCCGTGGATCAAAATCGCAGCCGGGGAACAAAGGGCTTCGGCTAGAAATATATTTTTCTATTTCTATTCCCTAAACTTGAGCTAAAATATGTGTTTTAAAATAACATAACATTTATGTTTGGGAATGAAAATCTTTTGATAGACATTCTTAAATATAACCCTCTAGGGTAGCTGGCCGAAGGATGGAAGGCAATGGCAGGCGAGCTGTTAGTGATGAGGGTGAGAAATGACAAGAGTTTTTAGTTCTCAATTCTATTTCAGAAATAGAAAGTAGAAAATTTCTACTTCTCATTTCTATTTCAAACATATTTATGCGTTAAAAATTTATCCCAAAAATAGAAAAATGAAATTGTATTACCAAATGAATTTATGTCCCAAACATGTTCTCGAAATAGAGAGATGAAGAAACAAAATAGTTGTCATTCGCACCCTTAATAACTTCACGATGAACTAATTGAAAAGAAGATAAAAATTTCAAAATGGTCATGAAGCATATAAAACCATATTAGACGAAAATAATCTTCCACAAAATTAATAAAGTACTTAAAATCATTCCCACTAGTAATACACAAAGGTCCCCAAATGTCCAAATGAACAAGATTAAGTAAAGTAGATGCACAAGAATCACTACAACTAGAAAAAGAACTACAACAATTCTTTACAAGTTTACAAGTTTCACACTTAGGAATAGAAACCGATATACACACGAGAGTTATTTGTTGTAACTTAAACAAAGACAAATGTCCTAAACGGGAATCCCATAATATAGGCGGTAGAATTAGCAACTAGACCATTGGCATCAACGGTAAAGACACAATCCACATAGTAGAGTCCATCACATTCATGCCTTCCACAATCCTCTTCTTTGTATGAAGGTGATGCAAAGGAAGATATACTTGGATAAGGATTTCAATGGATAATGTTTATTATAAATAATGAAGTATCACTCACAATATCTTAGCCGCCTAATTATAAAGAGGTCACCCCTTCGGGAAACAATCAAATAATTAATATCAAATAATAGAATTTAGGAAAAATATTGGTAAGAGGGCAAGTCTTCAAAACGTCTCAAAAATCTTCAAAACACATTTGAAATCTTTATACGCCCACAAAATAAAGAAAAATGCATGAATTTGGAGATCAAACATTGCTAAAATGATATAGCCCAATTGCATCTTCAAAGATCTTGAAATCCACTTTGATTTGAAATGTTGTATGCGTCACCTTTTGAAATTGACCGGTCATTTATGGTGTAGGTGAGATTGTCCGCTCTTATAATACTCAAAGTTTTGCCGACTATTATTGCATCAATCTCCTCCACTTCAGAAGAACTTGACCCCTAGTTATTGTCAAGATAAAGGAGAGTAAATGGAGAATGATAATCAAACAAGTCTGCCATAATGACCGTTGGGGAGATGTTGAGGTCATCCAAAAGATCAACAACGAAGGCATTATCATTTATGTTCTTCATGATCCGACAAGGGTCAACTTTCTTGTACTTCACTTTATTATATGTATAGATAGGGAAGCATTCTTTGTGGAGGTAAACTATCACTTTGTCACCCTTAGTAAATATTTTAAGGCAATGGTGTTTATCTACGTAGTAGCTTTGTAAATAGTTATGGAATATCTTTTGTATCTCCTACAATTTTGTTGTTAAGTTCTCAATTGTAACACTATATCTAGGGACTTTTGGCATGGGCACGAGGTCCAGTGTTTGTTGTGGAGTTCACCCATAGATGACCTCAAATGTGACTTGGCCATGGAGCAATTGACGGTGTTGTTGAAGGCAAACTCAATAGGAGCAAGATACTGATCTCATTGCTTTGACATGTCATTATAGAGGCACCGAATGATACTCACATAGTTCAGTTGTTGACTTCAATTTGACCATCAAATTAAGGATGGAAGGAACAGCTATACTGTAAATCCATCCCAAATAATGTCATGGGGTCTTCCAAAAATGACTAAGAAACTTCGAATCACGATCAAAGGTGATTGTTTGGGCAGACTACTTCCCAAAATAATAGGCTCGCCACATTGGAAGCATTAGAAGTCTTTTTGCAAGGAATGAAGAGTGTCATCTTTATGAACCTATCCACCACCACAAAAACAGAATCCATACCTCGTTGGCTTCAAGGAAGGCCCAACACAAAATCCATTAAAAACTCTACCCAAGATTATGAAAGAATAGGTAGAGGGGTGTAAAGATCAGTGTTCTGAGAATCGCCTTTGGTAGTTTTACAGATGTAGCACTTTTTTAACAAATCAATCAACGTCCTGCTTCTTTGAGGCCAATAATATTATTCTTTACCCAAGGCAACAGCTTTGTCTTGCCTAAAATGTCCTCCAAGGGTGCCACCATGGAGCTCTTGAATAAATTGCTCCCATAAATAGCTACGAGGGATGCACAACCTATTGCCAAAGAACAAGGATTTGTCTTGAATAATCATGTCTCCATGAGAGCCTGCTGCAAAACACTTCTTCCAAATATCTTGAAAGTTGTCATCCATGACATAAAGGACACAAAAATGGTGAAAGCCCACAACATGGGCGTGCATGGTGATGAGTGTTGCGGCACAATGACTAAGTACATTTCAACAACTTTGTTCAAATGATCCGCTTTGTGTCGAAGCACAAATTTGAATTGCTCCAAATAGGAGACCTAGCATTCAAGCATTTGATTTAGATGCTTCCAATTCTTGATACACTTGAGTGCCTAATGGTCAATGCTAAGGATAAACTCATGTTGATAAACATAAGACTACCATTGCTTGATGGCTTGTACTATAGTAAAGTGATCCTGCTCATAAGTAGACTACTGCCGGTGGACATCATTAAGTTTCTCACTAAAAGAAGTAAGAGGCTTACCTTCTTGGGAGATAACAATGTCAATGTGTACACCAAAGGCATCACGGTCTAATTTGAATATGTTTTAAAAATCTAGAAGCATTGGTATTGGTGCTATGGAAAGTTTTTCTTCAATGAAAGCAATGCTAACTTTTGCTTATCACTCTCATAAAATTTTCCCTTCTTCAAGCACTCGATGGTCAGGGGTAGGGGTGAGTGCGGTTCCCGGGTAGAATCGGGAACTAGGGAACCGCATTGGTGGATCCGGTTCGATTCTCGATTTCAAGGAGAGAGGTTCCGATTCCCGGTTCCCTTCTTTTCGGAACCAACAATTCTCGGATCCTATAAGAACCGAAACCAAAACTAGGTTCTTGATTATCCTAAAACCCTAATTTCATTTCAAATTCATTTCTCCTCTCTCTCTCTCTCTCTTTGCTCTACCCCCGACTCTCCTCTCTCTCTCTCTCTCTCTCTCTCTCTCTCTCTCTCTCTCTCTCTCTCTCTCTCTCTCTCTCTCTCTCTCTCTCTGACGCTTTTTGCGAGGACATTGCTCGCCCCCCTCCACTCGATGACAACTCAATGCTGCTCGCCCCCCTTCCCTCAATGATGCCCTCAACAACAACTTGTTGCCGTTCGCCCCCCACTACTAGGCGACACCCTCCAAGTTGACAACAACTCACTACCGCTCGCCCTCCTCCGCTTGACGACACTACTTGCCCCCCTCCGTTTAGCAACGCCCTCGATGATAACCCGACACCACTCGCCCTCATTCGCTCAACGACGCCCTTGATGACGACACGCCGCCATTTGTCCCCCTTCACTCGGCGACGACTTGATGCCACTTGCCCCTTCACTTCCCTAGGCATTCATCCTCCGTCTTCTCGAGCTCCCAAGCTCTCTCTCTCTCTCTCTCTCTCTCTCTCTCTCTCTCTCTCTCTCTCTCTCTCTCTCTCTCTCTCTCTCTCTCTCTCTCTCTCATGCTTGATTGTGCTAAAGGTCTACTTGAGGCTTGGGGTTTGGAAGCAAGCTAATTACCTAACATCTAGTTTTCTAACTAATTTGGAGGGGTTGGGCTTGACTGTCCATTTTTTGATTTTGTGGTCTCTATATGCTTCCTATGGTGATCTTCTCGCTTTGTGCCAAAAGAAGATTGTCATTTCCTAAGGATTTAAGGCCATAGAAATGCTTTTCCTCATCACATATCATTACCAACTTAGAAGCATATTATTCCCTAACTACCTTTAGTGGTAATATACTATATACACACATGCAACATTCTCTTCAAAGATGGACATCGGATATTGGATGGGCCTATGGATTTTTTCTCTAAACTTAATCCCAGATTCATTAGTAATACTCTAGCATCACTTGTAATAAACTTTGTATCCTCAAGAGCAATGATTTTGGTCTATCTATGCATTGAGCACAGTCTATTGATCAAATTAAGCTTGATTAGTTTCGGGTTCTCATGAGCCTATTGGGTTCAACGATGTGGTTGTTGTTACCTACTTTGACATTATCTAAATCTAAGGGGCTTAATTATAACAAGGCTGAACGTGAATTAAATGGTGAACTCTTATTAGGGCAAGGGGGATTTTTGACACAACATACTCCTCTTTGATTATTCTTTATATAGCCTATCTTAAAACAAGCTCTTTGCTTCTCACTCGTTGCCAACTGGAAATTAAAAAGAGTGGCTTTCAAGCAATCGATGTTTTTCTTTGACATTTCCCTTTCATCTTGTGTGATTTCTTCTTTCTCGTCAATCATATGTGAATGTGGAGTAACTTCTTATGCAGCAATATTTGTAAAGTTAATGTATCAATATAACACGTCAATGGAGGTAAAGGAATGTGAGAAGATCACTCCAATCACAAAATTGGAATTGTCTGGGATGAAAATGAAGAAGAGCAATCCTCTACCATGAGTGCCACAAAAACAAAACTTAGTTCTCATCTTCTCTCTCACGATAAGAAATATACATCCGAATGATAGAATCATTATGCGAGAATCAATGATAAGGATAGAAGAACATATCAAGTGAAATGCATCATTATGGGTCTATTTTTAAGTAATATGTTACTAAAGGTACTTCTGTAATGAGGAAGCACTCGATCATGTGTAAGAAATTTCCTCGTAATGTAGATAAGATGCAGAGATTCTTTACACCATGTAATTTAGACATACTAGCAAGGTAGGGGAAATTCTAGTATTGGTAATGTCTTATAAATATAGTCATTTAATCAAGAACGTTGTAAGGAAATGCTTACTTAGTTCATCATAATTGATGAACAACTTTTTTTCTTAGTCGAATGTGTTGGATTTCGTGCATTTTTCAGTGAGTTACAACCCCTCTTCAAACATTTATCACGTTTTATAATGACAAAAGATTGCATGAATTGTATTTTTGTGAAAGAACTTGTTTGAAGACTTATTTTGGAAGATAAATTAATTCTAAGATCACACTCACAATTGATACATAGAGTTCCATTCAAAACTTGAATTATTTATGTCTCATTGCACATTTTATTGATGAAAATTAGAAGTTGGAATAAAAGAATCATCAATTTTGTGGTAATGCATAGCATGGGGGTAGGGAAATTGGGAAAATGGTGGAGAAATGCATCCAAGAGTAGGAAATAGAAAAAAAAAATGTCTACAATCAACATGGATAATGCTAGTTTGAACAATGTTGCAATAAATTATTTGAGGGAAAAAACTTTCAAGAAAAAAGTTGTTGATAATAGATAGTAGTGTTTTACACATAAGATGCACAATTCATATATTAAATTTGATTGTGAGAAATGATTTGACTACAATGCATGACTCTATTGCAAGTATCCGAAGTGTGGTTAGGTATGTGAAGAGTTCTCCTACGAGAGCCAATGCATTTTAATCTTGCATTGAGAGTTAACCGATCACTTACAAGGGTTCAGTTATTCTTGATGTTGCCACTAGATGGAACTCCACTTATCTTATGTTAGACACCGCCATAAGATTCAGAAAAGCTTTTGAAAGAATGAAAGAAAATGATCTATCTTTTGCAAATTAGCTTAACCATGAAATTCCTAAAGATGGTGATTGAGAAAATGCTATCATTCTTTCAGAATTTCTAAAAGTATTCTATGATGTAACCAATCGGATGTTGAGGAGTTCATATATTACTTCAAATGATAATTTTGAAGGAATAACTATTTTGTATAGATATTTGAAAAATGTGTCGGATGCTTCAAATCCTAAACTTCAAGCTATGGGTACAAAAATGAAAGAAAAATTTGAAAAATATTATAGAAACTTAGATCAAGTAAATATGATAGTATTAATTGCAGTTGTATTAGATCCTAGAGCCAAGTTGCATTAGATGAGTTTCTTGTATGGACAAATTTATGATGATCAATTGAAAATTAAAGAGATGCATTATAAGGTGAAGGACGTGTTGGAGTGTTTGTATGAATTTTATAAGCAATCTTCTTTTATTTCAAGTTATCAAAATTTTGATTGCCATAAAGTAGTGGCAATTCTAATACCAATGTGGGTAGTAACGAAGGTATAAAGAAGTATGACACCCAAGCTTAGAAGAAAATATTTTTGCAATCGAATGAACAAAGGTGCAATGACAACAAATTCAAGCATAATGAGTATCTTCAAGAGAAAAAATGAAAAAGTTCTTGATCTTGACCTTTTGATGTGGTGGAAGACTATTGGCTCAAAATATAACATAATTTCTTTGATGGCTCGAGATAATTTACCTATTACCGTGACTATTATTGCTTTAGAGTCAACTTTCAATACATCAAGTCATGTGTTAATGGTTTTTGAAATTCTTTAACTCCCAAAGTAGTGGAAGCTTTGATTTGTACTCAAGATTAGTTGAGAGCTGTTCATGTACCGATTGATGTTGAAAGAGTGCATCGAGAATGCTGAAAAAATTGAGTTGGGCAAGTGATATTTATATCTTTATATATTGTAATTCATTTTATATATCTAACAAGTGAATATTTTATTTAATCTCTTCTTCTTCTTCTTTTGAAGATATGGATTGTCTTAATGAGGAGATTATCATCGGTAAATAAAGTTTACCAATTAAAGCGAAATCAATATATGTAGTAAGGCATTTAATACTTATTCTAGTTTACCAACATCTCTTGTTATACTTCCATCCAATGACTTTAGTTCTCATATATGGGTTGATTATATAATCAAGTTGAGCATCGTGCTATGCCATTTTCTGTATGCTCCAAAAGATATTAGTTCTTATCAAGTCCAAGGAGCACTTACTTGAATTGCGATGCCGGGTTACCCTGCATAATGGTGAACTTTTAATTGCAAAGAAAACGTTGTAGTCGTAATTCCAAATAACCAATTCGCAACACTTCAATTTTAAAGTTAAAGCTATTATTAACTTATAAGCTATAATTGTTGTTTCTTTTGATTTTAGATGATCAAACGTTGGAACAAATTTTTATGGATGTTTGAGGACCAAAAACTCATCTTTCTTTTAATGTCATATCTACAATTTTAATGCTCTTGTTTTTATGGTCTAGTCCATTCTATTATGTTATAAATTCCCCGATACAAAGTTCCAAAATAAAATTTATGGTTTAGTGAATTTTGTTCCATTTTAATGCAAACTTTTTTTCCATTTCCTCTCTTTTATCTAGTTGAATTCCTTGCCAAGAATTCATTTTCCTCTGTTGATAGTTTTGTTTGTTTTGTTTTCTCTTTGATGAATGACAAGCTTGTTTGTTATTGTGTTCATTTTCATTTTTTAACTAAAAGAAAAAACCCGTTGGACCCTAGAACCAACCCTAGAATTTGTGATAGGGTAGGTTCTAGGTTCTTAATCCGATGGGTAGGTTCCAAGTTCCCAAAAAATGATGAACCTGTACCCGAGGATAGATTCCAAGTTCTACGCAAAACCTGTAAGGAATCTAAAACCGCTCACCTCTAGTCGGGGCCATATTAGTATTGAAATTTCAAATAAAGCATAGTTAGAATGTTGTAAGCTCATGGAAGCTAAGCGTCTCCCTAATGTTTTAGGGAGTTGCCCAATAGTGAATGGCAACTATTTTCTTTGCATCAACTTAAATGCCTTCCACTCCAACAATATACCCTAAGAAGAGAAGTCGGTGTGTCATGAAACTACATTTCTTCAAATAAATGTACAATTGGTTCATATGCAAGGCCGACAAGACATTCCTTAGATGATCCATCCCTTAGACACTCCATATTGACCACATCACAAATAATGGTGTTCTTTTAGGACTTTTTAATTGAAATAAATAAATGACATAACTATTTTCCCTTGAGTTCAACCCCCTTTACATATCCACCCAATTATATAAGGGTAGAGTACTTTGTCTTTAGTTATAAATGGTCATTTAGGGCCTTGGACACTATGTTCTCACAACTACAACTATCAATGATGACATCCCAGATGTCGTCGTTGACAATGCAATGAGCATGGAAAATACCATTACGTTGGGTGTCCTCTCTTCGTAAAGCAAGCAACAACCACTTAATGACGTAGGTAATGTGCTCACCCTCTTCATCCTCCACTTTTTCTTCATCCACCTAATCATCTTCGTATATGTCGTCATTATACTTGACAACATTGGCCATCTTCCGCCATGGGTAGTCACTTGAATGATCACCTAGTTCATTACACATTTAGCATTTGATTAATTGTGGCTTAGTGTATGGGTCATAGGCATTCCGATTGGTGTTACGGTTGTTTGCAGCAACCAGTTCCTCGGGCACCTTTGTAGTACTCCCCAAGTTTGATTCATATTGCTAGTTTGCTAGTTGGAGGATTCTAGAACATCTTGTTGTCTCCCCCTTCCAATCGGTCAATAGGCATAATAATTGTTATCCTAATTAGTGGGGCTAATTCTCTTGAGTTGCATCTAGACCTTTCAGGCCATTTTTTAGACATCCTCAACAAAGAACAAACAATATAATGAAATACGGTCTAGAATGTTGAGTTACAAGCCATTGATGTACCTAGTAGTCTATTGTGCCTCAGACTCAGCTAGGTTATTGTAGTTAGAGAGTCGACGAAACTCCTCCATGTAGACTTGGATTGATCAATTCGGTTACTTACAATTCTAGAATTGCTGATAATCAATTAGGAAGAACCTAACCGTCAACATTGTTTCATTGGATTTGTAATGCCCTTAAGACCAACCCCATAACGATTGGCCATAAGGTCCTAAAAGGATCGATCATGGGTTATTGGCCATGGATCAATCAGTTCGATCAGTAAGGAATCACGGATGGACTGACCGACCGATCACAAACTAGTCAAGGTGTTGGCCGTGAATTTCCACCAACTATACCGATGGGATAGGATCACCAGCTCATAAGATGACCTCTTGATCACGAGGATTGATCACAGGATGATTTTGGATCGGCGGATGATCATGATTGGTCATAGTGCCCAGCCGCGGGTGATTCTGTCTGGCTATGCACCGATATACGGACAATCTGACTCAATCAAATATGATCGTCTTCCAACCAAAAATGCATCATTCCCTATTTAATTATTAGTGAACGAAAATGATTCTTGAATTGGTGATGTCCGATCGTGGATCAATAATGCACCAACCATGAGCCATACGAATGGATTGGGTGCCGATCGGAATGAGCTCGGGGATAGACCCGGCTATTCCATCACTAATTCTAAGGTCTATGAGTGTCTCGGCTTAGTGCTAGGCCATAGATAGCCTTAAGATTGGCCTTAAACCAACCGAAGGACAACCAACCCTTTAGGCCGGCCAACCGTCCAAGGGAATGGTTCGGAAAAGCATGGGGTGTGATGGCCGAACCTAAAGTGTACATGATTCGATTTTTCGAGGTGTACCTAATGATCCCTTCTTCGACCCCAGAACCAACTTAGACGACGGAATTCTCTAGACCACATTCTTGAGGAAGAAAAGGACAAAATTGAATTCTCTAGAACATCCTAGCTTCTTCATGAAGGATGTTGACTTATCATTCCATCTAGATTTTTCTAGATATGGTCATGATTATCAATGATTTACCTTGAAGATTAAGCAAAATATCCAAGCCAAGTGTTCTAATAAAAATAGGACATATTGAAACTAGTTATGGCTATCCTATAGCATTGATGCCACCCTATTTTTTAGAGTCCCACCTATCCATAATGAGTTGTCCCCTTAACAATGAGTTAAGTGCTAATATGGTCTAATGAAACGGAGACAAGCAAGGCCTTAAATTATGACACTAAGTCATTAGATCTCCACCTCATAAGCCTAGGTGTCCACTTGAAGATTTGGTAATGATGGCTTGAAATTTTCCTTCGAGAAGAAGAGCCCGTTTGGTTTGACTTTGGGGAAATACCCTTAGAAGAATATAAATACCTTTGAGGTAAAGGGGTTTTCCAAAATGCTTTTAGACTGTTTGGTATACATATATTTGAAAAGCCCTTTAGTGTGACCAAATTAAGTTTTGTGATAAGTGCTTTGCGGAAGTCCTAAAACTTATCGCAAAAATACATTTGAGTCCTAAAACTTGCAAAAAATGCAAATAAGTCCTAAAACTTATAAAAATGTTTCATTTGAGTTCTAAAATTGACACCGTTAGTTTTATTGCGGAAAATGCTGAAGTGGCGCTGATGTAGTATTTTAAATAATTTTTTATTTTCCAGCTGGTTTTTTAAAATATTTTTTTAATCAATTTTTTTAAAATTATATTTAAAAACTAAAATTCAATTTAAAAAAACTGTTAAAAAAAGAAAAAAAAAAAGAAAATGGAAGAAGAGGTGGCCGCCCATCGCCGGAGGGGTCGGCAACGGTCCGACTACCGCCCGACCAGGGCGAGGGCTCGCCGGCCCCAAGCTAGGGCCTACGACCCTCGCCTAACGCGAGCGAGGGCGCCCAGATCTAGGCACGCCGACCCTTGCACGGGCGCGCGGCGACGCCGCGCCCCGGGCGAGGCCTCGGCGGCCCTCTGCCGGGGCGGCGGGGCTCGCCCGGATCCGGGCGTTGCCGCGGAGCGTGAGGGCCTCGCGAGTATCCCGCTCTCGTGCTTCCCTATGCTCAATGCCGCGAGATCCAAGCTAGTTGCTTGAGCCACCAGTCACCGCTGTTACGAGTCCCCTCGTCGGCGACCTCCGCCCGTGATCAAGCAACTTCCACGTCTCTGTGCCCGGCCAGATCCGGGCAAGCCTCGTCAGCCCCAAGCAACAGCCACCGAGGCCCCCAAGCGAGGCCGGCGTGCCCGGTCCGGGCGTCTTCGCCTGCGCCAGGCGAGGGTCATGAGGGCTCGCGCCCGCACTGTGCAAGGGCCGCCACCCTCTCCTAGGGCCGGCGAGGCCTCGCCTTGGTCGGGCGGTGGTCGGCGACCGTTGCCAACCCCTCCGGCAATGGACGGCCACCTCCTCCGCCCTTTTTCTTTTTCTTTTTTCTTTTTTAATAGTTTTTTAAAAATGAATTTTAGTTTTTAAATATATATTTTAAAAAAATTGAATAAAATATAATTTAAAAAGCCAGCTGGAAAATAAAAAATAATTTAAAATGTCATGTAGGAATTTTTAACAGAAAATGCTGATGGTATTAGCTTTATGACTCAATTGAACTATTTTGAAAAGTTTTAGGACTTATTTGCATTTTTTGCAAGTTTTAGGACTGAAATGCATTTTTGTGAAGTTTTAGGACTTCAAAACACTTATCCCTTAAGTTTTTTAGTTTTAGTATTTTTAAAATTGCAAAAAAGAAACAATAACTATATAATATTTTACATTTTCATGTTGAGAGTAATGTAAAAGATATATATTAATAGATTTATTTAAAAATTATATTAAAAAAATTTGATTATAGATTAGATGTAAAGCTGAACTTTTGACCTAGGGTTCTTTTAGGTTTTGTTTTCAACTTTGAATAATTTTTTTAATTATTATAGTATTAATCATCTTTGTTAATTAATAATCATTCTAGTGTATTGATAAAAAAAATTGGGTTATTGATTGTCAAAAGATAAAAATGACAAAAAAAAAAGAAGGTGAACCCAACATTTGCAAAGGATTTTTATTATTTTTTTAAAAAAATAAAAATAAAATCCGATGAAACTCCATCGCCGATCAATGGCGATTAGGGTGTGGGGAAGATGATCGGTTTAAAGAAAAAAAAAAAGAAGTCAACAGATGAATAGTAGAAGTGGACTTGCATTTTCGAAATGCTGAAAGCCCAAAATAGGTCCCCACCTGCTTTGGGCTTTCAGCATTTCAAAAGCTAGCATTTGGCCAATGACACCTCTAAATGCTGAACCAAACACCTAAATTTTTTTCTCAAAAGGCTTTCGGGGCTAAAAACCCCTTGGGAGTGCTGAACCAAACGAGGCCGAAGTCGGTGACTTAGTTTAGGTATCCTCTAGAATCTTAGGTTATGATGAGCCTAAAGGATAGCCTTGGTAAATAAGGCAAAGGCCAACCAATCAAAAGAAAACATTAGGCATCAAGGGGCTTATGTGTCCCCTAGGGCCATAGACACATCATAAGCCTAAATCGAGCCTTGGAGGGTAAGTAAATAGATGGACCAATCACAATCAAACATGAATAAGCATAGGCGCCAACTAAGGAGACCAGATAGGCCAACTCATTCTTAGGCTTAATCATGAGATTGGCACCAATAATTGAAGAGGAGGATGGCTATAAATAGGAGAAGACATCCTCACATTTTGCGAGGCTTAACCATTCTCTCATTTCCTCTCCCTTTCTCTCCTCTCTTTAATGTCATTCTCCTCCAAACCGCCTTAGGAGTCATCCGATCGCTAAAGGAGCATCTTGGAGCTAGGCTCAAAAGTTGTAAGTAGAATCTCTAACTCTTGGCTTGGGCAATAGCCTACATCATCGAGTTTAGTGGTGTGCTCACCTGTGTAAGCCATGTGTATGTTACAATGTTCTTTTGCGTGTTTGCTCATGTTTGCATGCTTGAGTGTGTTCACGCCCGAGACGAGGTCAAGGTTCACTCGACTTGGAATCAATGTCAAGTCGTGATGTCCTAGGCATGCAACTCAAGCCACGAACCAAGAATTGTTCTTGGCATATTTTATAATATGATGTTGAGGATCATGACATACTCACTTGAATGAGCACGCCCTCAAGCCTTGCATACGTCAGCTAAGATAAAAGATGAAAATCAGCTCATGTGTGCACTTAAAAGAGAAAATGTGTCCGTCGTCACATAGCATTGGCGGTAATGCCTCCTTCATTGAACGAGATATCCTTATTGAGCCAAAATACCTGGGTTTGAGCCCGGATGCCTCGAGTAAGCTAGCCCAAGATGCCCTAGTTGAGCTAGGATGCCTGAATTGAGCCTAGATGCCTTGGTGAGCTAGCATCAGGATGCCTCGGTTGAGCCGGGATGCCTTGGTTGAGCTTGGATGCTTAGCTTAAAGCTAGATGCCTTGGTTGAGTTGAGAGGACCTGGTCGAGCCAAGACAACGATAAATGAATTTGCATAAGTGCTGATATATACATAAGCATGATATGTTGATGTGTTCATTGATATGATGAAGGTAAGCATGCATTGAAGTATGCGGTGATAGACATATGCATATAGTCGAGGATAGCAATAAGTTTGCTAGTGCTGTACATATTAGATTTTGATGATGAAATGTCCTCCTTGTAGAGAATTAGGGGGTTTTACTTACTGAGTCCACAACTCATCTCATTATTTTTCAGAATTGTAAACATGAAGGAGTTGCAATCTCGCTAGAGAAGCTAAGATTTACCCTGGCCTTTTGAAAATGTGGTAGTTATAAATATAACGGCTCAAGGGCAAAAGAAGAAGAATAATAAGGCCAATATATATATAACAGCTCGTGATAGAAGGGCTTGTAAACGTAGTTGATGTAATTGTGTGTTTGTAAATGGTTGTTTTCCTAGCTACTTGTTGTTGTCTAGGTGTTATATGTATGCTTCCGCATGTGCTTAATGAAAAGATAAAAATGAACGGGACAATGACACGCTTGGGATGTCACAAAAATAACCCTTGCTACTCAAGACCCTGGAGATGGAGTCGGGATCATGATACGATTCCACGTTCAAATGGGAGCTTTTCTTTGTCGGTGTTGGGTCAGCTGTGTCTACTCCGACCAGGTGGAGAGACCACCCTTCACCATGTATGCCGCCGGTTTTGCTTAATAGTCCTCTTCGATCTCCATGGCATTGAAGAATTTCTCAACCTCCTAAAGTTAGTCCAGAAAATCTTCGATATTCAAGTTGCTAATGAAGGACGGTAGGTCAACCTTCTGTTGATATTGCTCAAGGCCTCATCTTTATCCCCCATTCTGATGGCCACCATAAACAGACCCATCCAGGAACTCTTCTTCTTTTTCTTTGGAGTCATTGACATAGATTTGTCGCCTCTTTTGGGGATTTGCCCCACATTTCATAGCTACTACCGGAATTCAAGTAGGTTAAGCACGTTCAGCTAGAAAATTATCTAGTTTGGAGTTGGTGGACAAACGCTAGATGGCGACAACGATTGCTCTCTAAAGTAGCTGAACATAGCTTGTGTAATAGGCTTGTTTCACAGCCCTCAACTACCGGTAGATTGACATTGACATTATTAGTCATCATCATAAAAGAGAATTGCTCTAATACTAAATGACGCAAAAAAAGATATACTTAGAAAAAGATTCCAAAGGATAATGTTTATTATGAATAAAAGTACCATATTACAATTTCTTAGATGCATATTTATACAAAAGTCACCCTCTAGGAAACAATCAAATAATTAAAATAAAATGACATGATTCATGAAAAATATTGATAAAGGGGAAAGTCTTCAAATGCACCTCGGAAAACTGCAAAACACCTCTAGAATCTTTGAAGGCCCGAAAATCAAGGAAAACTCGTGAATTTGGAGATCAAACATTGCCCAAATAGCATATTCCATTTGCATCTTCAAAATTCTCGCAATCCTTTTTGATTTGATATGTTGTACGTGTCATAACTCCCCCTAGATCAAAAGTTATAACCATTTGAAATTGACCCATCATTTATAGGTGGACTTACATCCTCTTATGACACTCGAAGGTTTCCATATAAGCATTTGCCAACTATTCTACATTAGGTTTTGAAAAATGCAGGAAAATGGGTGAAATGTAACAAAACAATCGAGTGCTTAAGTTAACTTACTAACAAACAACAAATTCATAGGATGTTGGAGAACATGTAAGACGGAGTTTAAAGATAAAGAATGTATGAGTGAAACAACCCTGGATCCAACCACCTAAGTATATGAACCATTAGTTAAAATAACTTGAGTTGAAGAACTAGGATTATGGTGGGAAGAGAATAATTATTACTTACCCATCATATGACTAGAAGCTCCCTAGTCAATTACCAAGTGTTAGGGGACAAAGTAGAGAAAAATGACATGTCACCTATATGTACAAGAGTGGCAGTAAATGAGTAATCGAAAGCCTCTAGTTGCTGGACACTCAGAAATGTTGTGTAACCAAATCATCCCAAAATGCAGAGTTAGAAGAACTACATGCAATTGGGATAGATGGCTTCGTTTTGCCAAAAGACACATTTCCCAACACTCCCTTCAGACACAACAATATTTGCAGTAACCAATCGTTGATCCTACTTATGCTTGCCATGATTGGCCCAACAAGTATCCACATTATGACTAGATTTGCCACAATATGTACACCAACAATTGTCTTGATAAAAAAATTATCCCTCATGTCCACCACCATGACCACAACCTTCCCCTGAACCATGGCCTCTTTTAAAACATCCACCACGACCACAACCCCCACTACTAGCCACAAGTGCTTAACTATCTTTAGATAATATAGAAGATGGAGAGACAATGCATTGAATCCAATAAAATACTTCATTCATTAAAAGAGCTTTCTCTCCAGTAAGAGGTTGGCTCTCACAAGCTGCAAATCTGTATTTAGCTCAAATAAAATAAAATAAAAACTTGACCACTTGAAATTCAGCTCATTGGGTCTTTAATTCTCAAGATCAGTAGTGATGCGCTGATAAGATTAAGTTCTCCACACATGCCTATCAAAGCACTATAACTCTCCAAGAGACTTATCCCCCTCTTTAAAATTAAAGATCTTCTCGTATAGTTCTTGAGCTCTTAAGAAATGTTTTTGTCTTGTGAGTAGCTTTCCATAAGATCATCCCACACTCCCTTAGCAGTTATGTGGAACATAACATTAACAACCATAGGTGGTTCCATGATATTTTGTAAACAACACCAAAAGTAAATCATTCTCTCTCAACCAATCACCATACTCTTTAGAATTTATAGCAAGGGTTTGTTGTAAGATTCTTGAGTTTCCCATTGGTATTAATATAAACCTTGACAACTTGAGCCCATAACAATAATTGGAGGCCCCATTTAATCTGATGGTGGTAATATGAACATTGACATTGTCTATAAAAGACTTAGCATCGGTCATGATGATAATCTCAATGTAAATATATCTCCCACATCTCAAGAACACTGAAACTTCAATGCAAGAAATAAAATAGCCCTTGGCTCTATATGATCAATACTAACATATGATCAGACACAATCGACCCCATTGATTTCACAAAGGGAATGCTAAAATCTCATAAATTTAGGCTATTGTATAGAAGAAAATATTTGACCAAAAAAAAAAATCAAGATTCAATTAATTATACTTTCAATGGAAATCCTGCAACATCAATCAATCATAATTAATAAAATATTCTAATCCTTGAATCCATGGATCAATAAATGTTTTGATTTACAATCGCAATTAGAATTTTTTAATATGATTTCTCCTAGTCTTTTATGTGTTGAGACTAGGAAAGAAAATGGGTTGAACTCGCAGCTTCAGGTGGCTCACACCAAAGAAGGAAAAGAGTTAATGAAGAACTCTCAAACCAGCAATGGGATCGAGGAATCAAATATTTAGATTTGCTTTAATACCATGTCGTAAAGCTAATTAGAGAACCTATGATAAGAAAGAGGAAGAGAGGAGAGAAAGAGAAAAAAAAAAAAATAGATCGCAAAAGTCAACGAGGGGCTCTTGATTTCTGTGTTACTAAAGTCCTACATATATCACAATATATTTATATTGAATATAAACTTTGCATGACCATAATGCCCTTACGTATGTAAAAAGGAATAAAATCCCAAAAATAAAATCACCACCACTCAAGTAATATAACCTCTTCCATACATGACAATCATAGTGTGAATGTCATTTGAAGCTTTCTTATTTTTTTGGCAATTGGAGGGGAAACCTTGAACGGAGTTGCGGTTTGATGGAGTCACAACCAACATCCCTTTTCTGCTTGAGTGGTCTAGCCTCATTTACATCTGAATTCGCTCATAAGAGTCGTTTTCTTTTTTGGTCGAGCAAATGAAGAACCATTGCAATAAGTTTGACGGATTAAAAAGGTAAGTGCTGAAGTCGCGCCTACTTTGCTCCAAATCGAGCCGCAATTGCTGTTTGGCTGGGTGGAGCTAGCCGTCACAATAATTTGGCTAGGCAGCGCAAGCCGTCGGTTGATGCTGCCCACGAATAGAGAGAGAGGAGCAGGAAAAGTACTTGATTATCATCAATAAACGAGTGGCAGGACCACAAAAGTGAAAGCGCCCTGAAAATCACTCAAGATTTCAAATTCAAACTATTTCACGTCTGAGAGATCAGATATGCATAGCACTATTTACATAAGGACCGAAATCAGTGACATAGTTTGAGTATTATCTGCCACTCTAACGGAAGAAAGGAACAGGCAAAGCCAAAAAGTCTGTAGATAACAGCAAGCACAGCGGTACAAACAATGCTGCTCTCCATGTCTTACATTGAGACTATATAACATTCATGCATTACATATACACCCCATTTACACAAATCAAATGGAAAGAAGCACAAAAAGAAATGAACAAATCACGATCGGGGATACACACGACCAAATCAAAGAATTGTAGCTTGCCTACCATATTTCAAACTACTATCCCCGACCGACAGGAGACAGCAGCTTCTAGAAAGGAGCATTTGAAAAAATAACACTCTTCCAATGGCGGCACAACCCATACCGGTCTACCGACAGCTACAAACTCGTCAAGGGGCAAAATGCCAGACAGCAGTCCAGATTGAAGTGCACCAATGAACTCACAACTTTCTGGCAGAGAACACATTCAATATTGTGAACAAGGAACTCTAAAAAATGAACACAGCAGCAGCAGAGGACCAATTTTTACTAAAACAAATCAACTTTCTTCTTGTGCATGTCCTGCTTCCATTTTGGCAACTTGTAAAATGCATCCTTTGGCATCCCTAGGACAGCCTGAAATTCCTCTTCCGACAGATAAGCCTAGCATGTGAAAAAGCACGACATGAATAACCATCCAAAAAACTAATCAGCTAAAAAAAAGACCGAGGCTCACAATGTTTACTGACCTCTCTCCTTTTAAAGTCAATTCCAGTCACTGGATTGTCCGATTTAGCCTTCAGTTGATCATAACTGAACACTGTTACCATATTTTCACTGGTGTTAACATCCTGGAGTGGCTCTTGCTTGGCTTCTGATTGCTCCTCATTATTCTCAGAGACAGTTGTAGATCCCTCTGTCTCATTGTCTTCTGAGGCTTCCACCAGATCATCCACTCGGGAAAGGGGTTTTTCACCTTTTGTGTCCACTGCAGACAGTTAATTTTAACATACTTTTTGCCCACATTTGTTCATGCAGAAAATGGATGCAAAAGAGTGCTAAATACTCTGAACAAAGTGAGTTAAAAATTTTTTCCAATAATCAAAGATAGGTTTCAACCTTTAAAAGGTTTGTCAAAGCACTGCAAGGCTCGAGTGGTAAAATTAACTAACAAGCATGGAGGAAAAGACAGTTTGTCCCTGTCATGATCACACATTGTAGTTAAATCCTTAGCATAGCAAGTACATGCTAAATAAAAGATCTAATGTGGAGAGACTTCCTACTGAGTTTAATAAATTTTACCTGGCGGGCTACTTTCTGGAGCAGCTCCACTAGACCGAGTGGGGGAGTTATCTGGTGACTTCTCAGCAGTTAGAACAGAAGAAAGAGCTGCCACAGCCGCTGCTCTTTGTGATCCCTGACCGATTCCTGATGGCCTTTGGGCAGAGGGTTTTGACGGTGAAGAGGAATTAAAAGCAGAGGATAAGGCAGCTAATGCTTCAGCTCGTTGCCTGGGTCCGCTACTGTCTGAGCCATTGGATTTGTCAACACCCTAAGACAAACATACATATTAGAAAAAGTATCATAAATTAAATTTCGATTTCACAATTTGGTTAATTTTAGCCCAAAACTAATAAAAATAAGATCATATTAAAACATCAATAAGCTTGAATAATCTGAATCCATGCATAGAAAATAGATGAAGAAATGATGTTTACTATGGGACAAAATACACTTTCAAATGCCGAATTAAAGGAGAGTGAGAATTTCATCACCTCCGGTGGTGATAAATGATGTAAAGAGGCACCTTCGAATGATCTCCTGGATCTTATGCAATCAAATCTAAAAAGGAAATTAAAATTTTATCTCCTCTAATAGTGATAAATGATGTGCAGCGGCACCTTTAAATGATCTTCAGGATCATTTTTTAGAATGTCAAATGGCAACAAAGTGGGAAGGTGGTCACTTCCTTTCTTATGACAGATGAATTTTCAACCGATTGAAATGTCTATCTTTTTTTTTAATGGAGTGCGAGATGACTAAAGAACTGCGACTGCAAGGTAGAGCGCCTTTAGAATAATTTTGGTTTTCTATAAACAGTTGACTCTTTGTGGCACATTGAAAACAAGACAAAATGGAACTTGATGATGGACAGAGAGCAGAGAGCCACTGATCACTCTTTCATCCAAAACTGCAGCTAGGAAGGTACCAACTTCAATTGGAGGCTAAGTTGGCAGTTTACATCTCCAGCAATGGCACATTCTCTTACTTGACAAGCACTACAGACAAGTATTCCAACTTTAGAGAAGTTACCAATGAGATGGAGTCAGGTTTATGGATGCTTCTATACAAGAAGTGAAGCTAATAATGTTAATAATACGCTCTATTAGAGACATTGTGGATAGACTATTGGCAGTAAAAGTAAAGGTAAGCTTATATAAGAATCAATGACAATCTGAGCACTAAAAGCAACTGGCTAAAACAAAATAAAAAACAAGAAACAAAAGCGAGAGGGTTGAGAGTGCAAAGCTTGAGATCGTGAGAACTTGTTACAGGATGGGCGAAGGCCTTGAGGTTTTTATTATGGCAGGGAGAAGTATGCAGAGCTGCACCCAGCTCAACCGTAATATATATGTTTCTTATTTTCTAAAGTGAAGCAAACTAAAACCTAAAACAAATTTGAAGAAATACTTTTACCCAAAAATATGTTGGACCTTGAAGAATCGGAATAAAATGTTTGGTTCAAAGTTTTGGACTCAACAGGTTTTGGAACATCTCCAACTGAAGCCTCACTATGAAAATTTTCTCCTGCTTTCATATATAATTTGAAAAAAATAAAAGAAGAACCAAAATCAATTCTACAACTTCTCAACTGTAGCAACTCTGTCTCAATCTTCTCTAGACTGAATATGCTCAGCATTTAATAGGTGGAATGAACTAAACTGATAGCACTAGATATACTTTCTCAACTGAGCTCATGGAGGTCTCCATTCTCAGTACGAAGACTATTTTCCCTCTCTCAGAGTAGTGAGAATCATTTCTCTAATAAATGGTCAAATGATGAAAAGACCACTGTATAACTTAAGGTTAGTAGATCAATGGAGCCTGTTGCATCAATATCTTAGTTGTGGCACGTGGAATTCCCTACATTCACTATACCGAGATTATCAACAACCACTACTGCTGTTCTTGATTCTTAAAAATGCAAGCAACTTCTGCAAAACTATTGTGGAAGACAAGCCATGGTAGGTCTGTCTCCCAATTTGAAAGTGTATATCTTAAGCAGGGAGTTGACAGCTCTTGAACAGGGAGGCTGATTTAATGCAAGTCAACAACTAAAGACTTCATTGAATACTGAAAGTGACCCAACGCTCATCTGAGTTACCAGGGTTATATTACTTATGCAGACAGAAGCTTGCACAATTTCAGAGTACAAAGTGCCTACAGCTGTCTTCTGTGTACTGCACTAACACCAGTTGCCATTTTACTTATAAGAAGTGATCACAATGACATTACAAACCTGAAAAATAAGATGAAATAGATTAAAACAGTGTAGGTGAAAAGACACATACTGAATAGGATGACTTCCCAGAGGACGGATTAAATGCAGAAGATAACGCAGCCAAAGCTGAAGCCCTCTGTGTTGGTCCTCCTTGATTGCCATTGGACCTATCCTGGTTCTGCAACAGCATGGATTGCCATACAGCAATACCACAGGGCAAAGATAAATCACAAGCTCAGAAAGGTCTTAATTCAATCAAGTAATAATTGAGTCAATTAACAAAGATAATTGACATGGCACTAACCAATTTTGGCGAACATTATGTAAATTAAAAGCATTAGTCACGAACATAATTTTCCTTTCTATTTATTCAATACATCATTCAATAGGATACTCCTCGGTCAAGTTCTAAGTTCCACAAGAACAGGATGCCTAAGCATATCATCATCATCATCATTATCACCAATGCCAACATAACCACCATCATGATGATGATGATGATGGTGGTGGCTAACCCAAATACCTCAGTATTGCAAATTAGTTTCAATAGATCATGAACAGAAAACATATAGAAACACAAGGTGCCTCTCAAAACAATTCTATGAATTTGACCAGCAAAAGTGCAGCTGCTGTTGAGAAAGAAAATGAAAAGAAAGAGATAGATCAGTTGCAATAAGACCAATTTCCAAAGAAGGAAAAACAATTTATACTCTAGTTATTTCCCAATTGGTCTCCACAAGGCAACCCAATCAAGCCATCCATGTGAAGAATATCTATTCGGAATAGAACTTCTACCATGAGACCAGTTCATAGAGACATACAATGATTAGAATGTCATCAATGCAAATTTGTGAATCAAAAGGAACACAAGCAATAATTGGAGTTTCCCATATAATAAGACTGACAACTTGTCTATCACATATACCTACAACAACAGGTTAAGCTGCAGCATTGTCAACCAGACAAAGCACTTACCTCCACAGCATGACCTAAGCCAAACAATAATGCCACCTTCTTCTGGAATGAATTTCCCTGGACCTGGTTGAATGAGAGCTATGATAAGCAATGATAAAAGATGGTGACTTATTGCTCTTTAGCATAACTTCATTAAGCTTTTCTGAATATTCAATAAGACGAAGAACTAAATGTTGAGAATTGTATCATATGCATGTAAAATGCCCTAAACAGAGGACCATTTTAAAGCTTCCAAATATACCGATTGGCAAAATTGGAGTACAATTCCATCACACAGAAGCAGAGTAACAAAATCCATGGACAATCCATAAAAAGGCAGCAGGAAGTTAAAGTGGCCTTGCACCTCAAGATAAGCATGAAAAAAGATAGAGAGGAAGGTGGCAGATAACAAAATACACAATCTATGTTCATAAGTTGATGAGAGATCCACTTTTTCACTCCATTATCTTACTGCTGTGCATTTGACTAATCTTAATCACTACAGAAATCCTCCATCACAATTATTTCATGGCTCAAGATAGGATGCAACATTAGTTCTTCACACAAACCTGCTCAACTATTAGTGTCCTAAATAGATTTCTGCACATCTTCCAAGTATATTTCACCTAGGATAACTGGCCATCCAAAACATTTATTCAATTATCGCAGAAATGGGGATATACACCAAGGCAGAAAAGGCAGTGCCTGTCACCACAGGACATACATTGGCTTTTGCAGGATCCCATGAGAAATAAGTGGTGAAGAAGCATGGTTCATTTCCTTCAGTGACTCTGTAAAGTGGAACCGTAGGGGCCAGATTTTCTAGAGATGCCGCCATTTCTATGTATTTCTGCCAACAATTTTTACAGTGAATAAAATAATCATTTAACAAAGGACCGAACATGGAAAAACAAATTTAGGCCATACCTGACCACTTTCAAAAGCATTTTGCTTTTCTTTGGAGTCTACACACTGACCAACCCAAACGAATACCTCTGCTTGTGTATCAAGTACTAAGATATCCTCAGTCAAAAGATCATCTTGTGAGAAGTTATATACCTCCTCGACCTAGAACGAGTACTTATTGTCAGATATAGCATGCTAATGTTAAAACATGTCAAGCAATGCTGATATTTGTGGATGCAACTTACCTCAAACTTTCCTGCATCATCCACATGGTAAAAAGAATAAAGAAATACTGTCAGAACTGATGGCCACAAGAATAACATGGGAGATTCAAAAAGCACCTCCACTCTAGAAGCCATCATATGTCGATTGGAGAACCAAATACAAGAAAAAAGTTAGCTTCTGCTGAACTATATATGAAGTTTAACCTTTATTGAATGAAAATGTGAACAAGTGTGGATCTCTGGCAATCTCCAAAGAAACTTTTTTGCTGGTGTAACTTTGTTTTCCTCCCAGTGCAAACCAGAAACTTGAGCTTTCAGTTCCTTCTTTAGCATGTTTTAAAGCTACTCCAGGCTGCAATGACAAGGCACAACACAATTGGTCCCAGTAGTAACCAACTTCAAGTATAGTCTAAGCAGCTCACAATGTTAAGTAGCAAAGACTAAAGGATGCACTTTGAGTAAATTAGGTTCCAAGCTACTACATTTACTGGAAGGATAACGCATATGCACTTGTATGTAAGCTACACTCAGTATATATGACGATGTCATGCCCAGAGAACATATACAACAAGCAGTACTGTTCTAGCAATGGTGATGATGCTGCAACAACTGAACAAACAGCTGTTGTTAAGAGCAGCCTGCACTAAAGTAATCACAAGTACCATTCTTGGTGAACTTCTGCATGAACCTAAAACATGCACAAAGGACAACAAGAGCACTGAGACTAACATGCCTCGATTAGCTTATTATATACCATGGACCAAGTAAAATCTGAACTGTGCAGCTCAATCAGTGACAATGACGGAAATTTTGCATATTTAACCAAACAATATGGGCTTATTGTACCCAGCTTTTTCCTTTTTAATAATCGTTATCGTGGTCTTAGTGCTGTAATGACAATGATATGGACACATATTGATCCTCCTACTAAATGAGGATGCTCTTCACAGGAAAATGTACCAAAATCATCAATATACATAATTAAATTCAAATAACCAACATGGTACATCTAATAACAGTTGATAATAAGATGGAAGAATTACTTTTGAATTTTAAAGATCCAATATTAGTTTAGCTATCCAGTGATAATTATGAGAGGCTAGACATCAAAATTATGCTGTCATCATGGATAAATTTGATCTTAGCGTAATTTCAAACAGATCACATCTCACCTTCAAGAACTCAGCAACTTTTGCAGCCAGCTGTTGCTGCTCAAAGGTGCTCTGGTTTCCATGCCAGGTGAAAACAGAAGCTCCAGATTGCAGAAGGAAACACTTGGCAGAATCCAGTGATGTTGCCACCTGAACAATAAAGAATTAACATGGACTGGCATGATTTAGCAATGACTGACGCGGGCAATGTTTAGTAAGAATTATAATTGAATCACCATTAGTTAAAATCTATCGGCATATACAGAAGACCTGAGGATGAATAAGAAGTAACATGGTCAGAAAAGAGGCAAAAACTACAGCAATTGCGGATTTATTTTACCTTTAAGCTAACTGGCAAAATGAAAGAGATTTGGTAACAGTCGCACAACAGAAGAACTGTTCATGCAATATCATTTAGCTTCACTCTTTGGTTATCAGCCTCCTATTTTGTTACACTGAGAAACTAGCAGTGGCCTCCTGTTGACTGGTATTCTTCTTTTCATGCTAAATGGACTTGAAAGGCTGTAGGCACCTAAACGAAAGGCCTCTGCCTGTACCATTGGCTCTAGTGAAGTATGCAAAAGCCATTCTCTAAGCTAACAATTCCTTTGCTCCCCAGTATGGAGTAAATCGGGCTACCCATCATCTGTTCAAAGTTTGCTTTTGGTGTATCCCATATATTTTCCTAGAGATTTTCGCAATTGCAGTCCAGGAGATTAAGACTTACCAACCAATTTACTCAAAAAGAACAGAGGGTTGGTTCCTTTCCAGAGGGGGGAGTCTCCAAATGATATCTTATTTAAATGGGACTCTTCTCTCATCTGGCCATGTACACCGGGGAAGATTATTTAGCATAGGTGCCGCTTTTGCATCATCTCCAATGTGGCTACTGATTATTGGGGATGCACTCGAGAAAAGGTGTCATCAGAGGAAATAACAATGCCACTGTGTTTGCTTTAAACAGATCTCTGTCGTCAACCATGTGCATAATTCTTTTTTTTTCTTTACATCAAGTTAATTGCTACAATAGATGAACTCTGCATTTTCAACTGAAAGACCAAGATAATTGCATTCCGCACAAGCTTCAGCCTTTTCACAGGTTTAGTAGCTTGAAAAACCTTCCACATATTTTCATAGTTAGCAAAATAAATTTAAACAATTGATATTTGGTAAGTCAATTGGCTCAATCAAACATAATGAATTCAATGGTATGTCAAATCTCTTTCATTCTGACTTGATTTTTTCCATCACTTGGAGCACCTGATTTGGCATGCTGGATTGCCAGCAATCCATAAAATGGAATGTCCATTCCAAGATACAGGTTGCCCGTGACTTAGCAATTTCCAAAAATTATCAAGAGTAAACTAATCTCCTATTTTTACCAATAATCTTCCCTGAGAATTTCAGTGACCAACTGTATGTGCTGCCCGATGTCAATAGCAAACAGTCTCTTCTTAAGTATGCACAATCAATTAATAGTTGACTTAAAAAATCAGCAATGTTCAGAATCTACTCCTTTCTGTGACAAATATGTCCACAGTCCTCATAAGCTATAGAATTTAGCGGTTAATAAGACGAAAGAAGCACCTATACAACGAATCAATAAACAAAAATTGGGGGAAGTAGAATGGTAATTAGATTTTCTAAAAAGCAAGAACAAGAGAACCCAGAGCAAATGTTGATACCCCAAACTAGGAGGTGCAATTGGGACATTAATTAAACCATAGATACAATCAGATCTTATGTTGTTCTCACTTTTAGAAGCAATTACAGTGATTGAACTTTGTCACATGCCCAATTGTAGGAAGACAAAGTCCAAATGAAAAGATATAAGAGACACAGGCTCACTGGCATTCTGTGGGACAATAATTCCTTTCAATTGTTTTGGCTCACTAAATTTTTAACATGGGCCTTGCTTGGCATTTTGGCTTTCCACATTTAATAAACTCTAAATAAACTTTTCATCCATATTTGAATTTTTTCTCAACAAGCTATGTCAAAACTTGAAACTCAATCTTCTTTTAGGATCAGACATGTGTAAATGAACTATTCCTACGAGTATCATGCTCTATAAATACAGTTTTCATTAAGAATGTAAAAGTTTTCAACCCTCCACTATCATCAAAAGATATAAATGAAGCACACTTCGTTGCTCAAATGGCTAACTATGCATAACAACTTCAACGACGGGGACAACCATCTAACTAACAATCAGCTCAATGGCTAATGACCAACAATGAATTGAACTATTTTATGGTCAAGATTCAACAATGAATGCTTGGCAACATTCTTCACGCAAAAATATGGAGATGATCTCTGTTATTCACAATTAAGAAGCATAACAGGTATGAGATCCTCTCATTTGCTAATACACTATTCACTTCTTAAATTCTTGACTTGAACAAAAATAATAAATAATAAATAAACAAACATGTGTTCAAGTTTTGTACTGATCAAACTATCACCAATCACAGCTCAAACAAGTTGTGGAACCTATCAAAATGAGGAGAGAAGTATTCAGAAAACCTAAAGGGCAAATTAACAACAGAAGAGGACAACAAACACTCTTGTCTAACCATGAACAATTGCTCCATATTTTTCCAATTGATTCAGGCATGTAGTTCCACAAAAGTTAAAGGAACATGTTCAAAAACAGACTTAACGTCAGATATCAATCTGGTGGCTGAAATTAATAGCAAGCCATCTATATATTAGTAATCCGCAAAACAAAATGAAACTCAATAGCACATACCGCATCCACTTGGACTGCCTTATTGTTGTGAATGGAAGTCCCAGATATACATATTAGTGCCACCGATTCTTGCGTGTAAGTATCATCCGTTAAACCTTTTTCTGCTATTAGCTTCTTGTAACCTGAGCTCAAACCTCCCTAGGAAAGATTTCAGATAGAAAATGAGCCTCATAATCCAAATTACATATTCCAATCCTGCTGCATTTTGAACCATTGCATCATCTTGAAGAAGCACAGAAGATACCTTGAGGATCACCATAGGCTGAAAAAGCGCAATGAATTGTGCTGGCTCTTTCCCTTGAAAAATACGACCCTATAAGGAAAATCGATTAAAAAAAAGCAATATGTCATTTCCATTGCCCAACTGGAGAAGACCCAGAAAACCATACCTGAACAGGTCTCCCCTTTAACGAGTTGAAAATTGTGTTAGACAACCGAGCAGCCATCTTTTGTTCTTCCTGAAATGAAGAATAAGTTGTAAGTTTCCTCTTCTATCATAATCTGGTAATCACAGTGCTTTAACGACTGACCCAGTCAATAAACCAGCTAACTGACAGGTTTGTGGTTCAACTAGTTCAATCAATGGAACCCCCGTTCAGATTATGTTAAGTATGGTTACTTCATAAACTGGTAATCACAGTGCTTTAATGACCGATCCAGTCAATAAACCAGCTAACTGACAGGTTCGTGGTTCAACTAGTTCAATCAATGGAACCCCCATTCAGATTATGTTAAGTATGGTTACTGATATTACCTCGTATAATGAAAATTTTGGCTCAGTGTTTTATCATTTTGTCATAATTGAAAATACCATGTTCAGATCGCAATCTCGCCAGGCTTGTATCTTATTTTTCAAAGAATATTGCATCTACACTAATGGCAGTAGTGACTAAACTCTATTTACATGCGTGTGAAGTATAGCATGGACTACTTGGCCTGGTGTCTCATTGCTTTGTTTAGAGCCAAAGCTTCTACCACTCTTTAAGATATATAGTGTGGACAATAATGACAAATGAAGCATTGCGGTGGAATGGTGTTGCATGCATGCTGGTGCCTGAAAGAGCCAGATAAACACACACTGCACATGTCTCTTCACGCATTTTCCCAGCACGATGGGAGCAGTCCAATGTTTTATGCGGTTCGACTGTGATCAATACCAATCCAATCCATTTTTAGACCAGTCCAGTTTCAGAGGACCAAACCAGACAACAGACTGACCCTGGGTCCAACCGAATCAGCCAATCCAGTCCACTTTCCCAAACATTGGCTAATCATAAACAGATAATATCTACTATAGGTCTGGAAGATAAACTACAGGTTTTTGAACTCTTTCGGCCATCCACTTCCTCATTTTCTCCTTTCTCTTCCTCTGAACTCATTTCTATGACAAACTAAGGGCAAGATCCATAGATACATTTTTTGGCCACAAGGGCATGCCTATAATCAAGAAGGCATATGTGGCAATAGTCAGTGACCCCTGAGAATTGGTAAAATTGTTTTAAAGACATGAGCCCTTTTAAATAAGCAATTTAACTGTCTTCCTATGCTATACAATACCTTGCTTTAACATGAATCCAGATTAGTTAATACAAAAAATCCATTCCACAATCATTCAACACATCCTGTACTTAAGAGATATTTACCTCAACGCTATCCTTTCCAATCCAGCAGCTCAAGAAATAATCTTCTTTCCTTTCCCCAGAGTGGTAGGTGTAAAGAATGATGTAGCAATCTCCACTATAAAACTTACCAATATCCTCATTGGACAACGGAGTCTTGGCACTGCCATTAATGCGCCAAACCTACCAATTCAATCGGTACTTTGAGAAATAGAGTCCCAATTATCCTTAAAAGAAGACATATGAGATGGAAATAAAAGCTAGACCTCCAATTTTCCACCTCCTTCCAGTAAAGGTGGGACTTCTTCATTCACAGAAGGACCTTTTGCCATTCCCTTGACACCCATTCCTTGTTGCTTAAGTAAAGCTGGAAAAAAGTACAAACCAATGATCAATAGTGATTATGCTAAGTGAAAAACTCCACCCATTCAGAGTACAAATGAGAACATGAAACATCACCTGCTACTTTTCCTCTCCCTTCCTCAGAAGGAGGAGCTGCAGAACCAGATGGCCATGTGTCAAATTTGGATTTAAATGAGTGAGTCTCATAACCCTGAATAACTCTGGTTATGCGTGTTGATTTTGGTCTGTTCTGGCTACTGATAAAGTCCTGCAGACAAGTTAGGTTTTAGTTATAATTAATCCAGTTAGGACCGAATAAAGACGAACCTCTACACTCTACCTCAGCTGCTTGGATGGCTGTCTTTCTTTCATCCACTTGCGTAACTCGACCAACCCAAACAAAGACCTCAGCACCACAATCCAGTAAGTAACATGTGTTGTTTTCTAACATGCCCTTGGATAATTCACCTTCCACAAGCTTCAGCTGACCATCAATAATGCTACAAAGAAAAGCAACTTGAATGAGCACCCAGAACAGGTAAAGGCCCACTTTCTTGAACAGTGATGTTTACCGCATGAATGGCGGTGATGGTTGCCTATGTTTATCTTATAGCTTAATAAATGAAAGAAATTTACCACTAGAGATACAATTGCATAAGCCCCAGAAGTACTATAATTCACAAGAAACGGCAAGTGTGAAGACAATAAGGACAGACATAAGCAAATAACCACTAGCATCTGTTCCGGTCATTATAGGGTCATATCTTAGGAGTACCTCTACATATTTAAACATCAAAATTTATAGGGGAAAATATGCAAATTAAGAGTCAGGTAGACATGCTTGCCAAAGCAATTCTCTCAGCTTGCAGTCACTACCTGCATTCCAAGAATTCAACACAGTTTCTGTACTATTTATTGCCATGATAACAGCTACACAAACATGATATGGGAAAGCCATATACAAGTCAAGCCCATTTTAAAAAATTTGGCTGATCTTTCAGAATATTCATGTAATTCTCCATGTACACATATTCCTCTTTCATAAATATTAATTGCTCATATTATGAGAAAACAACTAAAATACTTCAAGGCCCAATTAAAAATAAGCATGTCTCAAGCTGCTGGCAAACTTTTGGCAGAGTAATATGTATGTTCCCTTCTAAAGAGTCTTCTAGGAGTTAGGATGCAATAATCTTTGCCCTCTTTTCCCATATTTAAGTGTCACGTGCACTAATTTCTAGTCATTCAAAAGCAAAGCTCTTCTTTCCGGGCCAAAATTGTTATTTGATCAGAAAATAACAAAAGCTGCCAAATTTCATATGTACAAGATGCACACTGCAGACCAGAAGCACTGGCAGTCCTCCATTAGTTTAAAATAGTAGAAACCCAACCTCCTAGAAAATAATGGTACCTATAGAGCTTGGCAGGAGTTGCTTCTAGAATCGCATCATCCTCACTTGAAACTTTCTTGCCAATGGGAGCAAAACCACCAAGGAGGACCCAGAACTCGCCTGAGTCTGATTCAGTATCTAACTTCCCATCATCTGGCATGAATGGCCACATATGCATGAATAAGCAGAGATAGCAGCATAAATGATTTAAAAAGAGTAAATGATACAAATTATAAATGCAAAACATTAATGAATGAGGCAAGAGCCTACCAACAATTGCAACATCACACGTTCCCTCATGATACTTCTCTTTCAAGAACTGAATGACTTCCAAAGCCTTGGCCCTTTCCTGGATATTTGAATTTGCACCATTGAACTGATAGATTTTCTGCTGAGTGTCTAGGATAAATACATCATCATGATTCAATGAAGACCGAGCAAACAGGACCTGCATGAGTTGAAAAAAAAAATTGAGTTACATGCCTAGCAGAAGACTGATATGTCAAGGAACACAAGGATCAAACAATAACACTCAAAGCAGAAATCTCCAGTACCTGCTTCAACCTAACAACTCTTTTTCCACGACAGACATATAAACGCGTCTCAAACTCCTCTTCCTCGGGTTTTTTGAATCCAGATGCTACACCGCCTTCCAACGGTATTATACAAGGTTTGAAGTAGGATAAGAATTTGTCAGATTCATGGCCTTGAAGTTCCCTGTGCTGTACAGCACGTCCTCCAAGGGCCGCATCAAGTTCAACAGTCTTAATTGCTGCTGTTCCAGCTTCATCCTATGAAAAAAATATATGTTGGGGTGAGACCATGCCATGACTTAAGTCATAGGTAAGGCAACTCCAACATCTCAAAGGTAGAACATATCCATCAAAGAATACCTGACTTGTGTCTTTTCCAATCCAAAAGTGTATGTCATACAAATAAGCACCTCCCTTGCCAGGCGTTGTCTACAGGAGTTTAGTTGAATATTAGTCAGTGGAGATAAACATTATAACAAAAACTCATAGAGGACAGATAGACTTGTATTTCATATGCTTTATATTGATTTTTAAAAAAAAAAAGTTCTGTTTTTTATCTGTATACATTGCTCTTTGACACAATCACTATATATGTTTTATATAGTTTATTTAGCATTAAACTCTCAGTAAATAATCATAAACTCTATTGATTTTAATTTGACTATAAATTCGACTGTCATAATTTAAGAGTCAGACAGACTTTCACAATAGTATATTACAAATGTATCAACACTGAATGTCCTACTTATTCCTATAAGATGACAACCAATAACAAGTTGATATAACAGCATTTGGTCTTGTGAGGTTGGTAATAGTAGATCCTGCCAGTAGTGTTCAATTCAAGAAAAGGACAATGCAGACATCTAAATTAAGTCCAGCAATAACTCAAAAATTGTGAAATAAACCAAAAGTACAAACAGCATGATTGGTCATGCCCATCATGCTAGAAAATGCAGTTGAAGTAACACCAAAGAGGCTTTAAATTAGAACCAAAATTCTAAAGGGATGATTTGTCACTAGCAGATAATTAGTTATTGCAAAATAAAGAAAAATCGATGATAGTCTGCAACATTTTAATTACATAAATCAACAGAAGTACTCGTCTTGCCGGTTCACCGTCATATGGAGGAGTAAGAACTATTTTCACCTGTAATACAATGTAGGAATCGCCCATGTAGAATTTCCCATGTTCGGACTTGGGAAGTGGAACTGGCTGAAAATCCTCAATCCGCCAAATTTCAGTCCCACTACAAGCTGTTAAGCTCAAACATGCTTAACATTCAAAATGGCAGCACGGAGACTACCACATTATATAGTACATATATATAATCTTTCTTCTAGGTATTCATTCGCATACATCCACAAACTAGGAAATTAAATGTTAATTAAGAAATCAAATGATAGGTAATGCAGTAAATCAATAGCAAGTAATTTAAAAAATCCAGGATACATCCTCTGGCCAGCACCCTGAAACGCAGGATCCAAAACCTTTGCAGTGCTAGACATCACCTGATATTTATGTTCTTACTTTCTTCTGGATGGTAGATATCCTTCAAGCGCCGGATTCTGGCGTCTGATAATTCAGCAAGAATCCACTGCAGAAGCAGAAAATGATCTTGTAGAGAATCTGCTAAAAAATGCAATCTAAAAGGAAACAGCAAATTTTATAATCTCTGATTGTCATTTGCTTAGAGGTTGGATTATGATTCTATCACAAGATTAAACCTCCAAGGCTCTTCTTGGTCATTTATGGATTCCCTTTGTTGAATATGTAATTATGTGTTAGTAAACTACATCAGGTTCAACAATTGTGATTTAGATTCCATGCAAATGATGGTCAGGGACCAAAACTGCTCAAAAAGACATTCAAGGAATAAAAACCTCAATTTTTTAAGATCAAGGACCAAACTGCAAAATCAGTCAAACTTAACGGATCCTAGGTGTTCTTATCCCATTTGAGAGCTTCACAAAATCTAGCCAGTCAAGCCTGCATAAGAATATGAGTTACCCACTCTACCTACCTCAAGTAACTGCATCACCCACTAACCTTATCAAGTAGATAAGCTAAAGTATAATCAGAACTTTTTTCTCGCATTTTTTCACTTCAAAGGTGTATATACTCATACACATGTATATAAGGTTCACTATACCAAACCTATACCTTTGTAGAAATGCATCTGTTAATATCATTAAATAACTATATCATAACAAACCTCCTATGAATCAATATCTCAATTTGAACTGCCCACCTACCCCACAACACAAGCAAAAAGAGAAGGCTCCTGCAAAGCGTTTCATAAATGTTGAACAACTGCTTTCCCCAAAACTTAAACTCAAGCTGCTAGTTAAAATGCCAACAATGTCTATTAAACATAAATGTTAAATCAACCCCCTCGCGCATGAGTTGGACCTTACAAGTAAAACATGGGATAGGGACTTAACTGCTTCAAACAACAATCAGAAGGAAAACATGAGTAATAGACAAAATGGTAACAACAGGAGTGTCAAGGATTGGACCCTTGACTTGAAGCTCCGATATCATATTGAAGAACAGTTGCTCCTAAAACGCTGAGCTTAAATTGTCAAGAAACATGTTGACTCAGTTCCTTGTCTTCATTCCATAGAGAAAGACTAACACGAAACATTTGGCGGCTCTTTTTGCCAGCCCAACATATCTCAAGCATAGTTCTCAATGATAAATTAACTATGCTACCAATGCTTGTGCTTCCATAGGATGCACTAAAGAGTATGTCTTGTCAGCCTTGGACATGGACTCATGTGGTACTTCTCCACCTGCTGCCTTTCTCAAACCTCTCTGGTAATTTTAGCATTTACATTGCTTTTAACTCCAATGACTGCCTTCTAAAATCAATTTTAATGCGAGCTTTAGTAGTTCCATTTTCCAATGTTGACTACCGCTTCAATCAAAAGCTATGACAAGTGAACACCATCGTAGAAGAGTAAAGATGCACTAAAGAAGAAGAGAAATTCATTATAACCAATATGAGTACACAAGAACGTAGAGCATTTCCATACTCCAAACCAGCACACCCAAATTACAAACCCACAACGCGAGAACAAGCATAAACATGCAAAAATCCTAATAACAACCAAACGCAATAGCCAGTCTATCTAGACATATATTTTGGCAGTTACCTTCTAACAGGATTAGTGTCATGTCTAATCGGATTCTCCAAAGCTACTGCCTATCTTTATCTCCATTAGGAAGATTTTTTTTTTTATGGCTTTTGTTCCCCAAATTTCTCAAACTAACTCTTTCACCAAAGTTCACTTACATGTCACAGAATATCCCAAAAAATAATGACATACTTATGAACGTCTATCTTTATAATCTAATTAACCTTGCTTTTCACCTTGATGGCATCAGTCTTCTCAAAACAGGAACATTAGCGTGACCACTTTTATTCGGATTCCTATTATAACTTTCTCTTAGGAATGTTATGCAGGTACTGGTCCAAACACGGAGAAATTGAGCACATTATGAGTTCCACAATTCCTCATTCAACGGCCATTAATTCCTGCTTTGAGAATCATGTTGCTGACTTAAACCTCAATTGATAAACATTTGACCATCTGAAGAGTATCATCTTGTCACTTGTTAAGAATTATTCGAATATAGAAGCTCTTCTTGAGAGTTTGCGGTTCGTTATTTCATCTAAACAACCATCCTTTCTCCAGATTGGCAATCTTTCCATTTTCTAAATTTGTACTGCCAACACACAAAATCAACTTAAATATGTAGCATTTCAGACTTTTGGCCGAACCATTCTTTTTCCATCAAAGTCACTATTAAGTCTCTTGCCTCAAAACTGCAACCAGCTCACCACACACATTCCCTCCCAAGACGGTCTCAAGATGTATTAGAATCAATCAATCAGCAGTTACTTGTCCACTATTTTCAAAAGCAAGGCGGGCATAACAAGCCAAGCTCTTCAGCACATCGCCATCAAAAACTAACCCAATAGAATAGAAACAATTCCAGATGCATTCACTGATACCGGTGAATGGCTATAGCTACGAGCCGAGCAGATACAAGTTATCGTTCAAGCCGAAAATTTCAAGCAGGAAACTAACGCTAGTGCCGCAAGTAATGACCCCCGATTCAATCAGTCCGATCGGGCGACAAAAAACAAGACATCACTCCAATCCACGGACACGAACCCAAATCGTTCCGTGATCCCAGCCCACGCAATCCGTCCGAGGACACGGCAACATTGCCCCAGCGGCACATGCACACGATCCGCGCGAGGATTAGATCGCCACCTCGACCGACCAGACAAAAGCCGAAGACACTTACGACGAGAGATAGAGAGCGAGAGAGAGAGAGAGAGAGAGGCACGGGGAGAGAGCAATCAGCAACCACGCGACACTAGCGCGAATCGCTGCCACGCGACGGGATCACGAAGGGAAAAAAAACGACGGATCAACGCGTCGGCGACGATCTAATCCCGTCAACGCGTACACACTCCAAACTGATCAGAACGCGGAAAGGCGAGGGAGGGGATTGATCGCAGAAGCAGCCGGACGTACCTGACGGATCTCCCCGGCGGACGGTGGCGATGATGATCACGACGACGACGATGATGAGAGAGAACGAAGAGAGAGAGAGAGAGAGAGAGAGAGCTGGCAATGGAGAAGGAGGAGAAGGAGAGAGAGAGAGAGAGAGAGAGAAGGATGGACAGGGGAGATGGGGGGAGACTAGCTGGAAAATGAAAAGTGAATTATTGCCGTTGCAGGGCAGGGCGTGTCAACATTTCTCCTTTTTTTTTCCTCCTTTTTTTTTTCTTTTCTTTTTAATCGACAATTTTTTTGTAGGAATTATGAATTATGAATTTCACATGGTCGAATTTAAAAAGCGAATTAAATAAAAGAAAAAATGGGGGAAATGGATAGAAAAGAAGGGGAGGAATTTGAGGGGAGAGAGAGAGAGAGAGAGAGAGACTGTGCGTGTGCCTGTGAGAGCGCGTGGGGCCCGAGCCAGACACCGAGTCCCCCGTGTTAGGGCAAAGATCCGGTGACGTGGCACCAGCCAGCTGTCGGGCTTTCGCCTTGCCTTTATTTTTATTTTTTCTTTTGCCTTGCTAGGATGGGCCGTTGTTTAAATGGATTTCATTTTCCAGCGTGGCCCAGGAGAAAAGTCTTCGCACGTTTCTTTTCTATTTTTGTGCTTTTTTAATTTTTTATTTGTTTATATATATATATATATATATATTATATATAATTTTACCAAGTGATTCCTAAACATTTTTTTTCACATTTTATCAATTGCTAAAAGTTGCTAATGTAGATTTCAATCATCTTATATGACACGGTCAGCATTACATTCACAACTTTTAATAATGTTTTTTTCTTTTATTTCTTTTCTTCTTTCTTTGATCGATTGCCAGCCTCAAGACCCCCAGCAAGGCTCTATACCTCATTGTCGCTAGGCAAGATCAATCTTATCGGCCTCACCTTTGGCCGTCATCAAGGCCTAGCGATCGACTAAAGAAAGAAGGTAAAAAAAAAGGAAAAATATACAAATTTGAAAAATATAAAAATATTATTAAAAATTGTTAATGTTAGCGCCATTCATGCCATATAGAATTGTTGTCGTCCACGTTAGTGATTTCCAATTAAAATTGTCCAAATGAACTCAATTGATAAAATGTGAAAATATTTATAACTCAATTGATAAAATTAAAAAATTCAAGATCTAATTGGCAAAATTTCATTAGGTTTAAGATTTTTTAAACAATTTTTCCTTACTCATAATCATTAAAACATAGCCCATACTAATTACAATGATGTATTCATGAGCAAACGAAATATATTGAGATTGAGATAGACTTTTATTTTGTCGTGGCAACACCTTTTGAAGATGTTATTGAACTAGTATCGACCGATTCTCTATCAAATTCTCAATATCATTAGAAAGGCTGTCTTTCATGCATTTTCAACCATGAACTTTGTAATTCATTACCACTTTGAGTTTTAGGGAAGATGCAACATATATTTTTAGGGTTTGCAATATGTATAATTTGCTTCCTAATTTGTTCGTCATCCTATGTGCAACATATAACTTCAGTAGTTCATTTTAGATCTTTTGTGTCTATATATATATTCTTCCATGTACTCTTTTAGTAACTAAAATCAATCTTTTGCTCATATTTCATGACTACTTACTTTGTGCAAATTTCACGCTTGTTTGGCCGTCAGTGAACGTAGGGTTTTGGAAAGAAAAACACGGGATGAATTCATTTTATAGAGCCGAGGCAAGCGGTATGAGTGTGCATACAATTTGAGGAATAATTATCAAAAAAGTCAAAAATCTATTCTACAAATGCTAATCAATCCTAAATCTTTTGATTTGGCAAATTTAATTATAAATCTTTTGACAATTTATCAATGTAGTCCCTTCAACTAATTTTGGCTAGAAATAAGTGATATGGACAGGATTTGTCTTAAGTGACACAACCAATACTAAGTAGATTTTGCAATTTTAAAAAATCTAAATTTTATATATATATTTGTTTTCTCTTTTTTTTTTCTTTTTTTCAATTATGGCCCTAACCTTTGACCCTCACCATCCACAATAAAAAGAAAAAAAATATTAAAACTTTTATAAAAAGTTAAGAATTTTTTAAAACTTTTTTATAAAAAAAATCCTTTATGTCAGTGCTGATCATTCGAGCTAGGACGGAGATATGATACAAACAAAGTGGTTTATGTGGAGGTAACTACCCACCAAAAAAACCACTCAAATGAATGGAATTTTTAATCTATATTTGGTCGTTATATAATCATGAAAATCTTAAGGATGTTTTAGTTTATTTTAGATATTGGGTTGACACAAAGTCTAGATATGACAAACATAATCAATCACATAAGAGTCATATTAGAATAAAAGTCTTCTATGAGATCCATTACCGGTTCCGTTATCTCTTAATATATGATTGGCTTGATCTGGTACGATGAATGCTGGAAAAATATTCTTTCGTGGAAGTTCCGTCATTAATTTATTGTGGCACTTGAACAACCAATGAATGAATATTGAGCATACACCATGCACGTCCATGTACTAAATATTGCTTGGAATATCAAGTCCATCATATTGTGATATTTGGTGGGATCAGCATGAGCCCTGCCTAAAAGAGAACTGACTCCACATGCTTCATGCATATACATTGGCTTTCCCTTTACGTCGACAATAGAACGAGCATATACAATATTTTGTAGGCTTTCCAAGGTTAATATCGACCACATACCTAGACTAGAATAACAAGGAGAGGAAAATGCACGAGAAATGGAGTCATAAATGCTTTTGTTCTGACATGCGACGAAATGGGTTTGTTCTGATTCTACAGCTAAACTCGCTCGGGCGAGGTGCTCCCAGTTTGCTTCCCCACTTAGCAATTACCTTTTCTTCCCCATCCTCAGCAACCAACCAAAACCGGGTAAAACCCTGCTTCTAAGACAATCAAGCCCACCTAAAAAACTTTCGAATCGGTTCGATCCATGATGTGATCGTTCCTCAGACATCCAAGGTTAAGTCTCGGAAGTGAACACAGCAGTGACGTTCTAACAACCCTCTCCATGATTAGGAGGAGAAGGTGGTGCGGGCGATGACCCACCAAAAAGCTCCAACTTGAAGCTGTTCCTCCCTCGTATTCACATCAGTCTTTTCTCATCGCGGTCACTTGTCGTAATGTCTTCGCCGCACGTCGCATCTGTAAGCTCAATGGCTAGACGGACCATATTTGTAAATAAATGCAGATGTCAAGATGCAAGTTGATACAAAATGACAAAACATAAGATGTAAATTGTGGGTTTCAAAAGTAGATATGATATTTGATACGTGGGTATGGTGTGAATTACAGGTGGTTTTTCCGTATTTATCTTCATCATACCCAAAGTGAGCAAAAGGGAAAAAGGTGTGCATATTTCGGACAGAGACCTTATGTTGATCTAACCTCACTGGATTCCTTAACAGCTACTTTAGAGGCATCCAATGAAGAGATGCTACATTGTATATAGAATGGTCTATGTTTTCAAGATATTGAAAATGGAGGTGAGTATGGTTTCAAAGTAGAACTAGAAACCAGAGAATTGGTCCAATTTCAAATATAGAACTAGAAACTGGAGAATTGGTCCAGTTTTAGATTCCAAGGCATACAAATAACGTGATCATAATCCACTAAAGACTCGTTTGATAACCATTTTATTCCCAACTATTTCTGATAAAAAGATTATACATGTTGATTATGTTCTCAAGAATAATTTCTCAGTATTTTAAGGCATTTGATAACTATTCAAAATTTATATTCTCGGAATAAAATTACGTTTGGCACCATTATGAAAATTTCTAATCCAAATCATTTTCTTTTAATTTTTTTAATAATCTTTTTTCTTTGTTTCTCTTTTCTCCTTTTTCTTTTTTTCTTTTATTTCTCTTCTTCTTCTTCAAGCTTTGCCAGTCACCGACCTTGGGATAACTAGCGACGAGCTAGACGAGGGCCGGCAACCTCGCTAGAGCATTGCCAACTCTCAGTGAGGCTGCTCCTCGTCTGTCGAGCCTCGCTCGGCCAGGCAAGGCTCGCCGGTAGCCGTGGGAGGCCTAGGCGAGGCTCGCCAGTGGCCGAGGGAGCCTCTAGTGAGCTCATCGGACATAACCCACTTGGTCATCAACGATCAGCAATGGTGATTAAAGAAGAAGAGAGAATGAATTACAAGAAGAAAATACGAGAAAAGAGAAAAAAAAAATGGATTGCCTTGATTCTGGAATTGTTCCGAGAATTAAAAAAAAAATTAATTTTTTTTACTCATTGATTCTGTTTCAAATCTCTTCCCTGAAACAAAAAATTTACCAAATGAATTTATATTTCAAATCTATATCCGGGAATAAAAGAACATAAATTTTTATTACTTGGTAAGTTGACAAACGCAGCTTAAAAAGCTCCAACTCAAAGCTCCTCCCTCATATTCAGGTCAGTCTTTTCTTATCACGGTCATCGGTCTTCACGTCTTTGCACGTGTTGAATCTGTAAGCTCAATGGCCAGACGGACATCACATGTGAACTGCTAGACTGTGCCACATATACATGTGTATGTGTATATTCACTTATGAAGTGAAAAAATGCAAGAAAAAAAGTTGTGATTATACTTTAGCTTTGTCTACCTGACGAGGCTAGCGGGTGATGCAGTTATTAGATGTAGATGGCATGGCTATGACCCACCAGAAAGCTCCAACTAAAAGCTGCTCCTCCCTCGTATTCAGATCAGTCTTTTCTCATCATGGGCGCTGGTCTTTTATGTATCCGCACACGTCGTATCTGTAAGCTCAGCGGCCAGACGGACATTGCATGTGGACTGCTAGTGCTAGACGGTGCTCTCTATCTGCTCCCTACTGTGCACGTTGCTTGCTTCGCCAAGGATGGGCCATAGCTTTTCCTTCCCAGAAAGAGAAAAAGACATGGGCCATTTGCCTTTTTCTTTTCGTCTGGCGAACAGACATTGAGGAAAGTGATGGACGACTGAATTATCGACGGGCGAGGAAAATGTAAGGGAAAATAGAAAATATATCGCAGAAAGTTATTGACAACCTGTTTTTTTTTTTTTAATTATGGAATATACATCCCCTCAGATATAATAACAAAAAAAATGAGAGTCCCAGTAGTTTCATTAACTCAGTGTTTAATTATAAATTTGCAAGAAATTAATATACTACCTGAGTTAAGGTCATGATCCCACACTTAAGAAATTATATGGCTTTGATTATATTTTAGGAATCAAGTGTATTTTTATATAGGTTATGCCAACGAGTACTCTAAGGGTACTTGATAAATGAGCTAAATAGAAAATAATTCACTTTCCAAAGCAATGATTTAGACTGCTCAATGCATTGTAAAACCGCGAGGTTTCATTACTTAATTGCATATCAGGTGTCTCTATGGCTTTGCGGCGCTCATCAATAAATTTCTTTTAAATATTTGTTGAATAGATCTTTTGCACTAATAACTGTAGATTTGTCATTTGTTGGTTTTTTCCAGTTTAAAACCCATTTTTGTTTGTTGGTGGTGATGATTAATCTAATCCGACAGTTAGAAGATAAAATTTTCGAATTGAAGATCCTTGAAAAGAAAAATATGCAATGGAAACGGAGGGATCCGGCAATAACTTTATTCGACCATGTATTGGTGTCTGGTCGACGTCTAAGGATTTCCCGTTTATTTTATCTATGTTTTGTTAGGCACGAAATTAAAGTGAAAGGAATCTTGACCTATCATCAAATAAAAGCAGTAGCTCGCGGCTCTCAATGAAGCTCGCGGCTCTCGGTCATAAGCCGTCGAGCTCAACTCGACAAGGCAAGGCTCACGTGAGCCCAGCGAGCTCCGCAGAGCTTGCGGTAGCACTAGCAATAGCATGACCATGGGAGACTAAATATCACGATCTAGTCCAAATCTGAGGGGGTAGCCTCCGAGATTGGCACGATCGGGGAGGGCAGGGGGCTAGGTTGGGAATTGGCAACTGATCATTAATGAGGCACGAGAGAGATGGTGGATGAGAGAGAAGTTTAGGTTAGGATTGGTGGGTTATTTTGAGGGCAAAGTAGTTTGGGAAGTAAAACGGACCATATATGTAAATAAGAGGAAAACTATTAAAAAAATCCTAACCTATAGTGTTGGTATTAATTCAATCCTAAACTTTTTAATTGAACCAATTTAATCATAAACATTTTTCATATTATTATTAATTCGGTCCTAAACATTTCAATTGAATCGATAAGTGCTAAATCTTTTTACATTAGTACCATTTCAAAATTTGACCAACTAATACTGACATGGATGTCGACTAGTTGACAAACGTTGATGTGGCAATCTTTAAATTTTTTATTCTTTTTCTTTTTCTTTTTCCTTTTCCCCTCTTCTTTGGTAGTGGCCAACAAGTCGCCAACAACTCACTGGCCATTGGGCGAGGGTCGCGGGTGAGACTAGCTTCACCTTGGCCTCACTGCAACTGGCAAAGGTGACCTCGCCTACAGCTGGGGAGGTCATGACGGCCTTTGCTCAGGTTGACAAGCCTCCGACGGCTCATCAGCCTGGCAAGGGTAGCAAAGCCCTTGCCCCTCATTGGCGAGGGCTTCACGACCCTTGCCTAGCCTTGCCCAGGGCCACAGGCAAGGTAGCTTTACCTAGATCTGGGCGAGGTTAGCCTCGCCTTGGCCTCACAGCAACTGGAGAAGGTGGCCTTGTCTAGATCTCGGCGAAGCCACCTTGCCCATAGCCCTGGGCAAGGTCGGGCTAAGGCCACAAAGCCCTCACCAACCATTACAAGGACTCCAAGGAGAAAGAAGAGAAAAAAGAAATGAAAAAAAAAGAAGAAATTATTAAAAATTGCCATGTTAGTGTTGGTCGAACGGCTAACGTCCACATCAACACCGACTGGCTAAAATTAGTCGGGCAGATTGAATTGATAGTAATATGAAAAGATTTAGGACTAAATTAGTTCAATTGAAAGGTTTAAGACTAAATTGATACCAACGTAAAAAAGTTTAAGACTGAATTGATCTAATTGAAAAGTTTAGAACTAAATTAATATCAACATCATAGATTTATGACTTTTCCCGTAAATAAGTGTGGATGTCAAGATGTAAATCTATATGAAATGACAAAACATAAGATGTAAATTGGAGATTTTAGAAGTGGGGATGGTATTTGATACGTGGGTACAATGCAGACTTCGGGTGTGGCTTTTTGCCGCTATATCTAAGGTGAGCAAAAGGGAAAAAGGTGTGCATCATTCAGACAGGAACTTTATCTTCACATATCCTCGCTGATTTTCCAAATGGTTGCTTTAGAGATATTTATGGAAGGGATGTCAGAGTATTATATAGTATGGTCTACTTTTTCAAGACATTGAAAGTGGATCGACTGGAGTATTTTGATGCACCGCAAGAACTCGACACAAGAAAAAGAAAACATTTTTTATAACTCGAAACAAACTAAACACAGCATTACCAGTGTCCTAAAGTCATATTTTCCCCTAATCTTAGGATTTTGTATTAATCTAGTGGAGAAATACACCACCTCCCTCAATCAAGAACTCCCCTACTGCCAGTAGGCTACTGGTACTTTCTTTCGATCAATTAAGATAACTTGTTTCGGGTCGAACAATGTTCAAACCCTGACCCAACCCGAAACACATTTTTTTGCTTTGTTTTACATTTGTTACCCGAACACAAACATGTATAATAAATACATGTTTCGTGTTCGGGTCGGGTCGGGTTTTTTTTGACACCCCTACCTACTGGTACTTTCTTTCGATCAATTAAGATAAAGTACCAAGCCATTTAATCCAATACCTTATGCTGTTAAATTACGGTGCAAAATATATCTTGGCTCTTAAACATTTCCCTTGCATGTAGGTCGATTTGATGACAAAGGTCTTACGGGTGGATTCTAATAAGCGAGGCCCGCGGGCAAGGCATTATTAAAGCCCAAGGCACATAAAGAAGCGAGCTTATAGGCGGGTTAAAGAGGGAGCTCCGGATACGAAGTTGAGCACCGATCTGTTTGGTCCAGATAATTTTAAACTGGCATAGCACGGCGCGGAAATATACCGTTCGAGTCGACGCGATCAGGGCCAAAGAAGGATGATGGTCAGGGGCCAAAATCCAAAACTTTCCAAATGGATCTGAAATTGTTGAACTCTTTTCATCGTTGATATGTTGATTTGCATGCTTGCTTTTACATTGGCCCAATATGAAATTCAGAGTAGTAATGCAAAAAGCCCATATTTTCAAAGGCATTTTCCATCTCTTGGGTCTGGTCCATGGGCCTAATCATTGGAGAAATCACTAAGGCAAACCTGACCATTTGTGGGAAAAATATATTTATTTCAATTTGTATGGACCCAAAAGAAAAAAAAAATTGAAAAAACTGCAAAATCGCAAATGTGCAACCTCCCATGTTTTTCATTTAATTGACAACAGAGAGCAATTTTTTTTGTTTAAAAAGATGAGATAGTATTTTCTATGTTCCTAACTAGAATGAAGAAGCTGGATTTATTTATGAGTGACTTTCAAATTAAATATGGGAAAGGAGAGATTATGAAATTCACTAACTTTTAACTGTACCGCGGACATTAAACCCCCCCCCCCCCCAAAAAAAAAAAGTAACTGGGAAATGTGACCGGATTGAGAGAGGTGAAATAACAGAAATTACACAAATTGACAATTAACTGATAATGTATTGAAATAACAAGCCCAACTAAGCCTACATTGAAACTTTAGATAGAAGGGAAGGGAAAGTTTTCTTCAAAACTATATCGAGTGTGGATTTCTCTATACATTATTAGTGACAAGTCACATGTCACAACCAATTACTATCCCCAGAGATAAGAGCATATCGATGTAGTGTCGAGTCGGTTTAGGTTTCGAGGGCCCGCTAGATGAATCTTAATCCCGACCTAAATCTGTAGGATTTTTCTATAGTGGGGACACCCCCAGATTACCCAAAACATCGAAGATGTGTGTGTGGGGGAGAGAGAGAGAAAGAGAAAGGGGGGGGACCCTTTGATGCCATGGACAGGAGAGACAGGCCATGATGCAAGGGGGGGTCATGATGCATGTCTACTAAAGGGAGAGCCCAATCCCAATCAATCAAGATTCTCATCTCCCCCAGCAGGTCCAATCGCCATACCACCTTTTGCTTTGTTGTTTTTTCCCCCTCTCTCTCTCTCTCTCTCTTCTGGTTTTGCGTGGTTCCATATGGAGGACAACCATCCAAAAGTGGGTTCCCCACACCATCACTCGAGCACATGCCATTGGCACAAGGGGTGGACAGTGGAGTCATGTCTGTTAGAAAGTGAAGTGAAAAGATTTTGGTTGGGGAGGTGGGGGGGCTTTGTCCCTTTTTAGCTGTTCCTGGTACAGAGAAGGAGCTCCTTTTCGTTGTTTCTCTTTCTTTTTTTTCAATTTTTTAATTGATTTTTAACCCTAGGGTGACTGGGGAGATTCGTAACTTTAATCGATTGTATGGATTTACCACCATTTGGTTCAATCAAAGCTCTTGAAGGTGCACTAAGTTTGGCACGAAGCATCGTGCATGGGCTGGAGGATTTACTAGACAAAACCAAACGCACATTCAATGAAATTATCAGCCCATGCATGATTGGACATCTTAGAGGGACAAGGAGACGGAGTCCACGGAGCCAAACACACCTCTTGCACACTAACAGAGAAAACAGTGTCCTTTAAGGGTATGATGATTATGAACTTTTAGAACTGTTCGAATACAATGCATATGATGATTTGTAGTTTAATGCTCCCCGGGCATGAGTTAAGGGTTCGATGATTATAAATTTTCAGAACTGTTTGAATACGTATGATATTTTGTAGTTTAACTCTCCCCTGGCGGAAGACTAATGGCAATGAAATCTTAGATTGTCGGAATCCGATATGCATTATCCGTGGGCAAAGTATTGTAGAAATCTAAGGCAAGAAAAGAAGGAAGTTCATAAATGGGCTAAAGGAGGTGTTACGAAGAGCAACCGAATTCTAGTCATTTGATATTTATGTCGGATATGCATGCCATTCTACTTCAAAGACGATAGTATAACGACTTAGAGGATCCCCGTGGGTCATGCCCTCGCAGATTTGACGTCACGCTCGTTGTTTGACAAACTTTCTCAACAATATTCATCGTGGTCTAGTTCATTACCATCCTCCGCTATCCCAATAATCTGTAAGTAGTTGCACTTTATTTAAGTCCTCTTATTCAACGATCATTCTCTACACTTGTCGGATCAACTAAGAATATAAGATGTCCTCAAACCAAATGTCTCCTGAGAGGATCTTGCTTATAATACCATCTATCATCAACCGACCTGATTTAGGTAAGCCAAGCCCTCAAGAAGGAGTACTAAAGTGGTTATCATTTGGCAGGGGGTTTATATATAGCATGGTAAGCCCTTTTCTATTTGATGTGAGATTGCAATACATGTTCTGTTTTATGGCTCAACTCTAATCTTTGATTGCTTTTCCTTTTATAGTAATTTTGCGGTAGTGGGAGAATGAGACATATCTTCATTCCTTGAAGAGGAGGCAGGTATATGAAAAAGAAGGGCTGCCGTTGCCATTAATCTTAACCATATCAAAAGGCAGATTCATCTTAAAATCCTCAAAGGTCTTTCTTTCTCACATATATTGATGTAACATGGCATCTAAAAGCCCTCATCCGATGGTAAAGACTTTCTTGAGTAATTTATAACTAAAATCCGCCTCAAATAATCATTTATTGGCGCCTGATGGTCATGCTTGAATACTTATTTTTTGAGTTTGGCTTATATAGGAACGGATTGGGTTATAATGAATGGCATCAAAGTAGGACATCTTTTAGTAGATGTGTGATTCGTGGATGGACTAAGTCCATGCTCACCCGACGGGGGAAGAGAGTGGTCATTGGGCGAGAGAATCGGACAAAATGCAACTCCTAACTGGCTTCTAGGATGGCAAGGGTGGACAGAATTGACTAAACCATGCATCAAATGAGAAAGAGCATTGCCAGATAAAAGATAGCCGCCAACACTATGGCAATGTCAATGCAAAGTTTGCTATATCTCAATTTCTTATTCTGATTATAAAGGGTTCCTTGAGCTTGAGTGATTACAACTGAGCACTCATATTAAAGACTTGCACATAGATCAAGCCAAACCGTTTTATATTGGGCTAGAGATGATAAGATCGATGCACAAAATGAGTTACATACTCTTAGTGAATGCTTACATATGACCTCCTATTTGAATAATAACTTGAAATTTGCCTTATCAATTAGATACAAATTTTAATGTTGCACTTGTATAAGAATAACACACTCACTTGTGTTCAGAGATTTTAAACTGTTCCTTTTTTTGAAGTTGTACATGGTTGATTTGAGAGCCATTAATTCTGTATTGTCACATCTAATTTAGAACTATAGGTTATTGTGGACCTATTTTACAATATGGATAAGAACTCGATGGGTATCTATTTATAAAATCAACATCCTTCTTTCGTGCATCATTTATTGCACCCTAATGTAATAGGTGTGTTGCTTGCGAAGTTTAATCCAACAACATAGATAAGTCGATAATTTTCCAAGGGTAAATTTAATGGTGATTTATAATTTTTGATTAGATTAATTAGATGAGAGATGATATTTTTCAAGATCAATGATATCTAATAATCTGTTTCTACCAATACCATAGTAAACCCTCGTTCCTAAAGCAACAGAAAACCTTAACTTAAATATCCAATCATTGCTATTCTGCCACGACAACTGCTTTGACCTTAGTTGCCATTTTTGTTGTCACTTCTTCCCTTCTCTTACCATCTCTCCAATTCTTGCTTGCTTAGCCACAATCGACGAAGATGGAACGGCATAGGTTGCAGCATCAGTGACCAACCTCTGGTTTCATCACTGGTGCCACACCTCCATGCCACCGCCGCCGCCGCCGCCACAATAACATCGCGCATATAAAGAGGAGATAGAAAGGTTGAGACTCGGGTTTCGATGGATGTGTAACTTCATGCAAAGTGTGGAGTCTAATGCGGGGACATTACATTTGTAATTTAGCTAAAATCTTGACTCACAATTATTAATTTAGTTCGTTGTCGGCTTGCCAACCAAATAAGAAGAAAAACAAATTAGTCACTCAATTGCGGATTCTTAGGTAATCTAGCTAAAATCAAACGAGGAGTCTCATACATACATGATAATCCAATTAAAAGATTTCTAAATTTCGCCTCCATCCAAAGCTCAGAGCCTCTTTCTCCGCAATGGATTGCTCCCCAATTCAAAATACATCACGTCACATCGAATTAATTAACGCTCCAATAAATGCATTTATTATAAAAATTAAAAAGGGCTTCATAAGGGGGGGCCCGCCAATAGTAGTGCAAGCAATAGAAATTGCTGTCTGGGCACGCGAGCCGAAGTTCCATAATAGCTTGCGAAATTCCCGCCCCTAGCCACGACCTTTGCCATTGCAACTTTTCGAGTAAAGTCTCGATTGCTCATTCAAACATTAATCATTAAACACAACACCAGAAATAATAAAAAAATTTTAAAAAATGTCTTTATAATTTAATGAAATATAAAGTTAGGAAAACGTTGATTGAAAAGTTTGGACTTTAGGCCAGCGGTCCACGTGGAAAATTGCCGCATATATTGACGCTGCATATCCGCTTATCATGAGCAAAAAGTTGCTAGGGCATCTATTGGCATAATGATGTTGTCCATGCCCCTTTATTTTTTGTACTTAAGTTTTTCGCGTATGGTCAAAAAATTGATTTATCTTTATAGTATATGGTATCCGAAAAGAAATTCGGCAAAAGGGCCCACAGTCCACATGAAATGATTCACGGCAATTATGTGCACAAATTATCTTTTTCATGGGTGGGGGGATTTTGTCTTTCGGCGACGAATATATTAAATGGTACAGAAAAATATAATATTCTCCATCAAAATGCCCGTACAGGATAAATATATAAAAAAGAAAAGAAAAGAAAAGAGAGACTTTAGTTTACGGAGAATATTCAGAGTTAAAAAGACAAAATAAGAAAAAAAAAATCAATTTGGTGATTGTTTTTTATGATGCATGGCCTCTTACTTGGTTCTGTTTCCACCAGTCATGTGCGCCGAATGTACTTTTTTCTTTCTTAGGAGAATTTTTTTTTTTTTTTTTTTTTTTTTTGAACTACATGGTTAAATGGTTTATCATTTCTCAGCAAATTTATGTAGTATAGAGAAGGACTGGCCATAATAAATTTGCAGTGCTGAGAGGGGACTACATCTCGTAATTGTTTGGAATTTCGAGTTCGATTTTTGTACGTGGCAACTTTGGAGGAGCGAACAGTGGTTAATATGTCGCATTAATTAATTTGCATAATACTAAAGTGACGTGATAAATTCTTGTCGGATACTTATTGGACATTAATGAAGAAAAAAAAATCTAATTCAATAAATGAAAATCCACAAAAAAAAATCTCAAACTATCCTCGTTGTAACACATTTATTATAATTTTTTTAATATAAAAACCCAAAACTATGTCTATTATGACACAATTATCATAGACTTTTTCTTCTAATATCAAAAACCACAATCTTGTACTTATGTGACACACTTACCTTTTGTTAGAATTTCTTAATAACTTTCAAATCAAAATAATGTTGTTTTTATCTCACTTTAGTTATGTGAGTACCATATCAACATCGTTTATCTTTCATCGTTTATGTGAGTAGATTTTAATTGTGTATATTGACAGAATTTTGATAAAAGGTAAATATTTTACACAAGTATAAGTTTAGGCTTCTTCTTTTTTTCGTATCAAACATAGTTTGAGGTATTTACGATGGTGAAAATTGAGAGAGAGAGAGAGAGAGAGAGAGAGAGAGAGAGAGAGAGAGAGATATTTTGTGTTGTTCAAAGACCGCAAAGGCAAGCGTCCACTGGGGGGATAATGAACATGGCAGACCCACCTGAGAGAATCCTAGGTTTGCGTTATTGTTTTTGCATGGACATGTTTGTTTGTTTCTTTTTTTATTGTCTTGCCCATTTATATATATATATATATTTTAAAGTAGCCCAAGGGGAAGAAGAAAGGCTACCCTTTTCATGACAAATTTTAGAGTATCCTCGTGATTAAAAAGATTGAGATGGACTTTGGCCATGATTACCAAAGTGAAACCTACTTTTGGGAGAGCTAGGGATTGGAATGCTAATACAACATCATCTATGTTGATTCTCGCAAGTTACTATATCCATCATTTTCATTAGATTGAGATAAATAATAATGATATCCTCAATTATCGAGTCGATAATTTAGATAGCATCTTAGTTTGCTTCTTTACTCTCACTTTTTTAGTAACGTGTGGCAATGGAATGGGATAGGACTCATATATCCTAGCCTCACTACACAGCCATTGACGTTGTGTGCAAGTCCTATCCTCCTCCGTCCGTGGCTAGCTTGACGATCAAGGCCATAACATCCCATGCCTGTGCGGCACAATGATATAGAGCTTTACATTTTTTCCCCATTTGCCTTGTCAAGATGTTGCTTCATAAGATCTTAAATCTAATGTACCACTTCTAATAACAAGGCTTTATTGGAATGAAAACGCTACATATGGTAGTAAGTTATAGAAGATCTCAAATTGAGGAGCTTTTGAGTTTTTTATTTATTAATGCAATAAGGGAAACTTAGTAGAATAATCTAAAAAAAAAGGGTACTCACTTTCAAGTAAAACATGCAAAAAAAAAGAAAAAGAAAAGGTGTGAGGTTTTAAGTCTCATGTTTAGTTTTTTGTTTTCATTATTACTCATGACAATATGTTCCGTCATAAGAGAACAGCTCTTTGTGAATTCCCAAATGCTTGAGTGGAGAGCGTTACCTTGACTAAAAAGAAAAATACAGTTTGGTATGTAAAAGTTGACTCAAAATATCTTCAGCAAGCATGCAAAAATCGCACATGTTGTAAAAATACGCCCGATAAATGCAATGAAGACTATGGCGCAAGAGCCCTGCATAATGATAAGCCGGAAAAGAAGAAAAATAGATTGTCAAAGACTATGGCGCAAGAGCCCTGCATGCCTATTTCTCAAAAGCATTAGGGAGGCTTTTAAGTCAGATATTGGCTCGTTCGAGTCTTTTGAGAACGAGACATAGAAGTCAGGATTAGAAGATCTATAACTTACTTTTAATCGAATCGAAACACAAACTCAATCAAAAAGTAAAAGATAGGTTCAAAATATGACGCACATAGCATAAACACAAGCCGCAGCGAGAAGCAAGGCTTTTGAGCATCATCTCAATGGTCATAATCTCAGCTGATGCATACTCCTTTGATGTTGACAGACGTTGGTATATTACCATATCTCCTGCAGCACTTGAGAGAAGAGTTTTCAATGTTATCTCGGGAGAAAGAACCTGATAAAAAACCACAGCGAGCTCAATGTGGAGAACAGAATGATTCAATAAACAAAAGCAAAAGCTAAAAACAAAACATTAATTAACACATGAATCCCCCCGTCTTGGAACAGCAAAAGCAAAGCCAGCCCTCCGACGTTGTACCTTCCTCTTTCCCAAGTTAAATTTGCTGGGTTTTCTCGTGCCCCGTTTTGTTAAAGCCAAAACAGGAGAGAGGGAGTCACGCAGGCTCCGCATTTCTCGTGACAGGACGCGAGCATAACACCAAACTCTCTATCTCTCTCTCTTTCTCTATCTCTCTCTCGGGGAGAGACAGAGAAACACCTGGCCCGTGAAACGATTGTCCTCTGTAGTCCGGTGTGCTCTGTGCCTTTTCACTTCCCCCTCGCCTCTTCCTCCACGTTTGCGCTCCTGGTGAGCGGGTCTCAATCTCGAAGTCGTTTTCTCGCTCGATTCCGTGCGCTGATTTGAGAGGAAGCAGGGACGGGCGCTCCCCTGCCCACAGCCCACGTTCTGTGAGCTCTGCCCTGCTCCTTTTTTGGTCTCTGACCTTAGTTCTTCGTTCCCTCGTCCTTGTTCTCTAGCGCTCGGTATTATTGCTGTTCTGCATCTAAATGGGTCCGTCTGTTTCACATCAAGTTCGAATCTTGTCGTCGGCAACTTTTGCCTCTTGAAAAGTCCGGTCTCGACAGAGTTGAAGTCGAGAACTAATCGGGACGGGCACTGGGGGGACATGGTCGCTCCTAGTGAAGAAATCTTGAAATGGGTTTCGTCGTTTCCGGTGGATTTATGAAAATGTGAGTGTTTTTGTCGAGAAGGGAAGAGTAAGCAGAAGTGGGTTCCGTTTCTGATGATATAAGGGTTACTTTTGGAGGAAATGCAAGTGAAGAGGGGCGATAGGCTAAAATGGCAACGTTGTGCCTTCTCACTCTTTTAATGGCAGGGGTGTTGTCAAATTTGGAGCTTGTGGGGTGTGCTCGGCTCAGTGATGAAGCTACACTCTTGGCCATCAATGAGGAGTTTGGGATACCTGAATGGGGCATCAACGGCTCGGATTTCTGCTCTTGGCCCGGCATTGGCTGTGGCCTGAGCAATTCCACCGTGGAAAAGCTTGACCTCTCTCGTCGATTCCTCAGAGGTAACGTCACTCTCATCTCTGATCTGAGAGCACTCAAAAGGCTTGACCTTTCCAGCAATAACTTCCATGGTTTCATCCCTCCCGGTTTCGGTAATTTGTCTGAGCTTGAATTTCTTGATTTGTCCACGAATAAGTTTGGTGGGTCGATTCCGAAGGAGTTGGGTGGTCTCAGGAATCTTAGAGCGCTAAACCTCTCCAATAACTTGCTCACTGGGGAAATACCTGATGAGCTAGAGAGCTTGGTGAAGCTCCAGGATCTTCAGGTGTCAAGTAATCAGTTGAATGGTTCCATACCGTATTGGGTTGGTAACTTGAGCAGTTTGAGGGTTTTCTCGGCTTATGAGAACAGATTAGGAGGAAAGATTCCGGATAATCTTGGTGCGGTTTGTGAACTTCAATTGCTGAACCTTCACTCGAACCAGCTTGAAGGATCAATTCCCAAAGCATATTTGCGATGGGGAAGTTGGAAGTTTTAATTCTCACCCAAAACCAACTGAGTGGGGATATTCCTGAGGAGATTGGTAACTGCAAAAGCTTGTCAAATGTTCGGATTGGGAATAACAATCTCACAGGAGACATTCCATGGGCGATTGGAAATGCAAGCAGCCTTACTTATTTTGAAGCAGACGACAACAATCTATCTGGCAAGATTGTTTCCGACTTTGCTCAATGCAAAAATCTTACCCTCCTAAATTTAGCTTCTAATGGTTTTACAGGATCAGTCCCCGCGCAGCTTGGGATTCTTGGGAATTTGCAGGAATTGATTCTTTCCAGTAACTATCTCTTTGGTGATATTCCTTTGTCGATTCTTGCATGCAAGAACCTCAACAAACTCGATCTTAGTAACAATAGATTTAATGGCACCATTCCTATGGAAATTTGCAACGTGTCAAGGTTGCAGTACTTACTTCTAGGTCAGAATTCTCTAAAGGGGGAGATACCTCATGAGATTGGAAATTGCGTGAAGCTACTTCAGTTGCATATCGGTAGCAATTATTTGACCGGCAGCATTCCTCCGGAGATCGGTCACCTCAAGAACTTACAGATATCTCTGAATTTAAGCTTTAATCGTCTTCATGGACCACTTCCCCCTGAGTTAGGGAAACTGGATAAGCTTGTCTCTCTAGATGTCTCCAACAATCAGCTCTCTGGTGCTATCCCACCTGATTTTAGGGGAATGTTGAGCTTGATAGAGGTAAATTTCTCTAATAATCTTCTCACTGGCCCAGTACCTAATTTCGGGCCTTTCCAGAAGAGTTCCAATTCGAGCTTTCTTGGAAACAAAGGGCTTTGTGGAGAGCCGTTGACCTTCTCATGTGGAAGCTCTAGTGGGCCTGACCATGAAGGTTACCGTCACAGGGTTTCTTACAGAGTCATACTAGCTGTTGTTGGCTCTGGTTTGGCAGTTTTTGTGTCCGTTACTATAGTTGTTCTTTTATTTATGATGAGGGAGAGGCAAGAAAAGGTGGCTAAAGCTGCAGGGGTTCCAGAGAATGAAACCAGTGATCTCCCAACAATAGTGGCAGGGAATGTCTTTGTCGATAACCTCAAACAGGCCATAGATCTTGATGCTGTCGTCAAAGCCACAATGAAAGATGCCAATAAGCTCAGTTGTGGTACTTTCAGCACAGTTTATAAGGCAATTATGCCTTCGGGGCTGATTCTGTTGGTGAAGAGACTGAAATCTGTTGATCGATCCATAATTCATCATCAAAACAAGATGATTAGAGAGCTAGAAAGGCTTAGCAGACTCTGTCATGATAACCTAATGCAGCCTATTGGGTTTGTGATTTACGAAGATGTTGCCCTTTTGCTGCATCACTACTTACCAAATGGGACTTTAGGGCAGTTACTGCATGAATATACCAAGAAACCTGAGTATGAACCCGACTGGCCTCAAAGACTGTCGATTGCTATAGGGGTAGCTGAGGGTTTGGCTTTCCTTCATCATGTTGCAGTGATTCACCTCGATATATCTTCTGGAAATGTATTCTTAGATGCAAATTTCAATGCCGTGGTTGGGGAGGTTGAGATATCTAAGCTCTTAGATCCATCTCGAGGCACTGCAAGTATTAGTGCAGTGGCGGGATCCTTCGGGTATATTCCTCCAGGTATGTTTCTCTGAAAACACAAATGATGTTTGCTTTTTCCTTCTGAATATATATTTCTTGCCCGTGAGACATGTGTTGTTTAGCCCCCTTTTTTGAACTATCTCCATGTTTTATCTGCTGACTGTTCACTGCAATGCTCAGAGTATGCATATACGATGCAAGTCACTGCACCTGGAAATGTGTATAGTTTTGGTGTAATTTTGCTCGAGATCCTTACGACAAGGATGCCAGTGGATGAGGTCTTCGATGAAGGGGTGGATTTGGTGAAGTGGGTTCACAGTGCTCCGGCAAGAGGGGAGACCCCAGAGCAAATTCTCGATGCGAGGCTCAGCACTGTCAGTTTTACGTGGAGAAAGGAGATGCTGGCCGCTTTGAAGATTGCATTGCTCTGCACCGATGGCATCCCAGCGAAACGCCCAAAAATGAAGAAGGTTGTGGAAATGCTTCAAGAGGTAAAGCAGAACTGATCATCTCATACTTTTAATGCCATTGGATCTACGGTCCAGAATTGGTAATCTTCAGGGCCTAGAAGATTGTAACCGGTGGACGCACAATGCATCTGCTGGAAAATGTCATTCTTTGAGGGACATGGCAAGTTCACTGCAATGCTCATTATCCATCGACGAGATTTGATCAGGTTTGGAGCTCATGTTGATAACATTCACCAGTAGTGGGAAAAAAAAATTGCCTAGAAGGCATCAGTTTTACTGAGCTTCTTATTTTATAGTGGGCCTCCAAATGTAATTTTGATGTTCTCTAGTTGGAACTGTGTTGAGTTCTTTGCTATTATACAAATCATATCTACACTTCAATGGGAGTTTTCTGACCTTGAAGAGGGTTATTAGCTTATTCTGAGTTGAACTCCGAGCGCATTTCATGGGATGCATTGGATTTAAGATGCAAAAATGATGTTTTCGTTCCGAGTTTTTCGATTCAAAAGAAGTATTTCACCATTTAGTTCAATTACTAGTATTGTGCGGTCTTGGGCTAATCTTCGCCAGCTTCAGGCTGACATTGCCGACTCAATTCTCCATATCCTACCATACCTGACTCTCGTTTGTGGTGAATGTAATGCTATCACGAGCTTCAATTGCCGAGGTCTGTGACATCGCTATGACACCCGACGGCAATGAAGTTAGCCTATTATAACAGGAAGCCGCTAAATGTGTAGGGCGAGATAAGCAGCAGCAGCAGTTGCTGCAGCACTACCGTCGATCAAAGTTTCCAGATTTCCCATTGTCTCCGATGTCCAACTCTTAAGAGAACCCGGAACGGGACGCCACTCTCTCCTAGTCTCTTCTGTTTCATCGTTTAAGGACAGCTACCTGTGATAATCATCCCATAGATCTCTCGGGGCGATTTCTTGAGTTCCGTGCATCCTGAGACATCAAAGAACTGCGAACTCCGAAGCTTACAAACAGAACGTGGTAGTTTCTTCATTTGGCAATTTTCTCGCGAGTCAAGATATCGCAGCTGCATTATGTTGCCTATGGAACTAGGCAACTCCTCAAAAGCTTGAATGGTGCCGGTCGAGAACCATTTGATACTTACACTTTGAGAGGCACGTACTAGCAAATTTTCCCTTAAATTCAAGATTGGCAAACCTTGCATGCATCGTGCACGACCTGCTTCAGCTTAGGTTTTTCTTGGATCTCGAGATCTCATCGTCATTCAAATGCTTTTTGTATCAAAGTCTCTGAGAATGAAATATATCTGCTGCGTTGTGGAATTCCTGTTAGCGCTCAAAATTCCAGTCAATGAAGCTAGATCTTGCACCTGCATTTTCGAATAGCAAAACTCGCCGAACTCCTTAGCTTCTTGGAACAAGGATCTCGACGATTAATCTTTGACATAATTTCTGCCAACTTATACGAGGGCTTGGTCTTCAGTCGCCGGACGTATGAGTCCACATGCGCTCCAAAGATTACTCGAAAGACAGCTGGGTGCCAATGTTTGGGAAACCAACGAGTCTAGGGTCCTCTCAAGGGAAAATCTAGAAAATTTTCTTTAGTTGACTGAAGTTATTGGAAAATTTCTGATACCGTTAGTAAAAATAGCATGAAAAGTAATTTGATTTTCAAGTAATCTGTTGATAATTTACCACCTTTCAAGTTATATACTATTTGTAACATACGTATTGCAAATGGATTGATTGAATCATGATTTCAATGGACAACTTTTCATATAAATGAAAAAAAGAATATCAATATTAACTTGTGGGCACATCATTTTGTTCCTATCTATTCAATTTGTAATAAATAATCCTTTGGAAATAAGAAATACATACATCAACAATGGGTAGAAATTTTTCCTTCGATATAGCAATAAAAAAATAATGGGGACACAAAAAAAAGTTGAATTTTCAAATTTCATAATGTAAAGACTTGCGACAAAAAATTTGTCAATACAAAAGGTCGCTAAAGATCAGGATTTATTTTGTTTGGTCTTTTTTAAAATTAGCGTTGGTCAGCAATTGGAGGAGACAAAAGTACTTGATAGGGGTTCATCATCCTTATAAACTCATTGCAAACTATTCTTGGAATGAATGCACTAATTTCGGAGTAATAGAGACTACATGATTGGTCATTGCCAAGCTTTTCATAACTACGAATTCGAACAAATGTACTTGGGAGACTAAGACTAAAGTTGAGAAGGCTTTGAGCAGAAAACAAAAACTTATATTGTTCATACAATTAGCCCTTGTGCATTCATATTCATAAGATCTAGTCTTTGGAGCAATAGGGGGAATGGCATAATTTTCCCATGTAGAAATGAAGTAAAACAAATTACAAACGGAAAAATTAATGTGGTTCTTTAAGTACATTATTTCGATTAAATCCTTTAAATAGTCTAGTAAAATAATTATATAACGATCAAGTGATTGACACTAATTTACCAAAATAAGATTCGATGGTGCATCATGATTTCATACATTGTCCATAAATGAAAGATAAACCTTATTCAAAAAGACTTCAAACTCATATAATGCACAAGTATGACATTCTCTGTAGAGAAATTTGCAGTACTAACACAAGCAAATACTAAAGAACAACACCCCTTCAAGATAAAAAAAGGGAAAAAAATTACAATATCAATGGCCATCATTTTCATCATTGAAAAAGAAAGAGATTGACGAAAGGATTAGCTACGATCAAATCTTCGCGGAGATCCATAGAGAATGACAAATAGATCATGGAAATTCATCATTGCAAAAGGAAAAAGAGAGAGAGAGAGAAAATGATCTTAAGAGCATCCATGCTATGGTATTATGGTTTTTATTGTTGCGTCCTACGAATTTGTCATTTTTTGATATTCTATTTACCAAGATATTTTTCATTAGTTAACTTTAAATTAAATTTTTTTTATGGATTTAAGATTTCTTTCAATATAAACTAATGTATAATTTTTTTTTCTGTATAACAAAAGATGTAAAGATTTTGGTTCTCATAAGTTTTTCCCATTTTTTAAAAGAATAATAATAAGTGGGAGCCATACATTTTATTTGTTGTGCACATATAACAATATTATACCTTAATCTCCTTTGCTTTTAAAGAACTTCATAGCGAAGAAATTATCATTTCAGAATGCATTGTGATTTGCAGCATCAAAAGAATTTTTATGGTCCTCGCTTCATCCAGACACTTTTTTTGAGCCCTTATTCTAGTACATTTTAAAAGAATATTGTTGATAACATTTCACTTTCATGTGTTGTATTGTGAGAGTTATGCATTTTATTTGATTGTGGAAAGTAAAAAATTATTTATTAAGAAAGAGTGGTTATGTTTAAAAACATATTAGAATTAGTCACAAGAAGTCGAAGTCACCTTCAACAATCATGAACATATAGATATGTGCAGCTATTTTGATTTAACAAATTAATTGAAGACGTTTTGACATTCTTATAATAAGATTGAGAAAATAATTTTTCTCCCGTGGGAAAGTTAGGTTGAAGTGAATAGATTTTGTTATGGATGATTTGATATATTATTGTTGTAGAATATTTTCCTAATCAGTTACAAATCACTTGTTTTTAGATATTTGGTGATCATTACAAATGCAGATTTTGGGATTCATCTATGCCAAAAAACTATTGACAATTGCAGGTTGTAATAGAAGATTTTGTTTCTCGAGTTGTCACTTGTCATATCACAATTCAAAGCCCACACAAGTCCAATCACCGCATTATGTTTTGATCCTAGTGGATCTCGTCCGGTCAATGCCTCACTACGGCAACAATTTATAATTTGGTATCATGCCATCTTGCGCATAAGGAGGACCTAAAAATAATTGTGGCCCATATGATATTATTAAATTATACTTTAGTAATTATCTAAGTGCTAATAAAACATATTTATTATGAGAAGGTGCAACTTTTATTAAAAAAATGTATTTTGATGAAATGCATCTATTGAATACATCTATTAATAGCTTATATAAAACATTTAGTCCTCTTTCTACCGTAGACAAAAAAGTCGCATTCCATTATCCATCAGAAAAAAATACATTAAGATTACAGTGGGTTAAGAGACAAAAATCATATCTTTTCGTTTCTCCCATTTTTGTAGCAATCATCTTTCTTAAAGTCAATACTATGGAAAAATGTATGTCTGTTGTGAAAAAATTATGATGATCTAAGATTACTTAATTTAGAAATTTCCACATAAAGAATTATCAAAGATTCTAATACTCATGATTTTCCAATCATTAAAAATATATATGGTTTTACTAATGATCTCCCATTAATGCTGTTAATGAAACTGATTTTATCATCGGATGAGAAATTATGTATTATTTATTTTGTCAAAATTTGTTACACAATCCAAGAAAAGCAAATAGAGGACGTTGGGGGTTCTGATGGTCGGGACGACGGATTCTCCGAGGAGGTCGTGGACTTCCTGGTGGCTCTACTCGTCGCTGGCTGCAAGGCCGCCTCAACAATCACGACGCTCGGCATCAAGTTCCTCCGAAACGCTTCTCGCCTTGTCTCAACTCAAAAGGTATGCATATATTTGAAGTTGTCCCCAAGTGTTCAAATGATAAGTCCGCCCAATTGAATTAGATTAATTATGACCCAAAAAATTGCTTTATGGGTCTTCCAATCGTTGCTTCCTTTCAATAATCCTAAAAATTATAAAAATCGGACCTATAGAAGTCCACCCTGAAGATGAAAAATCCATTTTCTTTTACACTCCGCTTATGCATTGGCGGCGGGAATGTTTGCATAATAGCATAGCAGTGAATCACATCCTCGCTTCGACAGGTTTGAATGTTGCTGCCACTTGTCTATAGTTTGCTCCATTGCAGCAACGGACATTCTGGCATGATTCGGCGGTCCCCAATATCCTAAGCAGTCCCTTCAGCAAAGACACTAGGAGGTGCATTCGCGACAACAAAGTGACATGTCGTATGGGACTTTTGAGTCATTTAGCCAAGCAGAAATAACTTTGCTTTTGGAAAATCCGGTTAGAATTCCGAAACTAACGTCTCTTCGTCTGTCTAAAGCAGAAGAGTTTTTCGCAGACATTAGGAAAATTGATATGTCGGGGGCGGACGAGTCCTGAGAGATCATCGCGGAAATTGGATACCCGGTATGTCCAAAAATGTAGGGAGAGCTAGTGCTTTTGCAACTGAAATAGGGGCTCTTGAGAGATGGAATTAGACTTGCTATAGATCACAGCATCTCACGCCTACATACTGAATTTGATGCCGACAAGATCGATTTGGTCATTCTTCTTTTCTTGCCATTGAAAAAACAGTAGGGGTTATCAAGAGAACATCATGAACTGAGACAACGAATATTTGGCAGGCAATCATAATGGCTATACTAAACACCGTTCCAACTAAAGGATCAATCTATTTGATAAGCAATTAACAGAAATTTAAGGTTTTAATATTGTGCAAGTCGACCTGTGGTTCTTCTGTTATCTTATTGTTCCCACTCTCAGTCTGAAAGATGATTTCATCTTCGAATGATCCTAACTTGGGCTAAAATTATAGACTGAACCCCTCAACCTCATTCTCTTCTTCATGATGTCCAATTCAAGCAATTCTATGTGCTCTGGTGTATTTATCAAATTGATTGAGGAGGTGTTGAACTTATGAGGAACTATAGCATATATAACATTGATTTCAAATGAATGTACTTGGGAGACTAAAACTGCCAAAGGCTCGGAGCCGATAACATAAACTTATTATTGTTCATGCAATTTGTGCATTAACTTTTCATAAGATCCAGTCTCAACAGCAAAAAGGGAAAAATAATCCTCCTATTTTGAAGCGAAGTAAAACAAATAAAAAGGGGAAGATCAATGTGGTTTTTCAATTGCATTGTTTTGAGAAACTCTTTAATAGTCTAGAGGAAAATTATTGAAAGATTAACTGACTCTAGTTTACCAAAGATAAGAATCGGTGATGCCTCATGATCTCATACACGACCCATGAATGAAAGATAAATAATGGTTCCAAGGAAATTCAAATATTGATAATGCTCCAATTGGTCATATACAATACGAATGTGGTATTTTCTCCATAGAGAAATTTATAATACAAAGACAAGTAAATCATAAGTAACAACACAAAATTCAAGGAAAGAAAAGAGTACAATAGCAATGACCATGGTTTCATCCCTGAAAATGAAAGAGATTGACGAATGATTTGTTTGAATTCACTTCCAATTCTCTGTAGAGATCCACGTGACAATCTATAGATCATGGGAGTTCCCCTATGCTCACAAGAAGAAAAAAAAAGAAAATGAGCTTGGAGTATATACGACATAGTATCATGGCATTTGTTGTGGTGCCATGTGAATTTGTCATTCTTAGATATTCTATTTATCAAGATACCTTTCATTTGTTCAGCAAAATCAAATTTTTATATGGGTGTACAATTGCTTTCACTGAAAACTGATCCAGAAGTTATTGTTTTGCTCTGAAACTCTTTTTCTTTTTTTCTTTTTTTTAAATATGATATCATTACTTAAAGGGGGAGGTACCCAAAATAACATGTGGAAACCATACTTTTTATATGTTGTGTATGCATTGTAAATAAGCGCTTACTTGTTTGATGGTTCACATTCTATTTGAACAGTGATAATGATACTCGAATAATGAATCTTAATTTACTATTATGTTACATCAAAACGGAGAGTCCACATACGGTGCTAATCTAAAAACCTACGACACAGACAGTAAGGCTTTTTGTTAATATAAAACACCTGAAAAATTCATAAATTATACATTGTCAGCAAATAAATTTGCACATAATATTCTCATAATTTTATGAAATTTGAACAATATTTTAAAAGTCAAAAAGTAAAAACTTACTTTTTACTTTTGCTTAACGGGAAACCAACAAGTCCTAAAAGTTGAGCATGCAATGCTTGAACGAGGACTGGTCAAGCTTTCAATTTACTATATATTAATAATATTGGGTCCATATGACATTGTTTATTTATTAGGAAAAAGTTACTGAAAAGTGCCCCTTAGTACTTACAGAGCTTCGATGATTGCGTTTCGATAATTTAAGGCCTTATCTGGTGCCTCAAAGTTTCCAAAACTTTCTTTGTTTGCGTTTCCATTTAAGAATGAAAAATTATAAAATGCATTTGATTTTTAAAAAAAATCGTCAAATTAAAATGAAGGAAACTGTTTTCGAATTAAATGTATAGACTCAAAATAACCTTTTAGGTATTCTCCGTGCTTTCATTCCAAATGAAAGATGGAGTTTCTGAAGACCACCCATTTTACAATTTTGGTGGAACATAAGTATGTGCTCGAGTGCATCAAATTTCCAAGTATTTCATGATTTCTTTTCGAGATGGTCAGTGAACTAAACTAGTCCTTTTAGGACACTTGCAACAGATTCATATGATAAATTATATTCAAACTGTCAAACTTTAGCTAGAGCAGCTTTTTTATGCATTGGGAAATGAAAATAGGTAATCGTTAAGTTAGTTCAATTGAAATTTGAACAACGACCGCTGACAGTATTATCATGATTGAGTATAAATGCATGATGTCCTTCAACTTCATGTACGGCAGAAAGAAAATTTCTAATTGAATCATAGATTCAGCCTTATATAATAATAATCACTTTCCATGTAAAAGAAGAATACGAGTTTCCTTAGAAGGGAATCAAGTTTTATTTTCAATGTGAAATAGGGATTTGTCAAAGTCGTCCAAATATACAGTCAAAGTCGTCAATATTATGAATGAGCATACTGCATTATTCTCTTATCCTAATTTTCTTTAAGTGAATATATATGGCTATTCTTATATTTAAGAACGAAGGAGAAATGAAGGTGCAAATAGATGTGTACCTAGTCGTCCGTCCATTGTACTTGTTTCCGATCAACTTTGATTCGAGGAACATGAGTGATTTTGTGCCAATCCTTGCTAGTTTGAGGCTCACATCTTTTGCTCAATTCACCACAATGCACAATGCACAAGTCTTTTAGAGTAGTAAAGCCTCGGATTCCTTGCGGCATAGACGATATGTTGGGATATCGGATCAAGCGAATTAATCTGAGACATGTATGATTTGGCAACCATTCAGGTACAGCCATCAAGCTTGGGTAGTCATAGACAAAAAAGGTCACCAAAGTGCAAGCCGATCCTTCGAGACATTGGAGTAGCTCCATTACTTGTTCAAACTTTTGAATTACTAGTGTACGAAGATTCAACGAAAATTAGACCTTCTCTCGTGGGTCAACATGAGTTGGCATTTAGTCATTGTCAAGCACTCTAAAGCAATTAATTCCCCAAAAGGCACATATATTGGTCTCCCACAATCTAAAATTTCCAACTTTTGAAGGCAAGTTAGTCGCCCTTCGAGTCCTAAAAGGCGTAGATTTTCAAGGTATTGTATTCCACTTTCTTGTAGACTATTTTGCTTTGTTGTTATGTATAGATATCTAAGACTAATGAGCCTTCTCATATTTTCAGGCAAGTGGCCTAGCTTTGAGCAACCAATGAGAGATAAGTATAGCAAACTATGCAACTCACAAATGGTATTTAGAAGCTTCTTCAATCGCTTATTATATTGGAGAGATAACATTCTCAATTGCTTCAAGTTGCATATGGAATTGGGCAACTCGTCAAAACTACCAAATGGCAAATCTAGATACCTTAAGGAATTACACTTTGAGATGCATATTTTCGAGAACTCTTTAGTAGTAACTCCATCAGTAACTTTAAATTGAAGTTTAATTGCATGAAGCCTCTTCGAAGTTGGATTTTTTAGAAAAGGTGGAACCCCATTGAAATTTGAGATTCCCTTTAACGAACCGCTTGAGAGCGAAACGTACTGAATTTGTTTTGAAATCTCCGTGGTATCTAAGCCAACAATGGAACAATCATTTTGTGCCACACTCATTGCAAGAGAATGGACGATATCATGAACTTTAAATGCTAAGATTGATTCATGACCCTCAACTTCTTGGATCAATGATCTCTTCCACAACTCTTTGACGTACTCAACACCGGCATCTTCCAATGCTAGTTTGTTCCTTGTTGAACTAATGAGTCCAAAAGCCATCCATAAATCAGCCAAATTCATGCTCTTGATTTTATGTCCTCTTGGGTAAAGTGATAAAATAGAAAAACATCATTTTAAGTGGGATGGTAAATGATCATAGCTAAGCTTAAGTGCCGGCAAGATGTCCTTTTTCACTTCCACTAGCTCCCATGTTTCGCTATCCCTTATATGTTTCCAATATTGTTCTTCATCCTTTGTGTAGAGTAGACTCCCCAAAGTTTTCACAAGGAGAGGCACTCCTTAAGATTTTTCAACAATATTATTTCCAAAGCTCCTTTTCCTTTTCATCGAATGCCCATTTTTTTAACAAGGCCATAGAGTCTTTATGAGAAAGACCTTTTAGATTATGCACCGAACGGGTACTCATTACAGAGGCAACTTCAGATCTGCGCATTGTCACAATGATCTTGCTTTCACTAGCTCCTACACTAAGCAAAGCTCTCAATTCATTCCATTTATGATGGTCGTTGCTCCATATGTCATCCAAGACAAGAAGATATTTCTTGTCTTTGATAATGTTTTGCAAATGAGTTTGAACTGTTGAATATTAAAGTTGCCCAAACTTTGACCAGTTCCATCTTCAATGATTCCTTCAATAGTTTTCTTTAAATCGAAGTCCTCAGGTACGCACACCCATATGCGCAACTCAAATTACTCTTTCACACTGTCATCATTGTAGACTAATTTAGCCACAGTTGTCTTGCCCAAACCTCCTATTCCAACAATGGGAATCATTGAGAGGTTGTTGTCATATGTTGGCTGTAACAACTCAATTATCTTTTTCCTATCAAGATCTCTTCCAAAGACATCTGACTTGTTTATGAACGAGTAAGTCATATCTCGTGATCGTATGTGGCACACCATTGTCAGCACTCTGCACATTAAGATCGAATTGATCTTTATCGGTAGAAATTCTGGATAGTCTCTCCCTTATCTCCTTGATTTTATGACTGATTTTTGCACAGATCATGTTTGGATTAGAGAGGGAAACGAATCGGCATACCTTCCCATAGATGCCCCCATAGCAGCTTAACACCTGCTTTCTTAAAGCTTCGCACTTGAGCTCATCGAGTACGTCTTCCGCATCATAAAATACATCTTGAAGCTGATCTAACCACACTTGCAGACGGTGGTTCTTCGCCTGCTGCTCCTCTGCATCTAACAACACTGCCTTAATGGCAGTCAACGTCTCTCTGAGCTCGCTGATCTGGTTCTCGATGCCATAAAACGCTGCGGCTTCGTGGAGGTTGCGGGAGGCTATCTTCCAAAGCACCCCCTCAGCGATGCTCAAAAGGAGTGATTCTGCCATGTTTCTCCGGGGAGGGAATGGGCTAAAACGGTGGAGGAAATTAATTTCTGGCTGTTTGGCTCGTAAAATTTGGTGGTCTAAACAAGAATGTCTCAATGTCCACGTTTCACATTAGCATTTGTCCCTCATATAATGAAGGATTCCTGGAATGGGACAGTCATTTCGAAAACGAGAAAAAAGAAAGACGTCGAGACATCTCTATATGACAAAGAAGGCAAACGTCAATGAAGGCAACGACCTGAATATAATACCGGGTAGGTTGCTAATTATTCATGGTCAACGGATATTATAGATGTTCAACGGTCAAGTAATTGTATTATATATTGCTAGTAGTTTATTGCTGATCCATGCTCTTTCGGGAATTACCCTGCTCCACTACTCAGCCATCAACCACCTCTACCCACCAAAAATAAATAAATAAATAAGAGAACCGATGCCCAAAATAAGCGTAAAAAAAAATAAAAATAAAAAGAGAAAAGACCACCATATTACCATTCTAGCAATTACCTGACCCAACAACAAATTAAATCTAGCAATCATCTAGCAACAGATAAATTACCCAGACTACGAAATCAAGAAATCCTGGACATTGACAGAAAAAAAAAACACTAATAAAGGTTGAGATTTTGATGAAAGCAGCAGCAAGAATTATAATGTTTGCTTGGCAAAAAATTCAAAATTAACAAAGCAACATAAATGCTCTGTTTGTTTTACAAAAAGTAAATAATTTAAAAAATCTTTTGCTAAAAATCATCGCTTATATCAGTGACAAAAATGAATAATTTTTTTTTTTTCATCATTGATGAAAATGTTTAGACATCAAACTATGCGAATAAAGATGCGAAGGCAAGGCCTCATGGTGGCGATGGTCGGATGGCGACGTGGTGGTGGGTGAGGGCCAGATCTATGCAGCCTTGGTCAGGACGGGAAGATGCGGAAACAGAAAAAGATGGCTAAAAAAAGGAAAATTATACCCCAACTCAACCATTGATTGTGATGTGTTTTCATAAAAAGACCTAAACTTCACAAATTTTCATCCAAACAGTAGACAGAGAGTGCAATCTCATGAAATGCGATTGCTTGGAATGTTAAATCCATTGGTGGATTCTTTGTCAATCGAACTAAAATGAGGCTTTAACGTTCGAATTTACTGTCAAATACTCACTTTGTGAAACTGATTAAGCAAGATTCTGCACTAGATCATGCATTTTGAATGGCAAGCAAAGACTCGGCTTCCTTTTGACATAATCTTTGCCAGCTTCTTCCTACGCTTGCTTTTCGCTCGACAGGCGTATTAATCAACATGTGCTCCAAAATTACTCAAAACTCAAAAGAAAGCAGGGGTGCCAATAATCTTTGGGAAACATGATACAAAATGCGAAACAAGGTTTCCATGTTACCGATTAATTCGAGTGCAGGAAGGATGTCGTTTTGTCTTTGTTACCGATTTCCGCGTGCTGCTATTCTCTCTTATCGATGCCCATTATCGTTGACCGGTCGCTTTTAGCATATGAAGTAAGCCCCCAAGAGATTTCACAGGAAGAGGAACTAGTTTGCATTTGTAGGCGATTTTGATTGCAGTCTCCAAACCTGGATTTTCTTGCTTGCGGTCGAATGCCCATCTGAGGAAAGGCAAGAGAGTGTCCCGAGAAGAAGAAGGGCTTTTAACTTGAATGCTAATACAAATGCATTAGGAAACGACTTCGTGTCTGCAGGTTGTCGCAGCTAGAAAACTTCCCTTAGCGTCTTCCGTGAACAAGTCTCTCATCTCGTTCCACTTTCTAAAAGTACAACTGTCGTCCCATCCAGTACAACTGTCGTCCCATCCATCATCCAGTACGAGGAAAAGCTTCTCAACGTTTACTAATTATTTAGATGAGCCTTCAGTTGCTCAATGTCCAAGGTATCTTATAGCAGCTAAGAACTATAATCAAGCCTTGACTGATAGCGTCTCTCCAGACTTTTTCAAGAGCTCTTTTAGATCCAAATCATCGGATATGCATATCCATATATCGAAATGCATACTCAAGACCTTTTTGTGGCTATTCACGAATTCAACGAGCCCGGTTTTTCCTTAAGATCCCATTCCAATTATGGGAGGGCATAAGATCCGAACTGGCAGTGAATTAATATTTCATAAGATCCAGTCTTTACAGCAAAAGCGGAAAAAAATTATCCTCCTATTTAGAAAAATCAATGTGGTTTTTTAAAGACATTGTTTTGAGGAAACTCTTTAAGAGTCTAGAGAAAAAGATCAAATAAAAGACTCTAATTTACTAAAAATAAGATCTGGAGATGCATCGTGATTTCATACACTATCCATGAATGATAGACAAAAATTGTTCTAAGGAAGTTCAAATATAGATAATGCTCCAGTTAGTTTATACAATACAAATAAGGTACTTTCTCCATAGAGGAATTTATAATACAAACACAAGCAAATCATAAAGAACAACACTGATTCAAGGAAAGAGAAAAGTACAATATCAACGGCCATGGCTTTAATCCCTGAAAATGAAGGAGATTGACGAAGGATTAATTGAGTGTGCGTCCAAATCTTTGCGGAGAGCCACATGGCATGGCAAATAGATCATGGGAGTTCACCTACACTCATAAGAAAAAGAAAAAGAAAAAGAAATAAGCTTGGAGTATCTATAACATAGTATTATGGCATTTATTGTGGTGCCATGCAAATTTGTCACTCTTATATAATCTATTTACCAAGATGCTTTTTCATTTGTTTAGCCAAATTAAATTCCAAATGGGTGTCCGATTTGTTTCTATAAAAGTCCATGTAGTAGTTTTAGTCTAGTATAAAAACGTGCGGAAATTTTGGTGCTCTTATCAGTGTTTTTGAAACTCTTTTTTTAAAGAAAATAATATCATAAATCCAAGGGACAAGTATCAAAATGACACGTGGAAACCATAACTTTTTATGTGCTGTGTGCACACTATGGGTAAGCGCTTACCCGTTTGATGGTTCGCATTTGTTTTGAACAGTGTGCTAATGATACTCGAATAATGAATCTTAATTTACTATTGTTAGGTTACATCAAAATGGGGAGTCTACATATAGCCCCAATCTAAAAACCTATGGCACAGAAACTTGGGCTTTTTGTTTATAAAATATACCTGAAATTTTGACAAATTATAAAAGTAAATATACGCAAGTAGATTCGCATATAATAATTTCAATAAATTTATGAAATTCAAATAACATTTTAAATTTTGGTGAAAAAGAAAAAGGTACTTTTCCACCTTTGCTTACTTAGAAAAAAACAAGTCTTAAAAGTTTGGATGAGAACCTTCAATGCCTGGATGAGTAGCTGGAATGCTTTTAAGTTACTCTATACTAATCATATTGGGTGAATATGACATGGTTTATTTATCAGGAAAAAAGAAATTGAAAAGTGCCCCTAAGTACTTATAGAACTTCGCTGAATGCGCTTTGAAAATTTATTTGGTTCCTCAAAGTTTACAAAATTTTTGTTTGCGTTTCCATTTAAGAATGAAAAAACATCGTGAAAATGCATTTAATTTTTTTAAAATAATTGCCAAATTAAAGTGAGGGAAAATGTTTTCGAATTAAACATATAGACTCAACATAAACCTTTCAGTATTCTCCATATTTTAATTCGAAGTCGCACTCAGAAAGAAAACCTTTATTTTTGCTTAAACTTTTTGAACCTGTTTCTGCTTCCCTTTTACTAAAAAATAAAAATGGAAAATGAAAAATTTTCTGAAGTAAAAGGAGTTGTAAAGTTTCTTATATATGTGGCTTTTCTAGTAAGTGCATTTTCTTCAATATTTGTCCGACTATTTCACAACTGCCTTTTGATATGGTTAGAGAACTTAACTAGTCCTTTTGGACACTTTGCAACGATTCATTTGATAATTTATATAGAACAACTTAAGCTAGACAAGCTATCTGATGTATCGGAAAAATGAATTTCCCCAAGAACAATTTGATAAATAAATAAAGATAGGTGATCATCAGGTGAGTTTAAGTATAACTTGACATGAATACTTTTGTTTGAAATCATTTTTAAATTATTATTATGCTTGAAGATAACAACTGATTGAGTATGAATGTATGATGTTCTTCAACTCCATATAAGCAGAATAAAAGTGCCAATTGATTCATTGCTATAGCCTTCTGCAATAATAATCATCAAAAGAAGAAAGGCATTGAAAACATTACGTCACATTGCAGTTTTCAAGTTAAAGGAGAAAGCGAGATTGCATCATAGGAAAAATCAAATTGTACTTTCAATGTGATGAATATGCATAATGCATTCGTAAACAAGTCGGATCAAGTGAGGATGTCAGGAAAAATATATAAGAAGTGAATCTCACTATATACGGCTATATCACATCTAAGAACGAAGAAGAAATGAAAGAAGAGGCAAATTGATGCGTACCTAATCTTCAGTCCATTGTACATCCCTATAATCAACTCTAATTCGAGGAATGTGAGCAATTTTGGGCCAATCCTCGCCCATTGTATGTTGACATCTCTTGCTCAGTTCGCCACAATCCCAGACATGCAATTCTTTGAGGGCGGTGAGTGATCGGACTCCTTGGGGCAAAAATGACAAGTTGGAACAATCAAGAACTGAATACATTTGAGATGTGTATGATTTGGTAGCCATTCAGGTACAGCTGTGAAGTTTGGGCAATCATCAATGCATAAGTGTTCCAAAGTGCAAGATCCAACGAGACATTGGAGCAACTCCATCACTTGTTCCAAATTTCTTATATCCAAAATTTTAAGATTTAATGGAAAGTTGGACTTATTCTCTTGGGTCAATGTGAGCTTGCAATCTTCAATCAGCAAGGTATGAAGGGCGATTAATTTCTCAAAATGCACAGAAATTGGTCTCCCACAATTGCTAATCTCTAAGTGCTCGAGGCGAGTCAACTGGCAAGTGCCTTCAAATAAAATTTGGAGATTTTCGCAGTCGCAAATTTCCAAATGTTGCAGATTTTCTGGTATTGTATACCACTTTCTTGCAAACTCTTTTGCTTTGTTGTTACAAATAGACATCTAAGACTAACAAGCCTATTCATATTTTTGGGTAAATTACCTAGCTTTGGGCAACCTTTGAAGGGATAATATTAGTAAATTTTGCAGATCACAAATGGAATCTGGAAGCTTTTCAATTGCTTGTTACCATCTAGATATAATGATCTCAATTGCTTCAAGTTGCCAATGGAACTTGGCAGCTCCTCAAAACTACCATTTGGCAATTGTAGAATCCGTAAATGTTTACACTTGGAGAGGCACGTTCTAACAAACTCTCTAGTAATAGTTTCATCAAGTTCGCAATGAAATGTAATCGCACGCAACCTCTTTGAAGTTGGCTTTCTCAGAAAAGGGGGTACTCCATCAGAATTCGAGATTCCCTTGGATAGAATGCTAGAGAATGAAACATGTCGTACTCCTTTTGAAATCTCTGCAGTATCTAAGCAAACCATAGAATAATCATTTTTTGCCACAATCGATGCAAGATAATGAACCAGATCGTGCATTTCAAAAGTTAAAATTGATCCAAATTGCATAACTTCTTGGATCAAAGATTTGTTCCACAACTCTTTGATATACTCAACAATTACGTCTTCTAATGCTTGTTTTTCCCTTGTTGACCTAATGAGTCCTAAAGCCATCCAACAACGAGCGAACTGAATGCTATTCCATTTATCTTCCTTTGTAAAAGTGATAATGCGGCGAAACAACGTTTTAAGTTGGATGGTAAATAATCATAGCTAAGCTTAAGTATTGGCACAATGTCCTTTTCTACTTTTGCTAAATTCCATGTTTCACTATCTCTTATATGTGCCCAATACCATTCTTCATGCTTTGTGTAAAGTAGGCACCCCAGAGTTTTCACAAGGAGAGGCACTCCATGTGATTTTCAAGAATATGATTTCCAATCTCAAGGAGTTTAGGACAAGGCTCCATTTCCTTCTCATCAAATGCACATTTTTTGAACAAAACCATTGAGTCTTCATGAGAAAGACCTTTCAGATTATGTGTTGGATGGGTTCCCATCATAAAAGCGATTTCTGAATTTCGTGTTGTCACAATTATCTTACTTCCACTAGCTCCTTGGCTTAGCAAATTTCTCAATTCATTCCATTTATTGCGGTCATTGCTCCATACGTCATCCAAGACAAGTAGATATTTCTTGTCTTCAATGGTTTCTTGCAAAAGCGTTTGCAATTGCTGAATATCAAAGTTACCCAAGCTTTGATGGGTTGCATCTTTGATGATTCTTTCGATAATTTTGCTTAAATCAAAGTCCTCAGGTACACAAACCCATTTTCTCAACTTGAATTGCTCTTGCACTCTGTCATCGTTGTAAACCAATTTTGCTAGGGTCGTCTTGCCCAAACCTCCTATTCCAACAATGGGAATCACTGAGATATTTTTATTATCTACTGGATGCATCAACATCTTGATCATCTTTTCTTTATCAATATCTCTTCCAACAACTTCCAACTTGTTTACGTACGAGTGAGTCATCACTCGTGATCGAGTATGTGCTGCATCATTGTTAGCACTCTGTGCATTAAGATCGAATTGATCTTTCTCAACGGAAATTATGGATAATCTCTCCCGTATCTCCTTGATCTTACCACTGAGTTTTGCACGGAATATTAGTGGATTAGAGACGGAAAAGAAGCGGCGTACCTTCTCTTTGATGCCCCCGTGACGACTTATCACCTGCTTCCTTAAGGCTTCACACTCGAATTCATCAAGCACGTCCTCCACATCATACAATACATCTTGAAGCCGATCTAACCACAGTTGCAGACGATGGTTCTTCGCCTGCTGCTCTTCCGCATCTAACAAGACCGCCTTGATGGAAGTCACCGTCTCTTTAAGCTCGCTAAGCTGGTTCTCAAAACCATAAATCGCGACAACTTCTTGGACAGCCAGGGAGGCAATCTTCCCAAGCACCCCTGTCGCGATGCCGGAAAGGAGTGATTCTGCCATATCATTCCGAGGGAGGGAATAGGCTAAAACGGTGGAGGAAATTGATTCTTGGTTGTTTGACTAACGAGTATAGACCGCTGATTTATGGAGTATAAAAGCCACCTTCCTCAAGCTCCCAAACCCGAAATAGTAGCCGAGGCTCTCTGGCTCATCTGAAAACAGAGGAATACAGCAGTTTTCCAAGCAAGGATGCCAGATCCGCAGGGCGTGGTGGCTGATTTGCTCTCGTCAAAACAAAAATTCAAAGATCCAGCTTCATCACAGCAGCAAAACATCAGCAAAGCTACCGAAGTACCTGTAAGACGGAGACCGCCGGAGCCAAGATGGGTGAAAATTAACGTCGACGGAGTCTTCACACCAGGAACTAACGACGGATCAGTAGCAAGGGTGTGCAGGGACGAGAATGGGGTGCTGCTCGGCAGTTTTGCTCTCACGGTGAAGGCACAGTCTCCCTTGAATCTAGAAACGCTAGTGATATGCTAAGGCTTGGAACGCTGTGAAATGGGGTAAGGAAAAAGGGTCACGTGGGGCTGCTGTTGAGTCTGACGGCTACACAGCAGTTCAGACGATTTTGGGGTAAGATGCACCCCCTTGGGAAGTCAACGAAATAGTCCAAAGGGGCCCGGCTGCTCTAGCTCCATTTCTTGGATTAAAATTGATCAATGTATCGAGAGATCTAAATAAAACTGCCAATTGGATTGCCAAAGCCAAGCTCTGTCAATCTCTACCTCGGAATTGGGTCTCTTGTCCCCCTCAATCTCTTCTGGATGTTCTTTATTCTGGAGCTCATTTGGGTTGTTCATCTAATTTTACTACTTGAATTGAAATGAAATGAGGACTTTTCCAATAAAAAAAGAAACACGAATGTCCTCATGCCTCATTTTCACATATAATAGCATGTATCCTATACGTAATGGACGACTCCACTTCAACGATTGGGGCCCACCATGAGGAGTGCGTGCAGCAGATATTGCTTATATATATATATATATATTTATTGAGAAGGAATATTGCTCGATATTGGTCTAAGCATAAGAGCAAAAAATTTATTACAGCTGCGTGATTCTTGCCCCATCTATTACCATTTTTATCGGACTTTTCAAGTAAAGTCTTGATTGATTTTTTAAGCATTAGTCATTAATGAAATGTAAAATTAGGAAACACTGGTTGAAAACTTTGGACTTTAGGGCACCGGTTCAATAATTATTTGTGAAATGCGGATGGGCCCCACATGAAAATGGTTAACACTGCATATGCGCTCATCGTGAGCAAAAGTTGGTAGGGCCATCTATTAGCACAATGATGTTGTCTTTTTTTTTTTTTTTTTTTTTTTTTTTTTTTTTTTTTTTTTTTTGGAGGAACCGGCCAGGAGCCGACACCTGGGCCTCCCCGAGCTTTTGAACCCTTCACCTCTTCGTTGAGGATCAGCAGAGCCTTATCCAGTGGAGCCATCGCGGCCGGTGGTAGCACAATCATGTTGTCCTTTGCTCTTCTTTCCACTACCCACACACACACACACATATATGTATATAGACTTTTGCCTTTCACTTGTATTGGTTGTGCTTTCCAATTATCGAGAGAGAGGGAAGGAGTCCGACGTTTTTTCCCCGTCCGCCCCACGATCGGATGTTGGGTCGGCCACTTCATGGTCATCTCATCCTGTTTGATTAGAAAAATGCCACAAAAAAACACGATTTGATCCTGTTTAAGAAGAAAATTGCCACTTGCTAATCTCGTTTCTTATTGAGGCTGTGGTATGAAATTTACATTTCAGAGAACTTTGGATTAATTAAAGACATTCAATTTCTTGTACTTTGATTTTTTTTTTTTTTTGGTCGGAAAAAGTAATATATTATACGAAAATATTCATACAACCCGCTAGTACAGCATCGGTAAGGATAATGTTCTGAAAACAACAGGAGGAAAGACAAGCCGCTTTAGAAGTAGATCCATTTGCCCGATGGGCTTTGGCGGCCCGCCGCCGCGAGGTTGGCTTCGCGAGAGATGTGCTGAACGGAGACATTAGGGCACCGGGAAAGCGTGTCTTGGAGAACGGCAAGGAAGTGTCGCTCCCCGCCATGGATGCGGCTGGTTATTTCGGAGTATTTCCACCAAGGAAAGGCAGTCCGATTCAAGCAAAACTCGATGGTGCTGATGCCGCCGCTTGATAAGGTGCTGAAGAGCTCGGATCATGGCAAGGATCTCTGTTTGAAACGCCGATCGAGCCAAGACAGAACAGGTAAACACATCGGTAAGCTGGCCTTTGGAATTTCTGAAAATACATGCGATGGCTCCTTGGGGACTACTCGGAATGAAAGCCCCATCGATGTTGCATTTGATGGAGTCTTGATCGGTGGTTTCCAGCGATGATCGCACTAATCGATTTCTGTGAAACCCTAGGTTTTGGGGGTTGAATACTGTTGAAGATCCTGTACTGGGCAAGAGCATTGTCCACAGCTTGGATCGGATTTGGAGTTTGCTGTCTGAAAGTGGCATTATTTCGTTGGCGCCAGATCTCCCATAGAATATTAGCAATCTCTTCAAAGCTGGGGGAAGAAAGACAATGGGTTGCACGGGTCACCAACCAGGCATCCAATCGCCGGATTGAGGTAAGGGAAATGTGGATCCTGATTTTTTCATTCTCCCAAATCATACGTGTCCAGTCACAGTAAAAAAATAGGTGTTCAACGGTCTCAGGAGTATGCTGATCACAAAGGGTGCAGTAAGGGCTTGGAATGATGTGTCTTGAGTAGAGATTAGCTTTAGTAGCGAGGGCATTTTTACATGCTAACCATAAGAAAACCCGAATTTTTGGAGCAACTTCCAAATGCCAGATTTTTTTCCAGAGTTGATGGGGAGGCTGATAAGATGATGAAGCATTGGTAGGGGGAGTTGTTGTGGGCTAATAAGAAATAATAGCAGCTTTTAACAAGATATAACCCGAGAGGATGTGGCAGTCCAAATCAATTGATCGAACAAAAGGGAAGGATTTATAGGGGTGTGTAAAATTGTTTGTGCTAACTCGTTCGGGAAGAAATGAGATATAATATCCTGTTTCCACGTTGCCGTAGATAAATCAATAAGTTCAGCAACTTTAATGGGTTCTCCCCGCAAAGACGTCCTCCTAGTTGCCCAATTGACAACCAAAAATCTTTCCGGATATCAATTTGCGAACCATCCTTCACCATCCACCTAGTATTAGGAAGAATAGCATCCCCGCCCTTTAAAAGACTACGCCACGCCCATGATGGTCTATATCCCGTATTAGCATACGAAAAGAAGACCTTCTAAAATATAAACCCCGAAACAACCGACTCCATATTGCCTTGGGTTGCTGTAATAAACGCCACGCTTGTTTACCTAACATCGCTAGATTAAATGACATAAGATCTCTGAAGCCCATACCCCCGTCTGTTTTCGATTGTTTTATCTGTGACCATTTCATCCAATGTATACCAGAGTCACTGTGATTTTTGCTCCACGAGAATGCTGACATCTTTTGTTCCATTTGTCTACAGAGAGAAAGGGGGAGCATGAATAGAGACATTGCATACTGAGGTAAGGCTTGAACAACTGCTTTTAATAAAACCTCCTTTCCCCCTTTAGATAAGAAATTTTCCTTCCAACCAGCTAATTTCGCATTCAATTTCGCCAGGATCCAAGAAAACATCTCCCGTTTAGATCGCCCCCAATCTGATGGAATGCCCAAATACTTACCATATCTTCGCACCACGTATTCTCGCCTTCCGTTGTAAGTTATCCTGTAGCTGTAGTGGGCAATTCGGACTGAAAAATATTGCTGATTTATTCCTGTTGAGAGTCTGACCAGTGGCATGGCAATACTGGTTTAATAGGTCAGAGAAGTTTTGACATTCAGATATAGAAGCTTTAAGGAAAAAGACAGCATCATCAGCAAAAAGTAAATGGGAGAGCTGTGGGCAAGCACGATTAAATTGGATCCCCTGTAAGTGTCCTAAACTGATAGCCTGGTGAATAACCGTTGATAACGCATTGGCCATTAAGATAAAGATGTAAGGGGATAGGGGGTCACCTTGGCGAAGTCCTCTAGAAGGTTTAAAAGATGGTAACAATTCTCCATTGAACCGAATAGTATAGGAAACAGTTGTGATGCATGCCATGAGGAGTTTTACCCATTTATCCGTGAAACCCAATCGATTTAAATAAGCACCAAGAAAATCCCATTCAACACGATCATAAGCTTTCTGCATGTCTGTCTTGAGGATGAGATTAAATTTTGTTGTAGATTTGGATCGGATCTTAAACTGGTGTAAGACCTCCTGAACCACCAGGATGTTATCCTGAATCTGTCTGCCACTAACAAAAGCTGCTTGTTCTGGATTAATTATGATAGGGAGCCAACACTTCAATCTATTAGCCATGACTTTGGAGATAATCTTGTATGCAAAATTACAGAGACTAATAGGCCTAAATTGATCAATGCTTTCAGGATGATGAACTTTTGGAACCAAGGTTAAAATTGTTCTATTTAAATTCGGAGGCATGTGACCTGTGTCAAAGAAGTCTTGCACTGTTTTGATAATTGTTTCTTTGATGATGTTCCAGTGGTGCCTGTAAAACATACCAGGGAGGCCATCTGGACCAGGAGCTTTCGATGCTCCCAATTGAAAGGTAGCTTCATATACTTCTGCTTCTGTAACTGGACTTATCAGAGAAGTATTAATCTGAGGAGTAATAATCCGTGGACATTTTACTAGGAAGGGATGAAAGTCCCGATGTCCCACTGATTGATAAAGTCCAGTAAAATAAGCCATAGTTATTTGTTGAAGCCTTTACGGCTCTCGCCGCGCCTCGGTTGTCATCTCTTAACATAGTTATTCTGTTTCGTTGCCGCCTTTGAACAGTGCAAGCATGAAAAAATTTAGAATTCTTGTCTCCCCATGTTAACCAGTTAAGCCTAGAACGCATGGCCCAGAATTGCTCTTCCTGATTCCACATTTGCTGAATTTCCATTCTAATTGAAGCTGCTAATTCCCCGTCTCCCAACTGATAGTGGTTGCGATTTGTAATAGTCTGAAGCTGTTGCTGAAGACACTGAATTTGCTGCCTAGCATTAGTGAAACGAGCTCGACTCCAGCTTGATAACTTGTGAGATACGGCTTGCAGTTTAGATGGTAAAGAAGAGTGAGCCCGTTCCCATACTGATTGAACAACTGTTGTATATTCACTATGTTGTCTCCAGTAAGCTTCATAATGGAATTTCTTTTTTGGCTTGACAGTTTGATAATGAGTATCCAACACCAGTGGGCAGTGATCCGATCCAATTGATGGGAGAGCAAATACCATGGATGATGGGTAGGTAATGCTCCAATCCATTGAGCAGAAAACATGATCGAGTTTCTCTTTTACTAACTCATTTCCTTCCCGGTTGTTGGACCAGGTATACTCACAGCCTTTGCTATCAAGTTCAATTAAAGCACAATCATCAAGAGTCTTCCGAAATGCTTCCATCCTGGTATAGTTAGCTGGTCTTTTACCCCTCTTCTCCCAAGGGTAAAGGAAGTCATTGAAATCCCCGATACACACCCATGGAAGGGTAGTAGAAGCATGAAGCAGTCGAAGCGTATTCCAAAATTCCTGTCTTGCAGAGAAAGAAGCAGGGGCATACAAACAGGTAACTTGCATGGAGGTACATAGTCTATTATCCATAACTGAAATATTAATAAAATTCTGACCAGAGGACAGAATAGAGATGTCAAAAAGGTCATTCCAGAATAGAGCAAGGCCTCCAGAACAACCATTAGGAGCCCTCAAAAAGGAGTGGTCAAAACGGCAACGTCGCTGTAAGTTCTTTAAAACTAAATCTGCATTCTTGGTTTCCATTAAAAACACTAGGTCGGGCCTTTCAGAGGCTATCATAGCCTTTAGAGATTGAATTGTCAGGGGAGTGCCCAACCCCTGACAATTCCAACTTAGGATTTTCATTTAGACCGTGGGGGCTGTTGAGGGCCAGCCACCAAAGCCCAGGTAGAGGGATCTGTCGCTTGAAAGACAGGAGTTTCAAGTAAGTGGGATTCATCTAGTGCAGAAGATGGATTTGGTCGAATCTCATAAGGTGAGTAGCGTTTAGGTTTCTTGCTGGAACCACCTCCTGTTTGGGAACGTGGAGTCTTTTGTTTTTTCTGTGGAGTAGAAACGAGGGAAGAACTCTGGATGCTTTTTAACTTGGCATCTGCAGGAACCAAATCAGTGGTGATAGGGGCTGAATTAGTAGGGATAGGAGAGATAACCTTGGATGGGATAGAAGGCTCAGGAGCAGGTGTGATTGGAGGTAATGCTGGCAGAATGGGGTGTGTCGGAGGTGGAGTTTCAGGGATAGTCTCTTCCATAGGTTCGGAATTAGAGGAAGGAGTATAAAAGGCATCCCAATAGGGACTATGTTGTTTTATTTCTGCCCGTAGCCACGGTCCATAGACCATTGTATCACGTCCCTCGAATTGAGATTCATCATAAGGGTAATCCTTGCATGATGCCGCATAATGGCCTAATTTCCCACAAGAGTAACAATAGTGGGATAGTCTTTCATACCGAAAATCAAGCCAGAGAGGTTTGCCAGCAATGCTAATAAGTTTTCCTGATTTTAAAGGTTGTTGCAGATCAATTTCAAGGCGAATTCTTCCAGAAGTGTCCTGTTTTACTTCAATCACTCGACCCATCTGCTGAACTGCCCTACTCAGAAGTGTTGGAGTGTTCCATTCCAAAGGTAACCCTATTACATGCACCCAGAAAGGGCAGTTGGAAAAATCGTAACAATGTAGAGGGGTATTGGGTTTCCAAGGTTGTAGATTAACTAAATGACCAGAGAATAACCAGGGGGTTCCATCTAATGCACGTCTTTTTTCAATCTCAGTTCGAAATTTAATAATGTAGATGCCATCATCGCTGGAAGAGATGTCCAGATAGTCTACACGCCAAGCTTTCTTCATTGCAATCTGGAAAGCAGGTACATTTATAGAAGGGTTTGTGTAGATATTACCAACCAAAATGAGGCGACACTCTCTGATATTTTCAGTTCCTTGTAGATCTTCCCAGGCTTCAAGTTCTTGGTCGGAACAAAGTCGTCCAAGTCGGTGGCAGAGAGAAGCAATACGAGAAGAGTCGTCGGTATCTTCTGAAGCCATGAAGGTATAGAGTGGCTAGAAAACGTAATCCAGAGTTATACCCAGATGAGAACGCAGTTATTCAGAGGTTGCATGTCCATGATCGGCGACATGCAAAGGAAAGGATCATCGAAATGAAACAAGAGCATCACCGGTTGTCCCAGAGACGAGAACCAGTTGAAGAAGTGGAGAAGCGATGGCAGATGAAGAAGAAAGGAGAGTGTGTACAGAGAGAATCGGAAAAGAAAATCCAGGGAAGAACTCGAGCAAATCGCGAGAGAGAGCTCTAGCATAAGCGAGAGAGAAATTTTTTGGCTTGTACTTTGATTTTTCTCTTAGATCATTTGACACTTTTTAATTATTCAAACTTAATTAGTAATTAAAGAATCAAACTTCTACTTTCTTACTCTATACCAAAAAAAAAAAAAAACTTCTACTTTCTTACTTGAATTGTTCTAATTCAAACTAAAATTCGAGGTATGATTATTTTTTTAAGCTCTTTCTTTGGTGTGATTCTTTGGGGTCTAGTGCATGTCCTCTGATACCATGCATTGATTGTTCATTTATTTTCAAAAGTAACAATATGAAACTACTTATGGAAATTATGGGTTACAATCTTGGCAAATATGTCTAGCAGAGAGCTATTTGAGTATGAGTCGTCAAATATTATTGCATAAAACATGAGTTAATTTACATTGGGTCTATTTCCGACCTGCCTAAAGATTGAACTGATTAAACATCTTCGATAGGTTTAGATGACTAAGCTCAAGTGTTCACATACATATAGTAAGAGCTCCTCAGTTTTTACATTAAAAGTCTATTAGGGAGCTCTGCAATAATGGGATTGAATTGCAATATGGAAGTTAAACAGAGACCTTTTTTTTTAACGTTCTTTATATTGAATCAAGTGTTAGACTTTTGCGGTGGAATAATTTTTGAAGAAGCTTGACCTCATTGGACTTGAGAAACATGAGCAAGCACCTGAACACACAATTATGTACAGCCTATAGTAAGAAAAAGATAGACACCAACAAAATCGTTGACAGCATCAAAAGACAAGCTTGAGGATCAAGCATCACTGTACATTATAGAATGGAGCGATTACTTATGTAAAACATCATTGGAAAGTCTCTTAAGGCAGTAGACAAGAAATACTGGGGACTAACCTAAAGTAAACATCATTTCCATAGTGCACAAAAGAACCAGTTCCACAGCAATATCGCAAAGTGTTGGCATAATTATTCATTTATTAGACATGTAACGCATTGCCGCGAGAACAATGCAAAAAATCAAAGCCTCGATTCGATCGCGCTTGAAGTTACTATACATCGTGTGATTCACTCCTTGACCTTCGAAAGTAGTCATCTAGAAAACAATAATGAATGATAACCAAGAGAGTTCTAAGGAGGGGAAGAGACATATTTTTCCATCAATATTCGTTCCTAATTCTAACTACCGCAATAGTTCAACTAGGAACTTCCAGATAATTGTAGTTTTTAGAAAATCTAGGAAAATCTTGAAAGAAAAAATTGATCAATAGTTTAACACCTACGAATTTTTATTTTTTTTTTCATTTTGTTTTTTATGGGGTTTTCGGGGGCGGTTGATTGATGAAACTACGTTATCAGCCATAAAAGGCAAAAGCATAAATTAAAGTAACTTTAATTTACCGATTTGGTGGTCATTTCTGCCTTTCCCACGGCTTTCCGTTCACATCAGGCCCACCACGGGCCCGTTTGGTTCGGCTTTGGGGGAATGCCATTTGGAGAATGCAAATATCTTTGAGAGAAATGGACTTTCGAAAATGTTAGACCGTTTGGTAAATTTTAGCATTGAAATGCAACTTGACATAAACACCGTTTGGCAAACTTTGCATTTGTAATTAACTTTTGGTATTTTTTATTTTCTTTAAAGTCTGAAATAAAATTCGGCGGCACCATCAAGTTGCCAATCATGGCGACCGCCGGACGGCCAGATCCGCCGTCGCCGGACCACCAGATCGGCCGCCGGAGGTCGCGGAGGCTAGATCTGGCCTCAAGACCGCCAGATCTGGCCTCGCCGGTCGCTGGTCTTGCGCGAGCTAGGCGACGCCGCTGAGGTCGCTGGCTCGCGAGACCCGAGCGCGACGCCGGCCGAGGTCGGGCGACCTCGGCGGGCATCGCTCGCTCGCGCGCGACTAGGGCGACGCCGCCGAGGTCGCCCGACCTCGAGCCACCTCGCCGAGGTTGTGCGACCTCGGCGAGGCTTCTCGGCGGCGGATCGCGGGCCGAGCGCCGCCTTTGGCAAAGAAGAAGACGAACAGCGAAGAAGAGGCGAACGGCTGAGGAGACGATGAACAGTGATGCGATGAACAGTAAAATTGCATCTCCGGAATGCCGAATGCTCAAAGCTGGTCTCCCCCGGCATTCGGCTTTCAGCATTTAAAATGCCCACATTTCGCAAATAGGCATTCAAAAGCCCTTGCCAAACACCTAAAATTTTCCCCAAGGGGCTTTGGGCTCCCAAAGCCCCTTGGGAATGCCCAACCAAACACCCCCACGTACGAGACGCATCCCACTCACTACATGATGCTTCTCCGAATATATACTCCGGTGGTGGAACTGCTTTCGCGAATTCCCACCGAATTAGACAACGACCCGATAATTATCGGCCATGATCCAAGGTATCTAATTGACTGGCTGCTTATCTGATTGGGCCTTGATTGATTCCCTATCTCAAGACTTTTTCAAAAGTTTTCTTTTGATCAAAGTCATCGGCAATGCATTCCTTTTTTTTTTTTTGGGTTTAAGCATTCCCCTTTTTTAATGTAAAAATATAAAGACAGCTTCACGCTGAGATCTTCTTTTTAAAAAAATACAATTTGCAATGTATACCTAGGTTCAGCACCTTTAATACTATCACTACATGAAGAAAACAATATATTGAACCACCACAGATTAAACGCCTTTAAGAAACATCCGAATTTAGACTTAGATTGGGAGAGATAAGCTCTCAAATTTAGATCTAAACCTAAATTGGGATACCAAATCTCGGGAAAGTCATCGAACCACATATTGAGCATCCTGTTGGCTGGGCTGATGATGATGTTCTTACTAGTTTTCAACTATAAGTAGATGTATTCACCATAATGAGAAAAAAAAAGTAATAAAGATGATTGAAAAAAGACGTCTGACAAGGCGTAAAGAGATTTCCATGTTAGATGGGGGAGAGAAAGCAAAATATCAAAGTCTTGAAAAGAAAAGCAGAGCAAACCAAGCCCTTAGTTTCTTGAAACTGAGAGCTTATGAGAGGATTACCGACATTGAAGGGTTTTGAAATGGTGGTAGGTTTAGGTTGTCCAATTTTGGCAGTTGTAGTGTAGTCATCAAATCAATTGAGGAGATGCTCAACTTATGATTGAGGAACTATAGCAGACATACTCAAGAGTTCAAACAAATGTACTTGGGAATCCGGAAACTGACGAAGGCTTTTAGCAGATAACAAATGAACTGAAGATAGCCAATTTGCACAGGCCATCAACTGACGAATGGCGCCATCTTTGATTTAGATAAATTTCGGCAAATGCCTGGTCAAGTGCGGTCTGCGTCGTCTCTGACGTTTGGCTCTGCTGACCTCCTCCTTGGACAATCCTCGTGGCTTGTGAACAGTACATGATCTTTTGCCGTCTCATTTGGAAACAATCTATCCACGCGGCAAAGCTGTGAACAAAGCACCTCTGAGCTGATGGCTTCTGCAGTTAACTCGTTTCAGAGTTTTCTTAGTGACAGATAGAAATGAAATGCTGCATGGTGTTTAACCTTGTGCCAGTCTCTAGACCTGGTTTGATTTGTTTTCCGTGGAAGAATGCATGTGCCACGCTCAAGAAGAGCTTGACTTTCGAAATCGCAGGATCAAAGTAGCCTGATTTGAGTTTACCCTTTTTTTAAGAGGAAGGAGATGACTATGATTCCGCACCAATAGCTATTCCCAGGCTCATTTCATAGTCCATTTCAGTTTCATCCATACTACCATTTGGTGAAATGACCAAATTTCTATTTCCGAGGAAACCTGTAAAATTGTTACTTCGCTGTTACCATTCAAATCCATAAATTTCGATTTCAAAGATAAATTTGCTAGAGATTTAACATCTTAGCCGCTTACCACATCTATAAGCTCCATCATTGGGAAATACCATGACATGTTAAAATGGGAACAAGATGACTAGATTTAAAGATCCCGTTAGGTGCCGGGATCTAAATGCACTCGTCACTGACAGTAATGTTGTGTGCTGAGAAATGAGTGAAAGTCGCAAAAGTAAATTTGAGGAAGTTTAAAAATAGAGTTGTCGGCCATCTGCGCATTCTTGAAGATCGTAAAAGTCCGGTGAGGGTGGCGAGGGTCTCGTGTGCGATGGTGCTAAGGAGGCTGAAGGAGAGTCAACTGCACTTCAGCAACCTCTTCTCTGGCAACTACCCGGAGAGATCTAGCGGCATAGGCGAATGAGGTCGTGCTGATGGCGTTGGACATGGGTTGTCTTCAATGTAAGGAAGGACAGGGGAAGAAAAGAAGAAAAACAAGTAATTTGATAAAAAAAAAAAATTTCACTTTAGGAATCGTATTTTTTTTTTTATTCAGATTTTTTTTTGATAAAAGTGCTAACTTTCTAATTGTCAAAAAGATCACTTGCTAATCTGCTGACGAGATTAAGCCCTTATTTCAAGATGACTTATTCACTTCAAACTTATATTTAAGAAAAAAAAAGTCACTCTAAGCATTTTTTTTTTAAATCCCTCCTTTGAATTCTTATTTGGAAATTCTTTTCAAGTAAAACTTTCTTCCAAATTATTTTGCTTACGCTTAACCTAAAACACGTGTCTATGTTACATTTAACTCCCCTGAAAGTTACAAGCGGTGGAGACTTATGTTCACTCTAGGTAGATTGCACACTACGCATATGTCATTCCTTGCTTTTCTTTCTTCTTTCGGTGCGCATTTCTAATTTCCATTAATACCGACGATGTAAACATTGTTGACAATGATTATCCACGACAATCACATGATTGATTTTCGGCCTATTTTCCATGATCAACATGTGATACAAAATTACTTCGGTTTAGCTGATATAGCTATCCGGTTATCGTTGGCCATCTTACATAATACATTGCTATGTAATAATTTGGGTGGTTTTCTTGAGGGAGGGAATGAGCTATGAAGGTGGACGAAATTGATTCTTGGTTATTTGGCTTGAGAATTTGATGGCGTTTACAAGAATGTTTCGATATCTACGTTTGTCCTATGCATCATGAACGACTCCACATCAATGATAGTGCGCCGTCATTAGAAGTGCAAGCAATAGAAATTGCTTAACCTGCCTAACTCCCGCCCTATTGCCATCGGACTGTTCAAACAATAATCATCTAAAAAGAACCAAAGGAAGCAAAATAAATAATGAAAAAAAAAAAACTAAACACGATTCCAAGCAAAAAGAAGGATCATAATCATTAACAAAATATTAAATTAGGGCGCAATGGTCGAAAAAACTTGGACTTAGGCACAGGTCCAATAATTATTTGTGGAATTTGGATGGGCCCCAGATAGAAATTGTTACAGTGCAGACGCGCTCATCATGAACAAAAGTCGGTAGGGCATCTACTATCACAATAATGTTGTCCTTTGCTCTTTTTTGCACTTAATTTCTTTTCACCTTTATTGCTTTGTGGTGTCCAATTTCGAGAGAGAGAGAGAGAGAGAGAGAGAGAGAGTCCGACGTTTGTTTCCAAATCCCCCCACTATCAAATTCTGGGTAGGCCATTTTATTCCGTTCGTTCATTCGACCAGAAAAGGCAATGTAAAAACAAATATTTTATCCTATTCAAGAAGAAAATTGCCACTTGCTCATCCATTTTCATACTGAGGTTGTAGCATGAAATTAAAATTTCAGGACCTCTAGATTATTTAATCATGTGTACTTTTTTATACTTTGATTTTTCTTTTAGAGCGGTTGACACTTTATACTCATTCGAAGTTGATCACTAACTAACATTCGTGTGGGGATTCAAGCTCCCACTTTTTTGTTTGAAATTTTCTAGTTGAAACTAAAATTCAAGGCATAATTATTTTTGAAGCTCTTTCTCAGTGGTCTGATTCTTTTGTAGTCTAATCCACCTCCCCTGCTATTATAATGATTCGATAATTTTATCTATTTTCAAAAGCACTACTAGGAAACTATTTATGGAAGTAATGGGTTGAATCATGGCAAGTGCCCTTTCATCTTTTCCTTAGTATCCTTACTAGGGACTATGTGAAGGTAGACATATGAGACGAGGTTGCATACTTTCCTATGTAATTGTGTGATATTTGGTATGTAAGTTTTAATTAACATGTTACAGGAAAATATGACTGGGAAGATAAATTTGAAATTCAAAACAGAATGAGTACAATATCGTTTTTATTTGTGATAGTTGCGTGTGTGTGTGTGTGTCTCTCTCTCTCTCTCTATATATATATTGAAATTCAAAAGTACAATATCGATTTGCTAATATTTTAAGGCTGTTGCTCACTAATCCCCATTTTAGAAAACAAGCACAAGACGTCCCATCTCTTTCCTCCAAGTGTTTAACACAATATGAACACATTGTGAAAAGCGGAAAAAGAGCGTTTCGGCTTATGAAAGATGAGCCCTCGTGCACTCTTGCACCAAAACTAAAGCATTGACCATGCTCGCACGATTTTTACAGATTAGGGTATTTCCTGGATTCTTTTCGTTTTTTTCTTCTTCCTCTTTTATACAAATGGACAAGCGACGGAAACTTCGTCCACGTAATCAAAATCTTTGATGTTCATTTTCCTTTGTACTCACTACCATATATTGAATATTTTGCTGAAGTAAACATCCTTTGATGGGATGATGGAGCAAGAAGGAAGTTATTTTAAGAGAAGGAGACATGTGGGATCGAAAATTGGAAATAAGTGAAGAGATTTTTGAGGATTTTACTCGACCCATATTAGTAGGCAAGCCCAAGATGTCCCATCTCTTTTTGAACATCGAACGAAGAAGGCCGTGGAAATGATTCAAGAGATAAAGTGGAAATGAAGACTCGTCATCCATCGACCAGATTGGATCAGATTTCGAGCTAGTAATCTCCTAACTGTAATTGCTTCTTATCAGAGACTCGTCTGCGCACAGCATGGGGTCGTAGCTGCATGGAGATTTCTTTATCTGAATCAAGCATCTCATGATGAGCGGTAGGAGATACATGACATATCACGATGCAATTGAGATTGGATAAAATTGATATCGCACGTAATTATCATTCAGCCGAACAGCTCCGGCCATCGAGTTCAATCACCGGGAGGTGAGCGATGATGGGCCACTCCTCGGCAGCTTCAGGCTGGTGCCGCCGGCTCAATTCCCCACATCCCACACCAAATTTTCTGATTAAAGTGAGGTGACATACTCCCTGCGGTATGAATGAGAATTTCCAATAATAAAACAAAAAGATCTGCACCATGCTCGTTGCGTTGCTGCCGTCACAGCTGCCACCACCACTGCTGCAGCCACTGCTGCCGCCGCCCCACCGCCATTGTCACTGCTTTTCCTCTTTGTATGACCGAGCACTGTGACAAACGTCTGTCAACCATCTAGTGTTCAATTGTTGCAATCTCATGGAATGAGACTACTTGGAATGAAAATCCTTTGATGGATTCCTTGTCCATTGAACTAAACGAGGCGTTAATGTTTGAATTTACTGTCAAATACTCACTCCGTGCCACTGATAAAGCAAGAGTGTACACTAGATCGTGCATTTTGAATAGCAAAGGCTCAACGAACTCCTCAGCTTCTTTTTGTCATGATCTTTGCCAACTTCTTCTGGTGCTTGGTTTTCGCTCAACGGACTTATTAGTCCACACGTGTTCAGAAGATTGCTCAAAAGAGAGCAGCCGTGCCAATAATCTTTGGAAACGATGAATGAAAATGCAGAACATCTTTTCATTTGGTGCGGCAAATTGTTGACACTAGGTTGAGTGCAGGAAGGATGTCCTGTTGTCTTCGCACCGATTCCCACATGCTGCCATTGTCTCTTATCGATGCTTTTAGCATGAAGTTAGCCCCCAAGAGATTTAACAGCAATGGGAACTTCCTTGCATTTGTTGATGATTTTGACTACAATCGCCCAACGTTCCTTTTCTCGCTTGCGGTCAAATGCCCATCTGCTGAAAAGCAAGAGAGTGTCCTCAGAAGAAGGGCCTTTAGCTTGAATGCTAACTTAATTACCATCAGATAAGCGATTTCGTGACTGCAAGAGGTTGCAACTAGAAAACTTCCCTTAGCGCCTTCCATGAGCAAATCTCTCATCTCATTCCACGCGCTACGAGGGCAAATGCTGCCCTATACATCATCTAGCACAAGGAAAACTTTCTCGCGCTTCACCGAGAATCTTAAGTGGGTCTGCAATTGCTCAATGTTCAAGGTATCGGCTGAACTCTGACCAAGCCTTGACTAATAGCGTTTCTCAAGGCTTTTGCAAGAGTTTTCTTTACATCAAAATCATCGGAAAATGCATTTCCATATTTCGGAATGCAGACTCTTATGACTCTTTTGTTGTTGTCCATTAACTTAGCAAGCGCGGCTTTTGCCTTGACATCCCATCCCCATTATGGGAGGGCATGCCATACAAGCGGGCTCAGTACCTCTGCTATGTCGAAAAGTATCATTTGGTCAATTTTTTTCACTTGCCATTGGAAAAACAGCAGGGGGTATCGAGAGATCTCATGAACCGCAGATGACGAATGCCAACGTGGTCTTGTATTTGGTAGGTGATACATAATAGCTATAGTAAAAACGTTCCAGATCATTCTATTTTATAAGCAATTGACAGAATATTAAGGTTTTAATATGGTGTGAGTCGACCATCGGGTCTTCCAGTTCATATATGTTAATGGCCATCTTTTTGTTTCCTACTCTCAGGCCGAAAAATGATTTCAGCTTCGAAAGATCCCAACTTGGCTAAAATTAAGGACTGAACCCCTCAACCTCACTCTCTAGTGTAGTTATCAAATCGGATAAGGAGTTGTTGAACTTATGAGGGACTGCATATATAATCACGAGTTCAAACCAACGTACTTGGGAGACTACCACTGACAAAGTGCTTTGAGCAGATAACATAAACTTTATACTGTTCATGCAATTAACCTTTGTGCATTAATTTCTCATAAGATCCAATCTTAACAGAAAAAGAAAAAAATATTCGTCCTATTTAGATGTGAAGTATAACAAATTAAAAATTGGAAAATCAATGCGGTTTTCCAAATGCATTGTTTTGAGAAAACTCTTTAATGGTCTAGAGGAAAATAATAAAAGATCGAGTAACTAACTCTAATTTACCAAAAATAAGATTTAGTGATGTGTCATGATCTAACACGCTATCCATGAATGAAGATAAATAGTTTTCTAAGGAAATTCAAATATAGATGATACTCTGGTTGGTCTTATACAATACAAATAATGTATTTTCTCCATCGAGAAATTTTACAAAACACAAGCAAATCATAAAGAACAATACTCATTCAAGGAAAGAAAAGAGTAAAATATCAACGGCCATAGTTTCATCCCTGAAAATGAAAGAGATTGCCAAATAACTAGCTAATTTCACGTCCAATTCTTTGCAGAGATCAACATGACATGGCAAATAGACATGGCAGTTCACCTGCGTTCACAAGAGCAAAAAATAAAAGATAATAAGCGTTGAGAATTTATAACATAGTATTATGGCAATTATTGTGGTGTCATCCGAATTTGATATTCTTAGCTATTCTATATACCAAGATACTTCTCATTTGTTCAGCAAAATCAAATTTTTATAAGGGTGTACAATTTCTTTCAATAAAAACCGACATAGTCAATAAGTTGGGACATCGGATCAAGTGAATTAATCTGACATTTGTGTGATTGCGTAACTATTCAGGTACAACTGTCTAGCTTGGGCAATCATAGACGAAAAAAGGTCTCCAAAGTGCAACCTGATCCTTCAAGACATTGGAGTGGCTCCATTACTTGTTCAAACTTTTGAATTACTTGTGTACGAAGATTCAACGAAAAACTGGACCTACTCTCCCGAGTCAACATGAGCTGGCATTTAGTCGTTGTCAAGCACTCTAAGGCGATTAATTCCCTAAAAGAAACATATACTGGTCTCCCACAATCCAAAATTTCCAACTTTTGAAGGTGAGTTAGTCGACAAGTACCTTCAAACAAAACTTCGAGATTTTCGCATACTTCGAGTCCCAAAAAGGACAGATTTTCGAGGTATTGCATTCCACTTTCTTGTAGACTCTTCTGCTTTGTTGTTATGTATAGATATCTAAGATTGATGAGCCTTTTCATATTTTTGGGCAAGTGGCCTAGCTCTGAGCAACCAATGAGAGATAAGTATAGCAAACTTTGCAACTCACAAATGGTATTTGGAAGCTTCTTCAATCGCTTATTATATTGGAGAGATAACATTCTCAATTGCTTCAAGTTGCATATGGAGCTTGGCAGCTCCTCAAAACTACCAAATGGCAAATCTAGATACCTTAAAGGATTACACTTTGAGATGCATATTTCCAAGAACTTTTTAATAATAACTCCATCAGCAACTTTAAATTGAAATTTGATTGCATGTAGCCTCTTTGAAGTTGGACTTTTTAAGTGGAACCCCATTGAAATTTGAGATTCCCTTTAATGAGCTGCTTGAGAGGGAATCGTACCGAATTCCTTTTGAAATATCTACAATATCTAAGCCAACAATAGAACAATCATTTTGTGCCACACTCATTACCAGAGAATGGACCAAAACATGCACTTTAAACACTAAGATCGATTCATGCTCCTCAACTTCTTGGATCAATGATCTCTTTCACAACTCTTTGACGTACTCAACATCGACATCTTCCAATGCTAGTTTGTTCCCTGTCAAACTAACAAGGCTGAAAGCCATCCATAAATCAGCAAAATTAGTGCTCTTGATTTTATGTCCTCTAGGGTAAAGTGGTAAAATAGAAAAACATCGTTTTAAGCGGGATCGTAAATGATCATAGCTAAGCTTAAGTGCCGGCAAAATGTCCTTTTTTGCTTCCACTAGCTCCCATGTTTCATTATCCCTTATATATTTCCAATTTTGTCCTTTGTATAATGTAGGCTGCCCAAAGTTTTCCCAAGGAGAGGCACTCCTCAAGATTTTTTAACAATTTCATTTCCAATTTCAAGGAGTTTAGGACAAAGCTTCTTTTCCTTTTCATCGAATGCCCATTTTTTGAACAAGGCCATAGAGTCTTCATGAGAAAGACCTTTAGATTATGCACCAGATGGATACTCATTACAAAAGCGACTTCATAACTGTGCATTGTCACAATGATCTTGCTTTCACTAGCTCCTACACTAAGCAAAGCTCTCAATTCATTCCATTTTCCGTGGCCGTTACTCCATACATCATCCAAGACCAGTAGATATTTCTTGTCTTTGATGGTGTTTTGTAAATGAGTTTGCAATTGCTAAATATCAAAGTTACTCAAACCTTGACCAATTGCATCTTCAATGATTCCATCAATAGTTTTCTTTAAATCGAAGTCCTTAGGCACACACACCCATATTCACAACTCAAATTGCTCTTTCACATTTTCATTATTGTAGACTAATTTAACCACAATCGTCTTGCCCAAAACTCCTATTCCAACAATGGGAATGACTAAGAGGTTTTTGTCATTTGCTAGCTACGACAAAAACTTGGTTATCTTGTTCCTATCAAGATCTCTTCTGAAGACATCTAACTTGTTTATGAATGAGTAAGTCATCTATCGTGATTGCGTATGTGGCACACCATTGTTAGCACTCCGCACATTAAGACCAAATCGGTCTTTATTGATAGTGTTGCAATTCAAGTCGGCGGAAGACGACTTACCTGATTCCGATGCGCGAACAGCAAATGGCCCCGAAACGAACGTTGAATTGCCGATGAAACATGAACAACACTTCCTCACGTAAGTCTGGATGCAATCACAAGGAAAACACTCAATTTGCATGGTGTAAATGCCGATTGTTCTTGAAAAAGTGAAATGGAATGCCTTCGATGGAAAGGGGAGAGAAATGAGCATACGTTCTCTCTAAACGTACTTTCTACCAACAACCACCACCAACGGTTGTCTTCTAAGAGGTTTTTATACCTCTCATTTCATACCCTTTCAATAATGTCTTGCACCCCATCATGCACATACCTTTTTAATTACAACATCTCCCACTTAGACATGATGGGCTTGACAGCTCTCTATCAAGAATATAAGGTATTCAACATTCATCAACTTTACAAAACAATTCATATTGGCAAATAAGCCGTGCGACCAGTGAGTACACTTGCACTTGGGAGCTCAAATTATGCACTTGTTAGGCATGACATAATGGCTACAACCCCGAAAAGAAATAAACAATCGATGTCTCACAGTGCCCCAGACATATTTTGTTACATCAATCCAAGTATACTTATCTCTTAAAGGCTATACTTGACTATCCTAAAAAACACCATGTATTTACAATTACATCTGCAACCACATAGGACGATATAATTGGTCAACCAGTAAATACATGTGGTAGATGTAAAACAATAATAGTCTTCCTTCGCACTCATATCTCTCTCAATTTCAAAACAACTACTTTCCTAGACATGTCCCATAGGCCATATCTATTCATGACCGCTCGTAACATGCTAAAGTAGCAATATTGATCTTTCACTTCGAGAACATAGTCAGAAGTAACATAGGGCACAACACTGAGGTAAATTATAAATTACCTCAAGGGCTCACACGATGAGAAAATAGGGATAATTTTACTCATCTTCCCTTATTGGTCGTACAATGCACATGTAGTATGAATTACATGCTATAGTGGATTACTCTTTCTATAAGAGCATATGTCATTTATCAAATATATCCACTATACAGATCTTAGCCTAAACACAGTCACGTGCTTCTCACGTACTCATGTTTAGCCTGAGTGCTATATCAGCTCGCTTTCTATAGCGCCCAATTAAGTACTCGCATTCAGCTTTCAAGCATACATGATTGTGGGAATATCATGTTCGGTCTTGTTATAAAAAAATCACAAACTTCATTTTGACTCCAATCAAGGCGACATATTCTATGTACCAGACTTGCTCTTCAGCATTTATTTGTACATAACGTCTCATCTCAATGTGCTATCTAAAGCACTTGAGGCGATTGCTCGTATGAGTGAGCCAATGATTGCCTGCTGATATACTTTTCAATAATACATGTGTGTTTGTGCTAGTCTTATAGTGGATTTGTACTTATTGATAAAACATCAAATCACTAATAAATAAACAAGTATAATACATTTGTCCACAAATACATAAACCAATGATCCTCTACAATAACAGATATCACATTCTACGCAATCCTAGTGACATCCTATGGGTCAAGAATATGTCTCTAGGAATAGCCTTCGTAAATGGATCAGCAACCATTCTATTGGTTGAAATGTATTACATGATCACTTCTTTATACACTATAATATCTCTGATAAAGTTATTCTTTATGTCAATGTGCTTCGTCCTTCCATGATACTTGGAATCTTTCACATAGGCAATGGCTGCTTGACTATCGCAATAAACCGCCACCGATCTTGGAACTTCAGTGACAATGGCTAAATTTTCCAAGAAACGTTTTAGCCATACTACTTCTTGCATTGCGGCAGAACATGCAATAAATTCTGCCTCAATCGTAGATAAGGCCATGCATGTTTGTTTTTGCTATTCCAAGAAATCGCACCTCCATTGAGCAAGAACGCATATCCAGAAGTCGATTTACACTCATCTAGGTCTCCACCCCAATCGACATCTGAATAACCCAATAGGCGTAAATTATTCCCTTGATAACAAAGCCGATAGTTCATGGTGCCCTTCAAGTATCTCAGGATCCTCTTCACTGCTTTCCAATGTGCTTGATCGGGATTTAATTGATATTGGCTCACCAATCCCACGGGATAACATATGTTGGGTCTAGTACACATTATAGCATACATTAAACTTCTGACCGCACTAGAGTAAGGAACAATTTCCATCACTTTAATTTCTTCTGGAGTCATAGGACACATTTCAGTACTTAGGCATTCACCTTGCATGATAGGGGTATCAATGGGATTACAATGCTGCATATTGAAACACTCAAGAATCTTCATAATATAAAACGCTTGTGATAAAGTAAGGAGTTTCCTCGATCGATCTCTTTCGATCTTAACTCCTAATATATAAGTAGTTTCTCCCATATCCTTCATCTCAAAATTAGAGGACAATCATTCTTTTATGGTGATAACCAAAACCTTGTCATTTCCAACCAACAGAATATCGTCCACATAAAGTGATAAAATCACAAATTTATCTTTGGACCGCTTGACATATACACAGTGATCTTCTTCGATCATCGTGAAACCAAAAGTTATTATTGCTCGATGAAAACAAAGATACCACTGTCTAGATGATTGCTTAAGGCCATATATTGAGCGATGAAGCTTGCAAACTTTATGCTTTTGACCTTTAGCCATGAAACCTAGTGGTTGTTTTATATAGATTTCCTCATTTAATTCTCCATTAAGAAATGCCGTTTTTATATCCATTTGATGTAATTCAATATCCAAATGTGCAACGATGGCTAGAATAAGGCGTATTGAGGCAAACCTTACAACTGGTGAAAAAGTTTCCTCATAGTCTATACCCTTTTATTGAGTATAACCTTTTACCACAATGCGAGCCTTATACTTTTCAATGGATCCACCCGCCCTATGCTTAATCTTGAAGACCCATTTGTTTCTAATGGCCTTATGATTGGGTGGTAGATCAACCAAGTCCCAGATATGATTTGCCCTCATTGACTTCATCTCATCTTCCAAAGCTTTTCTCCAATATTTCTTATTAGAGGATGAGAGAGCCCCTTGAACAGTCTTAGGCTCGACATCGTCTTTTTGAGCAATCATAAATGCTTCCCCTTCAATCTCAAATCGACAATGGAGAATATTTTTACGATTACTTTTACGCAATTGAATTTCTCTTGAATTCAATTCATCAGGCGATGCAACACTCCCACTAGGTCTTGTGTGTTGAGGTAAATCTTCATTTCCCTCTACAACATTAGTGGGTGTGTTATCAAGATCTTCCATCTCATATAATTGGAAGTCCTTATCAATCTCACCTCTATTAGGAAAATCGTCATCCAAGAACGTGACATCTCGTGACTCCATTTCGGTCACACTTCTATCAGCTTGTTCACCTATGAACACGTACCCTTTGGAGTGTTCAGAATATCTTATAAAGATACATTTCTTCCCTCTATGACCTAATTTGTCATATTTATTGAAAGAATCATGAACATAAGCTGCACATCCCCATGGACGTAGACTACTCAAGTCTGGTTTCCTACCAGTCCATAATTCATAAGGGGTGGAAGTGACCGATTTTGAGGGCACTCGGTTAAGTATAAATGCAGCAATCAATAACGCATTTCCCCAATAGGAGATAGGTAAATTTGCTTGCGCCATCATAGACCTAACCATTTCCAATAGGGTTCTATTCCTTCTCTCAGCTACCCCATTTTGTTGTGGAATACCAGGAATAGTCAATTGTCGTACAATTTCCTTTTCATTACAAAGAACCTTGAATTGCTCTAATAGATACTCACGTCCACGATCAGTTCTCAATGCCTTTATTGTTTTGTTCAACTGATTCTCTACCATCGCTATATATAATCTAAAGCAGTCTAATGCTTCTGACTTATGGGAGATCATAAAGACATAACCGAAACGTGTGAAGTCATCTATGAAAGTGATGAAATATGAGGCTTCATACCTCACCCTCACATTCAAAGGACCACAAATGTCAGAATGTATGAGATGTAATAGAAATTCAGCTCTAGTCCCTTTACCGAATGGTTTTCTAGTTGATTTTCCCGCTAGACAATGTTCACATACGGATAGACTAACATTAGTGAGTGACCCTAAAAGGTATTCTCTAGCTAATCTTTGCATTCTTTGCAATCCAATGTGACTTAATCTAGCATGCCAAGTACTTGCATCAATCTCAACGTTATTAGAATATGCAATTAAAGAAAAACAACCATCAACATTAACATTGTACTAATCATAGTCAATGTCTAACACCATAAAACTATTCGATACATGACATAAATCATAATAAACTGTTCCATACAAAATGTCAACACAATCACCATGAAAATTCAATACATAACCTAAACTAAGAAGAACAACTACAAAGACCAAGTTTTGTCGAATATCTAGAACATAAAGGACATCATGCATGAATATGTTTCAACCACCACGTAAAATCAATTTACATGTGTCGACACCCTTCACTTCAACTCTTGAATTATTCCCAATATATATCCATCTTCTTCTAGGCAGTATCCGACGATACTCCATAAATGCTTCTCGGTCTCTAGCTACGTGGTCTGTTGCTCATGAGTCTACAGTCCACATTGGATGAGATTCAGCAAGCATTACAGTACTAGAAACAAAAGCATTACTCAAAGTAATGGAGTAATAGGGTACCTTTTTCGGCTCAGTGCATTCACGAGCAAAGTGACCCATCTTGTCACAATTGTAGCACTCCATCTTGGCCTTGTCCTTCTTCCCACCACGCTTCTTGCATCGGAAGGTTTTAGCCCTCTTAGGTGCCTGATCAGTCCTCTTATCTTTGTTATTGAATTAAGAATTTCTTTTGCGCTTGAAGCCCAAAGCCTTGCGCGAACTCGATTCAACAACATAAGCATGGGTAAAGGATCTCGCAGCCTCTAGGCACTCATCCTCTAATTTCAAATGACACGCAATATTATCAAAAGTGACAATATTCTCATTATGCGTTATATTGATCTTCATATGCTCCCAATTGTCAGGAAGAGACTTTATAACAGCCTGAACTAGCTGTTCATCAGTAAGGGAGTGACCTGCCGTCCTCAGCTCACGAATCATGTTTGATATCTCCCGAAAATGCTGCCTCATCGTTACATTTGGGCGCTTTCGGAATTTGTCAAACTTGATAGTGAGTCTCCTCAGCTTAGTGGCAAATGTACCCCCAAACTTATCCTTCAAGGCAACCCACATAGCTTGAGCTTTATCATAACTTTCATACTCACACATGAGATCATCTTGCATACAGCTCAGCAACGTGATGCGAGCAATGCTATTTTTCTTTTTTCCAAGCTTGATAAGCTTCTATATCTCTTCTATGTTGAGCTGAAGTTCCATGCTTAGGTTCATCCATGGTATGGTTGAGGGTTTCCAAAACCTCTTACTCCTTAATGATGTACTGAACCTTTCGGTGCAAAATATCATAATTGTCACTGTTTAGCTTCTCACCCTCATTGAGGTCAACCACAATAGTCTTGGATGCCGAAGCCATAATCAATTGCTATAACACATTGACATAATAAACACATAATTAATATTAGCACACTTTATAGAGTAACACATATATTTAATTTGCAGCAAAGACAAACTAAATTAATGATAATTGAACAAAAGACACAAAAGCAAAAGTTCACTATGTTCCCAATCAACTTCTATGTACAATTGATATATTATCATTAATTAGTTTAATTTGCGCAAGTTTTAAGTTCTCTGTGAGAACTCTCTCGAATTCTACCAACCTACGAACTCCCACTAGGAAAAATAATTACATGACCTTATGTAATTTTTACATTTTTCTTAACACAAAAACATAGCATGGTAATAACCAACGTATAAACAACAATCACGCTTCAACTATAATCAAAAATGCAATTCAACATGTAATGGATTTCCTACTATTATTCTAATTTTCTAGTAACTAGAAAATTGCAAGTATATTAAAATATATACATCATATCATTGGTTACACAGCATATATAACATCATTTACACACAAGCTAGCTACTGTATTTCCTAAACCACAAGAAAATACAAGTTACAAATGAATAAATTATGCATTAAACCCCAAAAAATACGCGTACATAGGGTTTCCTACGCATTTTCATACATTTATAAAATTAAAAAGTATAAAATAATTATATTACTATGTAAAGAACATTCATACGAACCAAACGCTGCTAACCACGCTTCAATCGAAGCCCGCCCGCACCCCCACACGCCGCCCGAGTGCGCGGCGCGTGTGGTGCACACGCCAGCGAGCCAAACGGCTCTTGGCCGGTCCAACCGGTTTGATCGCCGGACGGTTGACCGGCCCGACCGTTGACCGGTCAACAGTCGGGTCGGGTCGGGTCGGGTCAACCGGGTCGGATCTCGGGTTGGTTCGGGTCACGAGTCGGGTCAGGTCATCGGACGGGTCGGTCGCCGGCTGGCCAATTGCTGCCAGCGATGACGTCATCGAACGTCGAGTCGCTCCACGCGACGTGCGCGTGACGCGCACGCATCGGTTCGCCGGCCGCGCGTGTTGTGCACGCACTGGCATCCCCAGTGCGTCTAGCGCGTGAGGCCCACATGCAGCAACTTCTGGCCTCACGTGTGGGGGCGTCCAGTGTCCTCCGGTCGCGCTTGAACCACGGTCGGACTCGTCTCGACGAGTACTTTCATCTTGTATATTCAAAAGTTGATTTTGGCCAAAAAAATAATTCGAAAAACGGCCAAAACCTCACGGATGCACGCGACCCCGAACCCGTTCTTCGCTTCGGTTCGAATTCGAGTTTTCAGATTGCAATTCCGACCAATAAATATCAAAAACAGTGTAGAATACAATCTTTTGATCTCAATATCAAATGGTAAATGAGAAAACTTGATGAAAAACAAGGCAAAAATCACAACCGGGCTCTGATACCAATGTAGGAATTCAAGTTGGCGGAAGACGACTTACCTGATTCCGATGTGTGAACAGCAAATGGCCCCAGAACGAACGTTGAATTGTCGATGAAACACGAACAACACTTCCTCACGTAAGTCTAGATGCAATCACAAGGAAAACATCCGATTTGCACGGCGTAAATGTCGATTATTCTTGCAAAAGTGAAATGGAATGCCTTCGATGGAAAGGGGAGAGAAAGGAGCGTACGTTCTCTCTAAACGTACTTTCTACCAACAACCACTACCAACGGTTGTCTTCTAAGAAGTTTTTATACCTCTCACTTCATACACTTTCAATAATACCATTTCAATAATGTCTCGCACCCCATCATGGACGTACCTTTTTAATTACAATAGATAGAAATTCTTGATAATCTCTCCCTTATCTCCTTGATTTTATGACTGATTTTCACACAGAACATGGTTGGATTAGAGAGGGAAAAGAAGCGGCGTACCTTCCCGTAGATGAACACGTAGCAACTTAACACTTGCTTTCTTAAAGCTTCACACTTGAGCTCATCGAGTACGTCTTCCGCATCATGAAATACATCTTGAAGCCAATCTAACCACACTTGCAGACGGTGGTTCTTCGCTTGCTACTCCTCCGCACCTAACAACACTGCCTTAATGGCAGTCAACGTCTCTCTGAGCTCGCTGATCTGGTTCTCGACGCCATAAATCGCCACGGCTTCTTGGAGGGTGCGGGAGCAACCCCTCTGCGATGCTAAAAAGGAGTGATTCCGCCATGGGTTTCCGAGGAGGGAATGGGCTAAAACGGTGGGGGAAATTGATTTCTGGCTGTTTAGCTTGTAAAATTTGATGGTCTAAACAAGAATGTCTCGATGTCTACGTTTCATATTAACATTAGTCCCATATAAATTGAAGGGTTCCTGGAACGGGACAGTCATTCTGAAGACGACAAAAGAAAGACGTCAAAACATCTCTACATTACAAAGAAGGCAAACGTCAACAAAGGCAACGACCTGAATATAATACCGGGTACGTTGCTAATTATTCATGGTCAACGGATATTATAGATGTTCGACGGTCAAGAAATGTGTATCATATATTGCTAATCTTTTATCGCTGATCCATGTTCTTTCGGTAATTACCTGCTCCACTTCTCAGCCATCAACCACCCCCACCAAAAATAAAAAACAAAAAACAAAAACTAAGAGAGCTAATGCCCAAAATAAGCGTAAAAAAGAATAGAAAAAAGAAAAGACCGCCATATTACCATTCTAGCGATTACCTGACCCCAAAACAAATTAAATCTAGCATTTATCTAGCAACTGATAAATTGCCCAACCTACAAAATCAAGAAATCCTGGACATCGAAGGGAAAAAACACTAATAAAGGTTTAGATGTTGATGTAAAGCAGCTGCAAGAAGTATAACGTTTGCTTGGCTTAGAAAAATTCAGAATCAACAAAGCAATATAAATGCTCCGCTTCTTCCGTGGAAAATGAATAATTCAAAAAATCTTCTTCTAAAAATGACCGCTTGTATTACTTACAAAAATAAATTAAAAAATGTTTTCATCGTTCATGAAATATTTAGATATTAAACTATGCAGATGGAGATGTGAAGGCGAGGCCTCGTGGCGGCGATGGTCGGGTGGCGATTCTATGGCGGGTGAGCGGCAGATCTATGAGGCCTGAGTCGGGACGTGAAGATGAGGATACAGATAAAGAAAGCAAAAAGGTGAACATTATACCCAACTCAACCAATGATTGTGATGTGTTTTCATAAAAAGATCTAAACATCGCAAATTGTCATCCAAACATTAGAAAGATGGTGCAGTCTCATGAAATTTGTCTGCTTGGAATGTTAAATCCATTGATGGATTCTTTGTCAATCTAACTAAACGAGGCTTTATTGTTCGAATTTACTGTCAATTACCCACTTTGTGAAACTGATAAAGCAGGACTCGGCACTAGATCATGCTTTTTGAATAGCAAAGACTCGGCTTCTTTTCGACATGATCTTTGCCAACTTCTTCATGCGCTTAACTTTTGCGAAACATGATACAAAATGCGGAACAGGGTTTCCTTGTGTGCGGCAAATCGTTGTAACTAAGTTCAAGTGCAGGAAGGATATCGTTGTCTTTGTTACCGATTCCCACACGTTGTCGATGCTCAGTATTGTTGATCGGTCGCTTCTAGCATGAAATAAGCCCCCAAGAGATTTCACAGCAAGAGGAACTCCTTTGCATTTGTTGGTGATTTTGACTGCAATCTCCAAACGTGCATTTTCTTGCTTGCGGTCTAAAAGCAAGAGAGTTTCCCGAGAAGAAGAAGGGCCTTCAACTGGAATGCTAATACAAATCCATTAGGAAACGGCTTCGCATCTGTAGGTTGTCGCAACTAGAAAATTTCCCTTAGCACCATCGGTGATCAAATCTCTCATCTCGTTTCCCGTTCTAAGAGTACAACTGTTGTCCTATTCATCATCCAGTACGAGGAAAAGCTTCTCGACGTTTATTAATTATCTTATAGCAGCTAGTACGGGGAAAAGTGCTAAAAGAATCCTAAACCTTTTGCATTTGTGCTAATTTAGTCATAAACCTCTTTTTTATGCCAATTTAGTCCTAAATATTTTTATTTGGTGCAAATTTAGTTATTTCCGGCTAATTTTGGCCGAATTTTACTAATTGGGCACTGGCCGACTAATATAATACGATCGCCGCTAACGTGAACAACTTTTAATAATATTATGATATTTTTTTAATTATTTAATTATTTAATTTTTTTTCTTTTTTCGTTCTGCTTCGCCTTCCTCTAGCTTGTTGCCAAACCTCGGCGACGGCCGACGAGCCTCACAGACCACTAGCAAGGCTTGACCTCGCGACCTCGCCTAGGCATGAGGCCGGCTTGTCACGCCCCGATCCTCGGGCACGCACACATCATTCTCACTTGGTCGATTTTATAATGCGATATCCCAGGACAATGTATCGCCGACCCTTTCATTTATTAAGCACATGCGGAAGCAGTTAAAATCCCCAGACAATAAAACAATGTGATAGAAAAGTAGGGCCATAATTTTCATATTGAAATTTATAACCAAACTTTTATACAAAACACAAACCAGAGCACTCTACAACTTTTTACTCTAAACTTTAATCACATCAAAAAGGAGATCTCAAAATAAGATAAACTCTCAGCCATCCGGGCCGTACTCAAGGCCCTCTCGAATATCTTCTTCTTTCAAAAAGTCCTTCTCCTTAAGTTTCACCTCCGAGATTTCCTTTCCAGACTCCTCCTCCTCAGCTCCTCATCGGGGTCCTGAAATGTTTTTCCCCAAACCGGGATGAGACTATGTCTCAGCGAGTTCTACCCCACTAAGCCCGATTAGTAAACCATTATACTATAGGTTGCCTATACACGCACAGGGCACAAGACGTACCTTGGTATCAGTCTCAACCTGCAATTCAAGGTTATATACAGATACCTCAAATATCTCAATGCACAATCAATCAAATCACATATCAAAGTATCGATCAAATCGACCTAGTCGATTACATGCCAACAAGACCACTCACGGTCATTTCCAATCAGTCAATCAATTCACGACATCAAATCAAAGTAATGATCAATCGACCTAGTCGATTACATGTCAACCAGACCATTTCTAGGTCAATTCGATTATTCCATCTCAATCCCCAATTACGAATCACGATCCTCAGATCACATCTTGAGCATAGGTGGAAGACATAGTCCCATTCGACAACATTCAATATTTAATGACTTTACGGTCTCACTCGACCACTTTCGATACTCAATGGCTTTACGGTCCCACTCGACCACTTTCAAAATTCAATGGCTTTACGGTCCCACTCGACCACTTTCGATACTCAATGGCTTTACGGTCCCACTCGACCACTTTCAAAATTCAATGGCTTTACGGTCCCACTCGACCACTTTCGATAATCAATAGCTTTACGGTACCACTCGACCACTTTCGATAATCAATGGCTTTACGGTCCCACTCGACCACTTTCGATAATCAATGGCTTTACTGGTACCACTCGACCACTTTCGATAATCAATGGCTTTACGGTCCCACTTTCGACCACTTTCGATACTCAATGGCTTTACGTCCCACTTGACCACTTTCGATAATCAATGGCTTTTTACTGGCCCCACTCGACCACTTTCGATACTCAATGGCTTTTTACGGTCCCACTCGATCACTTTCGATCTCAATGGCTTTACGGTCCCACTTTCGACCACTTTCGATATTCAATGCTCAACGATTTCTCAATGAAATAATTAACCACAACCATTTAGGAATATATCCTAAATTCCACATTCAATTCAATTTGGCACAATTCAAAGCTCAAATAAATATACAGCCCGCGCCACGACAATCAGCACAAGATTTCGGTCGTCGGCCATCTCAATCTTAATTTCCGAAAAATAATTAATTATTAATTAATTTCGAAAATTAATTATTAAACATTAAAAATTCCATTTAGCTCAAAATAAGGCCCAATTAAATAAACGGACTGCACCACGATCACCAGCATAAATTTCCGGTCACGGGCCATCCCAGTCGAATTTTCGGAAAATAAAAAAATAATTAATTAATTTCGAAAATTAAATAATTAATATTAAAAATTCAATTTAGCTCAAAATAAAGCCAGATTAAATAAACGGACTTCACCACAGTCATCAGCATAATATTCTGGTCACTGGCCATCCCAGTTGAATTTTTAGAAAATAAATAATTAATTAATTTAATTCCGAAAAATAATATTTAAATGCCAATAATCCCACTTAGGCCCGAATCGCCAAATTGAAGCCCGATTAGGGGCTCGGAAAATTCCCAAGATACTTCCAATAAATAGTAGACCACGTCTGCTTGTTAATTGCGCAATCAATTTATTTAAATTGCATCACAATTGACTAATAATTGCTAATTTATTCTAATCTAACAACCTAAACATAATTAATTAAAACTAAACCAACCTTAAGTATAATTAGCCAACTAATCCAGCATTAGTGAGATTACTCACCAAATCACGCGCAAATCGGATCAATCCGACGGGGCGACGCGAGGAACAATTCTTCCCAAAGCACGGCTGGTTCGGGCCCCTAAACGGCCCAAAACGAGCCTTGAACAGGCTGGAAACCCATTTTTTCCAGCCACCGTTCTTGGCTGGACGAAGCTCATCCGGCGGCTAGGGGCGGCAAGGAGGCCGGCGAAGGGCGAAGGGGACGTCGCGGAGGTCCCAGCTGCGCGGTGGCCGGAGGAGGTCGGGCGGTGGCCGGAGGCGGGCCGAACGGGATCGAACGAGGTGGAACAAAGGCCGGACAACAGCCTCGGTCGGGCTAACCGTGCATGACAGCGCACGACGGCGAGCGAGAGGCGAACGGCGCGTGCGGGCGGACAGCGGCTCCTTCAAGCAACGCCGATCGCGGCTTCGCCTGCCGATCGGTTACGTTCGAACCGTAGGAAGGAGAGGGGGCGGAGGGTGCGCGGACGGCCGTGGAGCGCTGGCAATGGCTCCGGCTTCGGTGGCGACGACGGCAATGAGAGGCGGCGAGCGGAGTTCTTCTTCTTGCCGGCTTCTTCGGCTTCCATGGTGTTTTGAAGAAAAAGAAGAAGATGGGGATGCTCAGCGGAGGAGAGAGGAAGAAGAAGAGAAAACCGATTTCTCTCCCCCTGTTTGGTCTTCGAACGGGGCCCACCAAAAGGCTGTCATCCACCCACCTTTTCAAGCCCCAAAATACCCCTTCTAGAAGACTTTAGGTATTTTAAAATGTTGGGTCTATGGGCATACGAATTTTGCTAAGTTTTCTTCTTTAGTCTTACTCAAATTTGTTCAATTCCCAAACAAATAATTTCAATTGAAGCCTAAATAAATCCATCAAGATATCATTGTTCATTTCATGACTTTTCCCGTCATATAATCCAACTTGCATCTAATTTCCCAATCCACGGCTTCGATCAACAAAAACGACCCTATTTATCCAAATCGAAATTAGAACCCGAAATTCTGGATGTCACAACTCTTCCTTCTTTATAAAAATTTCGTCCTCGAAATTTAAACTTTTACTAATCCTTATACGAAAGGTGGGGTATTGTCGTTTCATTGAGTCTCAATATTCCATTCTAATCCTTCGGTCTCGTGGTGTTGTTCGACCATTTTGACTAAGGAGATCATCATGGTACACAAACTCTGCTCTTTCTGAACCAACAACTGAACTGAGCTTCTCACACAAGACACTCCGTCATCCACATCTGATCTCTTTTTCTCGACTCTCTAATAAACCTTCGAACCTCAACGATTCAAAATTTATGACAGTTCTTAGCAGTCTTTACTCGACACGATCCGACAACGCAAACACGACATCGAATGACTCTAGCCTGTAATCTTTCTTCACTTTCTTTTCACCATTGAAATTCTGTACCCTCTGCTATACACTGCTTAAGAAAGAATTCTCTGAAAACTTGGCCAAATTTATAATCTCTGATCTAGATTCGAAATATAATCCATCCCCGGCACTTCATGCCGGCGAATTATCTGATGCACACACACTTCGGTATACCCACTCTGTGAAAAGACAGAATTTTCAATTTCTGAAATCGAACTTAGATTGGCGGTTAATTTCACTCCGACACGCTTTTAGTGTGACCTAGGCTACTGGATAGTGTTCAGAGCTTTTTAAGACAAATGACCCGTGGTCGATTTTCTTCGAGCCACAATGAACCCACTCGACACATTGGCGACTCTCGATTGTCGTGAAAATCTCAAAGTTTCAAATACGGACATATGGTACCAAAACGATAGAAACATCAAATTAGTACCGGTCGATGAGAATTTTCCAATTTAGTGGAGTCACCCACGATTAGTTATTCATGTCAGTCGAACCAATCTATCTCTGATTTCAAATCGATTTTATACTTGCCACAATGATCTCTAAAGATGAGCACGGTCGAGAAGTTTCGATCCTCATTTAATTCTCAAGTCTATTTGCCTTAAGGTCCTTAATAACTCACCCAGCTAGTCTAGTTATCTCATGAGTTGCCAACTCAGAGAAAAACACTGTAATCGCGTCGATGAAATGCCTAATTTATCTAATCGAAATCAGAGCCGAAATCTGGATTACACACTCAAAAGAAGATCTATTCGTGTGGTACCAGAGTGGACCAACTCCATCTATCGATCTACCACTATTCTCAAATGGTATCAGTAATCCCCTGAATCCTTAGTAAGCCTATCACATATTTCCATTCCCACTTGGGACTCTCGAGTGATGCTAAAATCTTCCGGATTTGCATTACTGAACTTCCACTTCCTGACACCTCTGACACTTGCAACCTGCTTGGCGATATCTATCTTCATATCGGCCTACCAATCTAGCTGACGTCGATTCTGACTTACTTGCACCATCTGGTCAAAACTGCGATACTATAGTGAACTTCTGACAAGATCTTTTCCCTAAGTGTTACACTCAAGTGCACTCAATCACTCATGGAACCCGAACTTTCCATCCTCGTAAATCTTAAAGTCAACATCTTTCTTACCAAGTATTCTCTTATAAGATTTTCCAACATCTCTACTTGTCAACTAGGCGCCGATTCTAACTTGAACGTTTCGTTCAATTTTGAGGGTGGCTATAAAATTTAAAAGGTAGCCTACCTCAAATTTGAAAACCAAATTTCGAACCATTTTTAAGTAAAGTTTATACTTTAGCCAGCCTATGTACAATCGAAGACTCTCGGCTCAACACATTAATTACTTCTTTCATTCTCCCAAGATAATACCAGATAACACCATTATAGTTTTGCCAAAATTCTGATTCACGACACTATTTCATGTTCAACTTGTTAGGTCTCAACTGGCGGGACGGTTATACAACAATCTTCTCATGTTGTATCAATACATACCCAGTGTTCGGCAAGACACATCACTAAAGATTTCATGCTTTCCAGAGCCAAATGAAAAGTTTAGCACAAGTGCGGTAGTCTGATCTTACTGAAGCTCTGGAAACTATCCGCGTACTTGTCTATGCCAATGAATTTCTCTTCTTTCTCAAGAGGTCAAACCCACGATGATACTGATGCTGAAAATTCTTTCATAAACCTTCCGTAGTAATCTGTCCAATCCCCACAACTTCTGATCTCTGACATTGATGTCGGTCTCGGTCCATTAACAACTGATTCGATCTTGGCTGGGTCCATGAAGATTCCTTTACCTGTAACCACACGACCATTCTTAGGGGCATCTCGTGATTCTCAACACTTAATGAACACCCTATAATGTCGTTACACCACACGATCACCATTGATCTAGATATTCTTTGAACACTCGATTTGTCAAATCTATGACAGCGGCTGAAGCGTTCGTCAAATCAAATGGCTTTACATTATTCTCACAAGGGCAAAATCAAGTGCAAAATGCCGTCTTCAGTATAACCTCCTTCCTGGTTCTCAACTGACAATAACCTGTCCTCAAGTCAATCCTTGAAGACATCCACACTCTTTATAACAAGTCGCCCAATTCGTCGATCTTTGACAATGAACATTTATCCTTGATTGTCACTTGATTGAGTCGACTATAGTTGATGCATAATTGCAACGAACCATCTTTCTTTCTCTTTTCACAAAACTGATGATCCCTAAAGTGATGCACTTTGATATGCATGAATTCCTCATTCATCAATCCTCACATCTCGCACCATTGGTTCTATCAATTCGAGACAACAACAACCGTAAGAACTTTAAGAGAATGGTTCTGTCTCGGATGTTAACTCGATCATAACTCTATCTCTTTCTCTCGCAACGGTCCGACCACTTTTCTGGCAACACTTCCAAGAATTCTTGGACTACTGAGGAGTCCTCAATTTTCAATTCATCAATCTGTCTTTTTTTTTTTTTTTTTACAATCATCAAGTAACCTAGGCAACCTCCGTCTAACAAACGAATTGCCTCAAGTTACGAGATTAAAGAAGTCGAGGACCCTTCTTGACTCTCAATAAAACTTGACACTTTTACCTTCTCCAGGAATAAACTGGGTTACTCCACTATAACAATTCATCACCACAAAATGCTCAAGAACCAATTCTTTCCACACTTGACGAATAAGTTGTACACCAACAGCCAATCAAGTACAACTCTAGTCAATGGTTCTTTTCCTACAGCCTTAACAAACAACTGAAATTCCACACTTGCAATCCCAACATTCTCTGGCACTATTCTGATAAAATCACCTCAAAACATTCTTTCATTGAATAAGGCATGGTCGGTTCCGTTCCTGTTCCCTTTGCCATCTTGCTGGCGTTCTAACGGTAGTAACAGTGTTGGTGTTCTTCTTAAACCCCAACCGATAGTCCCTCACTTGATGGCCGTGTTCACTACCATCAAAGCATGTTCTAGTCATTCTCAAACACAGGATTAATCCATGCATTCCTTCCATACTTTCGGCACTCACCTAGTGAGTCTCCTACTTCATGTCAAGTGCTAGCATGCACTATTTCTTATACCGAAGATCTATCTCAAAAATTCCATAGTGCGTTCTATGGCACACTTCTTCTGACCTGTCTTATCAACGGTGACAGTAGTAACAGTTGTCGAGATTCCATCTACTTATGTAGATACCCCATAGTTCATTATCCGTACTGGCAACACTTATCACAATTTCCTGTCCTCAAAATACATGAGACTGATCCATACCATCTTCCATGTAACATATCTTCCATGGAACATGTTCCATTTGTCTGAATATTGACTTGACTATGCCGCCCTTCCTATTGGGTGGAATAGAATACTTTTATCTCGACCTCGGTCTTTCCTCTGACCGATTTCCATTTCTGCCTGAACTGGATCTGTACCTTGACTTGGAAGCGATGGCTCGATCCCAGATCATATCCCCACTCTGGATCTCAACAGGTGTAGCAACAAAGGCGGTTGCAACACTAACGGCGGTAGTGATAGCGACAACGACAACGGCTTGATCCTGAGCTTACTGGCTCATCCAGTTCCCAAGGAACACTTGCATCAGAACGATCCTATCGAACTTAGGATCATTCGACGCTGCTACACTAGTACCAACCTGCAGTGGTACTCTTACACTCGAGCTGGCCAGAACCGACACTCTGCCACAACCACCTCGGGTACCGACCTTTGTCAGTGCATTATCCCGATTCACAAAGGACATTGTCCTCTTACTAGGAATTCTCAGCTCCTGATCGCTCATGGTTCAGTCTTTACACTGAAACCCGTCTTCCACATCCACACTGGATTAGAAGATGAGCAATCCTCACACAACAATCAATTCTAGCATCCAGCTAACACAGACATGCACCAGCATGAATTTAAAGGTCTTTTCTACTAACTATCCCATGGTCAACGCTCCTTATCACTCCAATCTTCAACTTCGCTCTGATACCACTTTTCTGGATGTCACGCCCCGATCCTCGGGCACGCACACATAATTCTCACTTGGTCGATTTTATAATGCGATATCACAGGACAATGTATCGCCGACCCTTTCATTTATTAAGCACATGCGGAAGCAGTTAAAATCCCCAGACAATAAAATAATGTGATAGAAAAGTAGGGCAATAATTTTCATATTGAAATTTATAACCAAACTTTTATACAAAACACAAACCAGAGTACTCTACAACTTTTTACTCTAAACTTTAATCACATCAAAAAGGAGATCTCAAAATAAGATAAACTCTCACCATCCGGCCGTACTCAATGCCCCTCTCAAATATCTTCTTCTTTCAAAAAGTCATTCTCCTTAAGTTTCACCTCCGAGATTTCCTTTCCGACTCCTCCTCCTCGCCCCTCATCGAGGTCCCGAAATGATTTTCCCCAAACCGGATGAGACTATGTCTCAAATGAGTTCTACCCCACTAAGCCCGATTAGTAAACCATTATACTATAGGTCGCCTATACACGCATAGGGCGTAAGACGTACCTTGGCATCAGCCTCAACCTGCAATTCAAGGTTATATACTGATACCTCAAATATCTCAATGCACAATCAATCAAATCACATATCAAGATATCGATCAAATCGACCTAGTCGATTATATGCCAACAAGACCACTCACGGTCATTTCCAATCACCAATCAATTCACGACATCAAATCAAAGTAATGATCAATCGACCTAACGATTACATATCATCGCACCATTTCTAGGTCAATTCGATTATTCCATCTCAATCCCCAATTACTTAATCACGATCCTCAGATCACATCTTGAGCATAGGTGGAAGACATAGTCCCACCTTCGACAACATTCAATATTTAATGACTTTACTGGTCCCCACTCGACCACTTTCGATCTTCAACGGCTTTTACTGGTCCCACTTGACCACTTTCGATAATCAATGGCTTTACGATTCCACTTTCGAACACTTTCGATAATAAATGGTTTTACGGTCCCACTCGATCACTTTCGATAATCAATGGCTTTACGGTCGCCCCACTCGACCACTTTCGATACTTCATGGCTTTACTTTGCCCCACTCGACCACTTTCGATAATCAATGGCTTTACTTCGCCTCACTCGACCACTTTCGATACTTCAATGGCTTTACTTGTCCCACTCGACCACTTTCGATACTTCACCGCTTTACTGGTCCCACTCGACCACTTTCGATACTCAATGCTCAACGATTTCTCAATGAAATAATTAACCACAACCATTTAGGAATATATCCTAAATTCCACATTCAATTCAATTTGGCACAATTCAAAGCTCAAATAAATAAACAGACCGCGCCACGACAATCAGCACGAGATTTCGGTCGTCGGCCATCTCAATCTTAATTTCCGAAAAATAATTAATTATTAATTAATTTCGAAAATTAATTATTAAACATTAAAAAATCCATTTAGCTCAAAATAAGGCCCAATTAAATAAACGGACTACACCACGATCACCAGCATAAATTTCCGGTCACGGGCCATCCCAGTCGAATTTTCGAAAAATAAAAAAATAATTAATTAATTTCGAAAATTAAATAATTAATATTAAAAATTCAATTTAGCTCAAAATAAAGCCCGATTAAATAAACGGACTTCACCACAGTCATCAGCATAATATTCCGGTCACTGGCCATCCCAGTTGAATTTTCAGAAAATAAATAAATAATTAATTTAATTCCGAAAAATAATATTTAAATGCCAATAATCCCACTTAGGCCCGAATCGCCAAATTGAAGCCCGATTAGGGGTCAGAAAATTCCCAAGATACTTCCAATAAATAGTAGACCACGTCTGCTTGTTAATTGCGCAATCAATTTATTTAAATCGCATCACAATTGACTAATAATTGTTAATTTATTCTAATCTAACAACCTAAACATAATTAATTAAAACTAAACCAACCTTAAGTATAATTAGCCAACTAATCCAGCATTAGTGAGATTACTCACCAAATCGCGCGCAAATCGGATCAATCCGACGGGGCGACGCGAGGAACAATTCTTCCCAAAGCACGGCTCAGGTTCGGGCCCCGGAAACGGCCCAAAACGAGCCTTGAACAGGGCTGGAAACCCATTTTTCCAGCCACCGTTCTTGGCTGGACGAAGCTCATCCGGCGGCTAGGGCGGCAAGGGGAGGCCGGCGAAGGGCGAAGGGGACGTCGCGGAGGTCCGGCGAAGCTGCGCGGTGGCCGGAGGAGGTCGGGCGGTGGCCGGAGGCGGCTGAACGGGACTGAACAGAGGTGGAACAAAGGCTAGACAGCAGCTCGGTCGGGCAACTGCAGACAGCGCACGGCGGGCGAGCGAGAGGCGAACGGCGGCGAGGCGGCGTGCGGCGCGATTGCAGCTCCTTCAAGCAACGCCGATCGCTGCTTCTGCTTCTGCTGGTCGGTTCTGTTCGAACCAGAGGAAGGAGAGGGGGCGGAGGGTGCGCGGACGGCCGCGGAGCAGTGGCAATGGCTCCGGCTTCAGTGGGCGACGACGGCAGCGAGAGGCGGCGACGAGCGGAGTTGCTGCTGCTGCTTCGGGGTCTTCGGCTTCCATGGTGTTTTGATGAAAAAGAAGAAGATGGGGATGCTCGACGGAGGAGAGAGAGGAAGAAGAAGAGAAAAACCGATTTCTCTCCCCATGTTTGGTCTTCGAACGGGGCCCACCAAAAGGCTGTTATCCACCCACCCTTTCAAGCCCCAAAATACCCCTTCTAAAAGACTTTAGTATTTTAAAATGTTGGGTCTATGGTCATACGAATTTTGCTAAGTTTTCTTCTTTAGTCTTACTCAAATTTGTTCAATTCTCAAACAAATAATTTCAATTGAAGCCTAAATAAATCCATCAAGATATCATTGTCCATTTCATGACTTTTCCCGTCATATAATCCAACTTGCATCTAATTTCCCAATCCCGGCTTCGACCCGAACAAAAAGACTTATTTATCCAATCGAAATTAGAACCCAAAATTCTAGATATCACATTTCGAGGCCACCTAGGCCAAGAGGGTAGCCTCGCCCATGGCTGGCAAGGCTCGACCCTCGCTAGATCTGGGGTAGACAAGTCTTGCCGACTAGCGCGAGGCCGCCATCACAGCCAGTGGCAAGGGCTCGAGTCTCACCGATCACCATGGTCCGCCAACTGGCTGGAGGAAGGAGGAGGAGAAGGAAAAAAGAAAAAGAAAAAGAAAAAGAAAAATATAATAAAGAATTTTAGAAATATTAAAATATTATTAAAAATTATCCATGTTAGTACTTGATCATGCCATGTCAGTCGACCAACGCCTAGTTAGCAAAATCGGCCAAAATTAACTAGAAATGACTTAATTGGCACTAAGTAAAAAGGTTAATGATTAAACTGGGACAAATGCCAAAAATTTATGACTTTTTAAACATTTTTCCTGCTAATACGGTGATCAAGCTTTGCTAATAAGGTCTCTCCAGACTTTTTCAAGAGCTTTTTAAAGATCTAAATTATCGGAAATGCATATCCATATAATGAAATGCAACTCAAGACCATTTTGTGATAGTACACGAATTCAACGAGCAAGGTTTTACCGTAACATCCCATTCCAATCATGGGAGGGCATGTGATCCAAGCTGGCAGTGAATTAATTTTTCATAAGATCAGTCTTTACAACAAAGGGGGAAAAAATAATCCTCCTATTTAGAAAAATCAACGTGGCTTTCGTTTCAAGGAAACTCTTTAATAGTCTAGAGGAAAAGATCGAATAATTGAATCTAATTTACCAAAAAAAAAAAAAAAAAAAAAAAAAAAAAAGATCCATAGATGCATCATGATTTCTTGCACCATCCATGAATGATAGACAAAAAATTGTTCCAAGGAAATTCAAATATAGAAAATGCTCCCATTAGTCTTATACAATACGAATAAGGTCCTTTGGCCTTAGAGGAATTTGTAATATAAACAAAAGCAAATCATAAAGAACAACACTCATTCAAGGAAAGAAAAAAAGTACAATGTTGACGGCTCTTCCCCGAAAATGTAAGAGATTGACAAAGGATTAGTTGAGTGCACGTCCAAATCCTTGTGGAGATCCATATGCTACTGCAAATAGATCATGGAAGTTCACCTATGCTCACAAGAAAAAGAAAGAAATGAGCTTAGAATATCTATAACACAGTATTATGGCATTTATTAAGGTGCCATGCAAATTTGTCACTCTTAAGTATTCTATTAGCTAATATGCTTTTCAGTTTTAGCCAAATTAATTTTTATATGGGTGCTCGATTTCTTTCAATAAAAAACCATGTAGAAGTTTTTGTTTTGTATTAAAATGTGTGGAAAATTTGATGTTTTTGTAAGTGTTTTTGAAATTCTTTTTAAAGAAAATTATATCATAACTCCAAGGGACAAGCACCCGAAATAACATTTGGAATTCATATTTTTTACATGTTGTGTACACACAACATGGGTAAGCGCTTACCTAATTGATGATTCACATTAGTTTTGAACAGTGTGCTAATGGTACTCGAACAACGAATCTCAGTTTACCATTATTAGGTTACATCAAAATGGAGAGTCTACATATAGCCCCAAGCTAAAAACCTATCACACAGACACTTAGGCCCGTTTGTTTGCACTTCTTTTTTTGTTTTTAAACAATTTTTCTGTTTTTTTGTTCCCGGAACAAAAAGGAACAAAAACGCGCGTTTGGTGCGTTTCATTCCTTTTTTGTTCTTTTGTTCCCAGGAACAAAAAAGAAACAGAAACAAGAAACACAAATTTCTTGTTTCTTGTTTCTGAAACAGAAATGAGAAACACTTTTTGTTTTTTTTCTTTTTTCTCTTAATTTTTTGTTCTTTTTTCTTTTGGCCGGTCGCCGGCTCGGCCATGGCCGGCGACCGGCCGACGAGGCCGGCGGCCTCGCCCGCCACGGCGAGGCTCGCGCCCCCGGCGAGGCCGAGGCTCGCGTCCCCGGCGAGCCCGAGGCTCGCCGTAGCCGGGCGAGGGACGGCCTCGCCATGGCCGGGCGAGCTCGAGCTCGCCCGATCCGGCGAGGCCGACCTCGCCCGGCCGGCCGGCGAGCCTCGGCCTCGCCGAGCCACCGCCAGCGACGCCGACTGGCGGTGGCTCGGCGAGGCCGAGGCTCGCCGGCCGCCGGGCGAGGTCGGCCTCGCGGATCCGGGCGCGAGCTCGAGCTCGCCCACCATGGCGAGGCCGACTCGCGCCGCCCGGCGAGCCCGATCTCGCCAGATCCGCGAGGCCGAGCCGCCGGGGCCGGCGGCGAGCCTCGGCTTCGCCGAGCCACCGCCAGCGACGCCGACTGGCGGTGGCTCGGCGAGGCCGAGGCTCGCCGCCGCCGGGCGAGCTCGGCCTCGCCGGATCCGGCGAGATCGGGCTCGCCCGTGCCGGCGCGAGGTCGGCCTCGCCCGATCCGGCGAGGCCGACCTCGCCCGGGCCGGCGGCAAGCCTCGGCCTCGCTCGGCGGTGGCCGGCGAGGCCGCGCCGCCGCCAGCCGGCGAGCGAGCTCGGCCTCGCCGGCCGGCGTCGCCGGGCCATGGCCGAGGCCGGCGACCGGCCAAAAGAAAAAAATAAAAAAAAAAAAAAGAAAAAGAAAAAAAGGAAAAAATAAGAAAAAAATAAAAGAAATAAAAAAATTATCCAAATTTACCAAACATGTTTCTGTTTATTTTTTATTTCCGGAATAAGTTTACCAAACGCCTAATTTTGTTCAAAAATTGTTCCCGGAACGAAACATTTTTTTCTATTTCTGTTCCCCCCTAAACAATTTTTAAACAAAACACAAACAAACGCGCCTTAGGCATTTTGTTTATGAAAAAACACCTGAAATTTTCACAAATTTTAAAATAATAATATTCTCATAATTTTTCTGAAAATTGAATAACATTTTAAATTTTAGTGAAAAAGAAAAAAGTACTTTTCAACTTTTCCTTAATCAGTAAGGAACAAGTTGTAAAAGTTTGGATGAGAAAATGCAATGTTATAATCTATTATATAGGGATAAGTGTTTTAAATGTCTTAACATTTATTATGAAAATGCAACTGAATCATAAAACTCTCGAAACGTGCAATTAAGATTTAAAACTTATTAGGAACGTACCATATAATCATAAAACTTTCAAAAAGTGCAATCAAATCTTAGAACTTATCCAATTTATCCAATCAAATCCTTCAATTAATTGCATTTTTTCAAAGTTTTAGAGTTCGATTAGACTTTCGTGATAAGTTTTATGACTCGATTCACTTTTTGAAAGTCTTAGAATTTGATTACACTTTCATGACAAGTTTTAGAACTCGATTGTACTTTTAAAATGTTTTAAGATCCTTAAGTCTACTTTCGTGACAAGTTTTAGGACTCGAGTGCACTTTTAAAATTTTTAAAACTTAATACCTTTATAACAAATTTGAAGACTTATAGTGCACTTATCTCTTCTATATACTAATCATATTGGATCAATATGATATGGTTTATCTAGTAGGAAAAGGAAATTAAAAAGTGCCCATAAGTACTTATAGAACTTTGCTGAATGCATTTCGAAAATTTATGGCCATGTTGGGTTCCTCAAAGTTTTGAAAATTTTTTGTTTGCGTTTTCAATTAAGAGTGGAAAAATGTCCAAATATTTCACAATTGCTTTCTGATATGCTTGGGAAACTTCACTAGTCCTTTTAGGACACTTGCAACAGGTTCATAGGATATTATATATAATCTATCAACTTGAGGTAGAGCAGCTAGATTATGTATCTGGAAATATTTCAAAGAAAAAGAAAATGTATGCATGCAAAGCATTACAACAAATTGCAATTTCCGAGTAAAAGCAGAAAACTAGATTCCATCACAGGGAATTCAATTTTACCTTCAATGGGCCACATCAAACTGGGAAATTGGGATTTGCTAAAAGTAGTCCAAATTTATGGTTAAAGTTGTCAATATTACGGAAGTGCATATTGCATCATTCTCTTATCCTAATTTTCATCATGTGAGGATGTTTGGAAAAAATTACTTATAAGAAGGGACTCTTACAATATATGGGTATATTACATCTAAGAATGCAAAGACCGTGCTTCAAGGAAGGCAAATCTAAGGAAAATAAACTCAAGAAATCTACTAAAATCTGTTAATTTTGCCCTAAAATCTCCCTCACGTTTCGAAAATCTGCTAAAATATTTAATTTTATCTAAGATTTCAGTAGACTTGTCATGGTTATAACCCTTAGGAATCTGATGTGATATGAAAATTAGTTTAGTGTAAATATGGCACCAGTGTACCAGTTTGAGAATTTTTGTAACACAATGAGTAAATGCAGCACAAGTATACTAATTTGGAATTTTTTTATGGCTTTAACCCAAAAAATATAAGAAGGCAATTTCAATATATATGACTACATTATACCTAAAAATGAAGAGAAATCAAAGAAAAGGTAGATAGCTATGTACCTAATCATCCTTCCATTGTACATTCCTCAAATCAAGTTCGATTCGAGGAATGTGGGCAATTTTGTGCCAGTCCTCGCCAATTTGGGGCTCACATCTCTTGCTCAATTCACCACAATGTTTGATGTATAATTCTTTGAGGGTAGTGAGGGACTGGATTCCATGTGGCATGGATGATAAGTTGGGACAGTGTCTCAAATAGATAAATTTGAGATGTGTATGATTGGGCAACCATTCGGGTACAGCCGTCAAGCTCGAGCAATCAAAGACACTAAAGGAGTCTAAACTGCAGGTCAGTCCTCCAAGACAACAAAGCAACTCCATCACTTGTTCACACTTTTTTATTACCACCTTGCGAAGGCGAGTCAGTCGGCAAGTACCTTCAAATAGCACTCGTAGATTTTGGCAATAACGGATTTCCAACCAATGCAGATTTTCCAAGAATTGTATTCCACTTTCTTGAAGACTACTCTGCTTTGTTGTTACACGTAAAATTGTAAGGCTTGAGAGTCTTTTCATATTTTTGGGTAAATTGCCTAGCTCTGAGCAGCCACCCAAGTGTAATGATAGTAAACTCTGTAGGTCGCTAATGGTATTTGGAAGCTTCTTCAGTCGCTTATTCTCCTTTAGATATAACAATCTCAATTGCTTCAAGTTGCATATGGAACTTGGGAGCTCCTCAAAAGTGCCATAACTCAAATCTAGATATCTTAAGGAGTTACATTTATGGATGCATGTTCTAGCAAATTCTCTAGTAATAACTTCAACATGACGCTTGACTTGTATAATTGCACGCAGCTTCTTTGAAGTTGTCTTTCTCAAAAAAGGTAGGACTCCATCGAAATTTGAGATTCCTTCTAATGGAGTATGATAGAGTGAAATGTATCGAACTCCTTCTGGAATCTCTGTGGCATCTATATTGAAAATAAAGCAATCATGTTGTGCCACACTTGCTGCAAGATAATGGACCAAATCGTGCACTCGAAATGTTAACTGTCCCTCCCATTCCTCGACGTCTTGGATCAAAGATCTCTTCCATAACTCTTTGATGTACTCCTCACCAACATCTCCCAATTCTAGTGTTTCCCTTGTTGAACTGATGAATCCAAGAGCAATCCATATCCGTACAATAAATCTGCTGAAGTGTCTGGCTTCTCTAGGTAAAAGTGAAAATGTTGCAAAACAACATTTTAAATGGAATGGTAAATGATCATAGCTAAGCTTAAGTACTGGCAGAATGTCCTTTTTCGTTTCCACTAATTTCCATGTTTCACTATCCCTCACACGTGTCCATTGCCCATCATCATACTTTGAATACAAAAGGCTCCCTAGAGTTTTCACAAGGAGAGGAACTCCTCGGGATTTTTTGACAATGCCATTTCCAATTTCAAGGAGATTGGGGTGTGGTTGCTTGTCCTTTTCGTCAAATGCCCATTTTATGAACAAGGCCATAGAGTCTTTGAGAGAAAGACCTTCTAGATTATGCGCTGGAAAGGTACCCATCATGGAAGCGACTTCTAAACTGCGTGTTGTCACAATTACCTTGCTTTCACTAGCTCCGTTGCTTAGCAAATCTCTCAATTCTTGCCATCTATTGCGGTCATTGCTCCAAACATCATCCAAGACAAGTATATATTTCTTGTCTTTGATAATGCCTAGCAAACGAGTTTGCAACTGCTGAATATTCAAGTTACTTGAGCCTTGACCAGTTGCATCTGTAAGAATCTCTTCGATTGTTTTCTTAAAATCGAAGTCTTGGGGAACAAACACCCACATCCGCAATTCAAATTGCTCTTTCACACTATCGTCATTGTAGATTAATTTAGCGAGGGCCGTCTTGCCCAAACCTCCTATTCCAACAATGGGAATCACCGAGAGGTTTTTGTCATTTGCCGACTGCAACAACATCTCAATTATCTTTTTTTTATCAATATCTCTTCCGATGACATCCGATTTGTTTACAAATGAGTAAGTCATCTCTCGTGATCGGGTTTGTGCCACATCATTCTTAGCACTCCGCATAGTAAGATCGAATTGATCTTTCTCAGTTGAAATTCTAGACAATCTCTCCCGTATCTCCTTGATCTTGTCACTGAATTTTGCACGGAGTACTAGCGGATTAGAGAGGGAAAAGAAGCGGCATACCTTCTCTTTGATGCCCCCATGACGACTTATCACCTGCTTCCTCAAGGCTTCGCACTCGAATTCATCAAGCACGTCCTCTGCATCGTACAAGACATCTCGAAGCCGATCTAACCACACTTGCAGACGGTGGTTCTTCGCCTACTGCTCCTCCGCATCTAACAGGACTGCATTGATGGCAGTCAACGTCTCTCTGAGCTCGCTAATCTGCTTCTCGACACCATAAATGGCGACGGCTTCTTGGAGGACCAGGGAGGCAATCTTCCCAAGCACCCCCTCCGCGATTCCGGAAAGGAGTGATTCTGCCATAGAGAGAGAGAGAGAGAGAGAGAGAGAATGGGCTAAAAAGGTGAAGGAAATTGATTTTTGGCTATTTGGCTTGGGAATTTGATGGTCTAAACACAAGTGTCTCGATGCCTCCGTTTCATATATAATACCATGTATCCCATATGTAATGGACGACTCCACGTCAATGATGGGGGCCCACCAAGAGGACTGCAAACAGTAAATATTGCTCGAGGTTGGTCTAGTTATGCGAGCAAACAAATTATAACAGCTGCGTAATTCCCGCCCCATCTAAAGTTTTAATTGATTTTTCAAGCATTAGTCATTAACATGATACCAAAATAAACAAAAAAAGAAGTATCGTTATCATTAATGAAATGTTAAAATTAGGAAACACTGGTTGAAAACTTCGGACTTTAGGCACAGGTCCAATAATTATTTGTGGAGTTCGGATAGGCCATATTGGTTGTCTTTTCCAATTTTAGAGAGAGAGAGAGAGAGAGAGAGAGAGAGAGAGAGTCCAACGATTTTTTCCCCGCCCCCCCATTATCAGATGTTGGGTCGGCCACTTCATGTTCATCTCTTCCTGAAGAAAAAGGCAATATAAAAAAGACGATTTGATTATGTTCAAGAAGAGTATTGCTTCTTGCTAGTCCGGTTTCATACTGAGGCTATAGCATGAAAATTATTTTAAGGACCTCCGGATTAATTAATCATGTGTAATTTCTCGTACTTTGGTTTTTCTCTTAGATCATTTGACACTTTCTATTCATCCGAACTTGATTACTCAATTATATTCGTGCGGGGAATCAAAGTCCCACTTTCTCATTTGAAAATTTCTAATTCAAACTAAAATTTGAGGCATAATTATTTTTTTGAAGCTCTTCCTCCACGGTGTGATTCCTTATAGTCTGGTCCATGTACCTTGATACTTTCTGTGATTTGATTCTTTATCTATCTTCAAAAGTAATAGTATAAAACTACTTATGGGAATTATAGGTTAGAATCATAACAAGTGCATCTAGCAAGGAGCTTTTCGAGTATGGATTGGGTCCATGTTTGACCCACTCAAATTTGATCAGATACGCAGGTTTGACATGTCTCGACGATTAAGCTCAAATATTCACATACATATAGTGGCATCTCCTTAGTTTCTCCATCAGAAATTTAGCTAGGGAGCTCCGCAATAATAGGATTGAATTGTAATATCGAAATTAAATGGAGACCTCTTTTTTAACATTCCTTTTACCAGATCAAGTGTCAAGAGTCTCATAGTCGACCAATTCTCGGGGAAGCTCGACCTCATGGGCTTGAGAGAAATAAGCAAGCACCTTAACACAAAATTATGTACAACCTACACGAAGATATTTCTCCCATATAAGATGAACGGTTGCATGTCAATGATGGTGACAACCCTAATATAATCCTTCCTAAGTTGCTAATTGTTTTGGTGTCAAGAGATATGGACAAGAATGTCTAAGCAAGGATGTCTGTCTACATTTCGGATTAACATTAATAGCATATAAAATGAACGACTCCACGTCAATGACGGTAAAAACCCGAATATAATACTTGCTAGGTTGCTAATAATTCTTAATCAAGGGATATGGACAAGAATGTCCGAGCAAGAATATCTCAATGTCTACATTTCACATTGATATTGATCCCCCATAAAAATATACGATTCCACATCACTGACAGTAACGACCCGTATATAATACTCTGTAGGTTGCTAATAATTCTCAATAAAAGGATATGGACAAGAATGTCCGAGCAAGAATCTCTCACTGTCTACATTTCACATTGACATTGATCCCATATGAAATGAATAATATAATACCTGGTAGATTGCTAATTATTCTCGATCTAATAAATATGGACAAGGATGTCTACATTTCATATTGACATTGATCCCATATCAAATGAATGATTTCTCGTCAACGACGGTAACAACCTGAATATGATTGGCAGTGTCAAATAAAAAACCCAGCCGGTTGCTAATTATTTTCAATTGATGGATATTATATACTGACAACAGTCAAAATATGTATATAATAGATTGCTAATAGAAAGAATCTAGCAATAAGCAAAAGACAAATTACCCAAGCTACAAAATCAAGAAATCGAAGATTGCCTTGCCATTGAATAAAAAGAATCACTAGTAAAGGTTTAGATGTTGATGTAAAGCAGCAGCAAGAACTACAATGTTTGCTTGGCTAAGAAAAATTCAGAATAAACAGAGCAACATCAAGAGAAACGAGGGCAAGCTCTCCAAACATTCATTTTACATGCTTGGCCTTCTTAATCAAGACATGGATGGCCAAGTGAAGTGGGAGAACGGTATCAAACACTTATCTGAAAAAAAAAAAAAAAAAAAAAAATTCACGCAGATAAGATAAATGAATCCCCCTCACTCGAATAGTATCGACTGCAGCGATCATCTTCTCTGGATATGCAGGATCTGGGCACCCAACGATGTTGCTGTCCATCTGCCAATGGGTATGACAGGTCGTAGCTAGTTAGGGCAACAAATAAAAACCAACCGAAATGGAAAATCATACACATAGCGATCCAACCGTCAGAGACTCCTACATACATTCGACATGTATCAGTCTTTTTTCTGCGCGTACCGTTTTGGCTCCGGCCTGGTCGTTCAAGAACGAATTCGTTAATGGCAAAGCACTGATCGAAAACGTGTGGGACAATACTATCTACAATCCAATGATAATAAAAAAACCGCTTGATTTCCGTTGTTGACACAACCCCTCATTCCCTTTAAGCTTGAGTACATTAACTATCCACTTGGAGATGAGCTTCCGAGAGAGCCAACCGAGGAGGGCATCCATCAAACTACACGACCAACATCACCTCCGTTAGATTCTCCGAATGTGGTTGCTCGGGGATGAGTCCTGAAGGTATCTTGTTGAACAGAAGATGAGCTGTCTTGTTCTACTTCTATTTGTTCTACTATCTACGAGGAGAATGTCATGGCCCGTGATGTTATAGGGGCGGCATTTTAGTGAATACCAGTAGCTAGCGATGATTTTCGTGCAATGCACGGGATGATTAACTGATCTCGGAGATAATCATAAGATCAATTGTACAAAACAATTTATGTGAGTCAACTAAACATGCGTGAAACTCCATGAGTTGATTTACAGACAATTTCGAATGTCCTGATGCCTCCGTTTCATATATAATAGCATGTATCCTATACGTAATGGACGACTCCCCGTCAATGATGGGGGCCCACCAAGAGCAGTGCAAGCAGTAGATATTGCTCAATGTTGGTCTAGCCATGGGAGCAAACAATATATTACAGCCGCGTAATTCCCGCCCCATCTATTTCCATTTTTATTGGACTTTTCAGGTAAAGTCTTGATTGATTTTCCAAGCATTAGTCATTAACATGATACCAAAATAAACAAAATAAGAAGAATCGTTATCATTAATGAAATGTAAAATTGGGAAACATTGGTTGAAAACTTTGGACTTCAGGGCACCGGTTCAACAATTATTTGTGGAGTGCGGATGGGCCCCACATGAAAATGGTTAACACTTGCACAGTTGCATGTACGGCGTACGCTCGTCGAGAGCAAAAGTTGGTAGGGCCATCTATTAGCACAATGATTTTGTCCTTTGCTCGTTGTGCTTTCCAATTATCGAGAGAGAGGGAGAGAGCCCGACGTCTTTTCCCCGTCCCCCCACGATCAGATGTTGGGTCGGCCACTTCATGGTCATCTCATCCTGTTTGTTCATTTGATTTAGAAAAAATGCAATAAAAAAAAAAACACGATTTGATCATGTTTAAGAAGAAAATTGCCACTTGCTAATCCCGTTTCTTATTGAGGCTATGGTATGAAATTTACATTTCAAGGACCTTTGGATTAATTAAAGACGTGCGATTTCTTTTTACTTTGATTTTTCTCTTAGATCATTTCACACTTTATAATTATTCAAACTTGATTAGTAACTAAAGAATCAAACTTCTACTTTCTTGCTTGAATTTTTCTAATTCAAACTAAAAGTCGAGGCATAATTTTTTTTTTAAGCTCTTTCTTTGTGGCGTGATTCTGGCGTGATTCTTTGGGCTCAAGTGCATGTCCTTTGATACTATGCATTGATTGTTTATTTATCTTCAAAAGTAACAAAATGAAACTACTAATGGAAATTATGGGTTATAATCATGGCAAATATGTCCAGCAGAGAGCTATTAGAGTATGAGTTGTTAAAATTGTATTGCATAAAACATGAGTTAATTTACGTTGGGTCTATTTCTAACCTGCCCAAAGATTGAATTGATTAAACACGTTCGACAGGTCTAGATTGACTAAGCTCAAGTATTCACATACATATAGTAGCAGCTCCTCGGTTTTTACATTAAAAATCTATCAGGGAGCTCCACAATAATGGGATTGGATTGCAATATCGAAGTTAAACAGAGACCTCTTTTTTAATGTTCTTTATACCAGATCAAGCGTTAGACTTTCGTGGTCGACTAATTTTTGAAGAAGCTCGACCTCATTGGACTTGAGAAACATGAGCAAGCACCTGAACACAAAATTATGTACAGCCTATAGTACGGAAAAGATAGACACCAACAAAATCGTTGACAGCATCAAAAAACAAGCTTGAGGATCAAGCATCACTGTACATTATACAATGGAGCGATTACTTATGTAAAACATCATTGGAAAGTCTCTTAAGGCAGTAGACCAGAAATATCGGGGACTAACCTAAAGTGAACATCATTTCCATAGTGCACAAAAGAAACAGTTCCACAGCAATATCGCAAAGTGTTGGCATAATTATTCATTTATTAGACATGTAACGCATTGCCAAGACAACAGTGCAAAAAATCAAAACCTCAACTTAATCGCGCTTGAAGTTACTATACATCGTGTGATTCACTCCCTGACCTTCGAAAGTAGTCATCTGGAAAACAATAATGAATGATAACCAAGAGAGTTCTAAGGAGGGGAGGAGACATTTTTCCATCAATATAATGTTCCTAATTCTAACTACCGCAAGAGTTCAACTAGGAACTTCCAGATAATTGTAGTTTTTAGAAATTCTAGGAAAATTTGGAAAGAAAAAATTGATCAATAATTTAACACCTACGAACTGTTTTTTTTTTTTCCTTTTGTTTTTTATGGGGTTTTCGGGGGCGGTTGATTGATGAAACTACATAATCAGTCATAAAAGGCAAAGACATAAATTAAAGTAACTTTAATTTACCGATTTGGTGGTCATTTCTGCCTTTCCCACGGCTTTCCATTCACTTCAGGCCCACCACGTAACACGCGCTGGTACGAGACGCATCCCACTCACTACATGATGCTTCTCCGAAAATATACTCCGGTGGTGGAACTGCTTTCGCGAATTCCCACCGAATTAGACAGCGACCCGATAATTATTGGCCATGATCCAAGGTATCTAATTGACTGGCTGTTTATCTGATTGGGCCTTGATTGATTCCGTATCTCAAGACTTTTTCAAAAGTTTTCTTTTGATCAAAATCATCGGCAATGCATTCCTTTTTTTTTTTTTTTGGTTTAAGCATTCCCTTTTTTTTTTATGTAAAAATATAAAGACAGCTTCACGCCGAGATCTTCTTCTTTAAAAAATACAGTTCGCAATGTATACCTAGGTTTAGCACCTTCAATACTATCATTACATGAAGAAAATAATAATGGGATACCACGGGGAAGTCATCAAAACACATACTGAGCATCCTGTTGGCTGGGTTGATAATGATGGTCTTACTAGTTTTCAACTGCCAGTAGATTTATTCACCATAGTGAGCAAAAAGAAAAAAAAAAGGTAATAAAGGTGATTGAAAAAATACGCTTGACAAGGCGTAAAGAGATTTCCATGTTAGATCGGGAGAGAAAAAGCAAAATATCAAAGCCTTCAAAAGAAAAGCAGAGCAAAGTAAGCTCATAGTTTCTTGAAACTAAGAGCTTATGAGAGGATTGTCGACATTGAAGAGTTTCGAAATGATGGTAGGTTTAGGTTGTCCAATTTGGGCAGTTGTAGTGTAGTCATCAAATTGATTTAGGAGATGCTCAACTTATGATTGAGGAACTATAGCTGACATACTCAAGGGTTCAAACAAATGTACTTTTGGGAATCCGGAAACTGACGAAGGCTTTTAGCAGATAACAAATGAACTGAAGATAGCCAATTTGCACAGGCCCGCAACTGACGAATGGCGCCATCTTTGATTTAGATAAATTTCGGCAAATGCCTGGTCAAGTGCAGTCTGCGTCGTCTCTGACGCCTGGCTCTGCTGACCTCCTCCTTGAACATTCCTCGTGGCTTGTGAACAGTACATGATCTTTTGCCGTCTCATTTGGAAACAATCTATCCACGCGGCAAAGCAGTGAACGAAGCACCTTTGAGTTGATAGCTTCTGCAGTTAACTCGTTTTAGAGTTTTCTTAGTGACAGAGAGAAATGAAATGCTGCATGGTGTTTCACCTTGTGCCAGTCTCTAGACGTGGTTTGATTTGTTTTCCGTGGAAGAATGCATGTGCCACGCTCAAGAAGAGCTAGACTTTCGAAACTGCAGGATCAAAGTAGCCTGATTTGAGTTTACCCCTTTTTTAAGAGGAAGGAGATGACTGTGGTTCTGCACCAATAGCTATTCCCAGGCTTATTTCTTAGTCCAATTCAGTTTCATCCATACTACCAATTAGTGAAATGACCAAATTTCTATTTCCGAGGAAACCTGTAAAATAGTTACTTCGCTGTTACCATTCAAATCCATAAATTTCGATTTCAAAGATAAATTTGCTAGAGATTTAACATCTTATCCATTCACCCCATCTATATGCTCCATCATTCAGAAATACGATGACATGTTGGAATGATAACAAGATGACTAGATTTGAAGACCCCCGTTAGGTGCGGGGATCTAAATCACTCGTCACCGACAGTAATGTTGTGTGCCGAGAAATGAGTGAAAGTCACAAAAGTAAATTTGAGGACGTTTAAAAATAGAGAAGTCGCCATCTGCACGTCCTTGGAGACCGGAAAAGTCCGGTGAGGGCAGTGAGGGTCTCGTGGGCGAAGGTGCTAAGGAGGCTAAAGGAGAGTTCAGTTGCACTTCAGCAACCTCTTCTGTGGCAACTAACTGGAGAGATCCAGCGGCGATGGTGAATGAGCCCGTGCGAATGGGGTCGGAGGACATGGGTTGTCTTCAATGTAAAGGAAGAAGAGGGGCAGAAAAGAACAAAAACAAGTAACTTGATTTTTCTTTTTTTAACTTTAGGAATCATATATTTTATTTAGATTTTCTTTTTTTATAAAATTGCCAACTTCCTGATTGTCAAAAAAATTACTTGCTAATCGGCCGATAAGGTCAAGCCCTTATTTAAAAATGATTTGTTGACTTCAAACTTTTATATAAAATAAAATTCAATCTAAACAATTTTTTGAGAAATTTCTCCTTTAAATTCTTATTTGAAATTTTCCCTCCTATTTATTCTTTTCAAGTACAACTTTCTTCCAAATTATTTTGTTTACGGTTTAACCTAAAACGCGTGTCCCTATTGATTTAACTCTCTTGAAAGTTACAATGGGTGGAAACTTACGTACACTCTAGCTAGATTGTACACTACGCATACGTCAGGGAACATCAGTGAAGATCATTCCTCACTTTTCTTTCTTCTTTCGGTGCGCATTCCTAGTTTCCATTAATCCTGACAATGTAAATATTGTTGATAATGATTATCCACGACAAACGCATGGTTGATTATTGGCCTATTTTCCATGATTGAACAAGACGTGATACGAAATTACTTCACTTTGGCTGATATAGTGATCCGGTTATTATTAACCATCCTATGTAACATATCGCCGCGTAGTAATTTGGGTAATTTTCCTGAGAGAGGGAATGGGCTATGAAGGTGGAGGAAATTGATTCTTGCCTATTTGGCTTGAGGATTTGATGGTATTTACAAGAATGTCTCGATATCTACGTTTCTCCTATGCATAATGAACGAGCCCACATCGATGATGGTGCCCCATCATTAGAAGTGCAAGCAATAGAAACAAAGGAAGCAAAATCAATAATGAAAAAAACTAAACACGATGCCAAGCAAAAAGAAGGATCATAGTCATTAAAAAAAATATTAAATTAGGACGCAATGGTCGAAAAAATTTGGACTTTAGGCACAGGTCCAATAATTATTCCTGGAATTTGGATGGGCCCCAGATGGAAATGGTTTCACTGCATACGCGCTCATCAAGAACAAAAGTTGGTAGGGCGTCTATTAGCACAATAATGTTGTCCTGTGCTCTTTTTTGCGCTAAAGTTTTGCCTATAGTCAAACAAGTAATGTATATATAATTCCTTTTCACCTTTATCGCTTTGTGGTGTCCAATTCGAGAGAGAGAGCCCTGACGTTTTTTCCAAACCCCCCCACTATCAAATGTTGGGTCGGCCATTTCATCCTGTTCGTTCATTCGATTAGAAAAGGCAATGTAAAAACAAATATTTTTTCCTGTTCAAGAAGAAAATTGCCACTTGCTCATCCATTTTCATACTGAGGTTCTAGCATGAAATTTAGGTTTCAGGGCCTCTAGATTATTTAATCATGTGTACTTTCTTATACTTTGGTTTGTCTTTTAGATCAGTTGACACTCTGTACTCATTCGAACTTGATTACTAACTAATATTCGTGCGGGGATTTAAACTCCCATTTTCTTGTTCAAAATTTTCTTGCTGAAACTAAAATTTGAGGCATAATTATTTTTTGAAGCTCTTTCTCAGTGGCATGATTCTTTTGTAGTCTGGTGCAGCTTCCTTGATATTATAATGATTTGATTATTTTATCTATTTTCAAAACACTACTATGAAACTATTTATGCAAATAATGGGTTGAACCATGGCAAGTGCCCTTGCACCCTTTCCTTACTATGTGAAGGTAGACACGTGAGACGAGGTTGCATACTTTCCTGTGTAATCGTGTGATGTTTGGTATGTGAGTTCTAATTGACATGTTACAGGAAAATATGATTGAGAAGATAAATCTGAAATTCAAAGCAGAATGAGTATAATATCGTTTTTATTTGTGATCGTTACATATATTATTTTAATTTAATTTGTGTCTATTATTATTTTTAAATATCTTTTTTAGTTCTATTATGGTGGCTAATATTTTAAGGCTGTTGCTTACTAATCCCCATTTTAGAAAACAAGCCCAAGATGTCCCATCTCTTTCTTCCAAGTGTTTAACACAATATGAACAAATTGTAAAAAGTGGCAAAAGAGCGTTTCGGCTTGAGAAAGATGAGCCCTCATGCACTCTTGCACCAAAACTAAAGCAATGATCATGCTCGGACGAGTTTTACAGATCACGGTATTTCCTGGATTCTTTTCGTTTTTTTCCTCTTCCTCTTTAAAACAAATAGACAAGCGATGGAAACTTCGTCCACCTAATCAAAATTATTGATGTTCATTTTCCTTAGTACTCACTACCATATATTGAATCTTTTGATGAAGTAAACAACTTTTGATGGGATAATGGAGCAAGAAGGAAGTTATTTTAAGAGAAGGAGACATGTGGGATCGAAAATTGGAAATAAGTGGAGAGATTTTTGGGCATTTTATTCAAGGAAGTAGTACAAAATCGTGTTCTACCTTGCTCGACCCCGTTTAGTTGGCAAGCCCAAGATGTCCCATCTCTTTTTTAGCATCCAACGAAGAAGGCCGGGGAAATGCTTCAAGAGATAAAGTGGAAATGAAGACTCGTCATCCATCGACCAGATTGGATCAGATTTCGAGCTAGTAATCTCCAAAATGTAAATTGCTTCTTATCAGAGACTCATCCGCGCACGGCATGGGGTCATAGCTGCACGGAGATTTCTTTATCTGAATCAAGCATCTCATGATGAGCGGTAGGAGATATATGGCATATCACGATGCAGTTGAGATTGAATAAAATCGATATCGCACGTAATAATCATTCGGCCGAACAGCTCCGGCCATCGAGTTCAATCACCGGGAGGTGAGCGATCTTGGGCCACTCCTCGCCAGCTTCAGGCTGACGCCGCCGGCTCAATTCCCCACATCCTACGCCAAATTTTCTGATTAAAGTGAGGTGACACACTCCCTGCGGTATGAATGAGAATTTCCAATAATAAAACAAAAATATCTGCACCGTGCTCATTGCCGTTGCTGCCGTCGTAGCTGCCGCCACCACTGCTGCAGCCACTGCCACCGCCACTGCCGCCACCATTGCCATTGTCACTGCTTCTCCTCTTTTGCACGACTGAGCACTACGACAAATGTCTCTGTCAACCATCTGGTGTTCGATGGTTGTAATCTCATGGAATGTGATAACTTGGAATGGAAATCCCTTGATGGATTCCTTGTCCATTGAACTAAACGAGGCGTTAATGCTTGAATTTACTGTCAAATGCTCACTCCATCCCACTGATAAAGCAAGAGTGTACACTAGATCGTGCATTTTGAATAGCAAAGATTTGACGAACTCCTCAGCTTCTTTTTGACATGATCTTTGCCAACTGCATCTGGTGCTTGGTTTTCGCTCGACACGTGTTCAGAAGATTGCTCAAAAGAGAGCAGCTGTGTCAATAATCTTGGGAAAGATGAATCAAAATGCAAAACGTCTTTTCATTTGGTGCGGCAAATTGTTGACACTAGGTTGAGTGCAGGAAGGATGTCCTTTTGTCTACGTACCGATTTCCACGCAGTGCTATTGTCTCGTATCGATGCTTTTAGCACGAAGTTAGCCCCCAAGAGATTTCACAGCTAGAGGAACTTCCTTGCATTTGTTGACGATTTTGACTACGATTGACCAACGTTCATTTTCTCGCTTGCGGTCAAATGCCCATCTGCTGAAAAGCAAGAGAGTGTCCTCAGAAGAAGGGCCTTTAGCTTGAAGGCCAACACAAATACCATCAGATGAGCGATTTCGTGACTGCAAGTGGTTGCAACTAGAAAACTTCCCTTAGCGCCTTCCATGAGCAAATCTCTCATCTCATTCCACGTGCTACGAGGGCAAATGCTGCCCTATACATCATCTAGCACAAGGAAAAGTTTCTCGCTGTTCACCGAGAATCTTAAATGGGTCTGCAATTGCTCAATGTTCGAGGTATCGGCTGAACTCTGACCAAGCCTTGACTAATAGCGTTTCTCAAGGCTTTTGCAAGAGTTTTCTTTTACATCAAAATCATCGGAAAATGCATTTCCATATTTCGGAATGCAGACTCTTATGACTCTTTTGTTGTTGTCCATTAACTTAGCAAGCACGGCTTTTGCCTTGACATCCCATCCCCATTATGGGAGGGCATGCCATACAAGCGGGCTCAGTACCTCTGCTATGTCGAAAAGTATCATTTGGTCAATTTTTTCACTTGCCATTGGAAAAACAGCAGGGGGTATCGAGAGATCTCATGAACCGCAGATGACGAATGCCAACGTGGTCTTGTATTTGGTAGGTGATACATAATAGCTATAGTAAAAACGTTCCAGATCATTCTATTTTATAAGCAATTGACAGAATATTAAGGTTTTAATATGGTGTGAGTCGACCATCGGGTCTTCCAGTTCATATATGTTAATGGCCATCTTTTTGTTTCCTACTCTCAGGCCGAAAAATGATTTCAGCTTCGAAAGATCCCAACTTGGCTAAAATTAAGGACTGAACCCCTCAACCTCACTCTCTAGTGTAGTTATCAAATCGGATAAGGAGTTGTTGAACTTATGAGGGACTGCATATATAATCACGAGTTCAAACCAACGTACTTGGGAGACTACCACTGACAAAGTGCTTTGAGCAGATAACATAAACTTTATACTGTTCATGCAATTAACCTTTGTGCATTAATTTCTCATAAGATCCAATCTTAACAGAAAAAGAAAAAGAAAATATTCGTCCTATTTAGATGTGAAGTATAACAAATTAAAAATTGGAAAATCAATGCGGTTTTCCAAATGCATTGTTTTGAGAAAACTCTTTAATGGTCTAGAGGAAAATAATAAAAGATCGAGTAACTAACTCTGATTTACCAAAAATAAGATTCAATGATGTGTCATGATCTAACACGCTATCCATGAATGAAGATAAATAGTTTTCTAAGGAAATTCAAATATAGATGATACTCTGGTTGGTCTTATACAATACAAATAATGTATTTTCTCCATTGAGAAATTTTACAAAACACAAGCAAATCATAAAGAACAATACTCATTCAAGGAAAGAAAAGAGTAAAATATCAACGGCCATAGTTCATCCCTGAAAATGAAGGAGATTGCCAAATAATTAGCTAATTGCACGTCCAATTCTTTGCAGAGATCAACATGACATGGCAAATAGACATGGGAGTTCACCTGCGTTCACAAGAGGAAAAACTAAAAGGAAATAAGTGTTGAGTATTTATAACATAGTATTATGGCAATTATTGTGGTGTCATCCGAATTTGATATTCTTAGATACTCTATATACCAAGATACTTCTCATTTGTTCAGCAAAATCAAATTTTTATATGGGTGTCCAAATTCTTTCAATAAAACCAACATAGACAATATGTTGGGACATCCAATCAAGCGAATTAATTTGACATCTGTGTGATTGTGTAACCATTCAGGTACATATGTCAAGTTTGGGCAATCATCGACAAAAAAAGGTCTCCAAAATGCAATCCGATCCTTCAAGACATTGGAGTAGCTCCATTACTTGTTCAAACCTTTGAATTACTTGTGCGTGAAGATTCAACAAAAAATTGGACCTACTCTTCCGGGTCAACATGAGCTGGCATTTAGTAATTGTCAAGCACTCTAAGGCAATTAATTCCCTAGAAGGCACATATATTGGTCTCCCACAATCCAAAATTTCCAACTTTTGAAGGTGAGTTAGTTGACAAGTACCTTCAAACAAAACTTCGAGATTTTCACATACTTCGAGTCCCAAAAAGTACAAATTTTCAAGGTATTACATTCCATTTTGTTGCAAACTCTTCTGCTTTGTTGTTATGTATAGATATCTAAGAATGATAAGCTTTTTCATATTTTTGAGCAAATGGCCTAGCTCTGAGCAACCAACTAGAGATAAGTATAGCAAACTCTACAGCTCACAAATGGTATTTGGAAGCTTCTTCAATTGCTTATTATACTGGGGAGAACATTCGCAATTGCTTCAAGTTGCATATGGAACTTGGAAGATCCTTAAAACTACCAAATGACAAATCTAGATACCTTAGGGAGTTACACTTTGAGATGCAAATTTTTGATAACTCTTTCATAATAACTCCATCAACAACTTTAAATTGAAATTTGATTGCATGCAACCTCTTTGAAGTTGGATTTTTCAAGTGGAACCCCACTGAAATTTGAGATTCCCTTTAATGAGCTGCTTGAGAGCAAAACGTACCGAATTCCTTGTGAAATCTCTGCAATATCTAAGCCAACAATAGAACAATCATTTTGTGCCACACTCATTGGCAGAGAATGGACCAGATCATGCACTTTAAACGCTAAGATTGTTTCATGCGCCTCAGCTTCTTGGATTAATGATCTTGTTCACAACTCTTTGATGTACTCAACACCGACATCTTCCAATGCTAGCTTGTTCCTTGTTGAACTAATAAGGCCAAAAGCCATCCATAAATCAGCAAAATTAGTCCTCTTGATTTTATGTCCTCTAGGGTAAAGTGGTAAAATAGAAAAACATCATTTTAAGCAGGATGGTTAATGGTCATAGCTAAGCTTAAGTGCCGGCAAAATGTCCTTTTTCGCTTCCACTAGCTCCATGTTTCATTATCCCTTATATGTTTCTAATATCGTTCTTCGTCCTTTGTATAATGTAGACTCCCCAAAGTTTTCTCAAGGAGAGGCACTCCTCGAGATTTTTTAACAATTTCATTTCCAATTTCAAGGAGTTTAGGATAAAGCTCCTTTTCCTTTTTGTCGTATGCCCATTTTTGAACAAGGCCATAGAGACTTCTTGTAAAGACCTTTCGGATTATGCGCCAAATGGGTACCCATTATAGAAACAACTTCAAAATCACATGTTGTCAAAATGATCTTGCTTTCACAGCTCCTACACTAAGCAAAGCCTCAATTCATTCCATTTATAGTGACCGTTACTCCATACATCATCTAAGACTAGTAGATATTTCGTCTTTGATGGTGTTTTGCAAATGAGTTCGCAGCTCCTGAATATCAAAGTTGCCCAAACTTTGACCTGTTGCATCTTCAATGATTCCATCAATAGTTTTCTTTAAATCGAAGTCCTCAAGCACACACGCCCATATTCATAACTCAAATTGCTCTCACATTTTCATCATTGTAGACTAATTTAGCCACAATCGTCTTGCCCAAACCTCCTTATTCCAACAATGGGAATGACTGAGAGATTTTTGTCATTTGCTAGCTACAACAAAAACTCGATTATCTTTTTCCTATCAAGATCTTTTATGAAGACATCTAACTTGTTTATGAATGAGTAAGTGATCTCTCATGATTGCATATGTGGCACACCATTGTTAACACTCCGCACATTAAGACCAAATTGGTCTTTATCGATAGAAATTATGGGTAGTCTCTCCCTTATCTCCTTGATTTTATGACTGATTTTCACACAGAACATGATTGGATTAGAGAGGCAAAAGAAGTGGCGTACCTTCCCGTAGATGACCCCATAGCAACTTAACACTTGCTTTCTTAAAGCTTCACACTTGAGCTCATCGAGTACGTCTTCCGCATCATGAAATACACCTTGAAGCCAATCTAACCACACTTGCAGATGGTGGTTCTTCGCTTGCTACTCCTCTGCACCTAACAACACTGCCTTAATGGCATTTCAACGTCTCTCTGAGCCCGTTGATCTGGTTCTTCAAGCCATAAATCGCCATGGCTCGTTGGAGGGTGCGCGAGCAACCCCTCTGCGATGCTAAAAAGGAGTGATTCCGCCATGGGTTTCCGAGGAGGGAATGGGCTAAAAGGGGGGGGATTGATCCTGGCTGTTTAGGCTACGTTTGGCAATTTGCCAAATAGTAACAATTTTTGTTCTTTTTTTTTTTCATTAATAGATTTGGAATAGAAATTCGTTTGATAAAATTTTTATTCCCAGAAATAAATTTATATGTATTTTTTGTTCTTGAAAGTAGATTTGAAACATAATCGAGAAGTAAAAAAAGTTGATAATTTGTTTCCAGGAACAATTCCGAATCAAACCAACCCAATTTTTCTATTTTCTCTTATTTCTTCTTGTTCTTCTTCCCTTTCTCTTCTTCTTCAACTGCCGCTGTTGCTGCCACCGCCGTCGTCCACCTCCACTAGTCGCCGGCAAACTAGCCGAGGCACACCCAACCATTGGCAAAGCCAAGCATCACCAAAAGATGACCAAGCAAGCCTTGCCCAAACCTCCCCCAAGCCATCAGCGAGCCTCGCTTGACCGGGCGAGGGTCGGCCAAGCCATGGCTGGGCAAGGCTCGACTTCACCTAAATCTAGCAAAGCCGAGCTCACCTAGCCACTAACGGGGCGAGCTTGACCTCGCCAGATTTGGGCAAGGCTGCTCGCCCAACCAAGGCTCGGCCAACGAAGCGTGATCTCGCCAAGGGCTGGCAATTATCTAGCGAGGTCGCGGGTCTTCCCAAGGCCGACGACCAGCAACCCTTGAAGAAGAAGAAGAGAAAGAAAAGAAAATAAGAAAATAAGAAATAAAATTATTTAAAAAATTAAAAGAAAATTATTTGGATTAGAAATTTTCAAAACAAAATCAAACGCAATTATTTCGAGAACGAAAATTTTGGACATTCTTAAAACTAGCTTAAAATGTTAAAAAATTATTTTTAGAAACAAAATAAAAAATAATAATTTCTAATCAGAAATTGTTCACATGAGCAGAATGGTTACTAAACGCACCCGTGACTTATAAAATTTGATGGTCTAAACAAGAATGTCTCAATGTCTACGTTTCATATTAACATTAGTCCCATATAAATTGAAGGGTTCCTGGAACGGGACAGTCATTTTGAAAACGACAAAAGAAAGACTTCAAAACATCTCTACAGGACAAAGAAGGCAAACGTCAAAAAAGGCAACGACCCAAATATAATACCGGGTAGGTTGCTAATTATTCATGGTCAACGGATATTATAGATGTTCAACGGTCAAGACTGTGTATCATATATTGCTAATCTTTTATCGCTGATCCAGGTTATTTCGGTAATTACCTGCACCACTTCTCAGCCATCAACCACCCCACCAAAAATAAAAATAAAAACAAAAACTAAGAGAGCCAATGCCCAAAATAAGCGTAAAAAAGAATAGAAAAAGAAAAGACCACCATATTACCATTCTAGCAATTACCTGACCCAAAAACAAATTAAATCTAGCATTCATCTGGCAACTGATAAATTGCCCAAACTACAAAATCGAGAAATCCTGGACATTGAGGGGAAAAACACTAATAAAGGTTTCGATGTTGATGTAAAGCAGCTGCAAGAATTATATCGTTTGCTTGGCTTCGAAAAATTCAGAATCAAGAAAGCAATATAAATGCTCTGCCTCTTTCGTGAAAAATGAATAATTCAAAAAAGCTCCTCCTAGAAATAACCACTCAGATTACTTACAAAATAAATAAATAAATAATATATATATATATATATATATATTTTCATCGTTCATAAAAATGTTTATATATGAAACTATGTGGATGGAGATGTGAAGGCGCGGTCTCGTGGCAGCAATGGTCGGGTGGCAACGTGGTGGCGGGTGAGCGGCAGATCTATGAGGCTCGAGTCAGGATGTGAAGATGATTATAGGAAAAGAGTGCACGTCTAGCATTGCTGCTTTTCAATTCCATTTTTTGGTTTAGGGGCAGAATGTTTAGGGCTTAGGGTTTGTTCTGATTTACATTATTGCTCGTGCAAAAGAACTAGATTTCAACTGGCTACTAAGGGCGCGCATGACAACCATTCTGTCCGAAATAGTTTCGGAATAGAAATAAATTTTTCTATTTCTATTTCTGACGAGTTTCTAAGAAAAAAATCTGTTTGATAACGATACAAAATTTCTGTTTTAGAAATAGAAATTCGTTTGATAACAGTATAAAATTTCTATTTCTTAAAAAAAAATTCTCTTTTTTTTTTGGAGCAAATAAGATGTCAATTCTTGCAAAACCAATTGACCCAAATACAAAGTAAGAGTTTTTTTTTATTTATTTATAGTAAAGTCTCCCTTTTCTAAAAAAAAAAATACAAAGTGAAGTTGTTATATCAAATTTTCTAAATTTTCACACAAAATTCTTTAGCATCCATATAGATGGGCAATTACGGTCAAACAATATACTTATCAATAGTCTCTATACAATAGAAAAAAGAAATCAATATGCATTACTTTTGAGCATGATAGAATGTTCCCAAAACTCTAGTAAAATGAAGGTGGGCAACCATATTCTAATCCCCTTCATGCTAGTATGTCATGTCGATCACCGCCACGGTTTATGATATCGAACAATCGTTTTAGAAAGAAACACAAAGAAGTGTATTGGACAATTTGTGGCAAATTTTATGGCGAATTTTACGAAGTGTAATAGAGCTTGTCATAAATGACCATTACAAATAAGGAAATCCTCAAGTAGAATATCACATTACAAGAATTGAGATAGGAATCATCAAATATAGTATCACATTACAAAAGCAAAGATTGGGAATCCCCAAATACAAAATAATAGAAATACATTACAAAAGTTGAAAACACGATCTCATGGAATCTCCGGCATATTATGATCTCTTGCCATCTTATTGGTAATACTTTTTCTAAGCATATTCATCTTAGTAGAAAATTTCATGGAAAAATTATTTCGATTTCTACTCCGGAAATAGAGAAGTAGAAAATTTCTATTTCGATTTGATCAAAATCTATTTCTCGAACAAAATCCATTCCGAAAATAGAAAAACGGAATAGGTTTATCAAACGGATTTCTATTTCAAACAGTCCTGGAATAGAAAAATTGTTTCTGAAACAGAAATTATGGTTTGTCATGCACCTAAGGAACCGACCAAAAAAAAGAAATTGGTTACTAAGGCCATGTTTGGTAACCGACCAAATAGTGAAAATTCATATTCTTTTGTTCCTAGGAGAAGATTTGAAAAAGATTTTCGTTTAGTAAAATTTTAATTTCCCGAAACAAATTTCTAATTTTTTTGTTCCGAAAGTAGATTTGGAACGAAATCGAGAAGTAGATAAAAGTCGATTCTTTATTCCCAAGAACAATTCTAGAATCAAGTCAATCTATTTTTCCTTTTTTCTCTTCTTTCTTCTTGTTCTTCTTCCCTCTCTCTTATTCTTGAAGTGCTCCTTCCGTCGCCATTGCCATCTACCGCCGTTGCCGGCCCCCATTGCCCCACGCCGTCGTCCACCGGCGAGGTCCAGCGAGGCCTCGGTGAGCTCGGCCGGGTGGCCAAGTGGGCCTCGCCCGAGCCTCCCGGTCATCGGCAAGCCTCATCCAACTGCCGGCAAGGCTTGGCCGATGAGGCGTGGCCTCACCGAGGGCCGATGATGCTCGTGAGGACATTGGCCCTCATCTAGCCAGTCGCCAATCATCCCAAGGTCGACGACTGACGGACATTGAAGAAGAAGAAGAGAAAAAAAAAAGAAAAGAAGAAAAAAGAAAAAGGGAAAAAGTAATAAAATTATAGAAAAAATGATTTTGATTAGAAATTTTTAGAATGGTACCAAACGCAATTCTATTTCGAGAATTGAAATTTTGGATAGTTACCAAACGACTTAAAATGCTTAGAAATTGTTCATGGGAACATAATAAAAAAAATCATTTTTTAGCAGAAATTGTTTTCAGGAACAAAAATGTTACCAAACGTACCTTAATTCTTCGACCGTCAACTCGATTCGCAACATGACAACCTATGCATCAAAAGCCAGTTTTGTGAGAACAAGCCCACAAGGCCTAGCCCATCTCTCTCGTGCGCTCCGGTTCCGCAGCCGCTCATTCTTCCCGTCACCGTCACCTCTGGCGATTCACCGTCGCAGTTCCTCCTCATTGACCACGACTCGGTTCACTTCCTAAAAATCCATGTTGGCTTGTTTTACATGGTATGGTGTTGAGATATGCCTTTTGAGACTGCTGGACGATGGAAAGTCCTTCATGTAAGTTTTCTCAAAAAAGTTCTTTTTTATTTTTTAGGGATATGTGCAACACAAGTCCTAAAACTTATAAGGAAAGTACAATTAAGTCCTAAAACTTATAAAAAGTGCAATTAAGTACTAAAACTTGTCAAATTAGTTCAATTAAGTCCTAAAATTAACACCGTCAAACTCAGTAACGGAAAACGCTGACATGACGCTAACGTGGCATTTTAAATGATTTTTTATTACACGCGTGGCTTTTAACATTATTTTTATTCTTGTTTAAATTAGATTTAAAAATAGAAAAGGAAAAGCTAAATTTATTTCAAAAAAACAAAACTGTGCAAAAAAAAAAAGGCACCGGTGGTGCTTCCGCCATCGCCCATCGCAGGGGGTTGGCTGCGGTCGTCGGCCTAGGCGAGGGTCGGCCACCCCACCAGGTCGGGTGAGGACGCCCAGATCTGGGCACGCCGACCCTCACGGGGCACCAATGACCATCACCCTCCCTGCGGGAGGCCTCACTGGCCCTCACAGGGGCCCGACAACCATCACCCGCCCTAGGTGAGGCCTCGCCAGCACTCGCTTGGGGTCGGCGATGCTCGCCTAGATCTAGGCATCCCCGACGCTGGATCGAGTGGAGTTGTCGGTGGCTGCTAGGTGACGATGGTAGTTTGGTGCAGCGATGGCGTCAGGGGGGTCAACAGTAGGACGTCGGGGAACGGTAGCTGTCCAGCACCGCAAAGGGTCATGGCTGGTTTGTTGGGGATGGCGTCGGGGCTACAGTGGCATGGCTCAATAGCAATCCGGTGCAACAATAGTGACGGAACCCTTGCCCTTCGAAATCCACTCACTCAAATCTGGACAACGTCAGGGTATGGCGTCAAGAGTGCGACGGAGCTTAATCGAAATGCCCAGATCTGGGCGAGCATCGCCGACCCCAGGCGAGGGCCGGTGAGGCCTCCCGTAGGGAGGGCAAGGGTCGCCGACCCCCCATGAAGGCCGATGTGCCCAGATCTAGGCGTCCTCGCCCGACCTAGCGGAGGTGGTCAAGCCTCGCCTGGGGCTGGCAAGGCCTCACCCAGCCTCACCTAGGGCTGGCAACCGTCGTCGGCCCCTCCAGCAATGGGCGGCATTGCGGCGAAAATGCCCGCGATGCCATTTTTTTTTTTTTTTATAACAGTTTTGCTTTTTAAATAAATTTTAGTTTTTCATTTTGAGTTATTAAATCTAATTTTTAAAAATTTTGAATAAAAAATAATTTAAAAAAGCCATGCATAAAATAGAAATTCATTTAAAAAATATGACGTTAGCGTCACGTCGGCATTTTCCGTTAGTAAATGGACGGTGTTAAATTTAGGACTCAATTGAATCAATTTGACAAGTTTTAGGACTTGATTACACTTTTTATAATTTTTAGGACTTGTGTTGCACATATCCCTATTTTTTATGTCCATGCCCCCATCTATATATATATATATATATATATATATATATATATATATATATATATATTGTTGGAATTTATTTATATGCTCATGCTCCTTATTATTGTGTTATTTTTGTACTTTTGCTTTCTATCTTTAATATTTTTACAAAATGGGCATTTTGATAAACAGCATTTTAAGTGTCAACATTAAGGGCCTGTTTGGCAAATTTTGTTTCTATTCCCGGAACAAAATTTTATGTTCTTTGTTTCGGGAAACAAAAAAAAAAACAAAACACGTTTGGTAAAACTTTTGTTTGCAAAAAATAGAAAAAAGTTATTTTTTGTTCTCGAGAACAATTCCGAGAAACAATTTTTCTCTTTCCTCTTTTTTTCTTCTCTTTCTTTTCTTCTTATTCTTCTTCTTTTTAGTCGGTCATCGGCCTTGGCCATGGCCCGTGCCAGCCACTAACTAGACGAGTGCCGACGACCTTGCCGTGAGTGTCGCCGGCCCCGGAGACGCCTAGCCATGGCGAGGCTCGTCGCCGTGGCTAGGTGAGGCCACTGGTGAGGCTCAACCTCACCTAAGCAATGCAAGGTTGGCCTTGCCGTGGCCTAGCAAGGCCGAGCCTCGCGCGTGGCTTGGCAAGGCTTCGGCGAGCTTGCCCAGTCGGTCATCGGCCGCCGCTATGGCCGACGACTGGCCACAAAGAGAAAGAAGGAAAAAAAAAAGAAAAAAAAGAAAAATATAATAAAAATATTGAAAAATTAAAAGAAATAAAAAAATTATACAAGTTTACCAAACGCATTTCTATTCCTAAAGTAGAAATTTTTTGCGTTGCCAAGCACGTTCTTATATTCAAAAAATTTTCTCACGAACATAAACAAAAAAAAAAACTATTTATGTTCAAAAATTGTTCTCCGGAATAGAAACGTTACCAAACGCATCCTAAGTTGCTTGCTTAGTTCTTGAAATGCTTAAGTTCCACACCTAGGATTCAAAAGGTTTAAGATTCCTTGTCTAAGAATTTGAAATGCCCAATCTTAACTTAAGATGCCTAAGATTTCTTGTCTCAAACTTTGAAATGCCTAAGGTTTCTCACCTAGAACTTAAAATGCCTAAGACTACTAATTTTGGAATTTGAAATATCTAAGGTTCCACATCTAGGACTTAGAAACGAAAGCCAACTGCTTAGGGCGTATGATAATGTTTCTCTTCCAAGAAATAATATCTTTACATAAATAATTATTTTCTATTTCTACTCCCTTCAATAATTTTTAAGTAAAAAAATGTTCGGTAATTATATAAAATTTATATTCTTAGAATAGAAAAAGAATAGGAATGTGTTTGGTACAATCCATAAATTTTTTGTATTTTTTTCGTTTTTTTCTTCTTACTCTCCCGCCGTCGCCGCCGTTGCTCGTCGATTGCCAGCTATTTTTCTATTCTTAGAAATAGAAAAATTAGTTAACATTACCAAACAAATTTCTATTCCTTTTTTTTTTGTTCAAGAGAACAAAAGAATAGAAATCTGGAGCAATAAACGTTACTATGCAGATCTTTAAAATCTTTGTACCACTTGACAAGGGCCAACACTTAAGATTAGACCATGCAGTACTTAGGCAAGTGTGTAGAGAGATGTTTTAAGGGAGAAGGTACACTATTGCTTAATTATTGAATGGTAAAACGAGGGGAGAACACTCTGTTTATGCATAGGTTATCTATTTATAACCATTGATTGCTAGTTGATCCAACAAAATCTAATTGCCCCATCTATCAACTTTCCCATCAAATACAAGAGTTATTTAAAATATAAGAATACAATTCCTATATTGCCCTTAAGAGCATTCTAAATTCCTCAGGAAACTCTAGATCATTAGGCTACGTTTAGCGGTTAGGATAAAATTCGAGATGGGATAAATCCTATGTTTTATGCCTATTCCAAACAAAATAAAGGGAGATATAGATTAGATAAAATTATCCTATGGGGAGGTAGGATAAATGTAGATAAGGTTTCTAACATTCATAATAAAAAAGTTATTTTCCTTGAATGATGAACTTTTTAAATTAAAAAAAATTAAAATTATATCTCAATATAAATAATATTTGAATTCTAATATAAAAAATTCAAAAAAAAAATAGCTATTAATTTAATCTTATTTTTATTTATATATTTGAATTTAACTATATTTTATAAAATAATTTCAATATATAAATTTAAATATTTATTTATTTATATTATATATTTTAGGTATTTTAGTATCCTAGATATATTAATACAATCTAGTATTTAATAAAATTTTATTATAGAACGGTGGGAAGGGAAAAAATAAAAAAAAATAATTAATAAAAGAGAGGAAAATAAAATAAAAAACAAACAAAATAAAGTAAGTAAGAGTGACGCAAGAGATAGTTATTTTTCTCAAAGGATAATTTTTTTTAAATTAACAAAGTTAAATTATATCTCAATATAAATAATATTTGAATTCTAATATAAGAAATTCAAAATAAAAAATAACAATTTAGTTATTTTAATTCAATCTTATTTTTATTTTTATATATTCGAATTTAATTATTTTTTATAAAATAATTTCAATATATAAAATAAATAAATATATATTTATTATAATTTGGGTATTTTAGTATTTTTAAATTAACAAAATTAAAGTTATATCTCAATATAAATAATATTTGAATTCTAATATAAGAAATTCAAAATAACATAAAAATAAAATTTTAGTTATTTTAATTTAATCTTATTTTATTTTTATGTAGTCGAATTTAATTATTTTTATAAAATAATTTCAATAAAATGAAGGGAAAATTTCAAAATAGGACCCGAAGTCTTGCCATCTTTTTCTCAAATAAGGTCAAAGTGAACATTATTTCAAATAGAGACGCGGAAGTCTTATCACTTTCTCAAATAAGGCATGAAGTGAATATTGTTTCAATGAAGGCGCAAAGTGATTATGTTTGTTTCAAATAAAGACCCGACTTTTCAGATCAAGGGTACTTTTGTCTTTTGCCATTTTCCGCTTTTTTTCTTTCCTCTTTTATTTTTGGTTCTTCTTCTTCCTCTTCGCCGTGGTCGGTCGACAACCGGTAAGGTGGGGTCCATATTTTGAAAAAACCAAAGTCACTTTAGGTTCTTATTTGAAACAAAGTCCACTTCAGGTCCTTTTTTGAAATTTTCCAGAAAAAAAAGAAAGAAAAAAATGCAGAAAAAGGAAAAAGACAAAAATACCCTTGATCGCCAAAAAGTCAGGTCCTTATTTGAAACAAACATAATCACTTTAGGTCCCATTCAAACAATATCAACTTCGACTTATTTGAGAAAGTGATAAAGACTTTTTTAATCCATATTTGAAACAATGTTTACTTGGACCCTTATTTGAGAAAAAGAGAGTACTTGGTCCCATTTTGAAATTTTCCTAAAATGAATATATCTTTATTATATATTTGGGTATTTTAGTATTTTTAAATTAAAAAAATTAAAATTATATCTCAATATAAATAATATTTGAATTCTAATATAAGAAATTCAAAATAAAAAAATAAAAAAATTTAGTTATTTTAACTTAATCTTATTTTTAATTTATATATTCGAATTTAATTATTTTTTATAAAATAATTTCAATTTATAATTTAAATATATATTTATATTATATTATAGGTATTTTAGTATTTCGTTGTATTAGTACTATCTACTATTTAATAAAATTTCATTAGAGAATGATGGGAGGGGAAAAATAAAAAATAAATTAATTAATAAAAAAGAGGAAAATAAATAAAATAAAGCAAATAAAATAAAGTCGTCAAGAGTGTCATGAGAGATTTTTAGTATCTCTATTTGTAAAATTTTGTGTTCATTTTTACTTATGTGGCGTTTATATCAAATAATATACATGATATAATGTGAATATGTTTAACTTTATTATTGTAATCACTAAACAATATATCAAAATCCTCCGGATTTCATAACCTATCTTATTTAGTCCTATATTGATTGGAAATTTAGACAACCAAATGTAATCTTAAAGGTTTTAGGCTTGCTCAGTTATCCAGGCCATCTCCTTGGCCTATTGAGCCTTGGAGACCTCCAATTCGAGATATGCGAGTGCAATGCGCTATTGTTTTTGCACCAAAAGTAAAACAATGCTCATGCTCGTACTCTAAAAAAGTCACCTTTTTGTAATTTATTCTTTTAATCACATTGAAAATTGTTATAGGATAGGGTGTTTTCTATAATCTCTTTGTTTTTGTCTTTTCCCTTTTTTATACAAATAGACAAGCGATGCAAAAGTTAAGGGTAATACTTGTCCCAAATGATTTAATAAGTTGGGGTCTTTTAATTTAATTTTAAAATATTTAGATGTTAGCTTCATCGATGTCATCAAAATTATGTGCTGTTTTCCTTAGAGCTCACACCATATAGCTGAATCTTTGATTCAGAAGATGACGAAATAACCAACTTCGATGGGGTAATGAAGCAAGAAAGAAATTGCTTTAAGAGAAAGAAACATGGGTTTAAAATTTGAAAATAAGTGGAGATGTTTTTGGGCGATTATTCAAGGAAGTAGTGGAAATTGCAACGGATTTAATTAATCCAACATGTTAGGGTTAATAATAAGCACTAACCCTTGCACATGCTCCCGCTTCGCACCACAACTAAAATAACCACGGTGTTCAAGAAAATAGTGACTATTGTGATTTATTTTTGGCAAAAAGATACCGCTGGTTGTCAAATTTTCTTTTTCGAATTGTTCAATCAAGTTTTTGAACCATTTTTTTTTTTTTTTTGCAATTGGATCCTCAAATCATGCCTTTTTGTTCGACCAAAAACCAAGTCGTTGATCATAGGGGCCATGCTTGGCCAGGCATCGATGGGGTCACCAATCCCTGGTCAGATTTGGCCTTGGGTTACATCACTGTGGCATGATCTTTTTTTTTTTTTTTTTTAAGTTCCTTTTTCTTTTTCCTAATATATATATTTTTTAATATTCCTCATTTCTAAGTCCATTTTTAAAGCCACGTAAGATATTATGTCAACATTTAAGGGAGACTTTATGATGTTTTCTTAAGGTATAAAGATACCATAGGTTCTAACACTTTTTCCAAGTTGTTCAATCAAGTTCTTGAACTACCGACCAAAAAAAAAAAAAAAAACTCAAGTTCTTAAACTCATATAATTTGGTCACTAAACTCTACGACATTTCTTGAACGCACCGAAAAAGTGTTTTATATCAAGGTGTTTTCTATATTTTTTTTTCACTGTTTCCGTTATTATTTTCTATACAGATAAAAATGCGTTGGAAAGTTTAAGTAGTATTTGTCCCAAACGATTAATAATTTGTGATCCTTTAGTTCAATTCCAAAAAATTAGATGTTAATATTGTCATTGTAATCAAACCCTTTCATGTTCATTTTCCTCATAACCATATATTTAAATCTTTATACACTCGAGAGATGGAGAGGAAAGTAATGGGATAATAAAAAAAATCGTGTAAATTTTTAGATAAGTCAAATTTCCTATCATGTCAAGGTTAAATCTGGAATAAAAGCAAAATAAGAGACAAATTCGTATGTTTCCCGAAATATAACATATCGTGTGCCTATTTTTAAGGTCAAGTTGCTCCGGCCCGGCCCACGATTGCCGTCTTCTCCGTCAGATTATGATGAAATAAACAACTTCGATGGGATGATGAAGCAAGAACAAGAACAAGATCATTGATGCTTGACGATACCAAATTACTAATTGTTGCTATGTTCTTTTCATGATATCTGATTTCATTTGGTTATATCTAATGATCTCGACAGAACTTTTCTTTCGCAAGAAAAGAGATGGTTTTACATGAAATGAAAAATTCATAAGCTTGTGGGTAAATTTATAGGCCATTACTGGCGAGCCTCCCGTGTAAGGCAATTTTCCCTCTGAGTCCTGCCACACTCCGCTGAGGGGAGCCATTACTCCTTGGAAGGCCATTGCAACCAGCAACATAGCCACCACCGTTACTGCATTCTACATAGAACTTTGCCACTTTTCCTTCTCAATTTGCAGCCCTTCACGTGGCCTCTTATTTGGGGTAGCGAAGGCCACGTTAGGCTTTTTTTTTTTTTTTTTTCCTTTCGAGTGATAAGTTGGGAGGCTTCATAATCGGACTTGGCTTTGCATGTTAATGTATAGGGATCTTATTTGAGAAGCTGCTTGTTTCCTTACAGTTGCTAATTTCCCAACACCGCTCATTATGGGAAAGTGAGAATACCGGGAAAAGCGGGCGCCCCTTGAGAAGACCCGGAAAAGCCGTGAATGGGGAGAATACCACTCATCTCCTCGCAAAAAAGCGGGTGTCCCTCAAGACCATTAGAGGTTTTACGGCTTGCTCAGTTATTCGGGCCATCTCATTGGCCTATCGAGCCTTGAAGACCTTCAATTCGTGACATGCGCATGTGCAATGAGCCAATGTTTTTGCACCAAAAGTAAAACAATGATCTTGCTCGTGCTCTAAAAAAGTTAGTTTCTGTGGTTTATTTTTTTAATTACACTGAAAATTGTTATGGAGTAGGGCGTTTTCTAGATTCTCTTTATTTTTGTCTCTTCCCTTTTTTAACAAATAGATAAGCGATGCAAAAGTTAAGGTAATACTTGTTCCAAATGATTTAATAAGTTGGGTTCTTTTAATTTAATTGTAAAAACATTAGATGTTAGCTTTGTTGATGTGATCAAAATTGTGTTCAGTTTCCTTAGAGCTCACACCATATATTGAATCTTTTGAGTCGGAAGATGACGAAATAAACAACTTCGATGGGATAATGAAGCAAGAAGGAAGTTATTATAAGAGAAGGAAACATGTGTTTGAAAATTAAAAACAACTGGAGATGTTTTTGAGCAATTACTCAAGGAAGTAGTAGAAATTGTTTATTATATCAGGCCATTTTTTATATTCCATTCATTGTTTCCGTTATTATTTTCTATACAAATAAAAATGTGTTGGAAAAGTTAAGCAGTTGTTGTCCCAAATGATTAATAATTTGTGCTTCTTTAGTTTAATTCCAAAAGATTAGCTGTTAGTATTGTCAATGTAATCAAACCCTTTAATGTTCATTTTCCTCATAACCATATTTTCAAATCTTTATACACTCGAGAGATGGAGAGGAAAGTAATGAGATAATAAAAAAAAAAAATCGTGTAAATTTTTAGATAAGTCAAATTTCCTATCATGTCAAGGTTAAATCTGGAATAAAAGGAAAATAATAGACAAATTCGTATGTTTCCCGAAATATAACATATCGTGTCCCTATTTTTAAGGTCAAGTTCCTCCGGCCCGGCCCACGATCGTCGTCTTCTCCATCAGTGCCGCCCGCAAGCCTAAAGAAGCGTAAACCCCAAAAGCCAAAGCGTACCCCTTAAACCCTCGCGCGCAGAAGCTCTCCGCCAAAAATCCCCACCGCCATGGCGACAGCAGAGGTCACGCGCTCTCTCTTCCCTCCCTCCCCGCTCGTTCCGCCGCGCCCTAGCAACGCTGCTACTGCTGCTGCGGCTGCGGGATTTCGAGTTTTTTTTTTTTTTTGCTTGATTAGCTTCGTGCGTCGACGGCGTCGTTGAATCTCTTCGGGTGTTGTTTTGCAGGGGGTGTCGGAGTTCGTCGAGTCGGTGAGGTTCGGTTTCCTGACGGACGAGGAGGTGAGGAGGCAGAGCTGCGTGAAGGTCACCAACACCGTCTTGCTCGACAATGTGGAGAGGCCGGTGGCCGGCGGGCTCTATGATCCGGCGATGGGGACGCTGAACGACACAACGGCGTGAGCAGAATACTCTGCTGCTTTTGTTTCCTTTCTGTTTTTTCTTTTGGATGGGAACTGCGCTAGCGACTGTTCGCGGTGCGCCGGGGCTGTGTGCGTGGTGTTCTGGTGGTATTCGAGTGGTGGGGTGGTTGATGTTCGGATTGGCTTTCCTCTTTTTGCAGTTGTAAATCCTGTGGCCAGCGGTCGTTCAATTGCCCCGGTCATTGCGGTCATATCGACCTAGTTTCTCCGGTCTATAACCCACTGCTCTTCAATACGCTCTATAATCTTCTGAAAAGGACTTGCTTCTTTTGCTTCCACTTCCGGGAAAGTAGGAGCCAGGTAATTCGTGGCACGTGAGTCTTGCTTTTACTCCTAATCACGGGAAAAGAGTTCATGATTAGCACTGCTGCTTGTTAATTCCGTTTTTGGTTTTTGATTTAGGGGTGAGGGGTTGAGGGTGTTTAGGGATTAGGGTTTGGGGTTTGTTTTGATTTACATTATAGTCCTTAAATGTTCTTTTCCTCTGGACACCATGACATGTTTCTTGATACTGCTGTTTTGTATGAAAAAGGTCGATGCATGTGTTTCCAAATTGGAACTCATTGCAAAAGGCGATGTTGCTGGTGCAAAAGAACTGGATTCCAAGTGGGCTACCAATTCTTCACTGCGAGAGGCTAGTAATGGGGGTGACGTATCATGTTCGACTGTGAGATCTGATTCGCAGCATGACAGTCCTGTGAATCAGAAGCAAGGAGAATGGACCTCACTTCAGTTCAACGAAGCAATGTCAGTTTTGAATAAGTTTTTGAAGCCAACGTATAAGGAGTGTAAGAACTGCAAAGCTAAAAATCCCAAGATCAGTAAACCTACTTTTGGCTGGTTCCACATGGTATGGCTGTTGAGATATGGCTGTTGAGATATGCCTTTTGAGAATGCTTGATGAGGAAAGTCATTTATATATGTGATTTTTTTTTTTTTCATATTTGTGGGTTACGATCATTTTGATTCATCTGTCATTATCATGGGTTCATTGTGGTTTGATGATTCCATGCTCTCACTTTTGGAGCCTGGACTAGCTGGTGTTTGGGTATGAGATGCTGGACTGTGAGTGGACTTATCGCAACTCTAAGATTTCCATTTTTAATCAAGAATAAATGCTGACTGTTAACATATCAGAAAACATAAACCCTAGTGAAAAGGAATGAATATATGAAGCGGGCTTTGGTCTTCAATGCTAACTCAAGTAGCGTGTAGATACTTGGAAGTTTTTAAAGAGTCTGAGAAGAAGAAAGTGACCTGTCTCCCCAAAAGCACATTATCTTGGTGGCTTGAGTTTTTGTATGGTCTCCATCCATGAGTCTATGAGCAGAAGTGAGTGATTGTAGTGTATCTTGTTTTTCCTTCAGTGATTTTTAAAGTCAATTGAGAATCTTCAGAAGGTGAGTTGAAATATAGTGTGGAAAATACATTAGTGAGGGAGCCTTGTAGAAATCTGGAACCTTGACCGTCAAAAAATTTCTTTGAACAAAAGACTCTTGGAGAAAAGGTTTTAACTTTTGAGGCTACCTATGTCACTCTGACTTTTCTACATTGGTGATGCACCGATGCCTCTAGGATTTGACATTAGTGCGGTGTGCATATCAGAACATAAAATTGCGAACTCCACACTCGTAAGTTCATGTATTACTGTAAAAAATTATTAAAAATGTAAACCTCCCTGAAAATGGCATGAACAAAGATTTTAAAACATGTGTCATTTGATTTTTACATGCTTATATGGCAAGTCCATGTCCAACGGTCAACATGTGATACATCATGATAAATAGACAAATCAGACACCAAGATCCATATTCGTACTTGGCACCGCTACTTGAATCTGAGTGGCATAGGAGGCTACCAATAACTTTGATCATTAAGCAGCTGAAGTTTGATGTTTTTCGTCTTAGTCTTAGGCATCCTCATTGAGCAACTTCTGTATGCCATGTCTATTGCCCTTTGATGACACATTTAACATAGCCTAATGTGAACGTTGTTCTTATCTGTGTGAATTTTGGAGTTCATATCTAAGTGAAGGCCAATTTCAGTCTGGGTAGGCCATGGCTGCATAGTTTCAATTGCTTGCACTTTTAAAATGAGCCTAATCTGCTATCTCTTTTTTAATGTTTTAATATATTATGTGAATTTCAAGTTCTTTCTTAAGTGAATGCCAACTTTTGACTGGGTATGCATGGCTGCTAGATTTGTATTGCTTACATTGTTGCGTTCGGCTCAAATTGCTACCTTACTGTTTCTCGTATTATGACTGCATTAAAAATTTCCCTGGACAAGTAATTTTTACTTTTGGGTTGACCAATAGAGTGGCATGACTGGAGCTCAAACCAGAGGAAACATTATTAGAGGGAACAAGATGGATGGGCCATTTCTCGATGGAGATGGCGAGATGGAAAGTCTTGAAGGTGCCTTCCTCCAAGATGATGGTGGAAATGAAGCTGAAACTCAATCGTCCACTTTTGCATCTCCCGACAGTATTGGCATTGCCAAAAAAGGGCAGAAAAAAAGAAAGGGCCAAAGTTTGTCTGATGAGTATATCAAGCAGAAGAATTTTTTCTCAGGACCTTTATTACCATCAGAGGTATGCTAACTTCTACCATTGATATGGCTTTGCTCTTGTCTGTCTGTATAAGAATTTTAGATTGTCCACATATGCATGGATTCTTCATTTTATTAATGTAGCCTACCTTTTTTCATAGGTTAAAGAAATTATGAAACTTCTGTGGGAGAATGAAGCACCATTATGCTCATTTATCAGTGACATACAGCAGCAGGGTTCTGGGAATAGTGCAACTCATTCTATGTTTTTCTTGGGGACTGTTCTTGTACCTCCAATAAAATTTCGTCCGCCGTCTAAGGGAGGTGATTCAGTAAGTGATCTTCATTTCTTCACAAATTTTTCCATCGTTATCCTAGAATGGGGATCTCTTGCTATATAGAGCAGCAACAATAATGTAGCTTCTGATTTTGTTGTTGATGAACCAAGAAAACCAATGTTTGTCATTCTCTGTTTTCTAGTTCTAAAATTTAGAATCTTGGTGGTACATACGGAGAAGCTCATAATAATTCTAGTAGATGTGGAAAGAGAAGGAAAAGGGGGGGGGTTGTTCTCTGTGTCTGCTTCCTCTTTAACCGTCCTATTTGTGTGTTGCACTGCCTGTTCTAGAGTGAAGAGAAGTCTGGCATTGTTTTGAGGCTTACGATGGATATGGCAATGTTTAATTTCTCATTCTCATGGTTAAAACGACATGACCACCAAAAAATGGTTGATTGTGAAATCAATAAGCCTCTATGTGGTTTCCTTTTTTTCATTTTTTATTTTTATAAATTCCAATCATCAATAAAAAGAATGGTAATAGGAGTTCTCCAGGGTTTACCTTCATTCCTTATCAATCAATTTTTTGTCACATAGAGCAGAATTTATGTAAGCAGTGAATTGAGGAAAATGATTTTATTCTTGCGCAACTAACATTGACGCAAATTAAGTGATGCATCATGATGAGTAGGGACAAGTTGATTGAACTGGTGGACTGAGGTATTTATATTTTGCAGTATGTTTATGTTTTCTAGTATATATCAAATTAACCCTTTCAATTTTTAGCGCAAGTGTGGAGATATTGATAATTTTCTCACCCACACGAATTAACCCACATGGATGAAATGGAGAAGCACTTTTCAAATTTGTATATTGCATAATGCTTTTGCATCTTGTGGCACTTAAGGTAGGAGGAATTGAAAGGAGGGGAAAGGCAAGACACTTTCAGTTTCCCTCTTTTATGTGGGGTAGATTGTAGCAAAATGAATTGAATCGAATTTTGCCTAACTATTGTCTTTTCCTCTATTTTTTAAGTATAGTAAAGAGAATTAAGGGTTTTATTACCTGGAAGGAATTGAAAATTCATGAATTGGAGTTTTAAGGGGCTACCATCATAATGCCAGACAAATAAGGTTCTAAGCCATCTGGCCTATACATTTGTCTTGGAAATTTCCTCATTTATTGGTCAGCTTATGGTTGGTGTAAGGGATCATTATTGCTGCTCTCTGACCAGTCTAACGCATCTTTATCAAATTTAGGAATGGACAATGATGGGTCCATCTAACTGTCAGATTAGTAATAAGTGTTTGACTAGGAAAGCGAAAAACTACAGAGAAAATGCACATCCTCCAAACCTGACACTCAGTACTTATAAGTAGTGAGTAACCATCTTTCACTATCAGATTATCTAAATTATAAAAATAGTGATACTATATTCTATTTATTTTCAAGTCTGAGAAATACTAAAGAATGTCTAAATGGCTTCTTTCATATCGTCCCTGATCAGTCGATCTAAGTTATGCAATAGTGGTACTATTTGCCATTAATTTCCAAGCCTGAGAAATTCAAAAGAATGTCCAAATGGCTTCTTTTATGATTGAGCAAACTTGAACAACTAGAAAAGCAGGAATTGTTGGCTTCTAGGACTTCTCTCTGCTGATCGAGATTGTAAGATTTGGATTTGATTTCGAAGTTGTATCTAGCTAGACCTCAGACTCACTCTGCAACATGCTGGATGCTCACCTATGTCTGTTATCTAACAGAGTAAGAATCATATGTTCTCGTCTGCATGTTTGCCTGGTTGTGTCTTCCTGGAGAGGCTGCTTGCTTGAGATGACAATTTAATGATAGGTAAGTACTTGGGCTAAGAAGATTGAGACGCTGGATCAGCTTCCTAGCCCATTGTAGCAGTGGAAAGATTTATTTGCTTGGCCTTCGTGACATCCCTTCATAGGTTAACTCAGTATACTGAATTTAGGAATGGAAAGGGTCAAATGGCAAGGCAAAGTCATACTGTTGTAGAATATAAACTATCTGGTTATGCTCCTCTGTGATCTCTGTACAATAAGCACATGTCATAAGGCAATATCTGTGTGCAAGCTTTGTTCTATACTGGAATTCTTTCTTGCTTGAAAATTTTTTTGAGCTAATTATTTTTTCCGAGATTCCACCTTAGTGTTTGTATTTGGTCCTTTTTTTCCAGGTGATGGAACATCCACATACAGTTCTATTGGCGAAGGTATTGCAGGCCAACATCTCCTTAGGGAATGCTCATCAGTCAAATCGCGCAACCATCATTGCCGATGGATGGACCTTCAACAATCAATAAATCTTCTTTTTGATAGCAAAACTGCTACAGGTCAGTGTTTTTCTGTCATTTTGTTTCCAATGTAGCTTAGCATCTTGAAGCCTAAGTTGGTAGACATAGCATTTCCTTGTTAAGCACTTTCTTTGAGTGCTCCAACAGTCTAATTGACTGTTCAAGTGCATGGACAAGAAAGAGTAAATAGTTCCTTTCTGTTGTTTTGTTCTCAATGTGGCTTAGCACTGAAGTTCCTAGACACAGCATTTCCTTGTTAAGCAGTTGTTTTGAGTGCTCTAACAGTCTTAGTGCCTCATTCCATGTTCAAGTGTATAGACAAGAAACAGTAAAAAGTTCCTTCTTTGCAACCATATGAAACTGAGGGAAGATTATGTCCAAGGTCTCCAAAGATTGATGATTTTTTAAATTCATTCCCCAGTCTTTGGTTTTTATTCCCATTGGCGACAAATCTAGATCACAGTTCTTGTATGACAGTTAAATCACAATCTAACTCCTTAGCAATATAGAGGTTACAAACTTATCTAAGCATATCCTTGGAATCTCAGTCATGTGCAAGACTTGTGATCCAACTTCAATGCATATGAGGATTGAGGATCAAAATCGCGCCAAAATGAAATCTTAGGGCTCATAATCTTAGTATTAAAGACTAGGGAACATACTGAATTAAAGATCCAATCTTTGCAGACTGTGATCCTTTCTCAAATCAAATCATCCTCCTAATGGAAAATGATAAATAGGACTCAGCGATGAAATTGTAAATAGAACTTTCTTCCAATTTTTATCAGCTTAAAAGAATTTTTTTTTTTCTTATCGCTGTCTTGCAGATTAGAGTCTCATTATTTTTTCATCTGGAAAGCACTATTGTATGCCCATTTAGGTTAGTAAGCATGCTGCAGAAGGAGTTCACACTGATTAAATTGGTTTTTTGGGCTAAAGTGCATGTTTGGGTTCTATTATGCACCTAATGAACTACTGATGGGAAATGAATAGATTTTCCGCCTTTTCTTAGGTCAAGGTCGAAGAGATGTGGCTTCAGGTATATGTCAGTTGCTGGAGAAAAAGGAAGGCATGTTCCGGCAGAACATGATGGGCAAGAGAGTTAATTATGCTTGTCGATCTGTCATATCTCCTGATCCTTACTTAGCGGTTAATGAAATTGGTATTCCTCCTTATTTTGCATTGAGATTGACATACCCAGAGGTAAGCATGAAGAATTCTTCTTAATTGTTCATAGATGGTGTATTTTACTTCAGAATCTATCGTAATGGAGTGCAAGTTCTGCTGATATGCAGTGGATATGATTATTGGTCTAGTAAGGTGCTAATGTACCCAAAAGGAAACCTTGACTCCTTTTATGCTTAACCGACATAAATTTACTGTATGTATGGTCACCATGAAACATTAGCACAGTGAGGTTGATTAGTGCTTGTTTCACATTGATTAACTTTATATGGATTACCAAATAATATGTTTTGGAAGAGGTTTCCATATTTTGTCTGGGAAGTGAATCTATGGCTTGCTTGATGCATTGCATTAGGTCTTCATTACCTCTTGTGAAACCTCCCATTCTGTCTTTTTATTATCTGACTGCTATTATTGTGTACACAGACTTAAGAAGTGTGGTTGAAAATTCGTTTGTCCTTCAAATTAAGTTGTAAAATGGGGTTTGGTCTCATATTTATTGTGAAAAAAAAAGATCTTAAGGCCCTTTTGCAAATTCAATCTAATTGACTTGGTGTAGCTTCATTCATCATTAAAAAAATTACAGTATGTTTTATGAAACTTTTAATATTTGGAGATATCTCTCTATTTCGGGGTTTTGTCTAGAGTTGTTACTACGAGGAGCAAGGAAGAGGTTTAGTGATGGTCTATCTTCCCAGGGAACTGTTTCCATTTGTACTTTCTACGTAGCTTCATTCCCTTTCTAGCGGCAGTTCCTGATTCAATTGTAAGTGGTACTCTTGATTCAATTCCACCAAACCCGAAGACAGTTCCATAGGAGCTTGCATTTGAGTCCTTTCTTTATATATGATGTAACTTCTTTCCCCTGCTTTTAGTGAAGTTCCGAGCCTGAGTTCAATCCCAAAACCAAAAGTCCATCCCAGCTGTCAAAAGATCTACATGCGGATAAGGGACGAAGAATGCTTCAAATCCCAGTTATTCCTCTCCAAAGAAATCCCTGTATTCTATTCCTCAAGTCCCACATCGGCTTGATGCCATCTTCATGAAGGAGAATGCCCCAAAAGCGTCTGCTAAGATTAACTGTACAAAATCGGATGCTGTCAAATTTGCCTTAGTGCAGTTACTCTCTTTACTTTCTCTCAGTGAAGTTCCTATATCAGAATCCATTGACAGCTGCATAAATAACTAGAATTTGTTTTTCAATTGGAAGTGGTGCATATTATGGTTGTTTCAGTACTTCTGTCAGCCTTGCACCTCTATTGAGTAATGCCTGAGTGGCAGCATCAAGGTCTGACCCTTGTATAAAGCAAAGAAATATTTCTCTTTCCATTCACTTTATTAGGAAAAATTGTGTTCAAATCACTAGGACTTTGGATCTGATCTTGAATATGTGGCAATAAAGAGTTTGTATCCCAACCATAACAAGATCATTGATGCTCAACAATACCAAATTACTAATTGTTGCTGCGTTCCTTTTTCATGATATCTAATTTTATTTGGTTACATATAATGATCTTGATGGAGTTTTTCCTTTTGGCTCAACGCCTATAATGACAGAGAGTGACTCCTTGGAATACTGTTAGTTTGCGGAAAGCTATTATCAATGGCGCAGATACTCATCCAGGAGCAACACACTACATTGACAAGTTATCTACTCTTAAACTACCACCAGCTAGAAAAGGTCGAATTTCAATCTCAAGGAGATTACCTTCATCGAGAGGGGTTGTCACACAAGCTGGGAGGAGTTCAGATAATGAGGTTGAAGGCAAAATCGTATATCGCCACTTGAGAGATGGAGATATCGTTCTGGTCAATAGACAGGTACTCTGCAGTAGTACATACATGACTGTATTTATCTTGTGTTGCTTGCTTGGATACTGGAAGAAATGTGGCCCTGCTCTGGAATTTGTTTAAAAATGCTCCTTTGGCTTGTTTTCTCTGGCTACCTTATTTTCATGGACTTACATATCACATTGTGCTTTTCTCATTTGTCATGGATAATGCACATTCCTGCAAGCTAGTACTTTGGCTCTAGCTGTTGTTGAGATGCTGCCTTAAGGATCTGTTGTATTAAAACTATCTGCCAAATTGTTATGGCAATTGCTTCAGCCATTTAATTGCTGCAGAGTGACCAACTCATGACCAGCAGAAAGAAAGATGTGATATTACTTGTACCAATTAACAAGCCTCTTTGTATTTTTCTTTTATGCTTGGTTTGACATGTAATTTTTGTGGCATAACATGGTAGTTATAATGGGGATATAGGTAACTCAAATAGATTTTCAGTCTTTGGGGAATAAATTTGCTTTTGCATTGAATTATTATTTTAAAATTGACTCTATAACTCATTAATAGTCAGTCTCACATTTTTGGAAGAGACATTGCTCTTATCATATTTATTTTTCAACATGGTTCAGAAAGGTGGGTCAAAGGCACCTCAGCATCATACGTCAAGGCCTCATTAAACAATTTGGGGTCCTACTGTATTTTTATGCTGATAGTACGCTGTAGATATGCATGTGTTACTTGAACATTCTTCCATTAAGCATTCTTCCTATGAGTCTAGTTGGGAGGCAATGCGCAAGTAATCATTAATAGTGGGTCTTCTCTACGTTTGAAGGGTCAGAATAACTCTTAGGTACAGGGACCAAGAGCTTTCATGTGATAGAGTCCTATAGGGACTTGAGTGGGCCCAAGATTATACTGCAGGAATTAAGATGTCAAATTTCTTAGTATAAAGGCCAAACTATTTTCTGATGTAAGATGCATGGAGAAATGATAAAAGTATAGCAGTCCTTGTATTGATAAGACATGCTGATGCTGTACTACTTTATTTTGCCTAATTATTCACGACTTGAACCATTGTCTGTCAGTAAATGCCTCTGTCCTTCCTTGGCCTTGATGAAGTTTGATATTTTATGCCATGCAGCCAACACTTCACAAGCCTAGTATAATGGCACATGTTGTTCGTGTATTGAAGGGGGAGAAAACACTTCGGATGCATTATGCAAATTGCAGGTTGGCCAGATAAGACTGCTGAATGTTTGAAGGTTCATTTTTCAATTGTTTGTGAGACCTCATTTGGACATTTTTTTGGGGTGTTTTTTCAGTACATACAATGCTGACTTTGATGGTGATGAAATGAATGTCCATTTTCCACAAGATGATATTTCACGTGCTGAAGCTTACAACATTGTGAATGCAAACAATCAATATGTTAAACCAACCAATGGGTCTCCTATTAGAGCATTGATCCAGGTTTCTTTTTTTTTTTTTTTTTTTTGGGTCAATCAACTTTCCTTGTTATTATTTTGAGTTTGATGTAAGTATTGTCTTTATTCTGTCAGGATCACATAGTCAGTGCTGCAATTCTTACAAAGAAGGATACATTTTTGAATTACGATGAATTCAATCACCTCCTTTATAGTTCAGGAGTTTCTACAGCTGGATCAGGTTCTTTCAGGAAACTTGGGAAAAGGTGGCGATTAATTTTGAAGACAATTTGCTCTGTCCTGTGCCTGCCATTTGGAAACCAGAACCTCTCTGGACAGGAAAACAGGTCATAATATGTTACATGGCAGATTCTTTATACAAGTGCTTGGAGATTCATCAAATTAATCTAGATGGGAAGCAAAATAAATTAGAAATTGATGGATTGTTGTACAATAATTTGTCTTTTCCTTTTTTTCCATTCTATAATAGAAAATGCATTGGAGACCTATCATGGATCATACATAGAAACTGACAATTACTGTTTCCTCCTTTCTTTGCAGTTGATTGCTGCAGTTCTAGATCATTTAACTAGAGGTTACCCGCCATTTACTGTGGAAAAGCAGGGGAAGATACCATCTGACTTTTTTAAAAGAAAACTTAAATATAAACCCACTAAGAGAAAGGGTACTAACAAGGATAAAGTGAGGGAACAGGACAAAATGGAAAGAAATGAAGAGCCTGGTGAAGATACTGTGTTGATATTCAAAACTACCTAATCTGTGGAGTCATTGATAAGGCTCAGTTTGGTGACTACGGTCTAGTCCATACGTTTCAGGAGCTTTATGGCTCAAATGCTGCAGGAATTTTGCTATCTGCATTTAGTCGGTTATTTACAACTTTTCTTCAGGTAAGTGGCTGTATAATAAGCATGCAAGTTCCATAATTAAATCAAGATTATGAACTTCCATAATTTGATCTTGATGATTCAGCTGCATGGTTTCACATGTGGAGTGGATGATCTTTTGCTGAGTAAAGATATTGATGAAAAAAGACAACAACAACTTGAAGAATGTGAAAATTGTGGAGAGGAAGTACACTGCGAGGTTGTTGGGGTTAATGATTTCATAGGTGAGTTACTTTCTTGCAAGTATTATGGAAACAATTACCTTATTTTCTTTGCCTGTTGATCTAGTTAAGCTCTCGTTCCATTTTAAAACTTATCGTGCTTACAACCAGTAATATCTTATTTGGTATTTCTATTGATATCCTCTTTATTGTGCATAGTGATATCCATGTCTGGTGCTTGAACACTAATTCCTCCCTGCCACAAATCTAGCAGCAGGCTGCCAGATGCATAAATCTTGATCTTGTTAGATGTTAGGCTCTTTCTTTTAATCAAATATAAAAGATCGATTTTGTCTGTTCCATCTGTCTTAAGTTCCTTTCTTCCTGAATGCTGTATTTTCAGTATCTAGCGATCGAAATGGGTTACAGGCTTTAAATAGCTAACTGCAAGTAGCAGTTTTCAGGATTTTGGCAGGCTTGGTTCAATACTTCTAGATTTAGTGTCGTCATCTTTGTCAGACTTTTGTGTCTGTGTTAGATTTGATTATATGCTTGAGATCAGTGGCTAATAATGCAAATGTGTGACAGACCCAGCAGAACTTCAATTGAAAATTGAAGAAGTAATACGCAGCAATGGAGATTCAGCCCTCACCAATCTAGATAGGAGGATGATTAGTAGGCTAAATGAGTTGAGTAGTAAAAAGATTGAGAAGAATTTGCTGTCTGAAGGGTTATTCAAGCCCACTGGAAAGAACTGCATTTCACTGATGACTACATCTGGGGCCAAAGGGGGTACTGTAAGTTGCTTGTCTTCTCCACATGTTCTTCATCTTCGTGATCCTATCCTTGCAGTATCTGGTTAATTCCTCTGTGGAAGAATGGTGACATGCATTTTCATCTGCTTCTATGCTTGGATTGATTTCACCCAGTTGTGTTTGAATGTTTTTGGAAGATAATTAGAATTCTTTTGCCTATGGTTTTCATTGACTTGAGTCTTAGACATCGTGATAAAGATTGGACAGTTTGACTTGATTCAGTGACATATTCTACTCAACATGAACACAAGACCTAGGCAGCATTTTCTTCTTAATCATCTGAGAAGTGGAAAAAAGACTACTATAGGATTTTGGTAACAAAATATCATATGCATAAATAGGAATTGAGCATTACAATATCTGATGAGGCTACGTACTGGCAGTTTAAAGACTCAACTCTGATTGTCTGGAATGTTAAGAGCTCCATAGGTCCAAGATGCCGGTTATCAACAAATTGAAAAAATTATATCTGCTAATAAGCCATTTGCATCACCCTCTTTCGAGCGCCGATGTTATTCTGTTCTATTGGATAATTCTGTAAGTTTACAGAGTGATATTGGGTGCATCAATATAGAGAAAAGCAGTTCCTGTTGCTGTTTTACATGTGATCCAATCTTGAGCCTGACCTAGAACAATTCTTTTGAGGGCAGGACATTGGAAGTGTCAAAAGTTGTGTACATCACTCATTTAGTGCTAAAAGTTTTAAACGCCAAAAAATGATTCAATCACTTAAGTATAATTAAAATTTTATGTTTTTTTTTTTTTTTTTAAATAGAAAAAAAAATAGTCCATGTGCCATTTCCATATGCACATTTCTACCTCCTCGCTGTCCACATCATTTTTTTCTTTTTTTCCTTTTTTCCTTTTTCTTCTATTTTCCCTCTTATGTGCCCTTGCCACTCCACACTGTTCATGCAATGGACTACTCTCACCAGAACTCCTTTATCGCCACCCAGGCCTACAAGCTGTGCTACAACCTCGGATAACCCCTCTGTGACCCTGTCTCCTTGTCATGGTGAGGGTGTCACGAGGCTCGGGTGACCCAAGATGTAGGGTTGTCTGAAGACAACGTCAGATTTGGGTTCAATGATGTTGAATTTGGTGTACCGACCAGCTCAATCTTCTTCCTCAGCTCTCTCTAAATTTTCACATCGGATTTGGTGATCCAAATCAGAGTTGGCACTTAAGTGATTATTTTTTTTTAAGAAGTAGCATTTAAATGATCCGAAAATTTTTTTTGGCACTAAAGTGATGCCGTACACAACTTTAGATACTTATAGTGTCCTCCATTTTTTGAGTGATTGAGATTGATCTTTGCACATTGCAGGATCATGCCTATGATTGCAATGCTGACAACTAAGCTTATGTAGTGTGCAGCTGGTTTATTCCAGCCAATTCTTGAAATAAACAACTCACACACACTCCCTTTCCAACTAAGCTTATAACTACATATATGTTCATACAAGGATGCTGGGATGGAATGCATTCATGAAATTAATCTCTTAGAAATTCCTTGTTTTGCCTCAAACAGGCGAATTTCCAGCAAATATCTTCTCATTTGGGTCAACAGGAGCTAGAAGGCAGACGAGTCCCTAGAATGGTCTCTGGAAAGACTTTGCCCTGCTTTCCTCCTTGGGATTGGGCATCTCGGGCTGGAGGCTTTATAATTGATCGATTTCTTACTGGTCTGCGGCCTCAAGAATATTACTTCCATTGTATGGCTGGCCGAGAAGGGTAATTTTTTTACAAATCTCATTTGTTGGATAATATTTTTCAAAAATCAATTGATTATACAATCTTGAGATGGTTATCTGGATATGTTGGCATGTTTATTTTTTGTTTCCTGGGAGTTGTAAGTGATCTTTGGACTTCATCTGAGAATGCAGTGAATATAAAGATGATCACATCATTTTCAGTTATCATCATCTTTTGCTGCAATGGATTCCTCTGTTGAAGTTAGGTGTGTCAACAGTTCGGTTCGGTTCGGTTTTTTTGAAAAAAACCGAACTGAACCATGAAAAAACCCCGAACTGAATGAGACCCGAATAGAATGGAACCAAAATTTTGATTCGGTTCGGTTTTTCAGTTTTTGGTTTTCAGCTTTTAGTTTTTTGTTTTTGCATTTTTTTTTTTTTTCTTTTTTTTTTTTCTGTTGCATATATTTTTTGTTTCCAAGAAATAAGCTCTTATTGGTTTGTTGGTTCGGTTCAGTTCGGTTAACCAATAAAAACCAAACTGATAAAAGAAATTTCATTTTTTAATGAGAACCGAACTGAATGAAAACCAAACCAAAAAAACCGAATTTTTCAGTTCGGTTCGGTTCGGTTTTCGGTTTTCAGTTCGGTTTGGTTTTCAGTTCAGTTTTTGACACCGCTAGTTGAAGCTCATGGTGACTTTTGTTTCCCTTAGATAATATGATTAATAGATATATGTATTAAGATCTAAGAATGAAAAAAATGACATGCAATTGTGGCGTAATGTACCGCAATAAAATGTGACACAACTTGAGCTGCCGTTTTTAGTGCAAAGCAGTTCTGAGGATTAACCTTCGGTTCTTACCTTGACAAAATCATCAGTGTCAAACCGTCAAGGGGCACAGCTGCATCTGTGGCAAAAACTTGTGCTGACAAATCCTTGGAATCATTTCTAAGAAGTCCTTTGGTTTGGGAATTATGTCCTGTCTGGTGGCATCAGATGTGAAATCCTTTCAAATGGTTTAAGTTTCAGTGGTGTAAAAGAGAACCAATTGGTATTGTGATTTTTTATTTTATTTTGTGGAGGGGTTTGGGGTGTTGGTGTTTGAAACCATGGATCTTTTTGCAAATCTATTTGATGGCTCATGGTACAAGGATTATGGACTGTATTGCTGATACAGAATGTCTCATCTAATTAGTTATGAACTGCAAGTCTACTCAATGGAACAAAGGGTTCAACCAAGTTGAGGTTTTTTTTTTTTTTTTGGTATCTACTTTGAGCTTCGGCTAGACCTTGCTTTTAGTTCTGTCTTTCAAGTTTGGCTACATGCTTCCAGATTCCTTTTTTTGCCAGTGGGTAGGAAAAATGTCATTCGTTTTTGTCTAATATGTTGTCTATTAGGGTGATTTATCTGCTCTGTGACTGCTGTCTACTAAGGCATGAATACTAATTGAACAATTGACTACTTCGAGGACAAATTGGAATGCACATGGGAATTCCTGTTAACTAGAGTTGTATAGCGGGAGTTATTCATAATATTTGTTGAAGGTTGGCTTGAGATGGGCATGCAGATGCATACTTTGAAACTTAATACAGACTACTTACAAAATTTCTTAAGAAAGCGACGTAGCGTCCAATGAAGTTGACATTAATCTTTTTGGCTTTTCTGCAGGTTAGTTGATACAGCAGTCAAAACATCTCGCAGTGGGTATCTGCAGAGATGCTTGGTAAAAAATCTCGAATGCCTAAAAGTTTCTTATGATCATACTGTCCGAGATGCAGATGGGTCCATCGTGCAATTTTATTATGGAGAAGATGGCATTGATGTCCATAAAACAAGCTTTGTGGCGAAATTTGATGCTCTGTTGGCTGTAAGAGCTTTGATCTAGTTGATGTTTTTATGAGATCTATATTTTCTTTTATCATTGATAATAGGTTCACTGTTATCACACAGAATCATGACATTATGAAGGCGAAGTATTCCACTGAGCTTCGCAAATCTAATAGCTATATCACAGATTTGCCAGAAGCTCTAAAGGACAAAGCAAATAAATTCATCTGTGATAGGAATCTTTCGGTTCCTAGATTAGCAAGGAATGAGATATTAAAGCCAGAAGACTTTGTGAAGTCAGTGGAACAAAAATATTTCTCAAGTCTTGCACAGCCTGGAGAACCAGTTGGCATAGTAGCTGCTCAGTCTGTTGGAGAACCATCAACACAGATGACGTAATTATGGCTTTTGGCTTTCCATGATTTGATCATTTTTTAACAAATATCATGCAGGCTATTTTATTCTTGCTTGCTTTTGTTAAAGTTCATATGGCTGGGGATCTAGGATAATTCTTGCTTGATTAACCGTATTGTTGATTTATGTAGAATTAAGTTAATGATCTTTTGTAAAATTGACATAGGATTTGAGATTGAGACTGAGATTGTAGTAGAGTCACTTCAGAAGCTGAAGCTTAGTGTGTAGAATCTATGATGGTATTGGATTTGTGTCTTGTTGAGATCAGCTTCGTTGTGTCTTGTTGACATTAGCTTTCATCACTCTCCCTAGTTTTATATTTGGTTTCTTCCTCATTGAAATGATTTCTCCCATTTTGCTCTGAATAACAAACTCCTGATAAAATTAGAACAATAGAATGAAAACTTATCTGATCTGAAAGCTCCGTGGTTCAATATTTCTCTGAATCGCACTCCCTTCTTCATTTTACTTTATAGTGTACTTTTAGAGAATCTTTTATTAAACTTGCATTTATGCATGTTTAGGTGTAGGCTGATGCGGTTTTTGTTGGGGCTGTACTAAACATAGGGAAATTTATCGTCGTTTTCCAAATTAAGAAGAGGAACATCTAATATTTTTCTTACTTGTATATAGACATGATTGCGTATTGTTCTTATTGTCAACACTTGCATTCATCTTGTTTGCTTCTCTCTTCATTTTCTGATGACATGGAACATTGTGGCTTTCCAGATTGAACACTTTCCATCATGCTGGTCGAGGAGAAATGAATGTGACACTTGGAATTCCACGCCTACAGGAAATATTGATGACCGCGTCCACTGATATTAAGACTCCAATTATGACCTGCCCTTTATGGAGAGGGAGGTCAAAGTAAGCTGCTTAATTTAACCTCTATGCTTTAGATAAATATAAAATGTCATGACCTAGAACTTCTCAGTGCATTAAACCATTAGAAACTTGGATAGACATTAGAGTTTGGAACTACAAAGAAAAGGTGGGCTTGTCTATTTTTTTCGTATGAGACATTCAATGGGGCGGACAGAGAGTGATGGGACAAAATCCTTTTTGCACCTTCATTTATTTGGGTTGCCTTCACTATGGAGTTCTCACCTCTGTTATTCATATGCATCTTTGTGTTGACCTGCAGTTTTTTTGAATTATTCAGCCCTGTTTCTGAGAAATCAAATTATCAATAGGAATGTGAAGAGAACAATTATCTGTGTCTACGATGATTTACTCGTCTTTTGCAAATTGCAAGGGATAGTTGAATTTGTTCATAGTCCTGTCTTTAAGCAAATATTCAAACTTCAATCTGCTGCACATAGCTTTTGCCCCAATTGCTTCTGAGAATTGAAGAGAATGAATTGTTGCTCTGATTATATGTCAGTGGTCCCTCTTACTAGTTTGAGAAGCTGTAGGTTGAAATTTGAGGTTTCTTTTTTTTTTTCGGTTTGATTGCATGTCACTGGTCACTTCCACTCGTAAGCTGCAGGTTGAAATTTGAGGTTTTGTTGTTTGGTAATAATTCAGGGTCATTTATGGCCTAACCTCTGAATTTGTTGATGTAAGTGTTAACTGATTTACTCATAGTAGAGAAACATCATATAGAAAAGACAGAGGTGCCTATGAGTGAATCAGTGTACTGCTTTCCCAGCTGATAAATATCCATTGCATTTCCACTTTCAAGCTGTTTGTTGTGAGAGGATATTTAGAGGTGGTTGAAGTAGATACTTGAGTCAGTGAGTTGGTGAAGAAACATGTGTGTATGAGTGTGTTCACTCACGTGTGAGAGAGACAGAGAGAGAGGTTAAGAAAATTGCAGAACCTTTCACTATTTTAGGACTTGAAAGCATTTTCTCCCTGTAGAAATAATTCAGTGGTCTTTAAAGTTTGTGCTTGCAAGCATAGTTTAAGTGTTTGATGTTACTTATTGCATCTTAATTCGCATTTGTTGATTTTTATGCTTGTTCCATAAATTTAAAGAACTGTCATATCTTCTCAGTATGTAGTCACCTGTCTTATCTACTAATGGAGCATACTCCCTTCTTAGCCATTTAAGTTATTTCCAGGGTTCAATTTGTTATGAATGATTGCAGCATGCATTAGCTAGTGGCTTAATTTCTGTACTCATAAGTGAAATTTTAATGTATTCCAGTTTAGGAAAAACATATATCATATAAAGCTCTGCTGCTTTTTGTATAAGTTTTTAGATGTCAAAATTTTTAGATGGCACTGATAACAGGCTGATTGTTGAAGCCTCAAGCCATTACAAATTGAGTGGTTTTATGCTTACTTTATGTCCCTTGATTCGAAATATTTTGTATTACCTACTATTTACATGAGAATGTGCATTGATAATGCTTTGTGTCATTTGTAGGCAGGATGCCAATTCTCTTGCTGAAAAATTAAAGAAAATCACTGTAGCCGAAATGATTGAAAGTATGGAAGTTGCGGTTGTGCCATTTGCAGTGAATAATCACCAGGTCTGCAGCATATATAAGCTGAAAATGAAGCTTAAGAGGCCTAAAGTCTTTTCAGTAAAACACTGTGAAGAGATCTTAGAAGTTGTATACCTTAGGGAGTTGGAAGATGCAATACAGAATCATCTTCTTTTGCTCTCCAAAATCAGTGGGATAAAGAATTTTACATCAGATTCAAGACCCAAGACATCAAGCGAGACTGATGAAGATGCATCTGGTTCGGCTTCACAGCATGCTGAGGAGAGGAACGTAGATGATGATGATGATGATGGTGAAGATGATGGCAATGACAATGATGATCTTGGTTTTGATGGGCAAAAACGTAAAAGACAAGCTACAGATGAAATGGAGTATGAAGATGGTTATGAAGAGGAACGGAATGAACCAGAGCTGTCTGCTGGATTAGAAAGTGATGGTGATCAGGCTAATGATGTTGATATTGGTGAAGATGGTGATGGAACGCCTGGGATAGCACCAGAGATTGTGAGCCCTTCTAAAACAAAGAAAAGTAAGAAAAATGCAAAGTCGGATGATGAAGGAAAGAAGAGGGTCAGAACAAAAGTGATCAAGGAATTTGACAGAGCAATTTTTGTGGCAGCAAATGGATTGGACTTTGAGGTCCATTTCAGATTTACTAATGAACCTCATGTTTTGCTGGCTCAGGTAATTAACAGATTGTCCCCCATTATTATTCGCAGACTCTTGGAACATGCCATGCTTTTATATAGATGTGCTATTTGTCTACCTTGACCAGCTTTAGGAGTGGATGTTCATTTTAGTACTTGTACCCTACTGTAAAATATTGTGTAGCATATTTCTTCTTCTTTGACCTCTCTTTTGATCAATACTATCCTGTCGATGACCTTTTTTAGGACATGCTATGTCCTGCTTCTTAAGGAAGCAGCTTTGCCATATATAATTTTTTATTTTTGCTCGTCTCTTGTGGAAATTTCGGGAAATGAGATTTGCTTCTGGACTTGATCTTTGTGGCTATATTATAGTCCCTCAATTATTATGAAGGTGACGCTCTTGTTTATTATGCAGATTGCTCAGAAAGTGGCCAAAAAGGTGTACCTCAGGAGCTCTGGCAAGATCGAATCTTGTCAAGTGATTACTTGCAAAGAGAACCAAGTGATCTACTATGGGGAAGATCCCAAAAGAAGACAGAAAATTGAGGCCAAGGATAAAGAAGCAATTCCGGCAATTAATACAAACGGAGCGGATTTTTGTGCGTTGTGGCAAATGCAAGATCAGCTGGACATTAGATATATATATTCGAATGATATCCATGCAATGCTCACTACATATGGGGTGGAAGCTGCCAGAGAAACCATCATACGGGAGGTGCAGAATGTCTTCGGTTCATATGGAATATCTGTGGATATGCGTCACCTTACCTTGATTGCAGACTTCATGACCCACGCAGGTGGGTATCGTCCAATGAACAGGCTTGGTGGTATAGCAGAGTGCATATCACCTTTCAGTAAGATGTCCTTTGAGACAGCTTCCAAGTTCATTGTCGATGCGGCATATCATGGGGTGGTTGACAACTTGGAGACCCCATCCGCTCGGATATGCCTCGGGCTACCTATGAAGATGGGTACTGGTTCTTTTGATTTACTACAGAAAATTGAGTTATGAGGCGCATGATTTGATAGGAAACTACAATGAAATGGCTGTGGAGTTGTTAATGTATAGAGAGTACTGAGGTGGGCAATTTTGTCTGGACTGCTCGCCCTGTTTTTATCAGATTTGAAGGTCCATGTTAACATTATTATTGATTGTTTCTCATTCATTGTGATAAGTGCATATCAGTTTAGTGCATTCTTGAACTTTGATATCCTTTATGATAAAATCGACTTGTTATTGGTCGATCTTCGATGTCTGCTTTAGCGGAAAAGCATAATCTGTTTCACAATCGTGTTTGATGTGTCTGATCCGACAATTCACTCTATAGTAATATAATAAAAATCACTATTGAAAATAAATGGCATTCTTTGGGTCGTAATCTGGTGTTTGGATCAGAGTCCAGGTGATCTTATGGCCGTATGCCCTAGTCGAGTTGGTATGTTTGGAGTGTAGCCAATTGATCATCACCATCAAATTCTAGCCAGCACAAGCAAAGTGATCATGAAAAATCTTCAGTCAATGGCATCTCAGAATCTTAATTAGTGTAAAATGAGTACAAATAACAAATTGATCCAATACCCACAATGATTCTCTGCGAACTCGACTAAAACGGCACAGAAAAGACATGGTGTACAAAAACATACATGTTCATGCGAACTCTAAGTACGCGATATCGGTAAGTATACGTCGTTTTATGCTCCAAAAATAAGAAATTCTTCGCAGTAAGCTCACGTGAGCTGAAAAACACCATGAACCAGGCTGAGAAGCACAGCGCAGCAGACGAGAACGCAAGGAACAAGAAGAGTGAAAACTGGCTCCGGTTAGCATTGCCGGTAAAGGCGCAATTTCGAGTCCTGAGCTGCAGCACCCGACACGGAGAGCAACACCATTGCTTCGCACAGTGAATTTGTATCCGCGAGAGGGAGAGATCAAGAGAGGTGAATGTGTGGCCGCAGGGAGACAGCAGGAGCAGGTGGACATGAACATACATAGAACGAGCATGTTCTTATAAACATAAATGGCCGCACATAAAGAATCAGATGCAGCACCTACTCATGGAAAAGATGATGGCGAATGGTGACGAGTCATCGAGTGCAGCGCCACGCGCAGTTGGGGACTCGCTTTAGCCAGCTAAAAATCGCTGGAGCACGCATCCGACTGATGTTACCAATCCAACTTAGGGGGACGTACGCACGCTAAGGAAAGATAGGGAAAACACACCACGTGGTTCTACTGGTTTCGTGAAACAGGTGCATCGAAGTTGTCACACACTACCATACCTGAAAGAGACTTTTTTTTTTTCTCGTGCGCAGTCTTGTAATGAGGTTTCTTGCCGTTGTAAGACGCTCTTCTTAGGAAAGATTTATGTTTTGCTCTTGCATAACTTTGTTTGCCCCGGTTAGCTCGAAGGAAGACGCTCGGAAACACAATGGTGAAGTCGGAGTTGGCACCGACTTAGGTGCAGCTTGAAATTCTTTTGACTGTCTGAGCGAGCAAGGGTGGATATTACCGTCAATTTAGGAGGTAGATTGACCTCTTCAGAGCACTGAGGCCAAGGAAAAAGATTCATCTCAATTAGGCATCTTCTGTTCTAGTGCGCAGCCACGAGATGCTCACCAAGTAGGACATATGAACTGCCGGGGAAATCATCACAAAGGGAAGGGCAGAGTGAGTGTCCGAAAGAGGTATATAACCTGTTCAATTTACCTGTCGAGAGGTGGGAATGGCTCGACCCGACCTGATCCGAACGAATTCAAGATTGCCGAACTCCCGATGGCAGTATTCAAAACTCACCTATCAATCACCGTACCTGAGATGATATCCTCATTAATGTCGAGTCATGAAGTTCTAAATTACGCCAAGCCCTAAAACACTATATCATTCGTGCTTCCGCCATCAATTGATAGAGTGACTGGTGCATCATTTATAGCAAAGGTGATCTGAGCCAGATTAGGCCCGAAGATCAAGCCTATCGTATTTCTCAAGCCTGCCCATCTTGCATAGAAATGCTGGGGGCAAACTAGGGCCAAATATGAGTGGCTGGACTTTTCCATGGAAGTCTATTATCCAAATCCGCCCATTCGCCTTTCAAGTCTGTTCCGGCTGAATTGCATCCCAGCCCTGTTTTTCAACCTCAAATTTGTAGTACATCCACGTGAACCAAGCCTCACAAAGAATCAAGTGGAGACCATTTGGCTATAGGTTTCTACCCATGAATTACTTCCCAAAATCTCTAACGATCTCGTGTGGAACTCGAGAAGTTGCAAAGTTCGAAATTAGTTTCTCATAGATTCAACAGTCAAATGTCGCCATGCTTACTCAATAACAAATTTCGACCCCCAAAAAAAAAAGAACTCCATAACAAATCTTTACACCCGAGAGCCAAAACCCTAAGTCTTTTATACTAGTTAAGCAAAAAATAATGTTAATGATGTCTAAGAAAAATGTATCAAATTGATACAATGAATAATGTGAAAAATGTTAAATAAATATTTTAATACGTAATTGTATTCAATACTCGATAAGCATGATCTGCATTACTAATTTAGACATAAGTCTTAAGGTGTGTTTGTTTCATGATAAACTCGAGATTTGGAAAACATTATACGAAAAATTATTGGTTACATCTCTTAGAAAAATTATGTAGTGGAAAGTGTTTTTATTACCAACAATAATTTATGCCTAACTATTTTTTATTGGTGATGAAGATATTTTGCATTCATTTATTTTTGTAAGGATATAAATGATCGTTTTTTGGAAAATGTTCTCCAAATTATAAGTTTTCTATGAAACAAATGCACTTTCAGTCTACGTTCCATTATTGTTATGCAAAATTTCGGAGGCAATTGAGATAGAGAATGGAATACATTCTATAATCAACACCCATCGAAACAAATTATAATTCAAGAAAAGAAAATGGGACCAGGGCAAAATTTCGATTTGCATTCTCAAATGACATATAACAATCTTAACATAAACGATAATTGAGGTCACATATACCATAAACATTATTGTTATGCAAAATTTCGGAGGCAGTTGAGATAGAGAATGGAATACATTCTATAATCAACACCCATCGAAACAAATTAGAAAGAAAATGAATTCTCAAATGACATTATAATCAACACCCATAAACATTAAAAAATTTCAAATTATAATTCAAAAAAGAAAAAATGGGACCAGGGCAAAATTTCGATTTGCATTCTCAAATGACATATAACAATCTTAACATAAACGATAATTGAGGTCACATATACCATAAAAGATAAACTGAAAGTCCAATTTTCTTGTCTACGAAATGATGGTCGAGAAAGTTCACTTCTTAGAAATGAATCAGGAAGAAAACTTTGCAACCCAAAGAAGAGAAAATAAAATAGCAAAAAAGAACATGCATCCTAACTCAAGGGATCGATCAATGGACAAATGATTGGAACCATGTACGTCAGATATAATATAAAGCCTCAAATTCGCTCCCTATTCAAGAAAATCTCATCAAGTATGGACCATAACCAAGTATGAACAGAAAACAGGAGGGTTCAATTTGGTGCGTGAAAATTGTCCCAAGATACCACCAATATTTTTCTTATTTGGAAGCATTGATCGCCTTGCTACGCACGAAACATGGTTTGAAAGGACCGAAACGATTTGGGTTTCAATTCTGTAATTTAAATGACAACTCTATCATTGAACAGGCTATCGAGAGTGAGAGTTTTACTTCCTCTTTCGTAGGAGATTGAACGGAATGAAGTTTTATTAAGAGAATTAAAAGTGTAATACTCTGGTTTTGCCCGTTTTCTCTACCCAAATATATATTGTGCTGCATCCTCCACATGGGCCTGATAGACTTGGATTTGCACCTGGCCATCAACAGAGAACTTTTGATTCGATTATAAAAGTTCCAAAAAAAAAAAAAAAGATTTATTAGCCAAATGGGACACAGGAGGAGTCAGAGACACTGAATTTAGCAGCATTCCCCCTTTGTCATGCTAGTGAAATTATGAAAGTTCCCTGGACAGTAAATTCTTGACTAAATTTACTCCTTAAAAAAATATTAAAAATTCTAAAACTTATCAAGAAAGTATAATTGATACCTTAAACTTTCAAAAATACAATTAATAGAAGGATAGGATTAGACCAATTTGACAAATTTTAATATTCGATTGCACTTTTATAAGTTTTAGAACTTAATTATACTTGGTGGACAAATTTTAAGATTTAATTTCATTTTTTTACTCAACTGTACTTTTTTAACCAGTTTTAAGACTTGTAATGTATTTCTTGAAGACTTTAGAACTTTAGAACTTGAGTTCACTTTCAATGGGTTTTAAGACTTTTAATACACTTATAGAAAAATGAAGGTGAGTTCCAAAAAGAAAAGGTTCATGCCGTCCTAGAAAAATGCAAAAAAAAAAGTCTGAAAATGCCACTTCAGCTCGGCAGCTTGAAGTTTGGTCCGATCCATTAGATAAATTGAACTTTCTTTTTAAAATTTCCTCCATTTGTAATAATGTGTTGCGTACTATTAGACGGCCGATTTTGTCTATTTGTTCGATCAATTAATTTTTTTTTTAATTTTTCACATAAAGATGAGTTTATCCGGTCAATGAATTAAGTAAATGAAGATAATTAATTAGCAATGTTCAAGTCGGTATAGAATCGAGTTGACTAATCTGATCTGCTATGCTCATTCAACTAGTTCTGGTTTTATCCTGTACAATATCCAATCGATTCCATTCAGTTCTCCATGCATACTCAAAATCATAATAACCAACTATACTGTCATTAAGAGTCTGTTCATTTAAAAAAAATGTTTGGAGAAATTATTTTCCGAATTTTCTGCATTTAAATCATGGAAAAGTAATTGGTTTGCAGAAAACGCCTTTCATGGACAAAACAGCAAGCTAAAATCGGGAGAACACGACTTCTACTCCTAGCAAGAAATAAAACGCTTTCCTAAACCACTAAATAAATTAAAACTAGCCATTTTCGTCGAAAATGATTTTTATTTAAAATAAATTTTTTTGTCGCGAAATTTTTTACGAAACAAGCACGCCTTAAGAGTTGTTTTTATTTCAATTCAATATCCCATCAGTAATATCAAATTATATTATGCATTTATTTCACGAAAAGTAAATAATTAAAAAAATATATTTTTTAGAAATGATCATCTGCAAAACTTACAGAAATAAAAGAAAGAAAAATAATTTTATTTTTCACGATAAAATTTCAATATAAGTTATTACTGATGACGAGAAAAAATTATTGACTAAATATTTCCTGCGGTATAAAAGATGATTTTTAAGGAAATAGAATATCTGAATAATTATTATTTTTTATTTTCTTAAGAGGGAGGGAAAACAAATGCGAAAAAGGCAAAAACATAAAATAGCCTACAAAAGAGGCAGTAGCATCTCCTGTGAACCTTAAACCAGCTCGTCCTTATCCATCCATCGGACAAAAGACCACGGACTTGCCCCAGGCTGGCAGGCCCAATCTACCGAACCGACCGTGCGCACGGGCGGGGAGCCCGTCGCATCCCCACCGTCCGATCCACCGACCGCCCTCCGCGACGCGACGATCCGACGGTCGGGACGCAAGCTCGCCGCGGACGGAGAGCCAACGCGGGCCCCAGGGACGGCGGCTCGGCCGGGGACCCGGGGCCGTAGAGCGCCACGTCATCGGAGCGGCGGTGGCAGAACCGCAAATAAGGGGGAAATGGGAGGGCATTATGTTGGGCAGTAAAGGCTCAGTGGAGAGAGCGTTTGTTGGCAAGGGAAAAGTAAGAGAACTCCTTCCTCTCTCCCTCTCTCTCTTAAATACTGCTCATCGAGGCGATAGGGGGAGAGGAGACTCGCTCTCTCTCTCTAGGTCGCTCTCGATTCTCGCTGGTCTCGCCTTCCTCGGACTATCTTCGCGATCGCTTTTGGAGGATCGTTCGGGGGTAAGTCGTGTTTTGTGAACTCCGTTCTTCGATTTCCGCCCCCCGGATTTTTCTGGGTTTCGATTTGACTTTCGTTTAGCTTTTGTATTGGGGGTGTGCGTTTTTTTTTTTTTTTTTGGTTTTTTGGGTTTGTGTGGCTCGAATTGAATTTGGGTTTTCCTCGTGTTGCAGAAATTGGACCGAAGTTTCGATTTTTAGCAGGCGAGATCAGCTGAATCGGGTAAGCTTGGCCTCTCGCTCTCTCTCTCTCTCTCTCTCTCTACCTCTTGAAGTCTGTGCTTTCCTGGTTTTTGTTTTTTTTTTTTTGGAGATTATGGTTTGTGTTGGGAGGGCTTGTGAGGGTTGATTCTGGAATTAGGGGTGGAAGTGATTCGTGTTCTCCTCCTCTTCGAAGATTGTAAGCATGTTGGTTTTGCGGAGGAGTGCTGTCTCCATTTTGCCCACTGCATCTGGTGGGTTGGTTCAATAGCCACGTCTTAGGGTGCAATTGGAACATGCTGTGGAACCGGCTCGTGGGTTTGGTGGTTTTGGTGGGTTGGTGACGTTCTTGGGAAAAGCTACTTTGTTGGTGTTCTTCTTGGTTTGGGCTCTGTTTGTTCTGCTGTTGTGTGGTCATTTAGGTGTTTCTTTTCTGTTGTTTTGGGTGGGATTGCGATGGATTGAGTCCCTTAGATGTGTGTATGGGGGGATGTACTTCACACTGTGATGTTTGAGAATGAACCCCTGACCTGGTCTGCCGAGGCTGTGGTGTAAGCTGGGCCAATTGGAATGAATAAGTCTTGAGACTCGCCAGTTGCTTCCTTTGGGTGGTTTGGTTTATATCAAATGGTGATGATATGTTGCGACAACAGTATCTGCTCTGGATACTTGTTGCCGAACTCTGACCTGGTCTTTTAACCATTAGAAGCTTTACCTCAACTTGCTTGTGCTTTGTAGTATTAGGATGTCTGTGCATGTTTTGGAGCTAAGCGACCGGACTGATAATCTTCCTTTTTCGAGCTTCTGCTGGTTGACGATTGCTCTTAGTTTGGCGGAATGAAGCTGCGGAGTGTGATTTGAACATCACAAACTAACTTAATGCTGCTTTTGACGAAATTAGTTTGTGCAAGGGTCACAGTCATTTCCTATTCTTGCAATTGCTGTTCAATCTTTTTGTTCTCTTTTCTATATTTTTGAATTTCTGTCCCTCTTCTTCTGTTCATTGTGGTGGAATATAAGGTGTCCTTTTGCAGGAGATCAGAATAATGGAGTCTCACAATGAGACAGGATGCCAGGCCCCAAAAGGCCCAATCCTCTGCATTAACAACTGTGGCTTCTTCGGAAGTGCTGCCACTGCCAATATGTGCTCAAAGTGCCACAAGGACATGATATTGAAACAAGAACAGGCACAAGCAGCTGCCTCCTCGATTGAGAGCATTGTCAACAGAAGTTCCAACGAAAATGGTAAAGGACCTGTGGTAACTGAGAAATTGGATTTGCAAGCTGGTTCGGTGGATGCAAAGGTCATTTCGACCGAGCCCTCAGCTGGTTCATCTTCAAGCAAGGATGTTGACATGAAAGTGAGCGACGGTCCTAAAAGGTGCACCACCTGCCAGAGGCGGGTGGGGTTGACCGGCTTCAACTGCAAGTGCGGCAATCTCTTCTGTTCGGCCCATCGCTACTCTGATATACACGGTTGTCCGTTTGATTATAGAACTGCTGCTCGAGACGCCATTGCCAAGGCCAACCCGGTGGTTAGGGCTGATAAGCTTGACAAGATCTAGATTTTGGGGCCTGAAAAGAAGGCTTATCTACTGGAAACCCACTTTGCCTTCCATATACAGGCATCGAATATCTAAGTTTGGCTGCATAGTGTCTTCACTGTCCTATGTCTGGTAGAAATTGCAGTTCATGTTACCTGAGGGCATCCTTGCAGCCTAGATAACTCTCTTGTTCATTGTGATTGGCAGTGATTTCACTATTGGCTTGGGTGTGTAAGTCACTATTCGTGGTGGTTTGATGGACTCCGTCGTTGCTACTTTCGTTGATATGAATTTCTAGTTGTGTATGGCTTGTGATCAGCATTCGGATATTGCGTCTATAGGGTCTGTCGTTTTCATTAGTCTAAACTCCTTGGTACATATGTGAATTCGCGCAGTCTTTTCTTGTAGTTATGTCGGTCTATTGGGAATCTGAGATGCTCGTCTGTTAAAACGTCGCTTGTTCTTCAAAGCTCATTGATGAAGATTTCTTCACATGTCTGATGCTTGGAGCTCCTGGTTCAATGATTGGGTCAAGATAGAAAAAAGTTGACGTTGGAGAACTGATGAATTGCTAGAATCTTTTTCCACTATTTTCAGAACGAGCCAGGAGAAAAGAAAGAGGGCTTTAAATGTTATGTATTGTTTGGATGGAGGGAAAGAGATAACGAGGGAGAAGAAAGGAACCGATTGGTCTTAAGAGCGATCTGAAATTTATCCTTTCATTTCCTAGTTTTTATATTCAACAATTGAAGTAGTCGATCGATTTGGGCATTAATCATACTTCTAAGTAATATAATTATTATTTTAGAATAATATACCACTCAAATGGTGGTATAGTTGTTAAAGTATTGATAGATCTTTTCGGCTTTTCGGAAGATCACTTCGTTTTTTCAGAATCCGTACTTATTTTCATGTTTTGTATTTTTTGTTGGTAAAATAATATAAATTATACTTGAACTTTGACTCAAGTCTTTAAATTTTTAATTTGTTCAATATGCTTCTAATTTTATATTAATATGTAATGTTCTTTTAAACTTGTTTAATATGGATCTCAAAATTTTAGCATATGTTTAATTTAACATAGATTATATAAGTTTTTTTAATATTATTATTTCATTAATTCAAGTTAGATTTGTCAAATGAGTCAACAATTCATTTCTTAATCTATTTTTAATTTACTAAATTGTTGTATGGGTTAGTTATGATCATAAAACTCATTGATTATGAGTTGAGAACAAGAATTGAATTCTATAAACTTTAATCTTCCGTTGTTCTTTTGTTGTTTAGTAGCAGAGTGCTTGAATTTTAACTGATTGATGGTAGGCTTGAATCCTACTTGAGGGGATCTGGTTGATTTCCAGTTGAAGTCATTTCGAGATAAAACAATTCAAAATGAAAGGGTATGCTTCACACACAAATTAAACAGGTTAGACTTGATTTCTTAGACAACTGAATTTTAAGACTAGGTGCACAATCATAATGAAATAGAGAGTAAATCTGAGAAAGATAAATTGAGACGCAAGGTTGGTTGTAGAGTAGAACCTAAAAGTAAAGAATTGAACCGGTGGGACTTTATCCGATTCTAGGTTTCAAGATATAAGAAATCTGTTTTAATAGGTAGGTCCTAGATAGGTAAAACTTGAAATCCAAAACAAGGTTTTATTTTTTTCTTAATATATATCTTTGCCTAATCCTACGGTATTCTATAGATTCCAATGATGAGTATATAATTTAGAACCATTAGTATAAGTTTCCATTTTATTACTGAGAATTTTACTTCGTTAACATTTCACTTTTTCATATCTCTAAATATAGTAAGTGGTAATCATAAAAAAGGTAATAATTTATTGCAATCGTTTAATCAATAATATTTCATATTTTTCGTGTATCTAATATAAATTGTGTTCGGTGGATTATAGAAGCTGGTCATTGAATGTGATAATTCATTGTAATCGTTTAATTAATAACACAAGTGAAATATGATCAAAATTTGAAATCGACTTTGGAACCTAAAACAAGATAAGTTCTAGATTTCATCATATGTAAGGTGAATAGGTTCTAGGTTCTATGTGAAACTCACCCTTAAATTAGTCTAAACAAAGAATTAATTGTAATTAGCACATCTTACCTCTTTGCAATAATCTTTAATTACAAGACAAGGGGATTATATATAAATGGTACAAGGTAGTAGCTATTTATAAGTCCAAATCTAAATTACCAATAAAATACGAAATCAAACTACAAAAGTCCTCTTGCAGCTTCGGGGAGCTGCCCCCTACAACCCTCATCAAGCAATCCCTAAACCCTTGCTTGCTCACTGAAGAGGGAAACCCTTGTATCTTTCTGTCGACAGAGAGTATGAAACACACACCAACACTAGAGTTAGAGATTGAGGAATTTATTAGCACTCTTTGTCCTCATTAGTTAAATTCTAATTTCCTATTATTCATTACTCATGGATAAATAAAAAATGGTCGAACTAAATTGAAATAAACCATTTGCTTCCGTCTCAACAACTTGTTTATATTCCATCACGCAAAATGAACAATTTGTTTCGTATCTTTTAGTAGATCTCTATGTTTGAAAATCGTTATTCAACCACAGGAAGTTCGGTCAAACTTCGAGTCGAATTGCATCTTTCACTATCGTCTTTGACTATTTTGGGTCTACTTTATCATTCAACTTGATCAGATACAGAATTATCCAAAATCCAATCGAACTAGCTCCATTTTCTCGTGTACATTCCAAATCATGTGTGACCATACAAATCGACACGCGTCTAATTTTCCTCATCGATTCAATATCATACCTTTCATCATATTAAATCACATCGAATCGCGTATAAAATTAAAACCCGATTCAATGAACCTCACGTCGACATTTAAGCAAAACGAGAAAAGGCAGGAAAGGAAATAATCGACCATGCACTGTTTCCCCCGTGAGGAGAAAAAGGCATTTTCTTTTCAAAGGGAAGAAAGGGGAGGGGTTTCTCCTCATGTCAAAAGGAAAACAAATTCAAGAAAGGCCAAAAAAAAAGGGAAGAAAAAATTAGGCACGTCTGTAATCTCGCGCAAACCAGGCTCGTGCTTGTGCTTATCCGCGCCACGCAGGCACGCACCAGACGACGCACAGCCCAAGCGAGCCGTCCGTTCGCTCATCGAGATCCGCGGGCCACCGTCGGATTCGGACCGGGGGCGGCGCGACGTCCGACGGCTCGGATGCGAGCGGGGCGGGACGAACGTATAAATCCTCTCGCCGCCCGGCCGAGGCTATACGTGCGCCCGCTGGCCTAACCGCACCGCCCCGGCCCCGTGGCGGCGCGACACGTGGCGGGCCGCGTCCTCGGGGAGTGGCAGAACCGTGAATAGCGGGGCGGGGCGGGGGCTATTGGGTTAGGCACTAAGGCAGCAACCCGGCTCGGTGGAAAGCGTTTGTTGGCAGAGAAAAAGCAAGAGAAGTCCTCCTGTCTCTCTCTTCCTCTCTCTCTCTCTTCCGTAGTTTCTCTCTCTATTGTATACTCCATCGTCGAAGCGATAGAGAGAGAGAGAAGAACCCTTCTTCACAAGAAGGGTTCTTCTCTCTCTCTCTCTCTCTCCCCCCTCTGTCTGTCGATTCTCGCTGGTCTCGCGTTCCTCGGATTGTTTCGATCGCGTACGCTGAATCGCTCCGGGTAATCTTCTTTTTATTCTTCTTCGTCCTGAAGCTTTTTTCGCTTTTCATTTCCGGGTTTTCTTTTCCGGGTTCGATTTGATGTTTCGTTGCTTTTATTTTTTTTTTGGTCAAAATTGAATTTTGGGTATTTCTCGTGTGGCAGGAATTCGGGCTTGGTTTCGATTTCGTCGAGCGGGATCAGCAGAATCAGGTTGGCCATGCTTTCTCTCTCTCTCTCTCTCTCTCTCTCTATATCGAAGTTTGTAGTTTGTTTGATTTTGAAAAATCCGACCTTTATGTCACGAGGGCTTGTGATGCTTGTTTCGTGGAATTACCCGTTTGACGTTATTCGTTTTCTCGTCTTCAGGGCTGGTCGTGGGTTGGGTTTGTGGTGGTCTGAAATTTCTCGCTGTGTTTTGGGTGGGTTTGGTTGTGACGTCTTAGGGTAATCGGGACGTGTTGCTGAAGCGGCTCGTGGTCTTGTTTGGGGGTTTTTAGGTCGAGTTTTTCTGACTTTGCAGGAATCGTTTGTGTTCGTGCTATTCTGGGTTTGGTTCTGATTGTTCTGGTGTTATGCGGTCATTTAGGTGGCGCTGGCGCTGCTCGTCTCTGTGTGTGCATGTGTGTGTGGGTGTCTGTCTGTCTGTCTTTTGCATTCTGGGGTACTAGCTGCCTTAATTTTTCTCAGCATCACTAGTCACTCCCTTTGGGTGCGTCAGTTATGTCCAGTGGTGATGATATGTCCTTTAGCTTGATGGTTATGGATGGTGTCTAGGCCTTTTTTTGATTGTTAAAAGTTTTCTCTTGACTTGCCGGTGGGCTTGGGGGACTGAGAATAGCAAAATGCTCTTTTGGGGCAGAGCTGTGGAACCGAGAGGTCCTTCTGTTTTAGTCCACCATTGGTGGGTATTTGAGGAACGAAGTGTTGAGTGTGATTCGAACATCTCAAATCAACTGGGTTGGTGCTTTTCAAAAAAATTTCTGTACAGCGGTCATGATCATTTCCTGTTTGTGCGAATTCTGTTTGATGTATATGTGCTTGCTTACTTTGATTGGTGAAAATTCCTCGATTTCTGTATCTCTGCTTTTGTATATATGAGGGATTATAGGCAGTCTTTTTCAGGAGATCAGGACAATGGAGTCTCACAATGAGACAGGATGCCAGCCTCCAAAAGGCCCAATCCTCTGCATCAACAACTGTGGCTTCTTTGGAAGTGCTGCCACTGCCAATATGTGCTCGAAGTGCCACAAGGATGTGATGCTGAAGCAGGAACAGGCACAAGCAGCTGCATCATCACTTGAGAGCATTGTGAATGGTAGCTCCAGTGAAAATGGGAAAGAACCTGCAGCAAGTGAGACTTTGGACTTGCGAGCTGGCTTGGTTGACACAAAATTCATTCCAACTGAACTCTCAGCTGGTTCATCTTCAAACAAGGATGTGGAGACAAAAGTGAATGAGGGTCCTAAAAGGTGTGCGTGCTGCCATAAGCGGGTGGGGTTGACTGGGTTCAACTGCAAGTGCGGCAGCCTCTTTTGTGCAGTACACCGCTACTCTGACAAACATGATTGTCCATTTGATTATAGAACTGCTGCACGAAATGCCATTGCCAAGGCCAACCCTGTCGTCAAGGCTGACAAGCTTGACAAGATTTAGATTTTGGGGGCTTGAGAGGTGGCTTATCTACTGGAAACTGTGCGGCGATTCACCTGCGCGCGATTTCAAATATATAAGTTTGGCTGCATAATGTCTTAGCTCTCCTATGTCTGGTAGAAACTGCGGGTCACATCATCGGGGGCCAGCTTGCAGCCAAGCGAACTCTCTTATTCGTTGTGATTGGCGGTAATTTCGTTGTTGGCTTGGTGTGTAAGTCATTATTTGTGTCGGTTTGATGGACTCCACTGTGGCTACTTCTGTTGGTCTGAATTTCCAGCTGTTTGGCTTTCAATGCAATCGATCTGCGATGATCAATGTGAGATCAGATGTTTTGACTCTATGAGGGTGGTTTTACCTCTTCTTTGCATCCGCGTTGCGTCCTCCGGTGCATATGTGAATTTGAACCCTTGCACGTCTTTTCTGTTGGTTATGCTGGATAAGAGCTGTTCTGTTCATGAAAATGTAACAAATCGCCGGTTGGCATCTTGAAAATTCTTTGTGAAGGTTTTACAGTGGTCTGATGCACGATCTCATGGTCCATCAGCTGAGCAGTAGAATCATTTTCAACGTTTTGAGTCGTGACTTTTGCATTGCGGCAGGGACTGCTGCTCCTGATTGTCGAAAATTCCTTAAGAGGTCATTGCTTAAACCGAAAATGGAGTAACTTCCGCACAGAAGACACATTATGATAGATGACAGGAACTTCGAGCAATAAGGTACCAAATCTAGCTTTCGATGGTCTGAATGATGAGCTTGGTATAATTTTCTGAGGCACCCGGATAGGTGGTATACTGTTAATATGTTTAGGCACTATATATGGTCACGGTCGACCCTGTGGATGGATAGCACCGGTTGTTCTCTAATACACACAAAGATTGTGGCCGCCAGGGCTTGCTTCTCGGTTTGTCCAACCTCCAGTGATATCCTACTCTTCTTTCTCAGTCATCTTTGTTGTCCCAACACTCTTCATTGCCGATTTGGGTCTAGTTGGAGCACTTACGGTTGCCTTGGAATCCGACGTTGTTTTTCTCCATTACCTTATGGCCTTAAATTTCCCATGTTTCACTCTATATTTTGATTGAGAGGACTCGGAGTGATGCATTCTTAGTAAAGGTTCCATTGCTAGCTTTCATCATCATCGGTGAGGTGCTCAGAATCTCTTTGGTGTTAAGAGTAACCAGCAATCGTTACCGGAATCCGTTCCGGGCAAGGTAGGATTCAAAAGTACCCATCTTGGTTTGTCCATGGTTGAAAATAAAGACTAGCGTCTTGGTTCTGTTGGTGTGAAAACTGAATAGCATTGAAGTAGTTATTGACGATTTGTTCTGAATTTCTACTCATGTGAGGCTATGGAATCGAAACATTGCTCTAGTTTTGCATATAAGAAGACCCCGAGACGCTTACCATGTGTTTGACGAAATGCCAAAGCCAGATTTGCATAAACTTGTCTAAGATTCTGGATTAATTGGAGGACGTTTCAGTGAACGAACGCCGCGCCAGCTGTCTGCACCGCTGCAACATTCACAGAGAAGGGGTAGTAGGACAGGGCCCTCGTCGCGTCGTAGGTCAGGATGAACCAGTGGAGCAGCTTCTTCGTCGTTTGCCATAACATGGCAGTTCAACGTGGGAGTTGCTCCTCAAAGGAATCGAAGAAGAGGATATTGAAATATTAGTGTTTCAAGAAACTTGATTTGTCCAAATTAGGGTTTATAATTTGGGGCAAACATATTTACTGGCGTCGTTTTGGGTCATTAATGCCGACGGGCATGCCGGCAAACTATGTAGGTATAAGAATTTAATAAAATATAATCACATTAGATTTTCAATAACTGCATCGAAGTCGACACTAAAAAAATCTTTTTTTTTGCACTTAAGTGATTTACAAAAACTTCTGACGCTAAAATTAACACAATACATAACTTTTTTAACACTTCTAATGTTGTTCTATTTCGTAGTTCAAAGGTGAACACCATCTTGTGTGCCATGAGTCTGCTTACCTTTTCATTTCCACATGGAGCTGTTCAAATCCAAGGACGTCTTTCCATTCATGTAACTAGAATACTTCTGTCAATTTGAAAGAAGTGAGTTCCTAGACCGTGAGAGAATTTTAGAGTTGCCTGAATAGACCAAACCAAAGGTCTTCGGAGAATGACATTTTCGAAAACCGGTTTAGACAACTCGTTTATTTCATTGCTACACAATCCCTTTATGCATAGTTTAAGGATATTTTTAGTAACTATTTTGCTTCCCGGAAATTTTTTTAAATATTTGAAGGTGATTAATAATTGCCAAAAAAATTTATTCCCAAAATAAAATTGTGTTTGACATCAAATTTTTAATCCAAACCTTTTTCTTTTAATTTTTTAAAAAATTTTAATACTTCTTTTTTTTCCTTTTCATTCTCTTTTTCTTCAAACTTTGGCCGACTACCTTTTCGGAGCATCGCCGCCCTTAGCAAGGCTGCGTCTCATTGCCGCCATCAGCAAGGCTGCATCTCATCGGCCGAGCCTTGCTCGACTAGGTGAGGCTAGCCAGTGGCAGGGGGAGGCTCGAGCAAAGGTTCATCGGTGGCTGGGCAAGTCTCTAGCGAGCTCATCGGATCTCACCCAACCGGTCGTTGATGACCAATGGCAATAGTGGGCGGCAATGATGTTGATGGCGGTGGAAGAAGGAGAAGGAAAAAGAACAAGAAGTGTTCCCAAGAATAAAAAAGTAACTTCTTTTTACTCATTGATTATGTTCTAAATCTATTATCGGGAACAAATTTGCTTTCGAGAATAAAAAATTAACCAAACAGATTTCCGTTCTAAACATTGCCAAAAACAAAATAATAAAATTTGTTACTATTTGGCGAGTTACCAAACACGCCATAACATGCCGTACATGAATGGCATAGAAAACTTGTTACAGTCGAGCCCTGGTTCCCGGCCCCCTGATCACCTCATCAACTGTACAAATCTGAACTGTACAAATCTGAGCGGAAATCGCGGAAAGATATGCCGTTCACGGTTGAGGACCTGAAATCCAGAGGATTGTCCCACTGCCAAGATTTCTCTTCAGCCCATCTCATGTTCACGTTGTCAATTTCCAACCCTTTGATGTGTTCCATGATGATCCCGGCCATGCTGTGCTTCACCAGCCCTCGGCATCCAGGTCTGTAGTCTACCAATCCTCCCTCGTAACTTGTCCATCTCTTGTAAGTCACGTTCACATTACTAAATCTCAGATTTCTCAGCAGCCCACCCTTGGAACCTGAGAGGAACACACCATTCTCGGAAACGGCGGTGATGTTGATGAAGCGTATGTTTGATACCGCGCCTTCCTTCGACCAGGAATGGCGCGGACATGTTGTTATGTAGATGGGTTCTGCTCTTCCCCACCACGACGGGTGGTAGTACCTAGTGGAGATCTTGATGTTTGAGAAGGTGATGTCATTCACATTTCCTGCACAGACAGCACAGATAAGCTCAAGATTCAGCAGCCGTTTTTGGCTAAGAGAGATATGAGCTTTGTCAGAGGAACTATGATCTTCACACACACAGTTTTTCTTAAAGGCGCTTATTGGGCATTTAACTCTCTTGACAAAAAAATCAGACCTATATGCTCTCCCTGCATAAAATACCTCCAGTTAACTTAGTAATCACGTGAAAGGAAGAGTTCGAGGTCAAGGTATATCTATTTTCTAGCTCTCCATTTGTTTGCGATGCGAATAAGTGCATCCTAAAACAACCTGTTGCCACACCTAAAAGAGAGATCTGAGAGAAGATGAAGGAAGACAACACCCTTGCTAAATCGAAGAACAGGTTCCTCTGTAAACACAATCCATTGTTAGGAAAAATTTCTGCAGACAACGCCTGGCTAATGAGCAGTTATTTAATATCCTATTAACGAGAACAAAGAGAATCAAATGGCCAGAGTTTTCTTCTGAGCATTTCAGTGTTCACTATACAGAATTGTAACTACAGCAGCAGAAGAAAGAAGAACCAATATTGTACCTCCATCACGTATCTGCACTCCCAGTCCTCTATGAGATTCCACTATAGTGATGTTGTCAAAGACCAGACCCCTAAAATCAAACCAGCTTGCGCTACCGAGTTTGATTGCCGAGGACTTTGTTCGGATCCAACAGTCCGTTGCTGTTAAATTGTACAGAGGACCTGTATAAGTCTTCGGACAGATGGCATCATCTCCTGTATCAATCTTGCACCGCGTGATAACCGTGTGATTCGAATCGTCTATGTCAATTCCGTCATTGTTAGGAGTGTTAAAGTCTCCATAAATGGAAACATCATGAATGAATGTATTCACGCAACGTACTATGTGCAAGCTGCAATCACCCATGTAATGTTTCATCAGCAATCCACTGGAATCCAGATCAAATGTAAAGCAGGATACAATAGTAGAGAGTAAAAGATCTTGGAGAGGTATAAAGCAAAGCAAACGCAGAAGTGAGAAACAGGGTATTCATCTTGAACATGATGATCTAGATTTCCATGGTCCACACTCACTTCATTGATGATTTTAAGCTAGAAGATCTCAAACAGCTACAGTCCCTGGCAATTGCCAAAAAGATCGAATTTTCTCCAAGCTGACTATGGTTCTACTATGTAATACTATACTGTCGTATTTGCAAAAATTGCAACTTGAAGGCCACTATAACTTCAGTAGCCGAAAGAATGACAAGCACTGTGGCATACAGACAGTGCCACTTTCTTGAATTTGATAATGCCATAGCAATTCTTCAGTTATCTACCAAGTGAGCAAGGTCCGAATCTCACCAAATGGCATTTGAATCTCGCAGTGACATTAGGAGTTTCTTTCTTCTGCAGAGACCAACACAATTGCCAGTTTGGCTTTCTACCCAGTTCAATTCAAATCACCTCGAATGCAAACTGACCTTTCAAAACCAGTTATCGAATTCTTGGAACAACATACAGTCGTAAAACAGTAAAAGTGGACAAAACTGATGGCACAGAGAGAGAGGGACGAACCACCAATAAGCGGGCTGATTCAAGCTGACGTTCCAGACGCGGACGTTCGTGCACCCCACGAACCCGACCAGCCTCGGCCTACACTCGTCGCCAAGGCACGCCCCGGTCTTGTTCCAGCTGACCATCACGTTCTTCCTCTCATCGAACCTCCTCACGAACTCCAGCCCCTGCCCGTCCACCGCCCCGCCGCCGGTGATCCCGACGTCCCTCGCGCCCTCGGCCAGTATCACGTACCACCGGTCGGCCTCCGGCGGGTAGTCCCAGATCTCCGTGCCCCCGAGCACCGTCGCTCCACTCTGGATGTCCAGCACCACGCCGGACTTGAGCCGGACCGTCGCGGTCAGGTACTTCCCGGGGGGGAAGGCGACGCGGCAGGTGCAGCCGGCGGCGGCCTTCGCGGCGTGGGCGTGGCAGGCGTCGATGGCGTCCTGTATCGCGGCGGTATCGTAGCAGCGGCCGTCGCCGGCGGCGCCGAAGTCTCTGACGGAAAGGGAGGCGCGGGGGCCGGGGAGCAGCAGCGGCGGCGGCGAGGGCGACCGCCCCTGGGCGAAGGGGAGGAGGTGGGGGAGGAGGTGGAGGAGGAGACGGAGAGCCGACCGGAGGAGTGACGGAGGAGGTCCGGCCATCGGGGTGCGGACAAAAAGGTCGCTGATACGATATCGGATAGTGTCTTGATTTGTACGCCATTAGTCAACTATCGAAGTACTTTACTAGTGGGGTCGGTATCGTAAAAGTTTTGTGTACATTCGCGCTATATTAATCTCAAGTTAATTCGTGTGTTTCGAAATTCCTACCTATGCATCCGTGCCTGTATTTACCCATAAATTAATTTTTTATGTTGCAAAAGATCCGTGCCAGATGCAAGACTAGCCCATAGCCCAAGAAGCTAGAAATGGAGAATACATAGTTATCGATTGCCATGGTGCCAGCGTGTCTGAATCTCTATTCTTTTTTGGGGCCAATTTTTCTTTCAAATGCACTCAAATGGAGTTAACCATGAAGAAACTACATCTAACGCCTTGAATTCCTTGTCTACCTACAGCCAGCCAGGGGTTGTTGGGTCGAGAGTCCAAATACCGATATGATACAGACATTCTCAACAAGTCAATAGACATAAATGATAACACCATAAGACTTCCATTCTAAATTCTAAACAACGTTGCTGGCAATTGCGAAAAAACAACTTCTCATCATCGCCGTCGATCATTTGCTCCCCATCTTTGCTAGCCATCGCTTGTGTGCCGTCCTTGCCACTCTCACTCAATCCAACTTGTCATCTTCTCTCGCTAGCTCAATAGGCTGGAAAATTAGAGCTTGAAGGGAACAATTAGGGTTCTTGGTGCTGCCGTAGGGATGGTGGTCCTAGAGGACGAACCGTGCAATAGTAAAGTTACAATTGTGGGCAGCTCATTTTGTTTAATCAATTCGGTACTAACTTGTTTTATGTTCACTAAACGACAACCGCTGAGTCATTATTTAATCAATTAAGTACGATTGTGGGTCCTTAATGTAAAGTTATTGTTCGTTTTGCGTTGTGGGCCCAGAAGCTTCTTTTTTTTTTTTTTTTTTTTGGTGTAGTGTCGCTGTGGGAGACAGTATTGCAGACATGAAGAGAATTTATTTATGGCATACTCGGCAACCGGATTTTTGAGATGGGTAAAGTGCCAATCCTAGAGCCATTTCCTCCACCAAGTGAATGGCATACTCGGTAACCTGCATGAAGACCACCCCAAGTTGTAGTCACTGGAGTCTACCACCAACCTAGAACAAATGATTAATTGCAACACAATCAACACAACCAACCCTGTTTGGCTGCATATCGTCTTAGCTCTCCTATGCCTCGTAGAAATTGCGGGTCACATCATTATTTGTGTCGGTTTGGACTGATGTGAATTTTCAGCTGTTTGGCTTTTAGTCCAATCGATCTGATTCTGCGATATTTAATATGAGATCGGATGTTTTGACACTAGGAGGGCGGTTTTCAATTTCCTCCACCTCACTGCATCCGCATTAGCATTCTCTTGTGCATTTATGAATTCGAACCTTTGCACATCTTTGGATAAGCGTTGTTCTGTTTGTTAAGAAGTAACTAATCTCCGGTCCGCATCTTCAAAATTCACTCTGAAGATTTTTACAGTGGTCCGATGCACGAACTTCATGGTCTATGAGCCGAGCGATAGAATCTTTTTTGAAGTTTTTGAGTCATAACTTCTGCTTCGCCACCGGGACAGCTGTTCCTGATTGTCGAAAATTCCTTAAAGGTCCTTGCTTTAACCGAAATAGGAGTAAATTCCGCACGAAAGACACATTAATATCGACCTGGTCAGTGAGTGGCTCATGGTAATACGTGACAGGAACTTCGAGCAATAAGGTACCAAATCTAGCTTTGGATGGTCCGAATGATGAGCTTGTGATGATTTTCCAAGGCATCCAGATAGGTGGTATGATGGTATCCTGTTAATATATGGAGGGGATTTCGTGGCCTCTTGGTTTAATCCAAGTCTATGGCTAGCGGAAATGGCTGGCGCTGAAATGGGCAGAGATGTTTGGTTCTCGGGGTAACCGGTTTCGAAACCTTGGTTCCCGTAGGCAGAAATTGAAACAATGAAATTCGAATTAAGCACTACCAATGGCTGCTGCTGTCGGACCAGCCTCAGCGACAAGTCGAATGCTGATTCGCAAAAACCATCAGAAAAGAATTGTCAATATCGATCGATATCGAATAATATCAACACTAGGCCGGAGAAGAAAGCAAGACGATGTCTAGCCCCTGTGTATGATCGGCACGATGGTCGTTTTATGCTTGTAACTCCTCCCTGTGTTATTGTGTGCTTTGAGACTAAAACAAGCTTATTCACATGTATGATGGAAATAGTCTGTTTTCGAGATATTAAGGGCACGCATAATAACAATTCTATTCTAGAAATCTCTTTCTGATTAGAAATTGATTTTTTTATATTTATATTCCTTAGACAGGTTTCTAAGCAAAAATACACGTTTGATAATCTTATAAAATTAGAAATTAGTTTAATAACGATACAAAATTTCTTCCTCCCAAGTGATGGTGGAAGGTGTTTTGCGTCCGGTGGTTGGCGGGATCAATGGTGAGCGGGTGACGTCCGGTGAGCGGGTGACGTCCAGTGTCCGGCAATCAACACTGGGAGGCGAGCGGGCAACGTCCAATGATTGGCGGTTGGAGGCGAGCTGGCGATGGCCAGCAATCGATGGCCCACAGCCGGCAGGCAATAAGAAGAGTGAATGATGAAAAGAATCTTCATTTCTTACTTTTGTTTTAAAAATAAAAAAGCTAAAAATTTTCACTTTTGATTTCTAATCCAAATAATCTATTTCGGAGTAGAAATCCGTTTCAGAAATAAAAAATGAAATTGAATTGGCAAACATTTTTTTATTTCAAATCTATTCTAGAGAATAGAAAAATAGAGAAACATAATGGTTATATGCAGAGAGAATTCTAGATTTGCCTGAACAGACCAAACCAAAAAAGCTTTTTAAGAATGGCATTTTCGAAAACCGGTTCAGACAACTCGTTTCTTTCGTTGCTACACAACCCTTTATGCACAGTGTAAGGTGCCGGACACGAATGGCGTAGAAAATTTGTTACAGTTGAGCCCTGGTTCTCAGCCCCCTGATCGCCTCATCAACTGTACAAATCCGAGCGGAAATCGCGGAAAGATATGCCGTTCACGGTCAAGGGCCTGAAATCCAGAGGATTGTCCCACTGCCAAGATTTCTCGTCAGCCCATCTCATGTTCACGTTCTCAATTTCCAGCCCTTTGATGTGTTCCATGATGATCCCGGCCATGCCGTGCTTCACCAGCCCTTGGCATCCAGGTCTGTAGTCTACCAATCCTCCCTCATAACTTGTCCACCTCTTGTAAGTCACGTTCACATTACTAAATCTCAGATTCCTCAGCAGCCCACCCTCCGAACCTGAGAGGAACACACCATTCTCGGAAACGGCGGTGATGTTGATGAAGCGTATGTTTGAAACCGCGCCTTCCTTGGACCAGGACTCGCGCGGACAGGTCGTTATGTAGATGGGTTCCGCTCTTCCCCACCACGATGGGTGGTAGTACCTGGTGGAGATCTTGATGTTTGAGAAAGTGATGTCATTCACATTTCCTGCACAGACGGCATAGATAAGCTCAAGATTCAGCAGCCATTTTAGGCTAAGAGAGATATGAGCTTTGTTGGAGGAACTATGATCTTCACACACAAAGTTTTTTCTAAAGGCGCTTATTGGGCATTTAACTCTCTTGACAAAAAAATCAGACCTATATGTTCTCCCTGCATAAAATAGCTCCAGTTAACTTAGTAATCATGTGAAAGGAAGAGTTCGATGCGAATAAGTGCATCCTAAAACAACCTGTTGCCACACCTAAAAGAGAGATCTGAGAGAAGATGAAGGAAGACAACACCCTTGCTAAATCAAAGAACAGGTTCCTCTGTAAACACAATCCATTTTTAGGAAAAATTTCTGCAGACAATGCCCTGGCTAATGAGCAGTTATTTAATATCCTATTAACGAGAACAAAGAGAATCAGATGGCCAGAGTTTTCTTCTGAGTATATCACTGTTCACTATACAGAATTGTAACTACAGCAGCAGCAGAAAGAAGAACCAATATTGTACCTCCATCACGTATCTGCACTCCCAGTCCTCTATGAGATTCTACTATAGTGATGTTGTCAAAGACCAGACCCCTAAAATCAAACCAGCTTGCGCTACCAAGTTTGATTGCCGAGGACTTTGTTCGGATCCAACAGTCTGTTGCTGTTAAATTGTACAGAGGACCTGTATAAGTCTTCGGACAGATGGCATCATCTCCTGTATCAATCTTGCACCGCGTGATAACCGTGTGATTCGAATCGTCTATGTCAATTCCGTCATTGTTAGGAGTGTTAAAGTCTCCATAAATGGAAACATCATGAATGAATGTATTCACGCAACGTACTATGTGCAAACTGCAATCACCCCATGTAATGTTTCATCAGCAATCCACTGGAATCCAGATCAAATGTAAAGCGGGATACAAAAGTAGACAGTAAAAGATCTTGGAGAGGTATAAAGCAAAGCAAATGCAGAAGTGAGAAGCAGGGTATTCATCTTGAACATGATGATCTAGATTTCCATGGTCCACACTCACTTCATTGATGATTTTAATCTAGAAGATCTCAAACAGCTGCAATCTCTGGCAATTGCCAAAAATATTGAATTTTCTCCAAGCTGACTATGGTTCTACTATGTAATACCATATTGTCGTATTTGCAAAAATTGCAACTTGAAGGCCACTATAAGTTCAGTAGCCGAAAGAATGACGAGCACTGTGGCATACAGACAGTGCCACTTTCTTGAATTTGACAATACCATAGCAGTTCTTCAGTTATCTACCAAGTGAGCAAGGTCTGAATCTCACCAAATGGCATTCGAATTTCGCAGTGACATTAGGAGTTTCCTTCTTCTGCAGAGATCAACACAATTGCCAGTTTGGCTTTCTACCCAGTTCAATTCAAATCACCTCGAATGCATACTGAGTTTTCAAAACCAGTAATCGAATTCTTGGAACAACATACAGTCGCAAACAGTCAAGTGGACAAAACTGATGGCAGAGAGAGAGAGAGAGAGAGAGAGAGAGAGAGAGAGAGAGAGACGAACCACCAATAAGCGGGCTGATTCAAGCTGACGTTCCAGACGCGGACGTTCGTGCACCCGACGAACCCGACCAACCTCGGCCTACACTCGTCGCCCAGGCACGCCCCGGTCTCGTTCCAGCTGACCATCACGTTCTTCCTCTCATCGAACCTCCTCACGAACTCCAGCCCCTGCCCGTCCACCGCCCCGCCGCCGGTGATCCCGACGTCCCTCGCGCCCTCGGCCAGTATCACGTACCACCGGTCGGCCTCCCGCGGGTAGTCCCCGATCTCCGTGCCCCCGAGCACCGTCGCCCCTCTCTGGATGTCCAGCACCACGCCGGACTTGAGCCGGACCGTCGCGGTCAGGTACTTCCCGGGGGGGAAGGCGACGCGGCAAGTGCAGCCGGCGGCGGCCGCGGCGGCGACGTGGGCGTGGCAGGCGTCGATGGCGTCCTGGATCGCGGCGGTATCGTAGCGGCAGCCGTCGCCGGCGGCGCCGAAGTCTCTGACGGAGAGGGAGGCGCCGGGGCCGGGAACGGGCGGCGGCGGCGGCCGCGGCCGCGGCCACTGGGCGAAGGGGAGGAGGTAGACGAGGAGGCGGAGAGCCGACCGGAGGAGCGACGGAGGAGGTACGGCCATCGGGTTGCGGACAAAAGGGCGCCGGTACGATGTCGGATAGAATGTTTGTTAAAAAGCTTGGTGATCGATATCGGCTGAACATCGTATTTTGTAATATCAAATTATTAAATATTGGTTTTTGTTGATACTGATGATTGGAATTTTCTGCCTGACGGAAAGGAGAGAGGAGGCAAAAATGATAGTGTAAACATCAAATCTTTGTTTCTTTTTATTGCGTGAGTAGAGTACTTAATTTCTTTAATAGAGTATCTTAATTTTATTTTTAAAAAAAATTTACTCAAGGTGAGATCTCCGTGAAATAATTTATTGCATCATGTGATTTACTTGCTTCCTCAATAAAATTTGATGTAGTCAGTAATGTAACTTGCTTACTTAGAAAACAGTGTATCATTTCCATTTTAATATATGTTTTCCTTATGAGACATTAACCTAAGAGACTATGTTGAATGGCGATGTCGATAATTAATGGCAATAATGTCGAAGTTGCCATTTCCCATATGCAATTTTCACGAATGTCACACGTTGACCCACATTTGAAAAATTTAGTTACTTAATTGAACAAAATATATACATACAAATTTGATCATAAAACAGAAAAAAATTCAAATACTTTGCAATTTGATTATTGCCTATATATATATATATATATATTTTTTTTTTATTTAGGAGGAAACCTTGGAGGTTTGTGGTTTGTGGCGCCGCCGTAAACCCCAAATGACACTTAAGCGGGAGGGCCCACCACCCCCGAGCTTACACTTAATACACCTAGCGCCTATATTATTGGGTTCAAGAAACCAACTTAAAGAAAAGAGAGAAACCCTAGTGAATGTCTGAATCCTCTAGTTTTCTATATCGCCCTCCAAAATTGTACTTGTTTTCTATTTTCTTCTTCCTTACAGAGCTTCCGATCTCTCTCTCTCTCTCTCTCTCTCTAGGCTCAGCAATTGTTTTCGCTTCAGTTTGGTTCTTCTGTTTGGTCGGATCTTCGATTTGGTTCTCGGTGCTCTTTTCTGACTATCCATCACTAGAAATTGCAGTTTGAGAGAGGGATGAGATCCTATCTCTACTCCCATGGATTTGGAGTGAAATCTAATTCTACAAGAGCTTTTCGTGACTTGGTCTCTGGAGAATAGAGGTTATGCTACCCGTTATAATTTAATGGTGTATCTCTAATCTCATGTTTTGAATTCAGAGTTCACCTTGAAACTATTGGTTTATGTAGAGTCAAATTCATGGTTCATCTCCTTGAAATCACCTGTTTCGAACATTCAACCTTTGACTTGGAAATCAAATTTCGAACCACCGGATCAATTGCCTAATTGGTGCAATTTGTCCCTATAATAATCAGTTTCCATGTTAGGATCGTGCCGGTAAATTACAAATGCAAGCGTGAAATAACAAACTATTCAAGATAATGTCATAATTAATTGGCGCACGCATTCAATTGGTTGAGTGATATATGATTAGTCTAAGATTGAATACACAAGTCGAAATGAATTTGACAGAATAAAAGCCCAACTAACAATGAATTTTAATAGTTCTAGAAAAAAATCCACTCTCGACTCACTTTTAGTCCGAAATAATAGTTGATGATATATTTTTTTTAAATTCCATATGTGGATTTTTACACATATTATATCCGACGAGACAGCGCTGTGTGTCCAAGATGAAGACTTTACACTTGGGACTTCATGCCGTGCAAGAAATAAATTAGAGATCACGGGCCAATCTTTATTTCACGTGCCTCCGCCTAACGTCAGACAAGGAAACAAAAAATTTAGTGAATCATCTGACAAATATATCCAATTTGTCCTAAGTAATGAAGTAACATAAATATAAATATATATATATCATCATCTGATGACAATCTTTCAGTTTTCAGTGCAATTTTCCAGTATCGTGTGCATACACATGAGAGATCATTTTTTTTTTTTTTTACACATTAGATATTTAATTGATTTAAACTAGAGAATTTATTCATCAGATCCACCTTTCTTGATCAGCCACGGACAAGTCTCAAGTTCAACAAATGGGGGGTCAAATATAATTAGTTTAATTGAGTTAGACGTGCTTTTGGCCTGTAGTTTGAAATTTCAACATATGAATTGCACAAGGAGACGATTTCGATCATAATTGGATCGCATACATTTTAGGTTCATTTCAATTTTACCCCTTGAAAGATCTAAGCTTGTACAATCATCAATTAAAAGATACACATGAACAATTAATTGGCCGAGGGAAGAAATAATCATTCCAAGCACAATCTATCTAATATATCGTATTGAATTTATATAATACATAACTTTCGAGGCACAGTCTATCAAACAAATTATGTCAAATTTATAACACCGGAAGAGATAATAGAAGATGCGTTCTAGTGACATAATTCATCATTTTTTTTTTAGCAATTCCCTTAAATTCTAATTTTCTTCCATTCTTAATTTTATTTTCGATTGGTTAGCTTTTTTAAGGTTTGCTATTTTCCATATTTAAGGGGAGAAATTGCTAAGAATTAGAGTCCGAATAGAATATATATTAAATTATAATCAGGTCGGGATATCTATAATATTATTACATAAAAATGGGGTTAATATAGGTCAAATGCATCAATTTATATTGAACTCATTTTTGATTCATCCAAATCCGACTAAATCGGCCCTATTCATTTGATAGGTCCACTCCAGTTCACATCATGACTATTTTCCCGTCGTTATACAATCCTTTACGCTTCGTTTATGCATTTGCCCTAATTTCTACACCAAGAATGGTGGATAAGGGCTCCCCTGATGCACGCGTGAGAACGGAGGCCTAACCAAAATTCAACGACCGAGACGAGACCACTTGGCTCGCTTTGAATTGAATCTAAGCAATAATTTCATAAAAAATAAAATGTCAGGCCCTCCCCTTGACAAGGACGTGTCACCTCACAGGGGTTCCCTTCCCAACTAAACGTAGACTTTTCGCAATGTTTTACGGTGTTATGTGTCACATCAAAGTTTAGTCATCTATCCAATTACTTAATTAATTGGATCGACACCATACAAATCCTTCTATTAATATATTCATATTTCATCTGTCTCGAATTAATTTATGTGATCACAAAAGCAACCGAACTTGTACACCAACACCACATTTACTCATAAATTACTTATTTATTTTATAAAAAATTCTAAATAGATGCGTTCGTACTCCATTCGACCTAAGTTTCAGATGTGTCATATTTGCTCCAAAAAAATGATAGATTTATCGCATTAAATTTAGGATAAATGTGACATAAGAGTTTCAATTTAAGATATTTTCTTTTATAGATAAATGTGGTATGAATATACTAATTTGTCCAATATGAGATAAGGCATGTTATTGCTTGCTTTACAAACAAATTATCAACAAGCGGCACACGTCATGTTCATGGCATCCCACATCAAATGTGCGAGGGAAGTAAATCGGGTGGACAGCTAGTTCAATCTACCAGGGAAGCCGAGGCAACAGATAACTCCATTCAATGGTTGCAGAGATCGAATTGTCAAAAACCAAAGCCAAGATTATAGGTTCTTCATCATTTGACAAATTGTTCTACGTGGGACGGGAGTCTCTAGAAGTGCCGGATGCAAGACTGCCCCATGGCTGAAGAAGATAGAAATGGAGTATACATAGTTATCAAAACAGCTGCTACTTCATTCCTTTAAATCGAATAGCAGGCTAAAGAACTCAAGATATGGATATCGAATGGTAAACAGTAAGCACCAGATTCTAGACGATTTGGCCAATTTGCTCTTTCAAATGCACCTCAGCATGCCAGATGTAGGCTCCGTTTGGGAACCACTTCCCAAAGCCCTTTGGAGGCTTAAACATCCTTGGGCAAATGCCAGCCCGTTTGGCGTTCATTTTTGGGTTAGTATTCCCCAAATGCGTGCTTTCACAAGGCTGAAAGCCCAAGGCAGGGTGGAGGCTGCCTTGGGCTTTCAGCTTACCGAAAATGCTGAGCTTGAGGATTAAAAAAAAAATTTCTTCCCAAATTACCCTCATTCATTTTTCGTTTGTTCGTTTTCGCCCTTACTATTCATCGTCTTCTTCCACGACCTTCTTCTTCTTCTGCGCGAGCTTCTTCTTCTTCCACGACCAGTCGCCGGTGAAAGGCAGGCAGTTGCCGGCGACCGTCGCCTAGACGACTGTCGTCAGGGGTGACGCAACTGACGCCAGGGGTGGGTCGCGGCGAGGTCTGGGTCGCCGGGACCCAGATTTGGGGCGGTAGGGTCGCGGGAGGACCTTCCTGCCCCTGATCTAGGTCGCAGCGGCGTTGGGTGACCTTGCCGCCCTAGATCCGAGGGCGGCGAGGTCGCGTGACCCTGCGGCGACCCAGATTTGGGGCGGCGAGGTCCTCTCGCGACCTCGACGCCCCGAATCTAGGTTGCCAGAGGTCGAGGCGGCGTTGCGCAACCTCGCCGCCTCCCGATCCGGGGTCGCCGGAGGTCACACACCATAGAATTTACAAACAACAAGAACAACAAATCTCTTTTTTGACCTCACTGATCCGCAGTGGCCGCAGTATCTTCACAGAAAACAAAAAGAAACAACTACAAAATCTTCACTAGTACTTCGATATGCAGCAAAGAATGAATGAGACCACATTGATGCATCCCTACCATCTTTGTACTGGGGCCAAAAGACATAATAGATGACGATCTATCGTGCTGCTATCATGGCTGACTTAGAGAAAGCGAGGGCCATAGACCAAAGTGCCGGAGCAACAACGAATGCAGGTGCAGCAACGAGCGACGGAGAATGAAGGCCGGAGAAGGCGAGTGCCGAAGGCAGATATCGAGAATTTGAATTAACGAGAAGTGCCATTTCTCTGCCGGTCCCTCCATCTTCACCACTATCGACGCCTTCCTCTTCTGCGGGGAATCCAACCTCTCCCTTTCAAATCAAACAAGATATCTCCCTCTTCCATCTCTTACAGACGTTGTTCACTTTTAGTGCCTTCCTCTCTCATCAAATCCAAAAAGAAATTATACAAGGATCGCGTTGAATGTCGATTACAATATCCGACAATGGCGGCAATATAGACAGAAGTGGAGTCGTGGATCAGAGATCGACGGGCAAAGTTCCTCAAGGTGTCATGGGGCCCGCTGAGACGATGTGCAGAATTCACGAGCAGGTAGCTCCTCCAGTCCAACTCGCTTTCGAGTGTCTTCTTCTTCTTCTTACTAGTTCATGAGCAGGTAGCTCCTTCAGTCCAACTCGCTTTTGATTGTCTTTTTCTCCTCCTCCTCCTCCTCCTCCTTCTCCAAATATGTCCGAAGTTTTAGCGACCCACCAAATGCAACCTTATGATCGTTATTTATAGCTCATCAACAATTGTTACACACAAATAGTTACTTCATTTCAAGTTTCTGGGATTATAGGTAGGCCTTTTGTAACCTGATAATCACTATCCAAGAAAAGTTATAACTTCTGAGATCATCAAAACTGGCCGTCACTTGGTCTTGGAACCGTCCACTAGGTATCATGATCAATTATGCTTCCATTGGAATACACATTTCCATTCATCCTATCCTTTAAATTCAACACTTAGCCAAATTATGGCGACGGTCCTCATCGATAACTTTCTTCATGTTGGTTATTAAGTACAGCAAGATAACTTTTAAATCGACCATCTTAATTGCCGGTGACTACTTCTGACCAATCATTACAATAACTAATTGAATTTAACATTTGTGGATAATAAAACCGATCATTTTTATATGTAAAAACCATCGACGACGAGAGTGGCCAGCCATCTAGTGGGGTACTGAAGGATTGCGACGAGAATTTCCAACGTTGGGACAAAATAGTATAGGAGAGAAGTATAAACGAAGAAGATGAAGAAGTTGTCAAAAAATAAGAATTGGTAGGTGCCATTGTCAAACTTTTCCATTTAAAGTTTTCTCAAGTTGGAAGGGGAAGGTGGGTAGTTCGATTCCCCTAACTTCTTAGGAGGGGTTGGGGTGAGGATGGTTAGTTTTAGATCGGGGGTTTGACTCTTATACTTTATAAAGACACAAAGTAAAAGTTTGAGAATGAGTTAAAAGTTTAAGTAGTAAAAAAAAGAAAAAAAAAAAAAGTGTTTTCTCATCTCAGAAGTGCCATTTCACGTTTCCGGGCTAGTTGTGCACCCCTTGGTGTGCCACGTGTATTTTCATGCCTACAAAGCTCAATATGCAACACGTGTACTCCACTAGTGGCAACAAGAAATTACGGAAGTGAAAATAGCCACAAAAACTAAAGCCATGCTTCTAATTATTGATGATTGGTTTCGTGGCAAGCAACTTCCATCCTAGAACCAGGAACTACTCACTAAGGACTGATTTTGAAATATTGAAACTGGTCAAAATGTCCCAAATTCGAAAGAGGTGTGAGACTTGAGAGCAAGTGATGAGGTTGGAGGCCAAAGCCACCGATAGTGAGAGTGATAGAGGAGTGACGAGCTCAGAGGCGATTTAGAGCAAGAGTGAGAGGGAGGCGAAAGATAGAGAGAGACGAAGAGGAAACTAGGGTTTTGATGTGAAAAGTTGAAACTTAAAAATAAAATAAATTTATATATATATATGTACTGATCTAGTCAAGAAAAGTGTTAAAAAAGTTATAAATCTATTGTATTTGTATCAATTTCATCATAAACATTTTCATATAGTACTAATTTAGTCTTAAACCTTTTAATGGTGTCAATTTAATTCTAAATATTTTGAGCTAGTCCTAATTTAGTCTTGAATGTCTTAAATTAATGACAATTCAGTCATTCTAACTAATTTTGGCTGGATATTGTTGACGTGGACAATTTGTAATAATATTTTTATAATTTTTCAATTTTTTATTTTTTCAATTTTTATTTATTTTCTTTCATTTTCTTTTCTCTCCTTTATTCTTCTTTCTTTTGGTGATGATCGACCACCAGCCACAAGTGATGGCCAAGTGGACTAGCCTCACTAGGTCGTGGCAAGGCCAAGCCTTGTCGAATTTGGCCTAATGAGGCCAACCCTTGCCTGGCGATGCTGGGCAAGGCTACCCTGGCCTAAATTGACACTGTTATAAGATTTAGGACTAAATAGACATCAATATAATAAGTTTAGGACTTTTTGACACTTTTTCCCAATCCAATCCATGTACTTGATTGCACAAAGAAAGCTAAGTTTCGACGAGGAGAAGTTTAACTACTTGCAGCGACATGATCATCCTCATTTGTTTTGGCGCAGCGGCAAGACCGGTGCCTTTTCTCGTTTAGTTTCATTGGTGAATCTTTAGCCGGTCACAATGACGGAACCACGAGAGTCGACCACCAACAAAGATTCCTCTTATGGAGCCGAGTACCAGATGCCTCACGACAACCTTGTCGCTCTTGAGCAGGAAGATTGGATAATCCATCAAATTGATCCGGTCTTAGCATGAAGTGAACGATAAGGACAGAAGCATTCTTTGTTTTAGACTAACTACTCCTATAGTTTAATTAGGATCGTGTGATGTTTGGTTGGGTGTCAGTCTTTGAACTGGGTAAAGCCTAACAACCATTCCACGTGAAACGAATGGTTTGTCATATGATCTATTACTATAACTCATCAGATCGCACTTAAAGCTTAATTTGACGCTAGGCTTGGCATTCTCTTAAGCATAAGATGCAGTGTTCTTTAGATATCAATGGTCTGGTTACATGGTCACGTCTTGGGTAGCATCGTGCATCAACGTCATTATATTTGCAATTTATTTCTTTTGGCAGTACTGTCAAGGAAGAAGACATTCAATCTAGTTATTATTAAGTAATCACCGCCTAATGTGATCGATTAGCTCCAAAAGGTAGCCTACTCTTTTAGCCGACTATTGGAGTTTGGTTGACAGGAAGCCCCGAGAGTGGATTGATGAAGCCATTGACAAAATTATGGACCGTGAATAAGGATACGTTTATTTGGAAAAAAAATAATTATTTTTGGAAAATCATTTTTTGATTTGTCGGTGTTTGGATGATGAAAAATCAATTGATTTATGGTAAAATGAATTCCGTTGATCGAAAACAATAAGTTTAGATTGAGGGAAAATGACTTTCTCTTTTAACAAAAAGGATATTACTTGCCTTAAATTATCAAATAATTGAGAATTAACAATTTAAATTTTTCGAAAATTTTTTTCTTTAAGTTTTTAGTGAAATAAACTCATCGTAAGTGTTGGAGGAGAATATAGGGTGAGTGGAATGAAGATCTACAAGGATGTTGATGTAAAGATGTCATCGTCAAATAGTAGAGCTCGTGATTTCGGGAATTGTAATTTATTGTAGATAAGTGTTCCTAAAAAAGAGGAGTCACGCCGTACGTGTAATTCCTCCATAATTATTTGTAATCAACCATCTATAGGCTAGTTAAAAGTCACATCACACTCGCCGTAAAGGTTCGCTCTTATTGTTCCTTACTTTTTGGCATTCCTTTATTATTCATGCATCATCTACATTATTAACAACGATTATTCTCCTTATTTGTACATTTAAAATCCTTACCATTTGTCTTCTTGTCCAAGATTAGCAAAAATCGAAAATCGACTTTTCTGGGAGAAAGGCATTTTCGCGCGCGCGCACTCCCAGCCGGGTTTCCCCGAACTGGGCCTTTTCATTGGGTGTACCTTGCCGGGAATGGTTACCCGGGATCAGCATCGCGCCCTCCAATGTGGCCCCTCAACCCCGTATAGGGGTTGTGTGCGAGGGTAACCAAGTGGGCCGGTATATTTTTCGAGGCCCGGATCCCGGCCTCTATCCTGTCTTTCCAGGATGTCATAGCCTTTTAAGGTCTTGCTAAGGACCTAAGGTTCGCTCTTATTGTTCCTTACTTTTTGGCATTCCTTTATTATTCATGCATCATCTACATTATTAACAACGATTATTCTCCTTATTTGTACATTTAAAATCCTTACCATTTGTCTTCTTGTCCAAGATTAGCCAAAATCGAAAATCGACTTTTCTGGGAGAAAGGCATTTCATTGTTTTAGGTGAAACAGGACCACACAGTTAGTTCATACTGGACCACCTTCCAGGAAGACTTGATTCTTTGACTATGATTTTTCGCCTATAACATAAGAGCGGTATCTCAGTTATGTAACTTAGTGATTGATATGTGTAGTATCGCTCTTGTCAAAAGAAAGAGGGCTTTGTTAACATAATAATTTTTGAGCTATTGTGAAAGTAACAACCTATTGTGAACTATAGATTTTTAAAGAAGTAAAGCCTACAACAATTAGTAATGGGCTTTACTAGCATAACGATCTTTGAGTTACTATGAAAAGGACATTGCTAGGTTGACGGCACTGTTATTCTCCATGAATAATGGTGCCTTTTTAACCACAAATGACCATTGGAGAGATATTGGCAACCGGAATTATAAAATGGACATGTAGCAAATTTAAGAATCTTGACAAAATTTCTCAGACTTTGGACTATATTCTTTTTTCAAATAGACAATGAAATTAACAAAAAGGAAGTAAACTTTTTGCTTGTGAACTTTTTTATAACAGCTTTGAATAACTATTTAAATGTAAAACTAAATTCTTTCATTGTACTCGCAACAACATTTTCACATATTGCTAAAGTGTGAGTTCTCTCCCTCATCGCAAAGGTTGAGGGTTCGAATCCTTTTGTTGTAGATGTATCTGAAGTGGGGGGTGTTGGGGTCCTGGGCTAGCCTCCCCCGAGGTTTACGTCTAAATAGCGGCTTACATTGAGGCCCGACGGTACACCGGTTACTGAAGGGTCGTGTGATTTCTAAAAGGTGATCTCCGGCGGTTTCTCGGTCAACAAAAAAAAAAAATTCACATATTATTGATATAATGAAAGTCATATTAGTAACCCACACGTGTATTTCACTAATTTAACGAGATACCAAAACATTATTAAACAAGTGAAATTTTTTTTACACTACAATGAGTCTCATTGTGGCATTTGTAAAACTTAGACACAATATATACTTATCTCATTAAAATATGTTAAATTGAAATTTGGCTAGCATGGTGAAAAAGTTGGGCTATACAAAATATAAAAAGGGGAAGTGAGGCAAAAAATTTAATCAAACAACTTCAATAGTATAAACAACTTCAATATACTATAAATTTTTTAATGAATTTCAATCTTGGATAGTTGCAAATTGATCATGATTTTGGTTTTTGAGTTAACTTGGATTGCTTTGACTTAAGTTGAATTTATTGATGCTTTAAGTTGTATAAATAAGGATACAAGTGTTAATTTTGGTTATTGTATTCATTATGTTAAATGATGAATATATTTTTTTTTTCACAACTGCAAGTGTGAAAATTGTTTTACATAATGATGTTGTTAATAGAAATCCTAAATTTATTTATCTTACAAAAAAAAAATTGTTTCAACTGGTCTTTCTACATGGAATTTAAAATATTTCATGTTGATAATGCTTTCAATAAAGCTCTTTTCAATTCCCTAAGATTTTTCTATTTTCCATTTTATTTATTGTTTTATCTAAAGAATCCCATTGAGTGGGATTCGCAGATTCCTCAAGGAAACCGGACAAATAAGTTGTCTAGGTTCCCTGAAAAATCTTGTGATTGGGGGAGCATCATTACTCCTGTCACCCCATCATTATCCTTGTGAAAATAACCATTTATAGTGAGTCATAAATTATTGAAAGAGTAAGTCCACGATAATTCATATTCATTTGTTATTTAATTTTTAATGGTTAACAATAGATTAAAAACTATCGCTCAATTATTTTTAGTAATATTTATCTGTTGTTGAGTTTTTTTTTTTTTTTTTGGGCTTAAAACAGATTATTATTCTCCTATTAAATTGAATACTATTACACAATTATTTCTCAAAGAAAAATGAGCTATTTGATTTCACAGTTTGCATTGCTGCATCTTATATATCACCAGATTCACCACTAACTTTCTTCTTTCAAACCCCAAATGATCTCTCTCTCTCTCTCTCTCTCTCTCTCTCTCTCAAATCTACAAACTTTCATATTCCCTCATGGCCATAGTCAGTGCAAATGACGTCTTCTACTGCTTCCTCTTCCTCGTCTGGTTCCTCGCCGCGCTCCTAGTCCACTCCCTCATCAAAGCATGCTTCAAGCTCAAGCCTCGCTCCAAGGTCCCGCCTCCGCCGACCCCTCTCTCTCTCCCCTTCATTGGCCACCTCCACTTGATCGGCCCCGTCCTCACCAAATCCTTGCAAGGACTCGCCCGCAACCACGGCCCCCTCATGCGCCTCCGCCTCGGGGCGTCCTCGTGCGTCGTCGCCTCCAGCGCCTCCGTGGCGAGGGAGATGCTCAAAACCCAAGAGCTCAACTTCTCATTCAGGCCCGAGTTCGGGTCATCGGATCACTTCATCTACCGGGGATCGCGCTTCATCATGTCTCCGTACGGCGACTACTGGCGGTTCATGAAGAAGCTGTGCATGACGGGGCTCCTTGCCGTCCCTCAGCACGAGAGGTTCCTCGACGTCCGTGAGGAGGAGGTCCAGAGGCTCGTCAAGTCGGTGATCGCGAGCGCAAGAGCAGGGAAGGCATCGGACCTGAGCAAGGAGCTGACGACATTCTCGAACAACATGATCTGCTGGGTGGTGATGAGTACGCGGTGCTCGGGAACTGAGAATGACGCGAAGGAGATCCACGAGCCCGTGAAGGCGTGCATGGAGCTTGCCGGGAAGCTGAGCGTTGGCGATGTGCTGGGGCCTCTCAGGTGGCTCGATTTCTCCGGGAACGGGAAGAAGCTGGAGGCGGTGCTGTGGGAATTCGACCGGATGGTCGAGAGGGTAATGAAGGAGCATGAAGAGAAGCTAAACAATGGATCGGTTGCAGAGAGGAAGGATCTCATGGACGTCTTGTTGGAGACTCACAACGATCCAACTGCTGAAATGAAGATAACTAGGGATGAAATGAAGTCCTTTTTACTGGTGAGTGCGTGATAATTATGTCCATACTCTCTTCGTTTAAGTTTTCTCATTAGGCATTGATGACAATGAGATGACACCAGTTACACCTCAAAAAATATTATTTTTTTTTTATGAAAAGAACACTATAAGTGTTAAAAGTTATATACGACGTTCACTTTAGTGTCAAAAGTTTTCGTCAAATTATTTAAGTGCCACTAATAGCGAAAAATTTTGGCAAAAAAACTAATAGGTGGCTTTTATAATTAAAATTTGTATATAACTTGGCATATTATTTTTAAAAAAAACCCAGTCCATGTAACATTTCCACGTGGCGTGTTTAGCACTAAAGTGATCTTTTTTTAACAATGATTAGCATTGAACTAATCATTTTTAATAGAATTTGGCACTCAAATGATCAATATTACCAACTTTTAGATGACGTTGTTTAGGAGTTATATACTAACTGTGCAATTACGAGCCACGAAGGATTGATAAATTAATAAATTATAGCCACATCAGATTTCTGGCTAATAGATCGATTTGGCAATTAAGTGATCATTTTTTTTAATGACACTTAAGTGATCTGAAATAAAACTATTGGCATTAAAATGAACATCATTTACAATTTTTGGTGCTTATAGTATGCTTCTTCCTACTTTAGAACGTTACATATGACGTTCAAGTACATGTCTAACGCTATCGCTTTTCATGCCTCCGACGGGCAGGATATCTTCATGGCTGGCACGGATACCACGTCGGTGGCCGCACAGTGGGCCATGGCGGAGCTCATCAACTGTCCGGAAGCCTACAAGAAGCTACAGGACGAGATCAACTCCGTCGTCGGGCCGACTAGGCTAGTCAGAGAGTCGGACATCCCGAACTTGCCCTACCTCCGCGCCGTCGTCAAAGAGACCCTGAGGCTCCACCCGTCGGCGCCCATAATCCTCCGGGAATGTGGAAAAGACTGCTCGGTCAACGGTTACCTCGTGGAGGCCAGGTCCAGGGTCATAGTCAACATCTACGCGATCATGAGGGACCCGGAGATGTGGACGGACCCCGACGAGTTCGCGCCGGAGAGGTTCCTGGAGAGCTCCGACGAGAAGATCGGGGAGCATCAGATGGAGTTCAAGGGCCAAAACTTCAGGTACCTGCCGTTCGGGAGCGGGCGGCGAGGGTGCGCGGGGGCGTCGCTTGCGATGTCGGTGGTGCACGCGGCCGTCGGGTCGCTGGTCCAGTGCTTCAACTGGTGGATGATAGAGGGAGAGGGGGCCATCGACTTGAGCCAAGGGCCGGGATTCGCGGCAGAGATGGCTAAGCCGCTCGTGTGCTATCCCATCGTGCATGTCGATCCATTTGAGCCGTGCCACTAGAAAGTCATATAATTGTCGATGTCATCGTACCGGTAAAAGATGTGCTAGTATATTTTACCGCTCTTTATGGAGGATGTATGAAGTCCTTAAAGTTCGGAAACATGAGTAAACTACAGTCTATGTAAACTGTACTCCATATGGCGATCATGCTGTTATTATAAATGAAGCACTATATGCTGCGTGTACATGATGGAACTCAACAATGGTGACCGTGGTAGATGAAGTGGGCAGGCGGGTTAGGTACACCTCCAAAACGATTATTGGGCCGCTTTCCGGCATATGCGTCTTTATTTAGATCTTGTTTTCTATATTACAACTTTTAATCTGAAGGAGAATCTTTATGAAATTGATGAAATATTTAAATAATAAATTATGCATTCGTTTAATAGTTTAAGTCTTTAGAATAATTAACAGTAATCCTACTAAATCTCATTGATATAAGAGCTAGAAGAAAATTTTCATGCTTAATAATTAAGTGTGAGAAGAAGTGTTAAGATATTTAAATAATAAATCATTTTTTCATCTAATAAATATACATTTAAAGAAAAGTCAATAGCGCTTCCAAAAAATTCATACATTTTTTAATTTATTTTTGAAAGAAAATTCAAACGAGGGCATTGGATAGGGCCGGAGACTGCGAGAGAAGCTCGAAGCTTGAGCGATTGGTGCCATGGCGAAAGGAATTTGGAAGGTAGAAGACGAAAAGTTTCGACCTTTAGCTTAAGTACGCTTCATCTATATATAATATATAGGTCTGCTTCCAAATGATGTGGCGTTTCATTGATAGGACGTGGCGGTGACATTGGGTGGTCCGGGACCGCCACGTCAGCGTGGTCCCGGACCACTCACGCGGCGCCACGTGTGAGGGGAGGGAACCAAAGGACCTGCCCTTATCCCATCTCTCTAACGCTCTCTCTCCTCTTTCTCTTCTCTGTCTCCCTCCCCTCACACGTGGCGCCGCATGAGTGGTTCGAGACCACACTGACGTGGCGGTCCCGGACCACCCAATATTTTCTCGGTAGTGACAGTGCAGAGTAGCCGACGGAAAGGTATTAGGTGGTCCGGACCGCCAAGTCAGCATGATCTCGAACTAGTCATCAAGGGTCACGTGGAGGGCTTGCACACGTTTATTTCACTCTCTCCTGTATCCTCTCTCCATTCTCTGAAGAAGAAAATGGACAGGGCCAAGCTTCCTTTCCCTCGTTAATTCAAATTCTCGATCTCTGCCTCTGGCGCTCGCCTTCTCTGGCCTTCGCTCAACATTCGAAGAGAAACACTCCAGCAAAACAAGATCCTTAGGTCATTAGGAAAAATCTTGTCAAGAAATGCATCGAGCTCTTCTTTGAGATTGCGGAGAGCGAGGAAGACTACAACATGTTCTACAAGGCATTCTCTAAGAACCTCCCCTCGGTATTCGCGAGGATTCGCAGAGCAAGACGAGGCTTGCTGAGTTGCTGCGGTGCCACTCCACCAAGAGTGGGACCAGCCTCAAGGACCATATCACTGATACATCACCCGCCAGAGCAAGAAGCTGTTGAGAACTCCCCTTTCCTGGAGAAGCTTAAGAAGAAGCGCTGCAAAGTGCTTTTCATGGTCGATGCCGTTGACTGTTACAAATGCTTCCTTATTTTGTCACGGCAGCTCTTATTGCTATTTTGTTTAGGTCGAACTCTTACTGCTATTTCAAATTCAGTGTTTAGGTCTATCGTAGAAGCCTTATCTTTTGGGTTTTTGTTTACTTTTCACTCATCATCGGTTCTTATTGTGGTAATTCCACCTCTTTTTCACTTTCGATTCTTTCTATTGAGAATATTGGATTCCCTGAAACCGGATTCGACACAAAATCGAACCCCTAAAACGAATGTGGAAGACAAGCCCAGGAAGAACATGTATCACAAATCCTAAAGCACACTACGGAATCGAGCGTACCTTGTTAGCCACAGATTAAACACAAATGCTGAAGTTCGAGGAAGAATTTGATCCCGGTCTACCAAGGAGCCTACTGTTGGTCCAAAGGGGGAGAGAACTTACGTTAGTTTTTGGGAGAGGGGAAAAGAAAAGCGCATGTACGTCCAAAAGGTGCATTTTCTTTCTTTTCTCCCCTTAAATACGTCTTCTTCAAAAGACATGTTCCTTCAGCAAAAGACGCCCCTCCAAAAGTTACAACTCTTCAACGTATCCCTCCATCTATGGGCCCTAATTTTGTGGGCCAGGCTTTTAGGCCTAACATGGGCGGACGGGCCAACTTAGGCCCATCACATTAAATAATTAAAACCATCATCTCCCACTTGCACATGGTGGGCCGATCAGGATCCTTTTTACCTCTCTTCAACATTCATACCGGTGAATAATCCATGCGACCAGCATACTTTGAGAGCTCATTGACATACATCTGTTAGGAATATATAGCAGCTCATAATGGGCATCACACTCTGAGTAGATTTAGTATGCAATACCCTAGATCGATCGATAGATCGATCTATCTGTATTCACAATTATGATTATCCCAAAGATTGTCATAATTGGTTAACCAGTGAATACAAAACTACAATGTGATTTTCCAAATTCGATCTTCCTCTTTCATTCAAACTCTCAATTTCAGTTCAGCTTGCTTTTCTAGAAATGTCCCATTAGATTAAATCAACTCATGACCATTGGCAACATCCTAAGATAGCAAACACTAAATAGAAATCTTGAGAATAAGTAAAAGTCATGAGGGCACTAAAATTAAGGAACTCTTTTCTTCAAGAGTCTCACACGATATAAAAGTTGAGATCAAACTTTTGTCACTCTTATTGGTCGTCTCATGCATACATAGTATGAAATACGTATTACGGTATTAACTCCTTTCCCATGGAGCGTATGTCTACACCTTCAATACCGTACAGATGATAGTTCAAACATACCCAATGTCTAACTTGAGTTCACATATCTACTCATTCACAAAATTTATCAGAACTCACATCTGACATCATAGACAGATAAAGTAAAATATGTGGGTTGTTTTACTTTTAGACATAGTAATATTATGTCATCATCTTAACACTTAGTTAAGGTGACATACGTATTTTAAGCTTGAGCTATTGATTATCACCTAGATAATAAGCTTAAAAACAGTATCATCTCTATTTATCACAAAGTAAATAGAGGCGATTACCCATGTGAGTAGGCTAATATTATATCTATCTGACATACTTTCTCAACTTAAAGTAATGCATTGAGCATTAAGATGCATAAAGATCAAACAAAGATTCATAGGCATTAATGATGAAAACACAAATTCATAAATGTGAACAACTCAGGGAAATTACAATCCAGTACATCAGACTCTACGCAATTCTAGAGATTTTACATGACCACAAAAACATCTCTAGGTATTGACTTTATCATAGGATCTGCTACCATTCTATGCGTAAATATGTACTGTAAGTTCACATCCTTTCGTGTAACTATATCTTTAACAAAGTTATACTTGGTATCTATATGTTTGGTCTTGTCATGAAATTTTGGATCTTTGGTATACGCTTTTGCCGCTTGGCTATCACAGTTAACCAACAATGAATCCGCAGCACTTCAATAACACCTAAATGATCTAATAATCTCTTAAGCCAAATATCTTCTTGTATTGCTGCTGATAATGCCACAAACTCAGTTTCCGTCGTGGACAAGGCTATACACTTTTGTTTCTTATTACACCAACATATGGTGCCATTATTCGGTAAGAAAACAAACCCAGAGGTAGATTTCCTTTCATTTAAATCTCCTCCCCAATCAACATCAGAATAGCCTTAGAGTCGCAGATCCTTTCCTTAATAACTCAGCGTATAATTAGCAGTTCCCTTTAGATACCTCAGTATTCTCTTAACGGCCTTCTAATGTGCTTGACCTGGGTTGGATTGGTATCTACTCACCATTCCAACTGCAAAACATATGTCAGGTCTTGTACACATCATAGCGTACATCAAGCTCCCAACAGCACTAGCAAAAGGAATATGTTTCATTTGTTCCTTCTCTTGTGGAGTCATTGGACACATTCTATGGCTCAATCCTTCACCTTTTGCAATAAGAGTATCTATGGGTTTACAATCTTGCATACGAAATCGTTCAAGAACCTTATTTATATATATTTCTTGCGAAAGAGATAACGATCTCTTCGAACGATCTCTTGAAATCTTAACTCCAAAAATGTATGCAGCTTCACCCATATTTTTCATCTCAAAATTGGAAGATAACCAAATCTTCACAGTATTTACAAACTTCATATTGCTTCCGACAATTAGTATATCATCAACATATAATGATATGATCACAATGATCTTTGGATCTTTTGATATATACACAATAATCCTCATCAATCATTGTAAAGTCATATGCCATTATGACATTATGAAAAACGTATATACCATTGTCTTGATGACTGCTTAAGGCCGTATATCGATCTCAAAAGTCGACATACATTTCCTTCTTAGCATTTTTTAATGAAACCAGCAGATTGTTCCATATATATTTCTTTCTCTAATTCTCCATTGAGGAAAGCAGTCTTTACATCCATTTGATATAACTCAAGATCCATACTTGCCACCACTGCCAGAATAATGCGAATCGAGGTAAATCTCATTATAAGAGAAAATGTTTCTTCATAATCAATTCCTTCCTGTTGATTATACCATTCGCCACAAGGTGACCCTTATGCCTTTCTATCGAGCCATCAGCTTTTCGCTTTATTTTGAGAACCCACTTGTTCCCAATAGCTTTGCGTCCTTTTGGAAGATCAATCAGTTCCTAAACATGGTTTGACTTCATTGACTCTATTTCCTCTTCCATTGCACGAATCCATTTTTCCTTACTAGGGCAATTTAGAGCCTCATTAATATTTCTTAGCTCATCCTCATTTTGTAGAGCAACCATAAAAGTTTCCCCTTCAATGTCAAAATGTCGACAGGGAATACTTTGGCAACTTGTTCGACGTATGGGAGATTGTACACTTTGCACATCATTCCCCATCATGCTCCCACTTGGATTAGATAATGACGATATCATCTCATCATGTGATTGTAATTGAGAGTGAGTTGAATTAAATTCATCACTTCTCATGTTACTCTCACTTGGATAAACTCCATTTAGTTCATTATCTTGATCCAAGGTTTCAAATAGGAAGTAATCTTCCCCTATTTCGCCCTTCTTAGGAAATTCATCATCTAAGAATGTGATATCACATGATTCAAATTCAGTTATACTCCCACTTTCCTACTCATCTATGAATACATACTCTTATCTCATTTGGGACTCAATTTCCCAAACTTGTGAGAGGACTCATGAGTATAGGCAGCACAATCCCATGGCTAAAGAAAACTTAAGTCCAGTTTTCTATCTGTCCATAACTCATATGGAGTGGAAATAACTAATTTGGAAGGCACTCAGTTAAGTATGTAGACAGCAATTAACAATGCATCGCTTCAAAAAAAAGTGATAGGTAAGTTAGCATGCGCAATCATGGATCTAATCATTTCCAGTAGTGTTCTGTTTCTTCTTTCCGCAACACCATTTTATTGAGGAGTATATGGAATAAACAACTGTCTTTCTATTCCTTTTTCATCACATAATTTTCTGAACTCATCAGATAAATATTATCGACCTCGATCTGATCTCAATACTTTTATTTTCTTGTTTAATTGATTTTCTACCAAGTTCATAAACCTTTTGAAACAACTTAATGCTTCAGATTCATGAGAAATCAAATAAACATATCCGAATCGAGTATGATCATCTATAAAAATGATGAAATAAACAGCCCATTGCCTTCTTTTCACATTCATTGGACCACAGACGTCAAAATGGATTAAATGCAGAGAAAATTCAGCTCTTTTACCTTTTCCAAATGGTTTCCTTGTCGTTTTCCCTACTAGGCAATGCTCACATATGGGTAAATCGACTTTTTCAATATTGCCCAACAAGCCCTCTTTGATCAGTCTATTCATACGTTGTTGGCAAATATGATCAAGTCTAGCATGCCACACATTCACATAATTATCATATGAAGTAGGAGACTTGAGAAGGGAATAACAAACATTTGCATTAACATAATCAATATTTAATACAATGAAACCATCCAGAAAATAACCACAACCATAGTAATTTGTATCCAAAAACAAATTTACACCGCTATTACAAAAGTTCATATTAAAACCAAGCTTAACCAACACCAAAACAGACACTAAATTTCGACGAATCTCAAAAGCATATAGAACATCATGTAGGAACAAGGTGCGTCCACCACGCATGTTCAATTGGCAGGTGCCAATCCCATTAACTTCAGTTCTGGAGTTATTTCCCACATAGATCCACTTAGTTCTAGTTGGTACTCATTGGAATTCCACGAAGAATCCTCTATCCTTCGCTATATGGTCTGTTGCTCATGAATCTACAGTCCATAAATGATTGGATTCAATCAATAATGCAGAACTTGACACATAAGCAAAATTCTCAAATGTACAAAAGGTGTTTACCTTTTTCGCCTCACAACAGTTGCGAGCATAGTGACCTTTCTTGTCACAATTGTAACACCTCACCCTTGACATTTTCTTCACTTGAGGATGTTTTCATCTCTTGTGTTGGTTAACTCTTGATTTCTTGCAATAAGGACTTGATCATTTGCATTGCCACATATTAAACGAATCAATACGTTTGCGCTTAGAGCTCAAAACCCTTTTCTGAGGTAGAACCAGCATTGCAAATGTCTATTTTCGACTCAAATGCCGTTAGGCGATCCTCTATTAGCCTAAGGTGGCGCACGGCATTCTCAAGATCTTTCATAACATGGTCAAGAGCTTCTAGTGTTTCTTACTTTTCCAGCAAATATTGAATCTTCATATTCAATATTTCACAATTGTTGCTGTTCGTATCGCAATTACATTCTTAGTTCTTTGAAACCATCGATCCGAACACATCGAGACATATATGCACGAATAATTAATGCCTATCATTTATGCATCCACTTTGCATAGACCCATCATATCAATAAACAATTTCAAGTAAGGTTTCAGAATCAAAAGTTCACTATGTTTCCAATCATCCTCCAAAAATCCTAACTTAAAACTATTATTAATATAATTGTCTTATGCAAAATAAATTCTATGAAGTTACAAAAACTTCTATGAACTACCCACAACAGACAACAATTAACAAAAAGCAAATAATATTTGACATCCAATAAAATAATAATGCTTTCACATAAAACAACTATCCACTACACTAAGTAATATACACAGAGGAAAATATCAAAATAGAAAGAGATATTTACACCTAAAACATCTCAAACTAATCTAGGAAATAAATAGGGAAAATCCCTTCTAATTTATCAGTCAAAATATCTAAGAAATCTGAAGGCACATTTGTCAATCATGGAAAAAATTTTGGAAAGCTTTCATGTCGCCTCCAATGCGCATTCACTCTGCGCCATGTGGCGCTCAATCTAAGGATTGAAGTTTTGATTAACTCAATCATATAGTACTCTCTTATAAAAGCTACTACTAGCCTCCTATAACCCGGGACCACGTTGACCTCCCATAGGCGATCTAACACTGCTTGCCATTCAGGTGGAAGAGTGTTCATCAAGGCCGACACCTTCTCAAAATCCGGCATAAGATAACTATTCCAGATGATTTCCTATATCATCTGATTGACCCTGACCACATGTGATACTAAATCATTGTCATGCCACTGATAATTAGCTAACTCTGTCATCAGCCTTTTAAGTCTTGCACTTCTCTCATCCGTTCTCGGGATTGCAGGTATCCGTGCATAACGCATCATAGTTCCTGCAACAAATGCAAAACTAAAAAATGGACTACTTATAATCCATAATGAACATAAGGGAAAATACATAATTTTCCATGATCCATGCAACAAATGCAGAATAAAAAATGGATTACTTATAACCCACATAAACATAATTAAAAAAAAAAACACATTCTTTTTTTTTGTCAACAGTCAACAGTCAAAGTCAACGGGCGGTGGGTCAAACGGACCGACCCGGCACGTGCGGCATGCGTGCAGCTAACGTCACGATGACGTCAGTTGACGCATGCCTTGCACGCACCATCGATGGCCCCCTCGCACGTGCGACGCATGTGCCTGCGTCTCCGTATCGGCGCGTGTGTTGCAGGCGCCGAAGACGCCGGTTCGTCCGGCTGCGCGTGGGGGCGCGTCCGGTGGCCTTTGGTGGCGTTTCGCCACTCGTCGCGCTCGTCTCAACAAGACCTTCCATCCAGCGCCATCAAAAATCGATTTCGACTTACAAAAACTCAAAAAAAATGAATGAACAAAGTGCTCGGGTGTCGGGATTTTTCGCCCCGATCGGTGTCGGCCGATTAATTTCACGAAAATTAATAAGAAATCATCCATAAACATGAAAGGGGTCGGGAAAACATGAACCTGGCTCTGATACCAATGTTGGGAATATCGGATTCCCTAAAACCAGATTCGACACAAAATCGAACCCCTAAAACGAATGCGGAAGACAAGCCCAGGAATAACATGTATCACCGATCCTAAAGCACACCACGGAATCGAGCATACCTTGTTAGCCACAGATTAAACACCAATGCTGAAGTTTAAGGAAGAATTTGATCCCGGTCTACCAAGGAGCCTACTGTTGGTTCAAAGGGGGAGAGAACTTACGTTGGTTTTTGGGAGAGGGGAAAAGAAAAGCGCACGTACGTCCAAAATGTGCCTTTTCTTTTTCTTTTCTCCCCTTAAATACGTCTTCTCCAAAAGACGTGTTCCTTCAGCAAAAGACGCCCCCCCAAAAGTTACAACTCTTCAACGTATCCCTCCATCCATGGGCCCTAATTTTATGGGCCAAGCTTTTAGGCCCAACATGGGTGGACGGGCCAACTTAGGCCTATCACATTAAATAATTAAAACCATCACTTTCTTTTGTCTCTGTTATTCTCCTTCACTGTGCAACTTCGTGTTTGTTAAAAATTTTGGATGTGTGCATGAGGGTTCACCTCTCACACCTTTACATTTGTTATTCTACTATGCTCTCCCATCTTTCCTATTTATAGGGTGCTCTACCCACATTCTAGATTTGTGTAGAATGTTGTCCACTTAGGCTTAATCTAGAGAGTTTTAGATTGTAGTTTATCCTCTCTTCTTCTAGAGAGATCTACACATGTGCTTCTACATTTTTCTCTTTCTTCTAGAAACTTCATCTAGGGAATTCTAGAAGTTTCGCAACTCCAGGAAATTCTAGAAAATGGATCACCATTTCCAACACTCCCCCTTGATCCATTTTCGGGATGCTTCGGATATTGTAGTTTGTCCCATGTCTTTTATTCCGTCTTCATTCCACCATCCCTTGCATTCTCTTGTCGAACCACTTGCACTTGCCTTTGAACATGCATGACTTTTCTTGAACGATGTCCCATATGTCTTGGGGCATTAAAATGCTCTTAGTTGTAGTTGTTAGCTTGGGCTCTGGCTCTGGCTCTCGTAGGCTCTGGTTCTGGCTCTGGCTTTGGTTTTGGCTTTGGCTCCAGCTCTAGCTCTCTTGGCTCTCGCTCGGGCTCTGGCCTTTGATTCTGGCTCCGGCTTCGGCTCTGGCTCTGTTGGCTCTCACTCGGGCTCTAGCCTTTTTAGTTGAGGATGGTGAGGACAAATGCCCATAACCATCCGATATGCCTAACTCTGATATCATGATAAAATTTTGGATGTGTGCGCTGCGAAAGTGTGGTTTTGGTATTAGTTATAGTTTTTGGTTAGTGATATTGTGTGCAAGTGTATGGTGTAGTTTATAGATGATGGACAAGGGACAAGATAAGATAATTAAAGGACAAAGACATGGGATATGGAAATAGTTTCATTAGTTGGATAAAATAATTTTATAATATGAGGGTTCACCTCACACTCAAGGTGGAGGGTTCACCTCTCACACCTTTACATTTGTTGTTCTACTATGCTCTCTTCTCTTTCCTATTTATAGGGTGCTCTACCAACATTCTAGATTTGTGTAGAATGTTGTCCACTTAGGCTCAATCTAGAGAGTTCTAGATTGTAGTTTATCCTCTCTTCTTCTAGAGAGATCTACACATGTGCTTCTACATTTTTCTCTTTCTTCCAAAAACTTCATCTAGGGAATTCTAGAAGTTTAGCAACTCTAGGAAATTCTAGAAAATGGATCACCATTTCCAACAGTGTTTAACCGGTGGTGCTTTGATATTGCAACTCTTATATCACAGGGTTTGATAGTCAGAGATTTCAGTCGTTTGCCATTGTTAGATCCTTGAGGACCACTGTCTATGATTACATCTTTGTTCATTTTCAAAGAGCAGTAAGGTGGTCTGCTCGGACGCCCACTGTCAAAATGGAATTAGATTAGCTTATGTTTGATCATTACCGGAACTTACATTAAGAGTTTTCCTTTATTCAAGAACTCTCACTTCTTATGTTGAAATATAGCTATATACCATGTAACACAAGCTTAACTTCCGTGAGAAGCATCATATCTGCACTAAGCTTATCATCATTGGCGAAGAAAGTGCGCGGTAGCTTTCATCACCTCATCACCCCTTATTATTAATACCCTACGAAAGTAAAGAAAAATGCAAACGGGACTTCGCCTTCTTTTGAAATTCAATTTACACAAATATTCCCTACATGCATGAGAATATAATACAAAGCTACTGGAGTTTTTAACTGTATGTTCGGACATCAACTGAATAATCCTAGTGCCCTCAACAATTTATCGCCCCTGAAAAACATGATATCCGAATGGCATCTCAAGTAGGAAGACAGACAGACACACACCATCAAGAGCAGAATTTACAAACAACAAGAACAACAAGTCTGTTTTTTGACCTCACTGATCCGCAGTGGCCGCAGTATCTTCACAAAAAACAAAAAGAAACAACTACAAAATCTTCACTAGTACTTCAATATGTAGCAAAGAATGAAGGAAACCACATTGATGCATCTATACCATCTTTGTACTGGGGCCAAAAGACAAAATAGATGACGATCTATCGTGCTGCTCCCATGGCTGACTTAGAGAAAGCGAGGGCCAGAGACCAAAGTGCCTGAGCAGCAACGAATGCAGGTGCAGCAACGAGCGACGGAGAATGAAGGCCAGAGAAGGTGAGTGCCGGAGGCAGAGATCGAGAATTTGAATTAACGAGAAGGAGAGAGAAAGCGTGCGTTCACTTTTCTTCCTCAGAAAGAAAGAAGCAATGGAGAGAATGAAGAGAGGGAAAGTGAAATATATGTGTGCAGACTAGAGTGAGTTGTTTTTTGGAGGGTTTCCTTTTCTTCATCAGTGAAGGAAGGAGAGGAGAAAATATTGAGGACCTGTTTGGTTCAGCTTTGGGGAAATGCCCTTGGGAGAATGCAAATACCTTTGAGATAAAGGGGTTCTGAAATGCTAGACTGTTTGGTAAACTAAAACTGAAAAGTGCTTTGGGGAAATGCAAAACTGTTTGGTAAACTTGCATTTGAAAAGCCAACCATTTAAAATTAAGTGTTTTAGTTTTAGTTTTTAAAATTGCAAAAAAGAAACAATGGGTATATAATATTTTACATTTTCATGTTGAGAGTAATATAAAAAATGCATATTAGTAAACTTATTAAAATTATATTAAAAGAATTTGATTATAGATTAAATGCAAAGCTTAACTTTTAGCCTAAAGTTCTTTTAGGTTTGTTTTTAACTTTGAATAATTTTTTTAAATTATTGTAGTATTAATCATCTTCGTTAATTAATGATTATTCTAGTGTATTGATAAAAAGTTGGGCTATTGATTGTCAAAAGATTAAAATGATATTTTTAAAAAAAAGTTGAACTTATTCAGTGGATAGTGAAGCAATCGATTATAGATGCTAATTTTTTTGAGTAAGCACCACATATAAAAATGGAGGTTCTAATTAAGAGAAATAAAATCAAGTTCCTCTCATACAAATTTGACTAGAAAGAGTCATTTCATGATAGTGAACATGATCATATATATCTGGAAAAAAGAAATACGTTATACTTAGTATTACAAACTTTAACGACTTTGTAAACTTATGGCTATTTCATCACGTAAAAGTGCCATGTCCGAAGATGCATACGAATTTGAAGCATCCACCCCTTCATTTGCATCATCATGGTCAACTGAATATCCATAATCGGAATCCAATTCTACTTGTTCAAAATCCGTATCAGTCACGTTATTTCTCCGAATATAATGTGCAAAGTCATTGCCGCTACCACAATTTGCACTTGCTTTACACACACACACACACACACACACACACACACACACACACACACACACACACACACACACATATATATATTGTAAATTTAGTCAACATATGCCAATTAGATATATGAATGTATCTAAACCATTGACTAACATACCTAGAGGAGGATGGGGAAAATTTGCGTCACGTCTTCCAATAGCTTCATAAAAGATACGGGTATCATGAGCTTGTCCCTCCCAACCGGCCCAAACATAGACAAATTCCATATTAAAATTACATATGGCTAACATGTTTTGAGTTGTTGTTCCTTTTCGACCAATAAAACGAATTTGATCATACTTAGATACAACCGCTGGAATATGTATGCCGTCAATAGCTCCAATGCAATCCTTAAAATATGGATAAAAATTCTATATTGTGGATCAGTTGGTTGGATCAAATTTTTTCCCATATCACATACTTTATCTAAAACTAAGTTGAAGTGCCTACTTATGGTTTCCCTGGAGTGTTGAAAACGCTCTTGTGCTAATCTATTACCTATACCATGTCCTAGAATATGAAGAAACAAACCAACCATTTCTCAAACATCAGTATTCCTAGATCCTTGAAGGCCATAACGTGTTACTAAATCACGCGTTAAATTGTCAAATACAATCTTATTCATTCTAAACATATTGTAGCACCTTATCGGATTAGCATTTTTGCCAATCAATTCTTTTAACCATACATAACCTGTATATGTTGAGGTCATGTAAGGTTGTTTGCAAAAGTTGGTTGCTTGATAAAGAATTGCAGCTTCAATGACTGAGATAAGATCCCATAATTCATTTTTCTCTTGCTCATGATTTGTCATTGTATGTGAATCATCCATAATTGCTTCAAGTAATAAATTATAAAAAGAAACAATGTATTAACCATCACATAAATCATCCATAATTGTTTCAAGTAACAAAATATAAACATAAACAATATATTAACCATCGCATATATGCAAACTATCACATTAAGAGAATACCAAATGAAAACAATTCTAACATCAAACATTAATTGAAATTAGGTTCACAAATGCTGCAAATAAAGATCCATAGATGGAAACAAAGTGGAATGACTAAGTTTCAAACATGAAAACAATAAGATGCTAACATCCTCCTATCTACGAAGACTTGATTATTTTCTCATCTCATATTTGAGATACTTTACTTTCTTTGCATTATCCTTTAAGCTCATGAAAACTTGCCTATCGTCTATCTTTTCCTTTAAATGAGAAATTGAAAAAAAGTACAAGTCTTCGTCTTCCACAATCTCAGGTATGGAATCCAATATCTCTATGAGGTCCTCATAAGGACCGACTAAACTAGTTGCATTGGATGCAGCACCGGTAGTACTCCTACTCTCAACAACTGTAAGCAGCCTGTTAATTTGTGATCCGAGCTCCTCTCTTGTGCTCAATTTCTTATCTTTCTTTCCTCGAGCTTGCATCTTTGAAGTCTGTGTGGCTCTCTTACGAGTTTGAGTTCCAGTTAGTTCATCCACGTGATCCTCAAAGTTTTCACCAGTAGACCCTGCAACATCATCGATACCAGGTTGTGTGGTCTCCACATCATTATCAACACATAAACCTTGTCTAGGATTCCATGTGATTCCTCCAGTAGCAACTGTATCTCTGAACATCATATCTAACTTTACTTCAAGATCAGGATGTATGTCTTTCATCCTAAAAGCCTTAAATTTTGGATTAGCCTGTTATAATGAAGCATTTGCATAAGTTGTATCATTAAAGGTGAGCTTAACATGAAAATAAAAAAAATAAAAAAAAGAATTGAGGAAAACCTGAATTTTACGTTCCCACCATTCATCACTCGCATCAATGGTTTTCTTCCTTGAATCCCATCCTAATCTAGTTTCTTGTAAAGCAATGACCTCCATATTTTCCATTCTTCCTTGATGTTATCCCACTTACTCTTCATTTTTTGTTTGTCATATTTTTTACCCGTTAACTCCTCAAACTTACTAATTATGACTGTCCATCCATCTCTTTTGTTGTTTGCAGGACGATTGCCTTTTTCAATTTGTTCGATGCACAAATTACAAAAGATTTCTACATTTTCCGAGCTCCAAAATGCCTTTTCCTTTGATGAACTCATCCTATAGTAAAGTGACATGAACAAATTTAAGAGACAAACAAACAAGATCAACCACTTAGGCCCTCTCTTATTAAAAAACTAGAAGACATTCACTTAAAGAAAAGAAAACTAACATTGAGAAAAAATAAGGACGCGCAAAAAGATTGTACTTGCATAAAAAAAATCCTTCATTATACTAGGTCATCCAAAACCTAAAACAATAGTGAATGTGCAAACTAAACATATCCATCATTGGGCATGCAGGACACTAGAGTGACCAAATCACAAGGAACAATAAGTACAATTAACGTAGCAAGCAAACATGGAGTGAAGAGAAACCGAAGCAAACATGTGGAGTATTGGTGTCATTGCCTATATGTTACCATGTGGTGATCCACCCTTTTTGGGGCAGAATCAATTTGAAATATTCCGGGCGATTCGTGAGGAAGAGCCAAGTTTTGATGAAGACCCATGGCCTTCTCGATCCCCTAAGGCAATTGATTTTGTGAAGAGATTGTTGAACAAGAATTACAGAAGGAGACCAACGGCTACCCAGGCTTTGTGTAAATCTATAGAGCCATTTAAACAAAGAATAACATACAGAAGAATAACAATTAATTTGTAATTGGCAACCTGGCCTTATTAGTTTGCTAAGTTTTATCCTTAATCAAAACCTAGCAAGGGTTGCAGATTAATATTGATCTGATCTTCAAATTCCCATAATGTTCATTAGGTCTTCCTTGGCTGGTTTCTAACCATGATGTCAAGATACCACTAGATATGATGATGTGTAGGTTTGTAATAGCCTATATGAGGTCATCTCCTCCACAAAAAGCAGCTTTGCAGGTAAGTGGTGATTTTACTGAATTTGTCTATCTCCTGTTGTCTGCTGTCTCAAAGACTAATTTTGCTTGTACGCCGCATCTTGAATTTCATGATTCAACTAATCAAGGGACAGACAGAGCTTGCATCAAAATAATCATACACTCTGACATAGTTCTTAACTTTTCAATGATTTTCTTTCTCCACCTTCAAATCATATGCGAGTCTGTGACTGTTTTTGCATACTATTCTAAGAACTGAACTTATGAATCTTTACCACTAGAGCAGGCTCTTGTAATGACATTGACAAAGGCTCAGCTAGCTTACCTCAGGAAATAATCATCTCCAAGAAACACTCAGCCATTAACAAGATCCTCAGAGGAGCTACTATTTGCAGTAATTTGGCACGAATCAACCTATTCGAGACTCCCCTTCATCTCAAATCCTCATACAAGAAAGCAAAAAAAATGAGAACAACTGCGACCATTTTCTTTTCTCAGCGATTACAAGGTGCCCTCATCTCACACCCCTCAACCATCTACAGTCTTTCTTGAATACCCTACAAATTACAAGGGCGCCAAACCAAGACCCAACAAGATTACAACCCAAAAAGGGGGGGGGGGGGAAATGAGAGGGCAAAGGATCGAACCCAAGAATATAAATTCAAACCACAATCAAACACAGGACTCAAAACCCATCATCAGAGCCCTGGAACCCCAAATCTTGCCTCGTTCGAGAACAAATTCTAGCATCAACAAAATCGAGCAATACCCTCAACAGAACAGAAGAGAGAGAGAGAGAGAGAGAGAGAGAGAGAGAGAGCGAAGTGCCTGCAGAAGGGAAGTGGAAGGACAGGAGAGTACCTGGCCGGAGGGAGCAGCGAGCGAAGTGGAGTGAAGAGAAACCGAAGCAGGCTGAAGAAGAGGAAGAGAGCTCCATCGAGGTAACGAGAGTTTACAGGGATCCAAAACCGAGAAGGACCGCTGTCGACGAGTTGCAGGGAGAGAAGCGACGGAGAAGAAAGCCGTCGAGTTGCAGGGAGAGAAGCGATGGAGAAGAAAGCCGTCGAGTTGCAGGGAGAGAGGGAGCCGTCAAGTTGCAAGGAGAGAGAGCGACGAGGAAGAGAGTGTCGCGTGAGAAAAGCTTCGAATAAGTTAAGGTTTGTTTTGTATAGGATAAAATTGGACTTTTGATAAAATTTTGAGGGTAAAATGGGTAATAAAAAAAAATTCATTAATCCTCCTATCAGCATTCCGAATGCAAATATTTTGCCAAAGAGCATTCGAAAGCCGAACCAAACACCTTTTAATTTTTCCCAATGGGCTTTGGGGGCTCAAAGCCCCTTGGGAAAGCTGAACCAAACACCCCCTGAGTACCCTAACAGTGGCACGTCATTCGTGCTTTGAACTATTCACGCGTGAACACCTATCCTCGGGGCCCACGACGTCTGCTCTCTCTTCTCTAGGAGAGAGGACATAAGATAGAGAAAGTGAAATAAATGTGTGCGTGCTAGTGTGTGTAGGTCTAGTGAAAGGGAAATGAAAAAAGAAAAAGATTAGGTTGAGCGAGAAATCCCTTTGGTCTCTAGCAGCCCCACACCTCCACATAGTGCTTGATAATTGATCCAAGACCACGCTAACTTGGCGGTCTAGGGTAGTGTATAAAAAATCGAGAATCCTTCGACCATTCCAAACTGATATGTTCCGAGTGATTTTTATTGGGATAAATCCATGAACCTTCAATTTGAACTGAATTGGTATAAATATAAATATTTATATATTCTTAATTTTTATATTAAAAATTTCAAATACCTTAAAGGGTTTTGCTAACATAATATTCTTTGGATTACTGTGTGAATAACATTTTATTATAAGTCACAAATTCTTAAAAAAGTGGGCCCTGCAATAATTTACAATTATTATTATTTAGTTTTTTATAGTTCAAAATAGACTATCATTCTTATAATAGATTAAAATTATTGTCCAATCATTTTTCTATCTGAAACTCTGTCTATCTCTCTCATCCTCTTCACGTCACCTCTTTTCACATGCCTCACAATATCTCACACTCCTAAAGGTGTACTCTCTTTTTAGACAAAAAAAAAAAAAAAAAACAAAGGAAGAAGGTATACTCTCTCTCTAGAAAGATACAAATATACTCTTCATCCTCTCATTAGACACCTGATTTTGACCCAATTAGATACAACCACCTCTTGTTCTCCCTCTCTCCTCTTGCCTTGCACCATCATGCCTTCACACCCACTCTACCTCGTCATCGCTATACTCATTCTTACCTCTCATCTTGCCCTCTCCCACCTTTGCCCTCCACCCCACTTGATGACCTGTGCCCGCCTCCCCTCCTCCTCCACCACACCCTACACCTTCTCTGCCTCTCCTAGTCGGTTGCCGAATGGTCCCAGAAACTAGTGAGTGGTTCTCGATTCTAGGATGGGAATTGCCTAGCCCAAAAACCAATCACCCTTAGGCGTTGAAGGCTTCTATTCGCCAAACTCAATTAGTCAACGAGGAAACTAGTTTTGGTTGACAAGGAATATGAGTGAAAACAAGTAAGTCTTGGAGCAAAAGGCTACGATTGACATAATCTTCAATAGGATAAGATTTAAAAGAAGTAACCGTCAGAGTGTTGGAACCAACCATTTCAGATGTAACAATCAAAGAGACGCCCATCAAGGATGAGGTCAATGCAACTGTTAAGAAGTAGAGCTGAAAATTCGAGAAGTAGTATTTTTTAATGAAAACCGTGAAGATGTGGAAGCGACATTAAAATGTCAAGAAGTGAAACCAAGGGTTTTAGAAGCAATTGATGATGCTAATGGCAAAAGAATGGAGAAACAATCGTCAAGTAGTGGAGTAATGTATTGTTGAACAATTGTTTTTTTTTTTTTTTTGCTGGAGGAACCGGCTTGCAGCCGACAGCTGCGCCGTAAACCCCCATGTGACACTTAAGCAGGAGAACCCACCACCCCTGAGTCACATTTAATACACATAGTGCCTCCTCTGGGTTTTGAACCTTTCACCTCTTCGTTGAGGATAAGTAGAATTTTATTCAGTGGAGCCACCGCGGCCGGTGGTATTGTTGAACAATTGTTTTTTTTTTTTTTTTTTTTGTGCTGGAGGAACCGGCTTGCAGCCGACAGCCGCACCGTAAACTCTCAGGTGACACTTAAGCAGGAGGACCCACCACCCCTGAGTCACACTTAATACACCTAACGCCTCCCCTGAGTTTTGAACCCTTCACCTCTTCGTTGAAGATCAACAGAGTTTTATCCAGTAGAGCCACCGCGGCCGGTGGTATTGTTGAACAATTGTTTGTATATAGAAGTTGCCAAATTATAAGAGTCACATAGGATGTATTTGATTTTTTTGTAACCGTTGTTAACTTTTCATAGTAGGTAGAGAAGTGGTCAGAATTGTAGTCCGTAGAAGGGACCACTAAATTACCAGCGGTTTAATTTTAATTTCAGTTTATCTTTACATTCCAATATCCTTTTTACATGATTGAATACGATTGTCTTCAGTATCAGTACTTTTGATTTTTCTCTTCACCAACGTTTCCTGTCCAAGAATCTACAAATAACCCATCACACTCTGTCATTTTTCTCATCAGTCCATATTTGGAAATGTATCTAATCCACACTTTTCGGTGGAATAGGGATCTACCCAACAAACTATACACAAATCGAAGCAACAACGAAAAAAAAAGGACAGAAAGCATTTCAATTTCCGCAATTTAAAAGTTCAATTTTGGAACTTTTGTTGACCTTACTTTGTTGGCTCACTCGGGTCTAGTAATAGAAATTAATCAATAGCGAGAGGGCTTCAATAATACACGACGATCACATCGTTAATTCATATACGAGAAACACCTAGGTAGGGACGTTTTGTCCTGATTTTCCTGGACTATTTCCCAGGTAAATAGTCTCGTCGGACATGATGGTCGTCGACAATCACTTGTACTCATTCACGGAGGACTATCTTCCAAGTAAATAGTCCCGTCGGACGTAAAGACACCGTTTTGTAAGTCGTTCTTAATTGCTTTCTCATTTGTGAAAAATGCGTTATACGAATCATTCATGTCGGCTGTACAGAAATTGGTATAAGAAACTAGCTAAGCCTTAATTTTTGAAGATTATTTTCCACGATAAAATCTAACCAGTATCTCTGTTTTGTAACCCTATCTTAATATGTCCAGTATTGCTCCTCTCTCGAATCGAATCGACAACTTTCATATCCCTAATGGCCATCTTCAGTGCAAATGATGTCTTCTCCTGCTTCCTCTTCCTTGTCTGGTTCCTCATCGCACTCCTAGCCCACTCCCTCATCAAAGCATGCTTCAAGCTCAAGCCTCGCTCCATCCCGCCTCCGCCAAGCCCTCTCTCCCTCCCTTTTCTCGGCCACCTCCACTTGATCGGCCACGTCCTCCCCAAATCCTTGCAAGCGCTCGCCCGCTGCCACGGCCGCTCATGCGCATCCGCTTAGGGGCGTCCGCTTGCGTCATTGCCTCCAGCGCCCCCGTCGCGAGGGAGATACTCAAAACTCCAGATCTCAAGTTCTGGTCGAGGCCTGAGTTCGCGTCCTCGGAGCAATTCATCTATAGGGGGTCACGCTTCATCATGGTGCCGCACGGCGACTACTGGCGGTTCATGAAGAAGCTGTGCATGACGAAGCTCCTTGTCTTCCCTCAGCTCGAAGGTTCGTCAACGTCCGGGACGAGGAGGTCGAGAGGCTGGTCGAGTTGGTGATGGAGAGCGCAAGAGGGAGCAAGGCGCCGGACCTGAGCAAGGAGCCGACAACTTTCACAAACAACGTGATCTGCCGGGCACGCGGTGCTCGGGGACTGCCCACGACGCCAAAGGGATCCATGAGATTGTGAAGGCATGTTTGGAGCTTGCCGTTAAGCTGAGCGTCGGCGACGGGTTGGGGCCTCTCGGGTGGCCCGTTTTTTCCGGGAATGGGAAGAAGGTCAAGGCAGTGCTGTGGGAATTCGACCGGATCGTGGAGAGGATAATGAAGGAGCATGAAGAGAAGCTGATCAATGGGTCAGTTGCAGAGAGGAAGGTTCTCATGGACATCTTGTTGGAGACTCACAATGATCCAACTGCCGAAGTGAAGATAACTAGAAATGACATTAAGTCCTTCATCCTGGTGAGTACATGTTAATTATATCCACACTCACACTCTCTTTATTAAGTTTTGCATATTAGATCGATGGCAATGACATGAAAACAATTACACTTAAGCATATAACTTTTAATTAGTTTTCACTAAGTAGTTTGATAGTAGATAAATATTATGTTTCAAAAGTGCAGATTGTAAGAAAACACTCACGCGGATTACACTTTATACGTTTAAAACATTACACACGACGTTCATGCAAATGTCAATTTATCGTTCCTCATGCCTCTAATGGACGGGATATCTTCATGGCGGGCACTGAAACCTCATCGGCGGCCATGCAGTGGGCCATGGCGGAGCTCATCAACCGTCCGGAAGCCTACAAGAAGCTACGGCACGAGATCAGCTCCGTCGTCGGGCCCACTAGGCTCCGAGAGTCAGACATCCCGAGCTTGCCCTACCTCCAGGCTGTCGTGAAAGAGACCCAGAGGCTCCACTCGCTGCCGCCATAATCATCAGGGAGTGCAGAGAAGACTGCTCTGTCGTCGGTTACCTGGTGGAGGCCAAATCGAGAGTCTTAATCAATGCCTACGCGATCATGAGGGACCCGGAGATACGGACGGACCCGACGTGTTCGTGCCCGAGAGGTTCCCGGAGAGTTCGGACGAGAAAATCGGAGAGCATCAGATGGAGTTCGAGGGTCAGAACTTCAGGTACTTGCCGTTCGGGAGTGGGCGGCGAGGGTGCGTCGGGGCGTCACTCGCAATGCTGGTGATGCACGTGACTGTCGGATCACTGGTTCAGTGCTTCGATTGGAAGATGATGGAGGGAGAGGAGGCCATCGATTTGAGCCATGGGCCAGGATTCGGGGCGGAGAAGGCTTCTAAGCCGCTGGTGTGTTACCCCGTCGTGCATGTCGATCCATTTGAGCCGTGCCGCTAGAAAGTTACATGGGTCTTGATGTCATCGTACAGCTAAGATGTGTTGTTATATTTTCCCGCTCTTTGTGAAGGATGTATGAATTCCTTAAAGTTTGGAAAAATGAGTAAACTACAGTCAATATAAACTATAGTCTATATGGCTATCATGCGGTTATTATAAATGAAGCACTATATGCTTTGTGTACATAATTGAATTCAGCAATGGTGACCATGATTGATGAGTCGGCAGGTGGGTTAGGTGCACCTTCGAAGCCATCGTCAAGCCCCTTTCCGGCATACACATCTTTATTTAGATATTATTTTCTATATTATAATTTTTGATCCATTGGAAAATCTTAATAAAATAAAATATTGTCTTGACGTATCCATCGCGGGTTGATTTTAATTTAAGGTGCGCCTTGTCTTGTTTCTAAAAGAAAGGGAAGTTTTGTCCTTTTTTCTTGCAATCGAACGGAGGAACCCCTCAAAATGAAATGGAAGATGCTTATGTTCGAGGAAAAGTTAGAAGGCTTCCAAAAAAGAATTTATTAACCTAATTGGTAAAAGCAATACTTTCCCTGACATTAGATTAATTTAACTTTGACTTTGTCGTACCTTCACCAATAAAGGTGAAGCAACCATACTCTTTCTATATTAAAATGATTGGCTGATTGACTTGGGACAAGCATTTTTCAAGATTTCGATTTAAACTTGTTTGCGAAAAAGTTTGAACCAAAATGGACCCAATCACAAATTAGGTCATGGAATGGCCAACTTAATCTTAAATAAGGCTGTAGGCTCATTGACGAGAATCACTATAGTGAAGGATGCCGGAGATCGTCGTGGTGATGATGGCGGTGGGTGGAATCGCGGAGGTGGATGGTGGGGCATTTATCCTACTTTTGATGGGAGTCTGAATATCTAACTTCATGGATTGGCTAGTTGAAATGAATCGATTTTCCAATTACATAGAGATTTTCAAGAACCCGATGAAATTAGTGACGACAAATAGATTACAACAGGGCGACAACCTATTAAGAATCTGAAACTTACCTATCAAAATAGGTTCATTGATTTTTAAAACCTAGAACTTACCCTACGTACCTAAAACCTGCAACCGGATATGTTCCCATTTGTTTTTGGGAGTATCCAAGTTAAGCTTATTCGAGAAAGAAAATTCGTCTTCTTCCATTCTTTCAAAATGGTGGTGTCGGACATGAAATAAATGAAGTTCCATCCAGTGGCCACATCAAGACAGACCAAATTTTTGTAAGTAATCCTTTAACTTTCAATGCAATATTAGAATGTTTTAACTCTTGTGGGAGAACCCCTCACATACCTTATCACATTTTGACATATGCAATACAATTATGTACCTCAGTCAAGCCATTTCTTACACTACTGAAGATCAATTATGTTCTCTTAAAATATTCTTCTCAAAGTAGCATTGTCTACGATGATTGTGGACATTTCTACTCTTCACTCATTTATGCACTTCTAAACCATTTTCCCAATCTATCTACCCTTGAGACTAGACATCATCACAAAGTTAAAGATTCTTTAATTTAACTTCAACTTCTCATTAATGAAATGTGCTATGAGACATAAATAGTTCAAGTTTTGAATGGAATTCAATTTATTACAATCCTAGAATTCACTGAACTAAAGTGTTATTTTCAAACTAGTTTTCCAACTAATTTACAACTTCATGGAATCTCTTACTATTACAGATAGTGGCATATGTTTGAAAAGAGGTTGTAAGTTAGTGAAAATATCATGAAATTTGACATGCTCAATCAAGGAAAAGAGTTAGTTCATTAACTATGATAATTCAAGCAAGCATGTGCCTATAATGATCTTGATTAAACTTCCATGTAGTAAAGACACTACCAGTATTTGGTATCTCTTCCTACCTAACCAAACGCATCTACATTAGGTGTTGCAAACAAGTTTTGCTTTTATTTATATTGTGAGGATACTTGTTGCATTTTCTCTAGCGCATCAACATTATAAAAGTACGTAATCAACACGGCACACATACTCATTCCCACAATGAATGAATGCACTTTACCTTATTCGTTTTCTTTGTCTCCTCATTTGTGATTCTCGAATTATGATCCCAAACACCAGATTTATTCGATTTTCGTTTATGAGAATGAGAACTAGATACCTTGTTTGTTGTGGACGCCTCTTCTTCTTCTTCTTCACCTCCATGGCCTGGCCATTCCATGATCGGAGTCATCACATCATCTCCACCCACTTCCATTTGACACTAGGACAATATAATTCATAATTGTAAAATAAAAAATCGAACATTTGTGCTCGACGAAGTAACCAACACAAAGAACAAGCATCAAAGTTCTACAATAAATGCGATGTGTTTAGTATTAGGATCTATCTAAGAAAAATCACTAATACAAGTCCTTATTATATAGTTCTCACAAAAACAAAGACATCAAGCAAGCACACATCTTTCCAAACAAACCTTACTCTAGCTGGATTGTTCTCGCGAAGTTTATATTCCAAGCAACATACAACCTACTATGCTTATCAGTGCCAATCTTATGTTTAAGACCATGACAACTCTCAAAACTATGCTTAAAAAAGAACTGGTTAATCTTGATTCCATCGAACTTACATGAAGCCAACCGTAATGCAACAAATTAACATGGACTTCAAGATATGATAGATGCAGTAGTTCCACATAAACCCCAACAGTCACTTATGAGATCTTTCCCTGAGCAGCTTGTTTTATCCAACCGATTTACGACCCCAGAAGCTTTAGGAGGCTATCAGTTTGTCAGTTATTCAGCATTTTTGGCCTTACGACCTCGTGATCACCACAAGTTACAGAATTCGAACTTGCAGGATTCAATTTTTTAAGTAGCAAGCAAACAAGTATACATGAACCAATTCTATGCACGTATGGCCAAGGCAACAAACAAATCAAAATCATAGCACACCAAAATCGAAACACTCGATGAAGAAATCGAAAACGAAATTGACCCAGAGAGACAGAGAGAGTACCTGGCTATGGCTAGGCCCCGAGCCGCAAGATCAAGAGAGACGAGACAGTGTTGATGAGACTCGAGGGCACCGCCGGAGAGACTTGAGAGACAAGAGTCAGAGAGAGAGTCAGAAGCCGCAGACTTTGAGAAGTGAGAAGTGAGAAAACGGAGAACGAAGTGAGAAGAGAACTGACTGCCGAGAGATATTCTAGGCCTGGTAGACCCGTTCAAAAACCATGTTTTCGAGTAGAACCAACAGTTCAGACTAAAGAAACTCGCAACCAAAGCAATTCCTGTTGCGAACTGGCCGGATATGGCCGGTTCGGTAGGTTCCTGTATCGAATAGGCCTGGCGGCTTACCTCAAGGCAAGACTGCTGTCTTTTTCTCATTTGGTTCGATTAGTCTGGCGTTCCATGGGGGACAAACATGGACTTATCTTTAGCCAGTCGCTATAGGTTGTCGAAATCACAAAAGCAAATTGAGGGCTGTAAAACAGGTGGAGATTCTTCGGAGGAAACCGCGTACCAGATGCCTCACGACAACCTTGTCTTATAGTTGAACAGGAAGAAGATCCTAATCACAATCGAACTGTAGGTCTTTTATGAAAAAGTGACCGATAAAGACTGAAGCATCCTTCATTGATCAATAATCGAAGCAGCTTCCTAATTTTCTCTCTCACCTATTCAGTTTTCTGGCGAAAATTACTCATTTAGTTTTAAACTCATTATATGAATATTAATTCAGTCATAAATTTTTCAATTTTGTCATTCAGTGCTAAACTTTTGTACAAAATTTCATTGTAGTCATTTTGGCCAATTTTCTCCAGGATTCATTGACGTGGTGGTCTGGTACTTGCTAGCCAAGTCACGTGGCATATCATCACATCAACAATTGCCCGAGAAAATTGACTATAATAACTATATTAAAACTTTATGTAAAGGTTTAACCCAATTGAAAAACTTATGACTATATTGGCATCCATACAATAAGTTTATTATTAATTGGACAATTTTCTCAAGTGTTTAATGGCACAGGAGCAATTTACATCGGCCAATAATTGAAACGTTTGTTTTATTTTGTCTTATCGTACGTGGAAACTAACTTGGAAATGAATTCCTTACATGCCCAAAATCGAATCTCTGTAACATTGTTTTGATAAATGTCCAAAAACTTGGTTTGCTAGTTTTTTTTTTTTTTTATATCTAATTTAATCTTGCTCATCATCATCATCATCATTTTCTTCAAAGTGGGGCACAGATGAATATGAATCACTATCAGAGATTTGGACCTCAATCTTCTGATCATGACATTGTGGGGGACTCCAGCAAAATAAATCATATCTGATCTTTCAGTCCCACGAGCGCCCAGTCAGCTCAATCATTACTTTAAAATAATTTGCAAGAATTAATTAGGTGCATAAAAACAAATTGGTTTTGGAAAAGGAAAGCGTGTCTAGCGTATCGTTAGGTGCTTTACATCCATTCATGTCTTTTTACGTCACTCATGACATGATAATGATGAATCATTATGATTTAAATGCTTAATTATTCCAATAATATGGAATGAGAGGGAGCAATTCATTCATAAGTAAACGCATGATTGAGAAAGTGATGACATATGTGTCAACACGTACCCTTTTATATAATAATTACAATGAATATGATCTAAAACCTAGGCCAATGTGAAACCCGGGGCTAACATACAATTTAAGTTACCCTAAAGTTGACCAAAGTCTATTTGCCATTCAATGTGAAACGAGTGGTTTGTGATGTGATCTCTAACAATGATGGAAAAATTACTCATCGTATTCCACTAAAGCTTTATGACTCCGGGTTTGGCATTTTCTTAAGCATAAGATGCCATAAAGACACCATAAGTCTCATAATTTTAATGCATATTCGCTTTAATGTCATTACTTTTTCTTTTGAATCATTTAAATGTCACATTGGTTAAAAATCATTCACTCAAGTGTTACTGACTATTTACCCATCATTAATTTATTATAAATTAACTGATGCGACTCGCTAGAAAATCTAATCCACAAAAACCATAAGAAAAATACGTTGTTTTGGCCCTATCAATAAAATGAAAAGGAAAAGTGATCAAGGCGACCATGGAAGGACTAGAGCCGCGGGCAGCCATAGGAACCCCAAGATCACGAAAACCCTGTAATACCACATTTCCTCATCGTTGAAGAGGGAGGTGCTTGGCCTTGGTTTTTTTTTTTTTTTTCTTTCCATTTAGATCACTTAAGTACCACTTTTTACAAAGAACGATCACTTAAGTGTCAATTGTGACCTAGGTTGTCAGAAATCCGATGTAGTCATTTTTATTATTTTCTTAATCATACGTAGCTCATCAAAGTACTTATTCAGCATATAACCCTTGAATAACCCTTGAATGACTTCGTGTTGTAAATTAAAAAATGATTACTTAAGTGTCAATTGTTATTAAAAAAACGATCACTCTTGTGCTAGTCGTTGTAAAAAAGTGATCACTTTAATGCCAGTTGTAGTTAAAAAGTGACCGTTTCAATGCCAAAAAAAATACCACATCAAACAAAAAAATTTATTATAAAAATAATGTAATTTCTTTGGTCGGAATTTATTGCCGAAGGCACTCAGGTATTCATTTTTTCTCCAATTTGACATTTAAGTAAACCAACAAAAACTTTTAGTACTAAAGTAACTTCCATATACAATTTTTAACACTTCTAAGGTCGTTCTCCCTAGAGAACTCTTATTCCCTTAATGTTTGGTAAAATTACATTTTGAATCATCTGGGGCAATAGACAAACGAAGAAGTAGAAAAAAAAAATAATCTCACTCTCTTCCTGAAAGTCCCTCTTTCACTCTCTATGAATCTGATTTCTAGAATCGAACACTTGATCAAATAGCAGGTACTTCTCGCTCCTCAGTTGATCCGTCTTCTCGCTCAAAATCAGACCGGAGAAGAGTTTTCGCCAAATCTTATGGACCGTAGACGACCGAGAAAAGCGAGTCGACTTAGATTGCCTCGGACTTAGAAATTTGTTCCATTTTCCACTTTGGACGTAAATCTCTTTACGAAAAAGGTCATGTTGGACTCAACAATTATTCACAAAGCTACCTAGGGCGATTCGTCAAAAAAAAAAAAAAACTATTTAAATGAATGATTTTTCACTAACATGACACTCAAGTGATGAAAAGAAAATGTTAGAGCACTCAAATAAACGTTGTATAAAAATTATATAATATATAATATCCTTATCGCCATAAGATGTGATGTTCGTGATATATCATTGGTCCAAGTTACATGGTCCCGTTTTAGGAGACATCACACTCCAACTCTGTCACTTTGCAATTTCTTTCTTTCGCCACCGTTGTCGAGGAAGAAGATGTTTAATCTAGTTATTTGCTAAGAACATCACTGCCTAAAACCGCTGATTAACACTACTTGCTACATAATCCAAGCTGGCCATGGGGCCTCCAAGATCGTCTAGGAATGAAGAATTAAAATCATCCGACCTTTTCCTATAAACATCCCACTTATTATTACATGAAGAACTAAAATCATCTGACCTTTTTCCCAAAAAGCATCCCACTTATTATGTTCTCGTGGCCGACGGCAAGTTTTAGGTCATATCAAACTGTTGTGCACTGTGTAAGATATGTCAGAATGTCATGGGGAGATCAACCCAGCAGACCAGGCAAGTTGTGAGCTATTTAGAAGTTTGACTTTTTCAAACATTGGTTGATCTCACTTTCTGGGCTCACACGGGTTTAATAATTAATACCAATCCTTAGAGGATTAATTAATTGCAAGATTGCTTCAATAATACACAAGGAGGACCACGCTGTTAGTTCATGTACGAGGACCACTGAGGACCACTGAGGTATGCTTAATTGTCCTAATTTTCCTGGACTATCCTCCAGGTCCATGGTCTCGTCGATTGTAATGTCCTCTTCATACGTCCTTGGATAAGCAATTCACGTCTCCGAAAGAAAATTATAAAGAAGAACAAGTTAGATGATCAATTATAAGTTATAGATCCGGTTAAGCTCATGAATAAATTTGAGTTACATTGTAAGCTTTCCCTATCAAAAGTCACAAAAAGTTTTAAATTATATTCACTGTGAAACATTTACCATGAATTTTTTTTTTTTTTGTAATATTACAAACCCTAAATTATACCCATTGAGACATATTTACCATAATTTTTTTCTTGTGACATAAAAAGCCCCTAAATTTATACCTATGTAGCACATTTACCTTTCGTTATGATTCCATTAGCTAGAAATGCAAAAGTTCGCCAACTACATAAAGTTGCATAGGAAGTAGTTTGCTCACCTAAAAATGAAGGAGAACTAGGTCCGCTCAATTTGAATTATGGAACAAAGTATTACTAGGTCGCATGTTATAGACCCTCATCAAAAATCCTTCCTCTTCCCTCCGGAGTAATTGGGTTTTCAATACTAAATGCAAAGTTACTTAATTATGCAATTTGAGATTAAGGGCAATATGGCTTGGAGTTGGCGATGTCTTCTGAAGCTGAGACTCATCCTAACTTCGATCATCTCTAGCTTCAGATACTGCTGCAAAAAGGTTTATCAGGAACTTAGGCAAGTGGGACCCATTGTGAAGTGGTGCATTTTAATATAAACTAACGGCATTAGCAAACATAACTTTATAGGCTAGCTTGCTTGTAAAAATAGATTACTGACAACAGAGGCCGTATCTCGATGAAAACCTTCAATTGATATTCAGTGTAATTTCTAGATGTCCGGTATAAAAGATAAAACTTATTTATTCTTTGAATGTAACTGGGCTAGGAGTATATGACGAAGTATCTTCGCATAGAAGGGTATTTGACGTTCTTCAGAAAGATGAGATTTTTGAACTTCATTGGATGATAAGAGCTACAAGGTCAAGAATTGGAAGCATGGCTCCTCAAGTTATACTTCTTAGCGACCATGTATTGTATTTAAATGGAGCGCAATTATAGACGTTTCGAAAATAAATTAATTGAGATGCATCTTCTTTTGGCTAATATATGTAAATTGTAAATTCCACTAAAGAATTTAGGCTTCACTTTTCCATAATTGTGCCCTTCCAGACAAATGTATATATATATATATATATATCTAATTTTTTTTTGGTCAAAAATACGAGTGATATTCATTACTTAACGAAATTCACTAAAAATACATTATGAGCGTAAAAACATAACATATCAAAGAGAGCAGCGGGGGTGGGCAACCCAATTCATAGGTAAATTGTTTAACCTTTGCGCTTTGGCTAACCAATCCACAATCGTATTTGAATCCCGGCTGCAATGGGCTATGATGAGGCCCGAAAATTTGCTCTTGAATATTTTGTTGGCAACTATGTGGAGGCTTTCTACCTCCATATTCTTGCATAATTAGCTGTGTTTGTGATGTTGGGGGATGTCTTTAAGCTTATGCACTTCATCTAATTAGTGAGATTTACATATTTATAAAAGAAAAAGGGTTCATTTTTCTGTTAAATAATTTTTCAATCAAAACAACATCATTTTTATTTCACTTAACTCTGTGGGGTGTCAACATAATTTTTTTTTTTGGCGCCTATATATGTAGTTTTTAATGGTTCTCAATGATAAAATTTTGACAAAAGGTAAATATGTCATGTATACATAAGTTTGGAATTTTTGGTATCATAGAAAAAATTAGAGGTCTTTTGCAGCTTTTGCTAAAGAGACTAAAAAGCAAGCTCATCCTTAAAAAAGAAGAAATTTACGAGCGGCCTTCACTTTGAGCAGGATGATTAATAAGAGGGTGGATAGTTATTACCAACAAGTCATTGATAAAGGAGGTCACTTGTGGAGGATTATGCATGCGATGATTATCTAAAAGAGACTGCTTCCTCGTTCGCGGAAAATGTATCTCTTTGTGTACCCTTCACTCCTGGCGGTGGCATAACAAGCCGACGAATACTTGGTTTTTTAAGACGACTTTCGTCCATGACATGACAACAGCAGCATCTCCGTTTGTCATCTGGTTTAATTTCGTACAGCATAACTCCTGTGGAAAGAAGTGCAAGCTACTTCATTTTTCATATTTTTGTATGGCAGCTGGCATGCTCTCATGCACTATATAGAGCATCAACCCTAGCTTTCTTCTTTCAAACCCCATAGTCTTATCTATCTCTCTCTCGCTCTCTCTCCCTCTGATCTAGGCACTTTCATATTCCCTCATGGCCATAGTCAGTGCAAACGATGCCTCGTACTACTTCCTCTTCCTCATCTGGTTCCTCACCGCCCTCCTAGTCCACTCCCTCATCAAAGCATGCTTCAAGCTCAAGCCTCGCTCCAAGGTCCCGCACCCGCCGAGCCCTCTCTCCCTCCCCTTCCTCGGCCACCTCCACTTGGTCGGCCCCGTCCTCCCCAAATCCTTCCAAGCGCTCGCCCGCACCCACGGCCCGCTCATGCGCCTCCGCCTCGGGGCGTCCTCGTGCATCGTCGCCTCGAGCGCCTCCATCGCGAGGGAGCTGTTCAAAACCCAAGAGCTCAACTTCTCATCGAGGCCCGAGTTCGGGTCCTCGGAGCACTTCATCTACAGGGGGTCGCGCTTCATCATGGCTCCGTACGGCGACTACTGGCGGTTCATGAAGAAGCTGTGCATGACGAAGCTCCTCGCCGTCCCTCAGCTCGACAAGTTTCTCGACGTTCGCGAGGAGGAGGTCGAGAGGCTCGTCAAGTCGGTGATGGAGAGCGCGAGAGGAGGGAAGGCATCGGACCTGAGCAAGGAGCTGACGACGTTCACAAACAACGTGATCTGTCGGATGGTGATGAGCACACGGTGCTCAGGGACTGCGAATGACGCAGAGAAAATCCACGAGCTCGTGAAGACGTGTTTGGAGCTCGCGGGGAAGCTGAGCGTCGGCGACGTGTTGGGGCCCCTCAGGTGGCTCGATTTCTCAGGGAACGGGAAGAAGCTCCAGGCAGCGCTGTGGGAATTCGACCGGATCGTCGAGCGGATAATGAAGGAGCATGAAGAGAAGCTGATCAATAAATCAGTTACCGACCGGAAGGATCTCATGGACATCTTGTTGGAGACACACAACGATCCAACTGCTGAATTGAAGATAACTAGGAAGGACATGAAGTCCTTTGTCCTGGTGAGTACAAGTTAAAGGACATGAAGCCCTTTATCTTTTAACTACTTTTCATTAAATCTGTTGATAGCAAATAAATAAATTTACGTTCTGAAAGTACAGGTTATTAGATTATTGTCGCACGGTTTACATTTTATACATATAAAACACTACATATGATCTTCATGGCTGGTACGGATACCTCTAATTCGCAGGATCTCTTCATGGCTGGTACGGATACCTCGTCGGCGGCGATGCAGTGGGCCATGGCGGAGCTCATCAACCGTCCGGAAGCCTTCAAGAAGCTGCAGGACGAGATCAACTCCGTCGTCGGTCCCACTAGGCTAGTCCAAGAGTCGGACGTCCCGAACTTGCCCTACCTCCGAGCTGTAATCAAGGAGACCCTGAGGCTCCACCCGTCCGCGCCCCTCATCATCCGGGAGTGCGGTGAGGACTGCTCGGTGGACAGCTACCTCGTGGAGGCCAAAACGAGGGTCCTAATCAACGTCTATGCGATCATGAGGGACCCGGAGATATGGAACGACCCGGACGAGTTCATGCCCGAGAGGTTCCTGGAGAGCTCCGGCGAGAGGATCGGGGAGCACCAGATGGAGTTCAAGGGCCAGAACTTCAGGTACTTGCCGTTCGGGAGTGGGCGGCGGGGGTGCGCTGGGGCATCCTTGCGATGCAGGTGATGCACCCGGCTGTTGGATCGCTGGTCCAGTGCTTCGATTGGAAGGTGATGGAGGGAGAGGGGGCCGTCGATTTGAGCCATGGTTCTGGGTTCGCGGCCGAGATGGCCAAGCCGCTGGTGTGTCGCCCCGTCGTGCGTGTCAATCCATTTGGCCATGTGACTAGGAAGTAGTATATATATTTTCTTGACGTCTGTCGTGCTAGTAAGATGTGTGGTTATCTTTCCAGCTTTTGAGCAGGATGTTTGATGTGGCTTTGATGTTTGGAAAAGAGAATAAACTATAGTCTATCTGGTGAACATGTTGTTTTTATGATTTGAATCGCTATATGCTGTGTATATTAAATTTGAATTCGGCAATGGTGACTGTGGTGTTTTTTCTTTTTGTCAAAAAGAAAGTTTCATTAATTACCAAACTCATACATCAAAGGGAATTTTAAAAGTCATAATAACAAAACAAAGTCATAGATTTCCAAAATAAACAAAAAAAAATCAGAAATCAAGGCATTTCATCATAGCATATGGTTGGTAGAGATCATCATAAGCTAAACCTTCAAGAATAGATTTGTAATGGCAGAGATCATCACAAGCTTGTCCTTTAAAAACATATCTGTAATTGGATCCAAACCAAAGAATCAACGGCTAATCATGGAATCATACAACATTATTAGTGATAAGCACAAAAAAAGATCTCTATCTGTAATTATGGCTTTGCCTTTTGGGGGTGTGCACCTTGGTTTGTCGTCCCCAACACCATCACTGTACGGAGACAATGTAAACATGTTGAAAAATTCTCAAATTTGACACTTGTGAGAGTGCGCCTTGTAGCTAATGTGAATGCCAAAATTTTAAGTGAAAAAATGTTAATGAACATAGATTTGATATCGAAACTGTTGTGAATATCATTAAAATTGGAGGCGGAGTACTTATTTATTAAGACTCCAAAATTTAGAAGATGATCGGAGAGAAAAGCTCCTAAATATAAGATCAGGAGAGTAAAGCTCCTAGATTTAAAACTAGATCAGGAAAATTAGGAAAGAAATAAAAGAAAATAAAAGGAAAAGGAGATGGGAGGTGGGTTCGGTGACGCAATCGGTGGGCTCCTCTTTGTGTTAATCATTGTGAGATCTGAAGCTGGTATAACCAAAAAACTTACACGTGTATAATTAGATTGAGGCTTTTGAATTATTTTTTTTTTGTCAGTGTTTGAATTAAATTGAGTAACCAAATTCTTTCACGTTTTCATTATCTAATGGTGATGTATAAGTTTATTATTACACCAGTAGTGAACCTGATAAAAAATTTCCTTTTTTATTTTTTTATTTTTTTATTTTGGAAGTTGCTTTCTAATGCTTATTTTATATCGTGATTATCCAATACTATTCATTTTCAGTAAAATCACTATGAGTCAAAAGGACTTTGCAAAGTCAAAGCATTGCCAAACTCAAATGCTAGGGTTGGTTAGTATGAGTTGGGCTTTATAGCTTTTAAAATTAAAATGACCGTTGCACTACACCATCGAATTATTGGAACATCATACGCTTAAGCATCGATTGGTAAACTAATAGTGGCATTCCCCATGCTAGATGAGCCACTCAATTCAGGGTAAACTAATCAAGAACCAAGACCATTCTCGCTCCTAAGGCTTGTCGAGATGATCCCTATAGGTCAACGATTGACAAATACTCACACTTGCAACCTCACATAGAGCGCCCACAAGAGGTTGTTGCTTCGAGAATAGGCACCACCTTGCAATGGTCCTCATGCAAATGCCACTGTCACGACGATTCTCGCTACCCTAACAAAGCAAGATCCTAAGAAGGCGCCAATAATCCAACAATCATATTACTCGACAACAACCACCACCATTGCCCACTTGCCTACAACCAATGTGATTATGGCAGTGATCCATGTTTGTATTATCTCATTTTCTTCTTAGATGGTAAAAATCCTATTTGAATTTATCCCACAATAACTTTTTAAAGAATTGAAACATATCACATTTGAATATATCACATTCAAATGCCTAAATCAAAATATTAAGGGATATATTTAGCAAAAGTCCAAAAACTTGTCCAGAGAGTGCAATTGAGTCCTAAAACTTACAAAAAGTTCAATCAAGTCCTAAAAGTTGTCAAGTTAGTTCAATTGAGTCATAAAATTAACACCGTTAACCTTTTTCTGTTAAAAATGCTGACGTGTCATTTTAAATTATTTTTTATTTTCCACGTGGATTTTTTAAATGATTTTTTATTCATTTTTAAAAAATAGATTTAAAAACTAAAAAATTAAATTTATTCATTTTTATCTTATTTTCACCAAAAATTAGAAAGAAAAGTTATAAAAGTTATTTTAAAAATTATTTTTAAAAAAATCAGCCCTCTACTTCCTCGCCGTCGTCGCCGCCGCCACCGCGCCCATCGCCGGAGGGGCCGAGTGACGGTCGTCGGCCCTAAACGGGGTGGCCGGCCCCCTGGCGAGGGCCGGCGACCGTTGCCCACCCTAGGCGAGGCTCGCCGGCCCCGAGCGAGGGCGATGAGGCCTCGCCCGGGCGGGCGAAGATCGCTCGGCCCCGGCGAGGACGGTGACCGTCACCCGCCCCGGGCGAGGCCTTGTCGGCCCTCGCTCGGCCAGATCCGACGAGCCTTGTCGGCCCCGAGCGAAGGCCGATGAGGCCTCACCCAGGGCAGGCGACGGTCGCTCGGCCCCAGGCGAGGGACAGCAACCGTCGCCCGCCCTTGGCTCGGCCTCGCCCAAGGCGGGCGACGGTCGCTCGACCCCAAGCGAGGGACGGCGACCGTCGCCGACCCACCGTGAGGGCCGGCGAGGCCTAGCCGGGCGAGGGCCGCCACCTTCCAAGGCCGGTGACCGTCGCCGGCCCCTCCGGCGATGGGCGGCGGCGGAAGTCCACCTAAGTGCCCCTTTTTTTTTTTGAACATTTTTGTTTTTTAAATAAATTTAGATTTTCCTTTTTTTAAATGAATTTAGATTTTCCTTTTTAGTTTTTAATCTAATTTTAAAGATTTTGAATAAAAAATAATTTAAAAAAGCCATTTAAAAAATAAAAAAATCATTTAAAATATGACGTCGTCCACGTCGCAATTTCCGTTAATTTTCTTAATATTGTTAATTTTAGAACTAAATTGAATCAACTTGACAAGTTTTAGGACTCGATTGAACTTTTTGTAAGTTTTAGGGACTCAATTGTACTTTCTGGACAAGTTTTAGAACTTCTGCTCCCAAATATCAAATAAGAAAAAAAATATATCCTATCGATATTCGGTTGTGGCTCTCCTATGATAGCCTTTTTGAATACTAGTCATTCACTTCACTAATAATGTAATTTTCCATATCATTATAAAACTGTAAATTTTTTAAAAGGAGAAATTTGGTTAGTGTTTACATAATAGACATTTATGATATTCTCTATTGAACTTCCTTTTTTTTTTCTCTAGATCTCTATTGAACTTGATCAGCGACGGAAACTTCATCCACCACCCCGAGCTCGCATCGACGGTTCGATCTTGATGCCGGAACGACCAGAGAAGAGAAAGCAGCCGTCGGATCTCCACTTAGCCCCCTCAACCTCAACCTCAATCAATCCGAACTGAATTTTTTGTCGTGTCGAAAGCCGCTGAGGTGGCCGGGATGGGCACGTGGGCCCCATTCCACCGTGTCCCCAAAAAAACAGATCAAACGATCAGTTTCTCTCTCCTCTCTCTTTGCGCCCACTGTTTTTCGTGTTTTGTTTATGCTTCCGGTTCTGCATCTCTCTGTCTCTCTCTCTCTCTCTCAACCAATCTCATCCGATCCGACCTCGAAGCTGTCGCGAGCGAATCTTCCTCCGCCGTGTCCGACCCATCTCTCCGCCGCGAAATCCCCCCGTCCTCCCAATGCCGGCGGCGGTTTGACTATTCCCCCCGTCGTCCTAGCTCGCCGAGTCTCTTCGGGTTCGTCGCCGCCGCATTGCGCTGGTCCCGAGAGGTTCTCTCTTCGCATCCTGTCCGGAGATCGGTTTGCCAAGCCCTGTGAATAATTCTTTGGATTTCCGGTTCGTTCTATCGCTTCGAGTGTGATAATTTGTCTCCGTGGCGAATTATAGAAGCTGGATTGCTGCATTCGGGGAGCTTCGGATTTGTTTGTTTTCGAATCCGTTCTCGTTCGGGTCTTTCGCGGATCGATTCATGGAATCGTGGGTAGCTCCTCGATAGCGCGCTCGCTTGCGAAATAAGTTAAAGATTCGATTTTTTTTTTGGTTATTACGAAGATGGTGACCGTGAATCTAGGAATGCTCCATTACATGCTGGACCATGTGTACGGCGCGTTCATGCACCGGGCGAAGATAACCCCGCCCTTCTTCTCCAGAGGGTGGGGCGGGTCGAAGCTTGAATTGCTGGAGCGGATGATCAACCAGCTGTTCCCCGAGGTGGCGGGCCAAAACTGGCCTCCCTGCTTGATCCGGCCCGTCTGGAGGACCGTCTGGGAGACGAGGACGGCTTGCTTGAGAGAAGGCGTTTTCCGCACGCCTTGCGATGAGGAGCTCTTGAATGCATTGCCTCCCGAGAGTCATATCGCCCGAGTCGCCTTCCTCGCCCCGAAATCCGTGCCGCCCCAGAAGATGGCCTGTGTGGTCCATCTTGCAGGTATGGCGAGTATATGATTTTGTGGACTTTGGTGCAGGTAGGAGCTGGTTTTATTGATTTGGTCATAGTTGCAATGCTGGGATGGCGAAGTTCTGGCTGAATATCATGTGAATTTTGAGTAGCTGAGAGCCTGAATTGTGAAGTGTCCTGTTTGGCTTGAGAGAAGCAGGACTAGGAAAAAGCAGTGAGTTTGTACTAACTAAATGAAGCACCTGCACATTGTGGATAGCTCATATCGCCTTGCCTCTCGTTTCAGATGTTTTCCTTTTAAGCATCGTGGATGTTGGAATATTAATTGTTCTGTTGGGACTATATCAATGTGTTCTTTCAATAGTTCAGATGTTTGCTCTGTCAAATATCATAGTTACGATCTTGGTTAAGAGTTGTATGGAGGTTAACCAATAAAAAGTCAAGATAGAGGTTTTTCTTGGATAAAAGGGATGTCCTTTTCAAGTTTCAGCTTGGTCTCGCTCATTGTGGATCTAGCAGCAATATCCACATGGCGATGGTGGATAATTTGACATATAGCTTTCCTTAATTATTCCATTAAATTAAGTTTTCAGGCTCCTGGAAGTTAATAACTTGATATTGTGGTTCTGTATCAATCCCAGCACTCACTATCCATTCTTTTGCTGTTTATTGCTTCTTCTTTTTCTTATGTCCTGACCTTATATCAGTGAACTACTTGAAATGCAAAGCACATTGATTTAGGATATAACCAACAGGTTGGCTTTTGACATAAGACAAGTTAGCAATGACTTCATTGGTTTATTATTGAGGGTTATCCGGTCAATTATAATTATCGAGTTAATCAACTGTTTGTGGTATGGTAATGATTCATTTGTTGGCAACTTATATGTTCTGCAGGAACTGGAGATCATACTTTTGAAAGGAGATTGCGTCTTGGTGGACCGTTACTGAAGGAGAATATTGCCACCATGGTGCTTGAGAGGTTCACTCTAAATCATTTACAGATGCTGAAAAACCCCTTTCAAGTAGTTTTTAATCTAATTCATAGTGCAAAAACATTTGCTGCAGTCCCTTCTATGGCCAAAGACGTCCTATGCTGCAGTATGGTGCAAAACTCTTGTGTGTGAGCGACCTTCTCTTGTTAGGAAGAGTGACTATTGAAGAAGCTCGCAGTCTTTTGTACTGGTTAGAAAGTGAGGAAGGTTTTGGCAAGATGGGAGTTTGTGGCCTTAGCATGGGTAAGATATAATATGATTTCCCTAGTAAAAGTAATATGAGAGTTCCAATGTAGTTTTGATGTTGTTCTATAGGTTATGCATCATGAGTCAAATTATGTTAGCGGCTTTGGGCCACCGCTGAATATTTCACAACAATATTTACTTTCAGTTTCCTGGAGGCATATCTGCAATTTGATCATCCTTTTTTCTCAAAATTTATTTAGGTGGAGTTCATGCTGCAATGGTGGGTTCCCTGCACCCTACCCCAGTTGCAACCCTTCCTTTTCTTTCCCCACATTCAGCTGTTGTGGCATTTTGTGATGGGATATTAAAGCATGGAACTGCATGGGAGGTACTGAGAGAGGATCTTGCAGCACAGACAGCTGCAATGACTCTTGAGGAAGTGAAAGAAAGGATGCGAAATGTACTATCTCTCACAGATGTCACACGCTTTCCAATTCCCAACAATCCGAATGCTGTGATATTTGTGGCTGCAACTGTAAGTACTAGATTGGGAACTGGAATGTGAATAGATAACAAACAGTCAGCTTTAGTTCTCTTGGTCCTTGGAGGTTTGCATGTCCCTTTTACCGATTCTTTCATTCTCACATATATTTGCACACTATACTGGTGGAGGGAAAATTATGCTTCTTAGTACATGATGGGAACCTTAATTTTTAATTGGCCCCCTGCTTATGCCATTTACTTAGTGTTGCATCAATTGTTTTTTTTTGGTGACCCCGGAAACGCTATACAGCCAGCAGCCGGCGGCATAAACCTGGGGCGACCCGCAGGGACCCACCTCCCATGAGCCGCAGGTAAGTCGCGCAAATGACGAGGTGGGGAGTTGAACTCTGGCCTTGTGGGTGGCCAGTGTGCAACTCCACCATCTCTTAAGTTTATGGCCTCAGGGTGTTCTTTCCATGTTGCAAAGTATGACTATTATACTTCTTATTTTGAAATGTAGTTTTGTGGGCTGGTGTAGCTAGAGTTGCATCTTTTGTGCCACCAGTAAGTTTTTATGCATCAGTAATTAGAAGTCTGTGACGGTTTTATTTTTACTCGCAAAACTGCATAATCCCATGTCATTGTTCTCTGAAGATGCTGGTAATGTGACTTCTCTTGAGTGTGGTCTTTTGCATCTATTTATCCTTTTTCATGTAGTTTTGCCTAACTATTCAAATGTTCAAGTCATCTATATAACATTGCTACCTGTTTTCAGGATGACGGCTACATACCAAAACACTCAGTGCTGGAGCTTCAAAAGGCTTGGCCAGGTTCAGAAGTTAGATGGGTGACTGGTGGCCATGTCTCATCCTTCCTTCTCCACAATGGTGAGTTCCGCAAGGCAATTGTTGATGGTTTGAATCGGTTACAGTGGAAAGAGAATCCCTTGTGACACTTGACTATCTGCCCTGGAGAGGTAGGGGACTGTATTTACAATTTACTCTTCATACAACCTTCATTGCCTCAAATTGTTTCTCAACTTGTAAATTGGGTCATAAATGATACCTGAAGACTTCCCCCTGAGATTGGGAAAACTAGAGGAATAGGTACTTTGTGAATTTTTTTTTCTTCTGTTTATGGTTTCGCTCTAGCTTGACTGATTTTGGGGCGACACTTGTATTTCCATTTCTATTTAACCAATTTGTGGCATAATGTTGTTCCATTTGGTGGTTCTGCTTTAGATGGTGCTGCTGCTTGGTTCTGTGAGTTATTAAGACACGTGTATTGGAGAAGTAACCTTATTTGTTGGTGGAAAATCTATCTCTCTCCATCATCTTTTCCTCTATAAGCCCCCCTTTTCCAGAATCCAAAATGAAGTGAAAATCATAATAAAGATACTATAGCTTAATGTTACTCTACGTTCTCGAGAAATTCCTGGAGATGAAAATCTCTCTCCATAAAATATATATAATATAAATTGTTGGAGATAAGAAAATTGATTTGTAGAATTGGTTTAAAAAGTGATGGCGCGAAGTCTTATTTGGTGTTTAGGTATGTTTCACTTGTTTAAGTGCTCACTCATGATCTGTCGTATTGTTTTGTTTTAATTTTGTGAACTAGTCTTATCCCTAGGTAAATTAATTAACTTCCACAGTCAACTTTTGGGACTTTTAGCTTAAATACCGTCAGAGAGAGAGAGGTAGATGTATAATATTCTAGCTCTAAACTCTGTTTCTGTCTATCTGTCTATACATCTCTATGCAAAGAAGAAAAGAAAAGAAGAACAAAACATATGGCGGTGCCACCAGAGATTTAACAAAAAAAGCGGGAGAAATTGATGTTAAGAGAGTGATTGTTAATCTTGTTGACGAGGGCGTGACAGCCAGAGGGAGCTGAGTGTCCGGAGGCGATGAAAGTACTCAGCAATGGCCAAGAAGCACCTCGCTGCTTGGCGTGCCGTGAGGAGTTGATGCAACCGGTGAAGTGTCTGGTGTCTCAAGTTATCCGCCTGCAAAATCAACAACATTTATATCACTTGGCAAACGAGTAACTGCAATTACTTGGAAGTCCCAAAGACTTGAAGTTCTCTAAAGGACAATGATACCAAAAGAGTTCTCTAAGGTAAACCATGAGGAGAAAAGGCCAAGACAAAAGATGTTATAGCCACAATTTCGGTAGGTATCATGAGTCTGAACGAAGTCTTTCATACTTGATAAGGATCTTACGTCACTCTAGTACGAGATTGACTCTGCGGATAGATATTACAGACAATGGTAGGGAAATATCTGTATGAGAGGCATTATGACCAAATCTGATATTTTATCTTAATAGCTCTTGGAATATGCTTTATTCACAACTAGAAAGAATTTGTCACTAGCTATGATGTAGAGTTACTGTAACGTTGCCAGAAAAAAAGGAATAATCACGGAGAAACATGTTTACCTTTTAATGAAAAATAATTAAGTCCGCACATCGAGCAATTATATGAATCTTTGATATATATCAGGAATGATTGGGGGCATCCAAAAAGCTCTTCCTAAAGAAGTCCACGCCTTCTCTCGTTAGTCTTTGAAGGGATCTAAAACCTGAATGCCTTACCCAGTTTAAAACCTTACAATGCCTGGGGAACTGGCGATATTCATGTTGCCTTCCACCAAAGTCTAGATTGTCGTTGGGAGCTCTTCATTCAAGCTTGTCTAAGAGGCTTTCACTTCTAGCAATATCCTCCACCTTAGGGAGTACATTAGAGGTGGAAAAGCTTTCATGGCTATTGGAATTTTGCCTGGAGAAAGCTTATGGTAGAATGTAATGGGATTCTGCTAGAGGTGTTCTTTTGAGCCATGAGTTTCCTGAATGGACCTGAATGAATCTCTAGTGTGACAGCAACTATCATGAATTGCCTCCCTAGTTCTCACACCACTATTCTTCATGGCGATATTCTTGATCCTAGCGTTCTAGAGGTAGCTCGAATTGGTGTCCTATCGCGAGATATTATTTGACTTGACCCGTGAGCATGAAGGCCTGTCCTTGAAAAGGGCTTTCGTGAGCGAAGGGGTTGAACCCCTACTCATAAACCACGACCATCCTTGACTCATAGCCTCTGTTGGTTTTTCTTCTCGCCGCCTTAACACATATAGGAAAATCAAATAAACTCTTTTCCACTTCCTCGTGTCATTTGTTGAAAAATTTCATTCAAAACCAATTCTTGATGGTTAAATATATTAAGTCCTTCGTGCAAAGCCTATTATTCATCCAACACTAATATACGAAAAGTATTTTTCACGAATATTGGAAAAATTCCGTGCATGTAAATATTTTACGAGCTAAAAGTAACTATTATGACGGGCATAATAAAGGGTTCCAATTGCAACATTCAATTAAGTCTCTCATGTGACACCATGAACTCTAAGATATAGCGTGCCCTTATTTGTAACTTAAGTCTCTCACATTCTCAAGGTTAAACTATTTTGGGTTAGGATCATCCATAGAGGTCAAAGGTAGGAACCGGTCCATATGGGTTTATAGGGTGTTTCATGAGCAACATATTAGACCCGACCTGTCCGCTCAAGTCGGTCCCTATCAACTCCACTCACATATCGATACTTTTGATTGGTAAAGAAGGGAACGGCGTGACAAAAAGAAACGAGCACTTTGGAGATAGAATGAAACCAGGCAAATGTATTTACCTGCCTAACAAAACTTTCGAGAGCCGTGAGCTTGTTGATGGCGACGGCCATGTGGCCCATGAAGTTGGCCATGTTGGGAGGAGAGGTCAGGGGATCAGAAGCGATGGTGTCCGAGAGGGAGTGATTGAGCGCTTCCTGGCCTTGAGTCAGGACCTCCTCCGCCTCCTGCATCGACTGCTGCAGCCCACATATCCCCATTATCTGTTGCTCCGTCAATGGCTCGATGTGACTGAATACCATCTGCCACAAGCAATGGGGTCAACGTCATTCTAAAGATCATGACTGGATTATCTATCATACGACCTTTTTACCAGTGAATCCATGTAACAAAATTTGTTTCCTTTTGGGTTGTTAAGTGTTTCCAAGAGTTTAGACATTTAGGGAAGTCGATATGTCTGACATGGTACGTACTAGAGTGCAGGCCAATAGTTTGAATCCTGACAATCTCTCTTAATTTTCTCTTGTTCGTTATTCTTGTTGTTCATGTGATTACTACCCTATCCTATCTAGCCAGCATAAGAGACCGGCATACATGTGTGGAGAATGTTAATTAATTTACTATAAATACATTGTTGGCCTGTTTCTTAATCAATCACTTCCAAATATATTTAATAAATACCAATTTGGTCTTAAATTTTTCAATTTTGTCCATGAAGTCCTAAACCTTTGTGCGAAATTCCAATGTAGCCTTTCCAATCAATTTTTGCTTAAAATCATCGACATGGTGGCATGACACATAAAACGGACAGCAATGACTAGATTGTTATATTAGCGATTTTTGACAAAAATTGACTAGAATGATTGTATTAAAATTTCGCACAAAAGGTTTTAGGACTAAATTGATAAAATGGACAATTTAGAATTGAATTAGTATTTGTATAATAAATTTAGGACTGACTGAATAATTTCCCCATAGTTCTGTATGCTGACAACAACATAACTTTATGTAGGTGTAAAAATTACCCAAAAAAGCAAATAAAGCCTATGCCACCTCTTGCATGAGAGTTGAACCCAAGCATGCCTTTCCTCATCCTATATACATGCACCAAACAAAGTTGCAGGCGTGCACCCTATCTATTTTCGTGCATCACACCTTTTATCAACCTTGCAATTACCAATCTTTTTCAACATGGAGAGAAGAAAAAAGAAAACAGATTCTCATAAAGATGTCAAAATTAACTTTTGCTTGCTTGGATAGAAAAGGGTAGAGGAGTAATAATTTGCCCCATTGAATTCGTAGTCAGTACCTAAACAAACTATTGTCCACAAATGTAAAAGAGGTAATGAAATTTTATATAAATTTCTATTTGACGAGAAAGTCCATCTTAAATAGATAAAATCCGGTATGAATTCTTGAAATGACCTGCTAATCTTATTTTGCATTGTTGTCCCCAAAAAGATGTCGGGAAGGATTTGTTCATTTAACTGAGTATTTTATTGCAAAGAATAAATTCTCTAATCCCAATACTTAGGACATGACTCTATATTTTGGAAAATGACACAAATAGTTCTTAAACTTTGACTTGATTTGCAATGTTGTCCTTGATTTGATTCATTCAACGTAATTCTTGAATCATTCATAAATGTTCAATTTAGCCCATAAACTTTCAATTTGTTCAATCTCATCTCTCAACTATCCATTGCAAAGTCAAATTAGTCATTTTGGATTGTTCACAAATTTTTATCATTATACTATTGCCCATATTTTAGAACATCTTTTCATTTCAATTCATTTTCTAAATCAACAAAAAAAATACTATCTTTTTATTACCCATTCGGTATTAAAAAAATATTATTATAGTTCCATATATGTTTATTTTAGCTTATAATCTCTATAATAGTAAAAGTAGAACCTTATTTAGAGTTGCATTGGGTTGGTATTCCTGCTAATTTAATTTTCTAATTTACAGATTTAACTAAATTCAATCAAGAAACATGAAACAAAAACTTGAAAATTTTATCTACATAAAAAATTAGGAACAAGATTTAGAGTAATATAAGAGTGAAAAATCGATAGGTAAATTAATATCATTATTAAATATTATAATATAAAAGGAATATAAATCTGATATAACTCTAATTGAGGTTATATTTTTACTATTATAAATATATTAAAACAAAATAAACTTAAATGAAACTATAATAATATTCATAAAGACAAGAAGGTAATAAAAAGATGACATATTTTTTTGTTGATTTAGGAAATAGATTGAAATGAAAAGATATTTATGATAACTTTATTTTTTTAATATCGAGTTGGGGGACTAGATTAAACAAGTTGGAAGTTTAGGACTATATTGTACATTGACCAATGGTTCAAGGATCAAGTTAGCATATTAACAGTTGATGACATTGCACATTAAGTTAAAATTTAGGGATTATTTGTGTCATTTTTCCTCTACATTTTTGTTGGATTTATTTTTATGGTCTATAATGAAAAATTGTGTGGGATACAAAGTCAAGTGAAATTGTGCTGCATTCTAGAATTAAGAATAAAACCCACGCTTTATCAAGGAAGCTACTGAGGCTGATAAAATTATTTTTCATCCGCGAACAATGCAGCTTTAGTGCATAAATTCTTATATAGTTTTCTAATTTTTATGAGGATCTTAGGGTTTCTATATTATATCTAATTTGTAGCACATCGGATGTTTAGACGCATCAATCAGTCATACCTTGCGATACCGTCGAGTCTCATGCATCTTCGACGATTTCCAACGTACTGAAGATAACGAGAACAATGACCCCAAAAAGAAAATAGTAATAATAATAACGAGAACGAACCCTAGAGCAGATATAGCGCAGGTAGGAGTTCGTTTACCTTGATGAGCTCGGAGGGACGGAATCCGCCGATCCACAAGAAGCATCGCTCGGCCGGACTCATCCACATGCCGGACACCAGATGGAATACGTCGGATTTGGCTAGCATGGCCCTCAGGTTCAGCATCTCGTCGAAGTGAGCCAAGCAGTTGTCCACAAACAGCCTCAAGTCGCTGTCTGGCAGATGCTCTTGGACTGCAGGCTTGGAGCTCGCACCTGCGGCGGTGGTGCTCCTCCAACCACCTCGAGTACTCAATGTCGAACACTGCGGCGGCCTCTGTCAAACAAAACACCGTCTTGTATGTTTAGCATTGCACGAAGAGTAGGAAATATTTGCATGTGTGTCGACATGACACAGTATACCGTCAACTGCAGAGCGAGCAATGTGTTTGATTGGTCTGCAATATGCTCTTTGCAATTAATTATCTTAGCGTGTGTCTATCATTTAGAAGCTTTCATACAATCAGTTGAGACAGGAATTTGTTACGATGATGCAATAATGATTACAAACTTTTATTTTTTACCATCTTCAAAGGGCACTTGAGAATTAGGTATGCGCAAAGAACACCAACTCTCTAGACAATTTATGTAGGCTATTGATCAAGCTATAGTTATTTTAATGATGATTTTGTCGCTAAAAGCACTCTAAGAGTGGCTTAAGTTCGAGTTTGGAGAGTTAGTATGTTTCGGTTCAGAAATATTATATGCAGAAAATTTGTTTAAGTTTGGAGGGTTAGGAAATATGTCAAATCCTTAAGAAGCATATTCAAATATCCTAATCTTGTGGCCTTTGGTGTAGGTCTCATACTTCCCTTTCTTTTGAAATTTGAGAGCGGACTTTTGTTGAGCACCAACCATTCGGAATTGATTGCATTTCAAACAATCAAACCTCCGAGGTCTACATGCAATCATGATGAACTTCTGTTAGATTTTTCTTAAAGTTAAAATAAACTCTTCTCTTTCGTAAAAATTAATGTAATAATAACTATTTTTCCTTGAAAAGGTCATTTCATTCATCGGAGGGACAGTTTTTAAGACAGTGGCTAGTTACTTCCACCAAACCCATTTTCTAAAAATACTGAAAGTGTTTGTTTAATTCTCCTCACTTTAAGGCAAGCGCATAACGACGACTGGTATATATATATATATATTCATAATCGCTATAGGCTTCTTTATTAGCAAAGTCGGTTAATTGTGATAACTTCATATGTTGTAATCGATTGCGATGAATTAAATTACCTGAGCTAATGTTGCTTCCTCCAACGTGAAGACCTTGATCTCCTCCCACAGCTGCTCCCCCAAGAAACACACCCTGAAAAAAAGAGAAACCCTAGTATCTAATTATTCGTAGTTTCGAAATTTAAGGGAACAAAAAGAAAAACGATGAGGGAGATCAACGTTGTCGTAAAAGCATAAATGGAAAGGTAAATAAATGTTGTGATTGATGCATCTCTCACTTGAGCTCGAGCTCTTTGTATCTCTTGCTCCAGCTCATTTAACTTCATCCTACTGGTCTCCAGCTGCTGAACATAGGCCTGTGTTGCGAATGAAAAAAAGAAATATTAAATTAGCTAGAAATCTTTATTATCAAGCATTTTGATGAGCCAATTTCATATGTAATGTAATTCGTCTGAACATAGCAATAATATAGTGCCTGTGAATAGTCTTAAATATGTTCGACCTTTTTTCTAAGCCTGCTTTTCCTTGCTGCCTCTCTATTCTGAGCAAGTCTTCTCAATGTCTGCATGTAATTTGAGCATTACATCGTCACGGAAGATTTAGTCATCATTCCTCTCTTGATCATTACCATTTTACTAAACAAAAGAAGAAGAAAGAAAGACAGAAATATCACTGAGAATTAGAGCAGGAAAAGGGATTTCTCAGACCTTAGGATCTGGAGTTTTAGGACCTTCAAGCTCTGAAGAACCCGATGTCGAGCCTTTTCGATTGCCTTCACGCTGCCATGAAGATGAAAAGATCATATAAGCAAGACCCATTGCATGAGCGAAGTTTATTCGATTCTTTTCATGATGGCGATGCTATCATCGGACTGCAATACCCAAAAGGATGTTACAGTACTATTTGGCTATACTATAAAGATACTTGCATATTATATTACCTTGATGGGTTTAGCTGGCTCCGGACCAGTTGAGGAATCATTGTTTGGGTCACCTAACTCCATTGAATGCTCCAATTGTCTTCTGGGAACATTTGTAGAAGGAGAAACCATTCCGGTATTGACCTACCGCATTAAGAAATGGTACTTCACTACTGAACCCATTATTCAATAACATTCATATATGTCCTTCTGATGATAAACTAACTTTCAGTCAGACATAAACATATATAAACATTATACCCTGGCTGATGGCTCTTCGTGCATAGGTTGAGAAGGGAATATGTTCAGTGTTGGAGGTCTCATCATCCCGGTGTTTTCTGCTTCCATGAACGTAATTATTCGCAATAGTCATTAGTTCTATTAAAAAGAGAAATATTATGAACATGATTGCCCATGCTTGATCAAGACCCAAAGAAGCTCCGGTTTTCCCATCGCTTTGCCGTATTGAAAGAGAAAAGGGAGAAAAAATTTCATGATCTTGAGTTTGTTATATGTCACGGTCTGAGCTTTAGAGAAAAAAAAAATATGAAACAAACTGAAGAATGAAATTAAATATGAAAGACAATTTATCTTGAAAGCACTGAAGTTCTTCGTTCATGTCTCCAAAGTCAAAGAGCAAAAGAATAAAGTAAAGACAGTTCTGATTTCAAAATCTCCGTATGCTTTCCATGTAGATCAAAATTGAGCAAACTTTGAGCAGGAAATTTTTCGAACGGAAGGATAAAATATGCAGCAAGGGAGAGGAAGAAAAAAAATAAATAGAGACAAGATCCGACACAAAATCTTCATAGATGCCTAGAAAATATGAATAAAAAAAAGAACAAGACGAAGAGGAAGAGACTCACGCCTTTGATCTTGATGATGATGAAGAACGTTTGGCGTCTCTTGTCCGCCATCGAGATATAGAAAGAGTGCTTGATCCAGCTCTCCGAAGTCATAAGCTCCATTATTTTCTTTGCTCCTGATTGAACAAAGCCAGACAAGAAGGAAAAGCTATCGGTATCGTCGATCCATAATACCTCCACGTATAAGGAGAGAGAGAGAGAGAGAGAGAGAGAGAGAGACATGGAGAGGTGCTTCAGGCCACTGAGATTTTTAAACGAAAAGAAAGGGGAAGAAGTGAAAGATTCTCGTCTCTTTCTAAAACAGAAAGGCGAAAAGACAGCGAATGATTGAAGTAAGTTACATGAAAGTTTGGGGGACAGAGGAAGATGATGATGGTGTGGACTGCATCGTTCCGAAAGACATCTGATGCTGGAGCTGTTGCTGGTGGTGGTGGAGCAGTTGGTTCGTGATTTCTTTATCGGTGGCCATGAATCTAACAAACCCCAGCTCTGACAAGAAGGAAGAGCTTTATCAGCGAGAGCTTTTCAAGCCCCGAGCTGACAAAAACCTCCGTTTAATGGCGAAAGGAGCTTCCGTTCCTCCTCCTCGGAGATCATGCCCACGGTTCCCGGTTCGAGAGAGAGAGATGGGTCGGTGGATTTTGTTGCAGATATAAAGGTGAGGTGAAAGTAATGGAAGAAGAGTTGGAATTAAATGCGGAGAGAGAGAAAGGACAAGAGAGAAGAAGACGACTTTCTTCTCCTGCGACCAGAATTTTCAGACAAAGCCGTCTCTGTCTTCTCCTCTCTTCTCTTCTCCTCTCTCTTCTTAGGTTGTCTTGTTCAACTCTAACTCTCTCTCTCTCTCTCTCTCTCTCTCTCTCTCTCTCCAGTGTGAAAGTGAAGCCGGCCTTCTGGTAATTCCTTGCTTGAGCTTCCTTCTTTCTTATTGTCTTCGCCTTAGCGTGAAATGACGAGATTAACCCGGTTTGACAATTTCATGCAAACCTGCACGTCGATCGCGGTTTGAGGTGGCCGTCTCTTTCATGAGGTCCTTACTTTATACAATCCTTACTCTACTACATAATTCGTGGTTATCTTTTTTATTTCTTTTGGGTTCAAGCACTCTAACCCATAAGGGTCATAAGAAAAAGAGAAATTACCCAAAAAAAAAATCATAAACTTATTGCATTTGTATCAATTTAACCCTAAACCTTTTAATTATGTTAATCAAATTCTAATAATTTTCACTTTTTATCAATCGAGTTTATCTAGTTAATTTTGGCCAAAAATCGCTGACTTAAACATTTGGCATACTATGGATGCGTTCAATTCTGTATTTTGAAAATCCATTGTGAAAATGTAAAATAATTTAGCCTAAAGACTTTTAAGTAAATGTAAAGGCCGCTTGGTAAACTATACTTTAAGAAGTAACTTTGAAAGAAATGTTGTTTGATAGAAAACACAATTAAAAAACTCTTTGGGTAAGTAATATTATTTTTTTAATTTTTATTTGTTAAAATTAAAAAGAATAATGTATGCAACTTTTTATATATAAATTTTGACAATAATGCTAAAAAAAATCAAATATATATAATTATAAATAAATAAATAAGACCAAACCCTCCGTCGGTCCGGCGAAGAGCTATGGCCATCAGCAAGCTAGATCTAGCACCAACGGTCGTTAGTCGAGGGCGATCTCTCGTTAGGGTCACGCAACCCTGGCAAGGGCTATTAGAGGTCACCCAATCTCGAGCAACCCTCAGTGAGAGTCGCGCAACCCAAGCAACATGCAACCTAGGCGGCCCCTTCCTAAGCGTGGCTATTAATTGCGCAACTTTCACAGGACCGTCGGTCACGCAACCCTCGTGGGACCTAGTCAAGGGCTACCTATGGCCATGAAACTTAGGCTACAATAGCTTGGGTTGCGCATCACCTGAGTAGCCCAAGGTGGTGCTACCTTCAGTGGCTCTCACTAGGGTCGCGCGACCCTCACTAGAGGTCCCCCGACCTCGGGCAACCTCCACCAATGGCCGTTGGCATTAGATTTGGCTTGTTGGCGGCCATAGCCCTTTGCCGACCGGAGAACAATTGGCCTTTTTTAAAAAAAAAATTATATATACTTGATTATTTTAGCATTTATATATATTTGATTTTAGGAAAAAAAAAACCACCAAAAACCTCAAATTTTGCCCAAAGTAACAAATTTACCCTTGACTTTTTTTGTGACATGAAAGACCCCAAACTTTACAAACCGTGACATATTTACTCCACCAAGGGCATTTTCGTCTTATTTTTCCTCTTTTTCCTCTTTTTTTTTTTTTTTCTTCTCTCTTCCCTCCGCCAACCATGGCGAAGAGAAGTCGGAGTCAAGTGAGGGCTACCCTTATTGGTGTTAGGCAAGGGCGACCCTCGGTTGGGTTGGGTGAGGGCCTCCCTCACCAGATCTGGTAAGGGCAACCCTCACCCGACACCGGCGAGGGCACCCCTTGCCCGATGCCAAGGAGGGTAAGGGTTGCCCTAGCTAGCCTAGGTGAGGGTGACCCTCTCCCGACTCCAACGAGGGCAACCCTCACCTAACTCTAGCGAAGGGAAGAGAGAATAAGAAAAAAATTAAAAATTAAAAAGTAAAAGACCAAAATACCCTACAAACTTTAGGATAAATGTGTCACACGGATACAAGTTCATGATTTTTTATGTCACGAAAAAAAAAAAAAGAATTTTGAGGTAAATGTGTCATGGTTGGCAAAATTTAGGGTTTTTTATGTCACAAAAAAAGTTTAAGATAAATTTGTCACTTTGGTTAAAATTTGGAGTTCTTTGTGGTCTTTTCCCTTGATTTTATAAATATTTTTTTAGCATTTAAAAAATAATAACAAGGGCAAAATCAAAATTTTAAAGAATGGATTAGGGTAGTTTTGGAATGAACAAATGAGTTTCAGCATTTGACTAAATACTAAAAGCTCAATGCTAGTCCCTACTAGTATTGGGGGACTAGTATTGAGCTTTCAACCTTCCCAATATTGACTTTCACTTAAAAGCTACTTCAAAATAATTGTCAAACGATCCCGCATTTTCTCAAGGAGTTTTGAATGCTGAAAGCCCCTTGGGAATACTAAACTAAATGCACCATATGTGGAACAACCAACATTGACATTGATATTTTTAACAATTTTTAAAATCTTTTGGGGTTTTTTTTCTTTTTTCGTTTCTTTAAATTGAGGGCTGACAAAGGTTATCAGCCATAGGCGAAGGTCAATGCCTAGTGGATGCCCCTTGCAGGCCATTAGCTAGTGCTCGCAAGCCTTTGCTGTGGCCAGAAAGGGTTGTTGGCCACAAGTGAGGGTCAATGCTTGATGGGCACCCCTTGCAGGCCACTAGGCTAGTACTCATGGACCCTTGCTGTGGTCGGCAAGGGCCATGACACCACCGCTAACCAAAGTAAGGGCATATAACCCCTCATCAAAATTTGGGTGAGGCCACAATTCCCCCATCTAACTAGGGCTTAGACGCCTTGCCTGTGGTCGATGAGGTTTGGCCGGCAACCCTTGTCAGCCCACAATGCAAAAAAAAAAAAAAAAGAGAGAGAGAGATAAAAGAAAATAAAATAAAAAAGAAAAACCAAACAAATTATTCAATATTATTAAAAATGTCAACATTAGTGCTAGTCATATCATATGGGATGATTGGCATCTACGTTAGAAATTTTTTTATCAAAATTGATCATATTGATTCAATTAATATAATTACAAGTTTTAGGATTAAATTAGTACAAGTGCAATAGGTTTGGGACTGTGTTAGGAAGGATTGACAAGCAAGTAGGTGAAATTACAAAAAAAGTCATAAACCTATTGTAATCATGTCGATTGAGCCTTGCAATTTTTTTTTTGTCAATTAAGTCTTAAATCTTTTGATAATTTACTAATTTAATTTATTTGACCAATTTTGGCTAGAAATTACTAATGTGGATACTAGTCATTTTACGTAGCACCACTGATGCTAATATAAACAATTTTTATAATTTTTTCTCTTTTTTTTTTCCTTTTTTCAATATTTTCATTATGCCAGCGAGGCTTGACCTCCCCAACAACTAAGCTAGCTAGGCTCACCCTTGTCAATTCAAACGAGGGCTCAAGCCTTGCTAGTGGCTGGGTGAAGCATGACTTTGTTGAATTTGGTGAGGTGGAGCCTCACCCATAGCCAACGTTGCCAAGGGCTAGGTGAGGCACGACCTCAACGAAGATCAAGCCTTACCCAACCATGTTGAGGCTAGACGACTAGAGGAAGAAGGAAGGGAATGAAAATAAAAAAAAAAGGAAAAAAATAAATAATCCAAATAAATATTAAAATATTATTAAAAATTGTCAACTTCAATGTCAGCCACACCACATAGGACAACTAACATCCATGGTAGTGATATTTAGCCAAAATTCACCGAATCAATTAAATTGACACAAATATAAAAAGTTTAAGACTCAATTAGCTAAAAAAACGTTTAGAATTGATTTGTATAATTACAATAAGTTGAAGACTTTTTTTGGTAATTTTCCTAACAAGCAAGCTGGTGTCAATGATGCTCTAAGCTAGAGAGATTAGTGGTGTGCTTGCAGTCGAGGTGAAGGAGCGAGGCATTAGTGTTACAAATATTGGTGAGAAAATTACCAATCAGTCTTAAATCTATTATATGATGTCAATTTAGTTTTATACTTTTCAGTTATGTCAGTTTAGTCCTAAACCTTTGTACAAAATTTCAATGTACTCCTTTTGGTTAATTTTCACGGAAAACCCTAACATGGTAGTCTAATAATCGCTAGCATCCTATGTGGCATATCACCATATCAATGATTTTTTATGGATATTAGCCAGTTGGGGTACATTGGAATTATGCACAAAAAATTAGGATTAAATTAGTAATATTGGTAAGTTTATGACTGAATTGATATATGCACAATAAGTCTATGACATATTAGGCAATTTTGCTAATATTGGTGTTCAAAGGTCCCGAGCACGATAGACTGCAGCAAGGAAAAGATGTTTTGGCCATTTGGATCCATGACGTGCCCCATGTCAAGCTCTTCTAAGAATAACCAGATATGGTCAAATTGTGCGCTAACCGGAAAGTTTCCAGATACTTGGAACAGACAGCAAAGGAGCATTAAATAAGTGGATTTTATAATCAAACGCCGAGCATGAGTCTATCACATTACTTAGTATGTTAAGGCCAAAGTTTACAGATAAATCTTGATATGCAATGACTCAAACTATTCTAAAGTATTCACGTCTTGCTATTATATTATATTATATATATGTGATCCCTTTATTGGATCGCTGAAAAAGGGGATGTCTAATTAATATCTCTGTGTACATACATACATATATATATATTGTGAAATGTCATATGGGTATTTTGAGTGTTGCAAGAGAACGATATTGTAAAGAATATAAGTGAGTTAAATTACTCAATTGCACAACAAAGTTTAAAGAAAAAAAAGTACGAACATGAGGATGTTTTGGATGAACCACCAGTCACTTTGAAAGTTTGTGGCACTCTATACGTCATCCCTCAAGTCAGCATAGCTAGTAATTGGTTAGCATAATTGCACGGAATGGACTGACCGTGAGTTTTCCCATACCATGAACCTCTATTGGAAGTTAAGATCCAAGATGAAAACCGCTGCATTAAGAATTCCAACCAGTTGAGCTCCACCGCAGGTCGACGTTCTCTGATCACGACTTATCGTAAGTTTCTCGTTTTTCCATTTCAAGCGTCAAATTGTCGTATGTATCCACAAAACATTAGATTCGATGTGGCCCGCATAACTTTGAACTGGCTGTTTCGTGTCAATAATGCACTTAGTACCGAATTTACATTACCCTTTTTCCCCCCAAAAAAAAAACAGTGATTAATCATGATTATTGACTCTCGCAAAGTTATATTTTCAATGCGGGAGAAAACGATGAAGAGCCCTAGGGTCAAAGAGGTAGCTATTTGGTGCTTTGACTTGTCACTTGATTCCTTTTTTGGGGCCATATGAGACACATCCGAGTGGTTGTAGTAAAATCTTATGATGAAATGACAAATTGACGATTATCTTCCTTGGGTCTATGTCTCTTGTCTTTCTTTATCGCTCACCAACTCTAGTTAACCTTATTATCCCTAAAGAGATGGAGACAGGCAGTGGGCTAGAGGAAGGAGTTGTCTTCTACTGAGTGTAGCTCAGTCACTCGAAAATAAAAATAGAAAAAAAGAAAAAGAAAGAAGAAAGAAAGAAAATATTTCTCTATTTTTGTTTAATAATTTCTATAAGCAATCTCGAATTTGTTCATAAATATAGATATGAATGGAATAAATGGAGTTCTAAAGAATTTCTTTCATTTACTGAATTGATCAGTCAAAGTTCGTATGAAATTGTAATCATGGAATCTATATGGAAAGTAGTTTGCTTGATTTAATTAGATATCTAATAAGAGTTTAAGGCATCACGTTTATTTAGCAAAGTTTTGTAAAAATTAGTTTCAGATTGTTGGATAAACTTGTCTCGGCTGACACTTTTCACTTAAAGACTTGAACTTTCGCATAAAAAAACTTGCAAAACCTACAAAATTTGGCCTTTCGCTAGAGAATATACAACTTGTACTATACATTTGACCGAATCCCTATTCTACATAGGAACTTACAATTTCTGCTGAGAATTACAGAGTGCGTTTGTTTCGCGGAAAGTAAATGATTTGAAAAATGTTTTCCTAAAAATAATTATTTATATCACTTATAATAATAAATGAAAAAATATTTTTATCGTTCATGAATATATCTAGACATAAATTATTATCGACAATGGATACATTTTTCATTAATTAATCATTTCATGAGATATAAGCGATTTTTTTAGGAAAATATTTTGCAAATCGTTTATTTTCTGCAAAACAAATGAACTCTATACATTGAAATTTTTCCTTTTTAACAAATTAATAATGCTTTTTTTTTTGTTAATTATCCAAGGCACGAGTGCGAAGATCCAATTTTCTACTTAATTTATAGTCATTTTTGCACGTGGTTGTTGGGATTTAAACGGGTAACTTCCAATTCTAAATTTGGAAATCCTGAGACACCCCAATTAGCTACTGAAAAGGCATGCCTCTCTAGGTATCACTATTCCATGAATGTTGCTAGAAGTCAACTTTGAAATGCATAATATGAAAGTCCATTATGTATACGCTGTGTAAAAGTTTGACTTTCACGAATAGATTGAAAAGGTGTATTTGTGTTAATAAAAATCACAATTTTTAGATTCAAATACAATGTACAAAGGTGTATACTGAACTTCTACAAAATGTATAGAGAAAGAAGTCAAATGAGGAAGAAAGACTATGCATAGAGACTGAACTTTTTTCTTGTTCTAAAACTGAAATTGAGAGTTCTAATCTTTCAAGCATGTTAACTCATCACTCACATGCTTTTTTGTTGGTCCTTAGTAAGTCCTTAAACTGCTATGTCTAGGCCACGTGTGGACCTCGGCATCCCTGGACGTTAGACACCTAAAGGATAGAGTTAGGGATGAGATTCAAAAAATATACCGTACCAAATTAGAGAGCTAAGGCATGTGGACACTAGCACGTTAAAATAAAGAACACAGACCAATCAGCCCACTAATGGTATATCTATTGGATAAGCGGGGCAGCCCTCAATTGGCATCGCAAGACACCTACTTATTAGTGAGGAACCTTGGAACCTCCAAGGATCTAAGGAGTACCCAGTTTCAGAATGAAAACATTTTTCATTAAGAAATCATTTCCTAAGATATAAGCGATTATTTTTAGGAAAATATTTTTCAAATTGTCATTTTCCTCAAAACAAACGAAACCTATACATTGAAAGTTTTCCTTTCTAACAAAATAATAATGCTTTTTTTTTTTTTGTTAATTATCCAAGGCACGGGTGCGAAGATCCGTTTTCAACTTGATTTAAAGTCATTCGTATGTTGTTGTTGGGGTTTAACAAGTGACCTCCAATTCTAAAGTTGGAAATCCAGCAAGAAGAATCTACTTCAACCAATATGCCCTTTGGCATAGCCGTACACATTTTCAATTTATGTATTTCAAAGTTGACTTCTAGCAATAGTCATTATTTAATGATACCTAAAGAGGCATGCCTTTTCAATAGCTAATTTGGCTTTGAAAGTCCGTTATGTATAGGCTATATAAAAGTTTGACTTTCACGAATAAATTGAAAATGTGTATTTGTGTTATGGGACAAAAATCACAATTTTTAGATTCAAATACAATGTACATTTTAAAGCCAGAGGTGTATATTAAACTTCCACTAAATGTATAGAGAAAGAAGTCATATGAGGAAGAAAGACTATGTACAAAGACTAAACTTTTTTTCGTTTTAAAACTGAAATCAAGAGTTCTAATCTTTCAATCATGTTACTCACCAACCACATGCTTTCTTGTCTCTTCACTTAGACCAAATGTGTAGGATCCTAGGGTCCTATTCCTCTCCCCCCCCCCCCCCCCCAAAAAAAAAAAAAGCATCTCCTGCCATTTCCAACTCAATTGGACCCGCACATTTCCAATGAATGCCATTTTCCTGCCATTTCCAACTCAATTGGATCCGCACGACAGAATCATACAATTTTCAACCATCAAACCCAAAGTCAATCACCCCAACAATCATAAAAAAATGGAGGATACCTTCCATTTATAAATCCGTATAGCACTTTTTCATATTCAATGAAGGGTGTTCTTCAAATAGATTAAAAAAAGTTGGGTAGCCAGAGCAATGTATCCGGTCCCCTAATCTTGAGCTAATCTTTTGCAATTTTTATCCAAGCATGTATGGTTCATTGACTTCTCGTGCTTAGTTCAATGAGCAATCCATAATCTTTAATTTGCAAAAAAATTGTTAATGCAGTAATCCTTTTTAATGTGCCACTGTCCTTATCAGAAGTTTTTTGGTAACCAATATTAATTTAAAGTTAGAGAATAACTAGAGACAATCGACCTCTCAAAATACTTGTTTTCCCGCTTTAATCGTTCTCCTTTTTGAATAGAACTAGATAATAATGTTTAAAGAACAAAGAAACAAATTATTTTGGGTTAGGTGTACCGGATGACATCGACGAGAAGCAATTGGGCTTGATAAACACGGCGAATATAATGGCCGCTCTTTGTCCATGATCTTGAGCCGTCCGGGCAGCTAGGGTTTCGCACCAACTCTGCTGATTTGCTGGGTTGACATTTCCAGCTTGAAAGTGACCCCCATTGGCAGGCAAGCCGAAACCCTAATTTTCCATAAACAACATATCAAATCTCTCTCTCTCTCTCTCTCTCTCTCTCTCTCTCTCTCTCTGGCCGTGATTTGCTCTGCCTACGGTATATTCAAATCCATTTCGCCATGTGTCTGGCAAACTAAACTGCTTTTGACGCAGACCCGCACGCCCTTGACCTGACTTGCATTTTGTGCATCTAAGATGTATTGAATTCTTAACTATAGCCTCATCTATTTCCTCAGCATAAATCCATCGATGACTTTGTTGCTAAGAGGTTGGACTGATGATGGATTCATATTGTATTTTTGGAGAGGCCCTGATTTCGAAATTTTCCTTTATTTTTTGTTCCCCCTCCTTTTTGGACTAATTGGAAGAGGCACTAGTTAGGGAAGACATAAATAAATGCGCATTTTGATAGAGTCAAAAATGATACAAAGTGCATAAATATCTAGCTATAGCACGTGGGAGGAGACTGAAGAACCAAGTGGTTGCAGCTAACTTGATCCTTCCATGGTCTTCCAGATTTAATTCAAAAGATTCCTAGCTAGTTTGCTTCTACTACTCGAATTCTTAAAATTTTAAATAAGGTGGAGTTATTTTTGACCCTATATATGTCGACATTTACATCTTCTTCCCCGAAAAGACAAAATTAACCTTAACCATTTAATCGGAATTCAAAGAAGTGAGCCTGAATGTATTTCCTTTTTTTTCTTTTCTAGTTAATTCATTTTTATTTTGGATCTAGTTGTCATAATTTTATAAACATAATACATTTTGGGTGACCCTATTTCCACATCTTCTTTTTTTTCTTTTGCTAGAACGCATCTTTTTAGGTTAATTGACCAAATTAGCCTTATTATATTTGCTAATATCTTTTTAGACAAATTGACGATGGATGAGATACTTTCTCATCTCGTTTTAATTCAATTTTTTTTTTTTTTACTTCTTTAACTTGACTTAAAAAGAACCATTTTCCTCCAAATAATTCAAAAAAATCCAAATATGTATTTAGCTAGAAACTCAATCGACGATATATATTCTCTCTTCCTTATAAATTTTAGTATTCCTTTTATTTTCTATAACAAATTCATGAAAGTTATATGTTTTTAGAAAATTCGATAAAAAAATAAATTTTAAATGCACATAGATTTTTCATCCGACATGCAATTGACTCGATTTTTGCACCTAGAGAAAGCTCATTAACTGAACTTTCAATGTTTAGTAATGCTAGTAATGATTGCACATGCATTGCATGTGAATCGAAGTTGTTGTAGGGAAATTTTTATTATATCTGTAAGTTGGATATACTCAAGTTTTATATGGCAGGATAAATTGTTAAATGAAAGGATGAAGAGGTATTTCTAGTTGGATAATAACATTCTTGTAACCCTATTTCCACACCCTTTCCACTAAAGGAAAAAATTATGTTGATTAAGCATGTATTGCAATTCCCTAACGTCATTTTTAGGCGAATTTCTTATCTTGAAGATACACACGTCTCCATTCATTCAACTAATACAGAATGAAATGCAGATGATAGCAAGTCAAAAATGGTTCTTTCAAAGACGATCAAACTCTAAGTCCAGACTTTATGCTGAATCATGAGACCTAATGCTCATGTCCTCGTGGAGGGAATGTGGGATGCAACAATGAAATCTCAAAAAACCTAAGACAGAGAAGCGCTTCTGGCCAGCAAATTATAAACTTGACCATGCTATTGCTGAGGCATGCTCTGCGCTAGAAAATCCCCTAATCTCCTTTGTTCCTTTCAAGTATTGAACAACAGGTCGTTGATCCAACAACTTCTGGTGAAAAAAAAACACGACGCAAGAGCAAGAAAAAGGGCAATAAGGAACTGCATGTTGATCCCCAAGTTCCACTAATCCTTCTGTCGTTATCCATTTCACCTTTCCATGCCGAGTTCTTGTCGTCGTACAGATAGATAGCTACTTGTCTTTGAAATTTGTTTCCCTTGTTTCGTAAATGTGTGGTACATGAGTGTCGATGAGCGTGCAGTATGATGATATTTTTTTGCAGAAGGATATCTTAAATACCCTCTTACTCTGGTCCCCATTTCCTCCCTAACCGACCTCTGAAAAAATTCCTGGAACATCTTTGACTGCGTTCTGATAGAACTTCTTTTTTTTCCATAGAAATCGTCAACCGCCTTCCTGGACTATTGTGCAGCGACCTTGAGCCATTCTGACTTTTCTGCAAGGCTATTCGTTTCGGTTTGCTCTTCCGTTTCTTGTGTTAGAAGTTGGATCATTCACTCTTTTACCTAGTATTCAATAATCTTTGCAGGTTGCTCAATGCTGTGACGCCTTTTATCCATCCCCACCTGGTTCTGCTGCACGGTAGATGGAACATATGAGGTTGTTTCTAGTTAGTCATTATCTCTCGAGCCTCGGGACCGCAGCCCTTCGTCTTTTGAGCACTGTACAAACTTCTCTGTGTTGTAGCATGTTAAAATCTCGACAATCAGAGCTTGCGATGTCTGACAGTTGGATGTGAGCCCCGTGTAATTACTGTTGAGCATGTAATTTTGTGCTGAACTATAACCCTCCGATGCCTATTCAGTTAAAGGAATTTGTGCTTTTTGAATTTTTGGTTCATGGTTTTAAAATTTTTGGGAAAATGACACATATATTTCTTGAATTTTGGTCCAGTCATTGAGTTTTTAATTTGTTTAATGTGTTTCTTGAATTTTAGTCTAATGCACAATATCATTCCTAAACTTTAAATTTGTTCAATATGGTCCACGAATTTTGGTTCAATGTTCAATCTAAACTTAGAAACATTTTTCATATTTTTAGAGACTACATTGAACATTTATCAATAGTTTAGAAATCACATTAAATAAATAAAAAGTCTAGGGACAACATTGCATATAGAGCCGAAGTTCCAGGACCACTTCGTACAAATTAAAAATTCCAGGACGACTTGTACATTGAACCAAAGTTTTTAGGGAACATTTATTCTATTATCCCTTAATTTTTCTTGATCTTTCTGGGGTTATGATATTGCAAAGGTGCATCTCCAAGGCTAGCACTTGGTTGTGGCAAACTTTTGAATTAGGAACGAGAAAGGACCTGTTCAATATAATTTTTTATCTAGTTGCTACTTTCTTATCTTGATTTAATTCAAAAAACAATAATTTTTTATTCTTTCTAAAATGAAACTTGAAGATAACCATCTAATTTTTCGTCCAACGTGACAAAAACAAAACCCAGATGTGTATTCAGTTAGAATTGAGGATTTGATTCGATTTTTTCTTCCGATCTTTAAACATGATGATCAGAAAATGATTAAAAAGCAAAAAAAAAAAAAAAATGAAAAGGAAGGAGAGAGATCAAGACTAAACTCTTTTTATTGTTCAACCAAAAAGAAAGTTGTTAATGTTGTTCGTGAACCATGTTCTTGAATTTATTGTCTAGGACTAAATATAAAGTTTGAATATGTAGAAGCTGTAATGAGACTTGAACTTTCATATCAATCATTTAAAAGTTACACAAAATAATATAAGAACGATTTTTCTAACAAACCAAATTATTAATATCACATCTTTAACAGATCAATGACTTCGTCATCGCAAAAGAGAAAAATGTTTTTTGACTTTGAAACACTGACTCACTTAAAACATATACATCTTTTACTTTTACTAATTCAAAATGACATCGGAGAAAATTATAATTTATTTTTCAAAACTTAGTACTAATGTGGCATGTGAAAGAGAGGAGGTGATGAAATTAATTATGTTGAGAAGGGGGCGGCTTCGATTATTGACATTGAATAAAATCTTGTAATTGAGGGGTAATCTGTGTAAGTAACGTAAAAAAAAATTGTCTTAGCCAAAATGATACGAAAATAGTGCCACCCCATATTTTATTCTAAAAAAATTAAGTCGGTATTATCGTGCAAAATTTCCAAGAAAACTAGTTCTTATCCACATTGCTGCATAAATATAAGGATTAATTGTCAAGTAGAATTCAGAAAATTTTGAACATGAACAACTTTTTAGCATAGCCAATTATTTTTACGAACTTTACTTTTGTTATGCAAATCATCGCCAACTTTTAGGAATTGGTTCAACTAGTCCTATTTCCAAGTTGAACTGGTTCTCCATTGGTTTGGTAACCTCTTGAGAAAAACTTTTGCACCTATCAAGAAATGAACCGTGAACTTCAACGCAACAACCATACGACCAATTCATTAACTAATGCTTTTACAATGAAAATAATGCAACATCTATATTTTATTATAAAAATTTGGCCAAGTTCAAAGGATGAATTAGGTAACGAATCATCTGTTGAACAACATGTTAAAAACACAAGACAAAATAGAAAATGGGCCGGCTTCCAAGTAGACCTAGACTGAAAATATATATATATATATATATATATATTTCTAGCTACATTCTGACAATTTATGGTGTCCTATAAATTTCTTTCTCTATGATCCAAGATTGAGCGATAAGGCTGAACTTAGGCGACTCAAATAAGGGGTGAAGGAATCATTTGGAGCTCAAGTGTCGCACGGTCGCAACCTCAAGTATTGGTCCGTGATATTAGCAAATGTGCATATGCGGTGCATGTGTGCAAAAAATGACTCAAAATTTAAAGCAGAATCACTTCATACAGTGAAATGTCAAACCATTAAATAATGATAAAACTACATAATACAAGGAAAATATATGTGTGTAAGATGAAAACGTTTTTAGAAAAGATTTCGGGGAATAGTTTAAATTCTAATCTTAATATCAAAGCATGCGAGAGAAAAGGTAGAATCCCTAATTTGCACATTTCCCTATTGCATAAAATATTTACAAAATGATCAGTTTGATGTGTTGGAAAAGAAAAAATGATTTGAGCACCCTCGATAGTAGAAAGTTCCATTTACTATATATACCGTTATACATAGCACTAAGGTTGAGCACCAAATCTGGTTCAATTCAGGAATCAAACTAAATTGGCATAAACCTACCGATTAAAGGTCAATTCTAGGGAGAACCAGTTCAATTCTTGATCCAGGCACATAGACCGGTTACAAAGCCTAAACTATTGTAACTATCTAGGTTGAACCGGTTCTCCATTGGTTTTGGAAACCTCTTAAGAAAAACTTTTGTACCAACAGGAGATGAACCTTGAACTTCAATGCAACAACTATACAACCAATTCACTAACAAAATGCTTTTACAATTAAACTAATGCAACTTCTATATTTTATTGTAAAAAATTGGCCAAGTTCAAAGGATGAATTAGGTAATGAATCGTCCATTAAACAACATGTTAAAAACACAAGACGGAATGGAAAATGGGCTGGCTTCCAAGTAGAACAAGACCAAAAATGGAGGGTCATGAGGTCAAGTTTCCAGTAAAAGGTTGAGAATCGGCCTTCTTCGAAATTGATCGCCTCTAAAAAGTAAAGATAAATGGTTCTAACACGAAGACCGCATGGTCCGAAAGAAAATGGTCGGTTAACATCTTTCACCAACTTTATTCAACAAACTACTACTTAGAATAACCATACAAATAGATCCCTTTTGAACATATCCATCTAAAGCCTGCTACTCAATTAGGTAAATAGTAAATAATGAATTTAAAGAAAATAAGCTATTTCTAGCTACATTCAGACAAAAATTTCGGTGTCCTATGTGCTGTATTGGAGGGCAAAATTTGTTACGCTAAACGACCGAAACAAATTAATGCAACGAGAGAGAAGATGAACGGGGAAGGTTGTCGAGTTGTCAACCCCACCTTTTTTTTTCCCCATTGAAGGAACGGTGAAGCATTAAAATGGGCACATCCAAAGTCATTTATGCACAGCACCAAAATTCGCCCCCGAATCGGGAAAAAGAAGAGGGAAAAAAGGGTCAAAAGGGGGGGGGGGGGGTAGGCGTGGAACTTCGTGAGCCAGCTTTGTTGAATTTTATTTCTCTCTATTCTGGGAAATTGCTGAAATTATTGTTTGCTATATTTAGCATCTCCTTTTTATGCTTTTCTTGGGCCCTTAAACTGAGAGGACTCCAGCCCTAGGAAACGGGTCTAGCGTGCACTCGACACGGGCGAGGCCACGCCATGTACGATGACCATTTCAGTCATTACAGGTGAAATCCATTTTCTGTCGCCTTTACCGTGGACATGGGAAAGGTGCATATGATGCCTTGACTAGTATGAGAAGAAGGTAAGCTGTACTGAGCCCTGAGAATCGTCAAGCCCATAATTCCTTGTAAAGACTATAGTGCGCCTATTTTTGACATTCATCCCGTTCAAGTGTGAAGGCCAAACTCAAACACGCAATATCATCAATCGGGTAGTCTAATTTTGCGACAGGGAAAAGAGAAAGTGAATCATCTCACTTCGATCCGAGTTTCTGGGGAAAAAAAAGTGTAGGCTTGCCTCGAGATTGAATCCGAACTCCCAAAGTGAGAATAACCCATGAACTCAACCCCGAATCTTCTCTACCCAAGTTGATTTTTTGGTACAAATTTTCGCTCAACTCGAGAGAGGATTACTTTTGATTTTGCAGTTGGAGAAGGAAACTAGAGGTGAGCATGCGGGACCACTCAAATTGGGAACCGCCCGGACTGGACCAAATCGGCCAGTTTGATCTAATTCCCAGAGGTATCGATTTAATTCCCGGTTCCATTTATGGAACCAATGATTGTCAATCCAGTTCCAATTCTGGGGGGAATTGAACTGTATCAAACTGAACCGCATTGACTAGACCAACCTTTTAAAAATATATATATTTAAGTTTCTTTAAAATAGCAATAAAACTTAAAAATAGTAACAATTCTTGTGTTTTTTTTTTTAAATTTTTGCTAAGTAATCAATTCCATGGACTAGTTCGATCCAGTTCCTAGTCCAAAAAATTGAGAACCGGTTCTCCCAGTCCGATTCTCGGTTCTTAGATGGAACTGAGCTGAACCAGGAACCGATTACCTATAAAGGAAACAAACCTCGGTGGAAGAGAAGGAAAAAGGTCGCCTGATTTTGCTGGACCAGGCCTGATGGGCTCGATTTGACTTAGGTCAGCCCAAATAATAATAAACGTATTACTGTATACGACAAATAAATATACCTAAAATAATAAATTTATTTTGTTAAGTTGTTTTTTTTTTTAACTTAATTGTTTTGCCATATGGGCCTTCTAGCGGAGGTCCTATGAATATTTTTAAATCATATAATTAGTTGTCAAAATAGTTGTCTGAGAAATTTATATATTAAACAAGTACATCTAAATTAGAAGGGTTTTTTGTTTTTAGCAAATAAATTAGCAGGTTAAACTACTTCACTTATCATATGATGCGTAAATAATAATCTTTTCATATATTATTGTAATTGTCCTACTTTTGTAGCTCCTGCTCAAAACGTGAGTTACAATATATTAATAACAAATTTCAAATGTTTGATTTTGGATTTGATCAATATTAAATTTACAATCATTCCGTCAATCTTGTTGCATCCAAATTACCAAAAAATTAGAAGTGATGACTTGATTTTTCAAATAAATTTAAGAAAATCATTTGAAACTCTCGACCTTCCTTCGAGACTTGTGAATCAAGCATGTGATTGAATTAATTTATCCATACATGGAAAACATATATGTAATAATTTACTATCTTTTTTAATGAGACATTTAAGACTATCTTTGGATGATTAGATTCAAGCAAATATATGAAAGATCATTGGCACTTAACTATTGGATGTCTAATCATTGATAAAACCCTAATACATTTTAAAAAGAAAGTTTGGTCAATTAAAGTATATATCGTCGTTTCAAGTGTACTTAACTATTTCGATCGCTTTGAAATAATGTAAAAATCAACACAAAAATACTAATATCGACTTTAACTTCAATTCTAATCTCGACTTAATCCGGTTCCAGCGCACCAATCGCATCACCCAGTAGAAGACCGCCACGTCACCCGAACCCAATAGACCCGTACACACAGGATCCGGGCCCCTCACTCTCCTCTCTACACTCGCTCGCTCGCTCGCTCGCTCGCTCTTTCTCTTTCTCTCTCCTCTCTCTCTCTCCTCTCTCTCTCTCTCTCATCATTTCCCAAGGATCTGCAAAAGCTCCCGATCTCCATCTCTCTCACCCCTCTCTCGCGAGCTCGCGGACCTCCCCGAACACCTCGCCGGACCGCCATGGCCGACGGCGCCCCCGACCCGCCGGCGTCGGCGCCGGCGCCGGCGCGCGATCCGCCGCCGCCCGCCCCGAACCCTAGCTCCCTCCTCCACCCGCGGCGCGAGCCCTTCGAGCACGGCCTCCTCCCGATCCCCAAGCTCGTCTTCTCCGACCCGATCCAGGCCCTCCTCCCCCTCAAGCAGAAGCTCCTGGGGCAGCCCCCGTCCCGCCGCGTCGCCTCCGCCGCCCTCGCTGAGTCGCTCCAGATCTCGCCCGATCACGCCAGGCTCGTCCTCGACACCCTCGCCTCCGTCCTCCACTCCGACTCCGACCCCCTCGTCCGCGCCAAGCCCGACGAGGTCGACTCCGTCGGCGCCGACGTGAATGATCTGGTCCTCTTCCTGTACATCCAATCGTACAAGAAGCTGCTCCCCAGGTCGCATAAGGATTCCGTCGCGGTCGCCGATGTTTGGCCCTCGACCTCCGCGTTCGACGGGTATCTGTCGGCCCTGTCTCCATTGCAGGTGACGCTCTACGAAACCTTTGGAACTTGTCGCGTCCATAATAGCGGATTGCAACTTTGGTCAGGTGTTCGCGTTATTTCGTGCCTGTATGTATTGTTGATCTAATGCAGAGAGACTTTGAAAGTTTTCCTGAGGAGAGTATTTTCAATAGCTTGAATGGCGGTGCCGAAATGGATGCTTTTGCAAAATTATTTAGGGCGCGAGAACGTCATCAATGTGCCAACTTTTTTTGTCAGATTCAATTGCCGAAGATGAGCCTGTGTGAATCCCGCTTGAGCATCCAGCTAACACCGATGCTTACTTCATATTGATTTGTAGATGCACAGACATTCCCTATGTTTGTGTTATTCATAGGCATGTACATTCTGATTGCTACTGTGCAGCTCTGGAATACGAACTTGAGTATATAATGAATTTTGATCTTAGGAATTTGTTTTTTCAATGCACAGTGCTCTACTTAGGCTCCATTTGTTTCGCAGAAAATGAAAAGTTTGGAAAACATTTTCCAAAAGACAATTTATTTATATCGCTTGAAATAATTAGTCAATGAAAAATGTTTTCATTATTGGCAACAATTTATGTCTAAGCATTTTCGAGGACGATGAAAATGTTTTTCGTAAAACAATGCTCCCTTAGTATCTATTTTCTCCGAGGGTTTCGATGTAATTTATGTTGACGTCTTAACACCAACTTCGATTGTTTCGGTCCTGCTTTAATGAGGTTGTTCGCTTCAGTTTCACTCTACTGCATTTCTATGGCCTTTTTGCTTCATACATAAGTTTCTTTATGCCCATACATTTTCAGTTTTGACTACTCAAGTACGCAGATTTTCTCATTTAAGTGGTTGGTTAACTGTTAATAATGTATCTCTTGTTTGCTCTTGCAGCTTGCGCGGAGCAATAGCAGGCGATTTATGCCATCTCAGGTCGATGAGGAGGCTCATCAACTATCTTATCTGCAAAAGCACTTGGCAAACATTGTGTCTCTTCTGGCAGAGCCTGTGGAGGGGGAAGGCGAAGAATCGTTGGTCTGTAAAATGACTCTTTCTAATGTAACTTTTGGATTTTCAACATTATTCATATTCATGGTGGAAGTGGCTACTTGTTTCTTGACCGAGTCAGTCAGTATTAGCGCAAAATCACTTCTGTATGCTTGAGCATCTCCTGTTTCGGTAACTTTCTTGCTTCATATTTGTTTGTCTACCTTTTCGCCCTATCAACAAGTAGATGTGCACATTGGACAGTCCTTTGATAATCACAGTTAAGTTTTCAGAAAGTTACTCAAATGATCTGATTGCATTTTGCTGTCAATGGGAAATGCAGTTGCTGGGTATAGGCCTTCTGTTTGCTTATATGTTTAATTATTTAACAGCTGTGCCCTATATTTGGATGAATGTCTAATTTGTTCTGCTCCTTCAAGAGCTTAATGATGAAGTTAAACTTGAAACAGCTAGTGATATGTCTAGATTCCCATTTTCCATTTTAGAGTCTTCATTGAAGTGGACAGGAGCTGAACAGGCAGCTTTATGGTCATTTCTGGCTGCTCCTTGTGCATGCTAAATGCTAGTGGCAGAGGTTTCTATTTTTGGCTTATTTGCCTTGATTGCGGCTTTATACTATCTTAAATTTTGAAATTTACATTTCTTTAGATTGGGTAATGATATTTCTTACATTAAGTGAAATTGTTGTGTTAGGTTTTTACCATGGAAGGATTTGAGCACCTTGGATTGCTGATTCAGTTTGGCGATAAAGGATCTGAAGGAATACCCATAAGCCAAGCTGCTCCATTTTTTGCAAATTCAGACCCAGACATGCCTGCTGTTCCCGTTCCAGCCACACAAGTTCATGATTGGATTTTGCAGAACATTATATCCTCTTTGGAGATCATTTCAGAAAGAGTTTCTCCAAAAGAGAATGGTCCATCTAATAGTACTGATCCTGATGTTGCTATGACTGAGGCATGTCCTGCTTCAATCAAGTCCTCACCAGGTGCTAGGGGAGCATGCTTTATTGAAGGGATATCTAAATCATCTTTTGTGAAACAAGCATCTGATCTTAAAGGCTCTTCTGTAAAGGTTAGCTTATATGTCGCCTTGTTTTTTCATTGAGAAAATCCTGTTTTATTTCTTGTTTGTTCCAGGTTGATAGAACTAAGCACATTTTCAAGCTTGTGGATTGGCAACAAGATCTAAGCTGAGGCATTTTGACCTGCAGCTATCATATTTCGATTTATTCTGTCCAAATTATCTAATGTATTTTAGAAATAGAAATATTTTATGGGTCTTGTCAAACAGTGGCTATGTTGCACTTGTTAAAACTAGTCATGTAATACAAGTTTATATTTCTGAGACAGTGTATATAAGTAAAATAATATTCGCATATCTTGCAAGATATCAAAACATGTAAATTGACCTTTATATATTTTCACGCACATTAAAATATAGATAAACCTGTTCTCGCTTATAAAAATCCAAATGTTAGTTATGTTTAATATCTTATCTCCGTGTTATGTTGGACTACCTCTTGGGATCAAGCTTATGCCTTGGTTTCTGACCTTGAGCTTTGTCTTGCCTGGTTCTATTGTTACTCGTGGGGATTCTAAACTCCTGCTAGTCATTTATGAGTCTAGAAACGCTTTGTCATTTGAAGAGCCCACTTAGAGAAAGGGTTCAACAAAGGTTATCTACTGAAAGCATCTAAATGTTTGGTAATGATAATTACAAAGTCCATCCCAAAGTTACTTTGAGTCATTGACAAAATAGTTGTTTGTTAAAACTATACTTGAATTTTTTTTTGGTCATCTCAATTATCAATTTGGTTATTATTTCTTTAAGCTATCTTATAGATTCTTATTTTAGCTTTAATAAAAGAGAAAGCTATATTTTGAACAAGTAATACATATTTCATATCAAAATATATGTTTTGGTTGCATGATAGTTAAAAAGGCAAATGGATTTGAAGCAGTATTCTTCCAATGTCAGTATTAAGTATCGATTAATAACATTGAAGTTATTACATAGACTTAGCCTATGTAGACCAACACCATCATAACCGTTGATCATGTGGATTCTACTGTGGGGTTCACATGATTAATGGCTAGGATGACATAGGTCTATATAAACTAAGTCTATGTAATATCTCTATCGATCAAGTATCCTTGTGCGTGAATTGGGTTGGTGGCATTGCTAATCGTCATGGCCCAGCTAGAGCTTAAGGTGACAGCATTGTCTTTGTTAAATCCCAGGGGAACCAGAAACGTTGCCTGCTGAAACCAACACTGGGTGCAGTTTGGTTTTCCAGAAACAGGGTTTGGTTTTAAGGGGCAATACAATGTCAGATAGGGAATCCAAGTATTCATTAACTCCTACTACTAGCATTCCAAGGATGCTAAATCATTTTTATAAGACAGAACTTTGGAGCAAAGACTTAGAATTTGTCTTAACAAACACCCTTACTTTCTGTCAAGGTTCCTTATGGGCTCAAAGACCATGACCATTACCTTCCCTTTGCTGTTTATGCTTCCTTGTTGATTTCTTGGTTTCTCTGGTCCTATATGTACTTTACCTTTGATTGATGTTTTCCTTTTGGAGGTTGATAGGTTTATATTTGATCTGAAGTTTAACAGAGCCTATGTTCCTGCAACCCCCCCCCCTAACAAAAGAAAAAAAGGGGGAAGAAATATCCAGCGTTTTCATCTATATCTATTTGCTTGAGAAACATTAATACTGGTAGAAGGAGTTTGAACTGTTTTCCGAAGGTTGAGGAACTTAGCTTGGATTGATTCATGGGTAGTTAGATTTCTCTTTCATGGATCAGATCTTATTTTGTTGTATACAAAAGTGTATCAGAACCGTGTTGAGCTATTTCCAGGAGACAATCTTTGTCCAATATACTGTGCTATCTTCTAGGAGACAATAGTTTTCTGGTGTTGCTTTAATAAAATTATCAAGGATTTGCACCTGCCTCATCCTTTGTAATTAGAATCACCTAGAGTTGCTTACTATAAACTGAAAAATGCTTGACAATATGTCTAAGATGGTCAACACAATACCCATTTCTCATTCCTATGCATGCTTTTGATGTGATGCTCTTCTGATAATGATTCAGGTTCTAAATTGCCACGATTCCGTCATTTACATCTTATCACCGTTAAAATATGCCACCATCTATGGATGTTCGGAAACTACCATTGTCCTTGGAGCTGTTGGAAAGGTAACATTGAAGATTGTAGTATATGCTTCATCATTAGTTGTCGCTTGCATCAACTTCATCATGTGATCTTGGAATATAGGAGAAATGGTTCAAAAGGACTAAAATGTCATCAGGAGGCATTTATATTATTTTTAAGGTTTTTTAATCAGCCCCTAAAGCACTTATTGAGCAACAAAATAAAGATATGTATATTTTCCTATGCACTACTTTTCTTTTTTTATGTGTAGTAAAACATTTTGGGAATCAAAACATTCTTCTAGAGTATGCTGAATAAGTGCCCCTTATTGAATTAAAGGTGCTCACTTTTGAATGATGATGGAATAGAATCATTCGATTCTGTAACAAGTCCTAGAATTGCTTAGATTAGTGGCATAAGTCTCTGTAAATATCAGAAATTTCATATAGAAAATTATAGTATTTAGTTACAATATTGAGTCACTATACTTTTCGGTGATTGCACCATCTATTTGTTGAGAATATTGTGCATTGTCCAGTAGCCATCAGAATCAATGCATTTGACTTCACAAATAAAGTTACTTTTTGTCACAATATTTTTCTTCCCCTTTCCATAATTATATGCTCCCAATCCCTCCCCCTCATTCTTTTTCTCCCTTATAATATGAAGTGCTCATTCTTATTGTCTTTCAATGGAATGTTATATGTCAATATAGACTCTAGATATGATAAGTGATGAAGTTAATATCGCACCTCCTTCTTCATTTAGTTGAAGAATAACAGAGAGGAGGAAGATGAAGATTAAAAATGGAGAATATGTCCGTTAGTAATTAATTTGGATATAGTAATATTATGTAATGTTCAACTATGTTAATGTATCCATAATTAGCGTTGTGCCTTGGTCTGATTCTAGTCTATTTGACAATCAAATCCTACTTTGGCTCAAATATGAATTATATTGCAAGGCTTTAGGATTTTATAGATTTTTTATGAATCACACCTTTGCCCTTGATTGAAATATTGAACAAATTAGTCAACTCTGTTAATCGTCCATGAATCATGAATCAAATTGAATCATACATGAATAGTAACTGAAACAGACACTAGTTCACTTTTGCTGCATGCAGATCGCTTTGTATGATTCCAACCATGAACAGGACGATTTAACTACATTGTCTGAGGGCACTTGTTAGCAAAAAAAATTTCTTAATAATTTGTTTTAGCTCAACACTATTTATTTTCCACTGGGAGTGGGGGTTCTTTTCCATTATTTTCCCTCTTCAGGTGAAAATAATTAGCCCATTTGTGGAAGCAGTTTTCAGTTAGTCCAAAATGAATATGTGACATGCAGTGAATTGTTCCAACCATTCAGAGTCATTTGATAATGTTACGAGTAGTGAATTGTAGATGTCTACATTTATTACAAGAGGGTTTTTGTAAATTCTGCTCTATTAATTCGTTTTCAGAAAGGTTTGTCCTGGTTTAAGAATCTTCCATAATAAGAAATCAAAGAAGTTTCTGAGTTGGACAAGTCCGTCATATTTTCTCTCGCAAATCATTGGAATGTTGGTTAGTCCATTGTGAAAAAAGTCTCTGGATTGCTGTCTTATGAGAAAAGTCTTCTGCCGGCTGTTTTGTTTCCTTGCATTAGTTGTTGAATAACTATGTTTTCCTTGTAGACAGACATCATAAACTTTGGTGAATTTAATATTATATATTATCAGGAAGTTGAAGTTATTTTTAAAATATTGATATGCTGCTTTAAGGGTATTTGGGCCTTTCTTATAATTAGAGATTTGATACACCGATCATGCAGAACAATGGATGGGTGCTTTGTAAAAAGCTGCTTCAGATTGTTGCATGTGCTTATCAACAATTTCATCATCTCTGATTCAAAAGAAAGAAAGAAAAAAAAAAAAAAAAAAAAAAAGACAATTTCAACATTGCTTATGTCAGCTTGAGGCAAACTCTAGTATGATAGTTGGCAAATTTCTCTTTCATGTTTAGCGAGAATGGTTTCTTACTTGTCAATATCATATCTTTTGACAGGCTGTAAGGATAGAACACTGTGAGAGGGTTCATGTTATTGCAGCAGCAAAAAGAGTTTGCATTGCCAGCTGTCGTGAGTGCGTGTTCTTTTTGGGAGTGAACCAGCGACCTCTTATTGTTGGTGATAATCACAAGCTGCAGGTCAGTACATTGATTATCTTCTGTTCTCTTATGCTTCCTACCATGTGTGGCAGTTTTGCAGAATTTCTCCGACTTTCATCGTGTGGCAGAAGGGAGAGGAGGGAATTGCTTTCTTGTTGCGAATTTTTTATCCATGAGTTTTAGGGGATACATAATACGCCTTTTATGCTCATTTGATGAAGTACATAGATGGTTTTCTAGCTTTCAAGAGAAAACATGAGTCTGATATTCTGTTTCCAGCATTTTCCAACATGATTTTTTTGGGCATCTTTTTTTTCCCTTCTTAAATTAGTGTTCAACTTCAAACGAGGATAACATCAATTCTCTATTTTCATTAGGTTGCCCCATACAATACATTTTATTCTCAGCTGGAGGAACATATGACTGAAGTTGGTATTGAAGCAACCAGTAACAAATGGGATGAGCCCCTTGCACTGGGAATGGTTGATCCACATGATTCATTATCTCATCCAGCTGGTGTGTCTGATGCTCAAGCCGAATCAGCCGCACGATTAGATCCTGACCAGTTTACAAACTTTTTGGTATGACATAATATGCACGTTCCAATGTTAAATACGTAGATATAAATCAATATACCACTTCTTGAAATAATCTTGCATTCGTTCCCTTGCTTTTCATTTTCTAACTTATGCTTCATTTTTACTCTTTTTATTTTTTAATTTCAGACTTCCTCTATTGCCATTCAAAATTTTATTAATTTCTCGCTGTCACATATTGTCTCTTTCGTGGACAGATTCCGAATTGGTTTGAAAGTGAATCTGTTGGATCAACAAAGGGCAATCCATTTCCATTGCCAGATGCTTACATGACTTCTCAGCAGAGAAATGTATGTGCACTCAGACCATTATAATCGACCTGACATCTAGAGTTTATTTGTAGCCTACGGAGTCTTCATTCCTGGTCAATGGAAGAGATGCTTTCATCTTTATTAGCAATTTTGCATTGATTTTTGATACGTCTAACTCTCTTATATACCCTTACTTTCAGCACAAGAGTTTAGGAGAGATCAAGCAAATGCTGAGGGAAGTGCCTCTTGAAGAAAATCGGAAACGCGAATTATCTAGTGCCCTTCATGTATACTTTAAAGACTGGTTGTACGGTAATGCCTCTGATGGAAAATTGAGTAGTTGGTCTTATATGCTGTTGAATGTGAGGTGCATTTGCCTAGCAAAAGTTGAACTGACTGCTTCTAGAGCCAAAGTTACTGGATCCATAAAGAAAACCTTTTTGTGTGTTTTGAAAATCCAAGGAATAACTGGACTTACTTGTATGGTCTTTTTCATTTATTAGGTGCATTTAATTCCAAAGTAACATTTTCAATTTTAGTTTTACTGAAATGAGATTTTTGTTTGCAACATATTTCAGTTTCTTGGAAACAAGTTACATAATTCCTTTTCATGATTTTTTGTCCCTATCTTGTTTTGAAGTCGGTCATGGAAACTTTCTTGTCATTTTAGTCCCTCTTCTTTCAATTTGCAAGCAATGATTGTATGTCGTTTTTTCTAGTTTTCTAGTCTTCTTCCAAGCTTTTCTTTTCACTATTTGGTTCTCAAACTGTTTCAAAGTTGATGACAGAAAACTTTCTAACCACGTACTTCCTCAATAGTGAGTTTTTGTTTATGTTTACGACTTAATGATTCGCTCAATGGTAGTTTAACTGACCACGTGTTTCATTGCAGCTTCGGGAAACATCCGTCAGCTTTATTGCCTGCAAGGTGATTGATCACGGCAAAAGTGGATCACTAATGCAAGTAAATAGCGGTGCTCTCAGATTACACTACGTGTTTTCACCATTTTCTTTGCTTCCGCCAGTACTGCCGGCAGCTAGGATTAATTCATCTTACTCCAGAAATAGTGCACCTTCTAATGCATTGTCCCAGGCAGCATATAGGGCAAATAGGATTGTACTCGCTCATTTCATTGTATAATTTTTTTCCTTCCCAAAATAATCCTTGTTATATATTTTGGTCAAATGAGGTTTGTGCCTTTTGAAAGTATCATCCCCTCTGAGGTCTTGTTCTACGGTAGATCAGCGAAAGTGTTTGTTTGTCATTATGGAGAACACGTAGGAATTTTCCTCATGTACCCTTCGACTTCCTCTTCTTTTGTCTTTTCATCTTCATTTTTCCCCCTTGGTTCCCTAGACATGACTTGATGAGCTGATATCCAAGTGGTATTTTGTGTGCTAGCTAAGGTTTGTGCACAGGATAGAATAGGAATAGCCTTAGCTTTCTCTCAGAAGCTAATGCTCTGTTTCAGTTTCTTGGAACGGACTAGTGACAGCGACGGTGCAAATTCTGGTCAGAATTTTCTCAAGGGCAGAGAAAGTCGGCTTGCCTCCTGTCTTTAGTTGGATCATCTTACAGGCTTCTGTTGGCTATCCGTCATCCTAGAGGCTCGAAGTAAGAAAACTATAAGGGCCTTGCTAGGAATAGACAGTATTGGTAATGAGGTCGTGCGCTATGCCAAACAGAAGCATCTCAGAGTATGATCAAGGATCAGAACTAAAGTCTAATGCTATGCGGAAAACAATTCAAATTCTTGATATATTCTGCAAAGAGAATGCGTATATTTAAGTGACTCATCGAATTAACCAGATTATTTCATAGATATAGACAAGAATCACTACCTCAGGGTTCACGTTGGTAATATGCAAATTGCAATCTACATCAAAGAATTAAGTGCACAGACAAGTCGCAAAATTCTGGGTTCTCTGGGCTTAGCTTGCAGGGACCAATTGGAGCAGCTTCTCTGCTTGGTCCGGGAAGAAGGTTATGAAAAGAAACGCGCCTAGGGAGCCAAACCAGCAAGAAGATAATCAGCAAGCATGTCGAGCATATATTCGAGGGCTTGGAGCAAAAGGTTTGTCAGAAACTTACAGACTAGCACGGTTCCAAGAACTGCAGAGATCTTGCCTTGAATTGTGACCAGACCAGCTTTTCCTGCATTTTGCAGCTCTGTTGATCCTACCGAATCAAACATCCCTGCAAAATCAACAATCCTCGCCCATCATCTTCATGGTATTGCAAAGAAGAGTAGATAAGAAAACAGGGAAAGGGTTTCAACTAGCCTGGTTTTACTGATTGAAGGCCTGATGTCATGCATGCAATGTTTCCGTAACCAGCTTGTTCGAGTTTATTAGCAGCCGAAGTGGACCTGACGAGAGGAAAAACAGAAGAAACAAACATAATCTGACTAGAGTGATAGACGGGAGAATCTGTTCCGGTTGCAGTTCTTTGTGTCCTTTTGGGATTGAGCATGATATAGATTCAAGAAATAGAAATATATCTTAAAGTATCTTGAAAAAAGCATCATCGAACGCAGAAAAGGACATGACTCGGATTATCATTGGTGCTATGGCGTACGTCAGTTAGCAAATGTGATGTCCAAAGCTGGATAAGATTGTCGCCTTCCTTTTTGGGTACTGTGTATCTGTTGTTCAAATGTTCAAATGGTACGGGCAGGATGTTTTATTTGAATTTAACTAAGATTATTTAGATGTAAGATGCCATAAATATATCCATTGCTCTGAATTCAACTCGAATATCTCAGTAAGGAGTCAGATTGGCGTGATCATATGAAATGCACAGATCCAGCATACAAAGTAGAGACTACATGCTAAATTCTCCAAAATTGACATCAAATGAGTGCTTTAGTATTGCTTTCAATCGTAGCCCCTGGGTGAAAAGGAGATACAAGGACTGACCTCAAACCTTCCTGACAAACCAGCAAGATCTTACTTTGGGGTGAAAACTGGCTTTTGACAGATTGCACAAATTCAGGGTTCGGTTTGGTGAATGGCAAACCATAGAACAGTCCTGAGAAATTGTTGTGCAGTTGCCTCTTTATAATTGTGCCTGTACGCAAGAAGTTGAAGAAAGAGTGAGGAATAAACAAGGTCAATGCAATCGAAATGGAGACTAAATACGGCACTCGCAACTAAACTTCAAGGAGTTCAGACAAGTATAAGCCATCCATTTGTAAAGCAAGAGAGAGTACCAAAGTCGTTGTCTTGGTTTTCTATGAACAGAGGCACGTGATAACAGGATTTTATATGCGCTCGCTCAAATTGAGTTTTGTCCCTCACGTCCAGGACTGCGTATCCCTCTACAGCTATAAGATTCTTCGCCTCTTCTGCATTCACAAAGTTCACTTCTGCTCTGACCGCCAAATGTTTCCTCTTGAATGGTTTTCCTGACATATTCCCTCCACGGTGAGTGTCGAACGCCAACCAAGATGTCCGAAAGTTGCTGAAAAGACATTCTGATTCTTTACTCCATGTTCATCTAAAGTCGAGTTTCAATTACTATGAAATTCAATCACATGCTTGATGGTATAAAATATCAGTTCTATAGCTGTCAAACTGCACCATTATATGCATGACTTGAGGAAAATGATATCAGTTGCATAATGGAACTTCCATTCGAAGTCACAATACAGCAGCAGGCTCTAGCAGTAGACAGCTCATATCATCTTCCTTAGATTTGACTAAAGATTCTAAGGAAGAAACAGCTTATGCAAAGCCTAAAGTGCTGCAATTCGCAAGATTTACCACTGTGTCGACAATTGTCCTAAGGCAGTTATTAAGCATACGATTGAGTGAAGTCACTCAATTTCTATAGCATAGATTTGGATTACACACATCACAAGGAATGTTGATACGCCGAAAACTGCAAACTAACTTTTTCTAAAGAAGCATGATGCCATATGTTTGAGAATGATTTACAAAGTTCAAACATCAAGCGACGCGGCATCGGCGCATTACTCAGTATAACAATTCGATGGACCGCCTTCAACGAAACCCAACATATTGGTACTCGATGACTGTGATTTCTTTAACCATCTTATTGGTACTCGATGACTGTGATTTCTTTAACCATCTTCTTCATTTCCACCTTTCCCAAACTTCCTGTTATCAGGAAACATTTGCAGACAGCCTGGATTTGCCTCATCGAGAGGGGGAGAGAGAGAGAGAGAGGCGGAACGAAGTGTATTTACATCATCAACCTCAGTGTTGCAGCTGGCTATGAGATCAGCCTTGGGACACACAGTAAAGACCAGACCAGGTTTGTGCACAGAAGAATCGGTTTCCCTTTGGAACCCAGTTTTCCAAAGAGGCAACGCGCCCCTCCATGGCAAGGAAAGCAAGAAGTTTTCTAATTTCCCTCGAGAGCGCCAACAATTCACTCCAAACACTTTCAAGTTAGGAAAACAAGAAAAGGGCAGTAGAGATTCAAACTGAGCAAGCAACTTCTGTGATGGAAAAAGAAACGGAAAAACACGAGTGGGAGACAGAACTTCACCTTCTGAAAGAGAGGACTGAGCATGATGTCCCTGCCATTTTCTTCTTTGGAGGATCTCTCTGCTCGGCCCTCTCTCTCTCTGTGTCTCTTCAGGAGGATGCCAAGAGCTGGCTGGGTCTCGAAAGCCACGAGCGAGTCTGAGAGAGAATTTGACAGGGGCAATGGGCTGCTGCCACGTGGCGCCAGCGCTGGATATGTTTGTGGAAATGATTGCGATTTCGGGCAGCTCCAGTTGAATATGGATATTCTCATCTGGCGATTTATGTAAATTAGAATAAATGCATCGAGTGCAATCAAAATATTTTCGTAATATTGGCTTGATATATATCAAAATATTTAAATATTTTCGTCTTCATCTTACACTCCGTTTACGTCATAAAAAATAAATGATTTGAAAAATATTTTCTTAAAAATAATTAGTTATTTCACTTGAAAAAAAATATATTTATTATTATGAAAATATTAAAATATAAATCATTATTAATATTGAAAATATTTTTAATTAATTACTTATTTCAAGCAGTACAATCCATTATTTTTAGGAACATGAGCTATGTACTTTAATCATTTAGACCATGCCATCAATTGTGGCATTTAACGTGGTTCAAGAAAAATCAAAAAAATTTAAAAAAGAAAAAGCAAGGCTTATTATTTGATTACATTCATTGAGTTCGAAATTTGATTGCATTTCAAGCAAGGCTCTCTTTATTTTGCGAAAAAAATTAAAAAAATGTGATATTACTATAAAATGTTTTTTGAAAAGTTATTTATAAGGAAAACGACAATCGGTATTTAGTCGAGACTTGAAAATGGATTAGAAAATCTTTTCTACAGTTTGGTAAAGAAAATCTTGTCGGTACTAATATAGACACCAATCATTCTTAATATGAATACTAACATGGACTATAAATATTATTTTATTATTTTCTTTTTCTTCTTCTACTTGGGTCATCAAGCCTAGGCAACTGGCCATAGGCGAGGTTAAGCTCACTTGAGACGGGGAGGTGGAGCTTTGCTCAAGCTTGAGTGTCGTTGGCTCAAGCCTATGGCCAACTATTGGCTACTAGTTGTTGTCAATGCTCAACAACCAGCAAAGGGAGAAGAAAAAGGAAGAAGAAGGAAAAGAACAAAAAATAAAATAATATGCATATATATATATATATTTATTTATTTATTTTTATTTTTAAATTCACCTTGATAGACATCAATGCTTGGCGTCTGGGCCCAAGCATTGATGTCATGGGCCTAGGGCACTAGAGACCCGACCTTGTTGCCAAGGGCCTGAAAATGGGCTGTGGGATTTCCATGTCCAAATGCAGGTTTTCTAGTCTAACTCATGTTTTAAAATATAATTTTCTATTGGGATATGTGTAGTAGAAGTCACAAAACTTGTGCGAAAAGTGCGATTGAGTCACAAAAACTTACAAAAGAGTTGATTAAGTCCTAAAACTTGTCCGGAAAGTGTAATTGAGTCACAAAACTTACAAAGAGTTCAATCAAGTCCTAAAACTTGTCCAGAAAGTGCGATCGAGTCACTAAAGTTAACACTAGTTAAGAAAGTTAACGGAAATTGCGACGTATGGCGACGTAATATTTTAAATGATTTTTTTATTTTTCAAATGGCTTTTTAAAATTATTTTTTATTCAAAATCTTTAAAATTAGATTAAAAAATAAAAAGGAAAATCTAAATTTATTTAAAAAAGAAAATTCTAAATTTATTTAAAAAAGAAAAATCTAAATTTATTTAGAAAAAAAAAAGGGCAATGGACTTCCGCGCCGCCCATCGCCGGCGGCCGTCGCCGGCAACCGTCGCTCGGCCCCAAGCGAGGGCGGTGACCGTCGCCCACCACAGGCGCGGCCTCGTCGGCCCTCGCTCGGGGCCGGCGAGGCTCGCCAGTCTGGGGGAGCCTCGCCCGGATCTAGCGAGCCTCGTTGGCCCGAGCGAGGGCCGACGAGGCCTCGCCTAGGGCGGCGACGGTCGCTCGGCCCGGGCGAGGGACGCGACCGTCGCCCGCCCCGGTGAGGGCGGCCACCCCGCCCGGGGCGGCGACGGGCGGCGGCGGAAGTCCACCGCCCTTTTTTTTTTTGAAATTTTTTTTTTTTTTTTCTAAATAAATTTAGATTTTTCTTTTTTTTTAAATAAATTTATTTTTTCCTTTTTATTTTTAATCTAATTTTCAAAGATTTTGAATAAAAAATAATTTTAAAAAGCCATTTGAAAAATTAAAAAAAAATCATTTAAAATATGACGTCAGCCAGCACGTCGCATTCCGTTAACTTTTGTTAACTAACTTTAGACTTGATCACATCTTCTGCATGTTTTTGGACTTGATTGAACTTTTGTAAGTTTTTTGACTAATCACTTTCCTGACAAAGTTTTGACTTAATCAACTTTTTGTAAGTTTTAAGACTAATCGCACTTTCGCACAAATTTTGTGACTTCTGAACATATCCCTTTTCTATTTTTTTAAAAAGAGAATCATTTTCTTAAATTTAAATTTTGAAAGAAAAGCATTTTTCCATTTACTAGAAAAAAATTTCTATCAACTCGTTTTCTTAAATAAAACAAATATCTAAAAATGAGGAAAATATTTATATGCTTGTGAAACAAAACAGGTTTGAATACTTCTAATATGGACTCTTTCCTCCAACACTGTTCCAAAATGATTGATTTAGCAACCACATGACAAATTTTCAGTCACGTCAATTTCTGAGTACGCTTTTTACCTACAAATTTCCATGGAAAACATAATGAATATCAAAATCGACTTATGAGTAAAAGGCCGATCTCTCTCTTTTTATAAAATTTTGGAATAAAAACGGGTCACGAGTATTAAATTTCCTTTATGAAATAGAAACTAACTCAGAACAAATAAGCGATTCCAGGATTATAATTTTCGACGGTATAAACATTTTATCTGTGAAGAAAATCAATGGCAGGAGCAGAGCAGTCAGCTGCTCTCGAGACAACGTCGTAACGCCCGAAATCGAAGAAGCCGACCGTGAACTGAACCCCCAACTTCATCATCATCGTCATCATCTTCTTCTTCCTTCTTCTTCCTTTTCTCTCTCTCTCTGTGAAATTCAACCGCAGAGGAGGAGAAAAATGCAGACCCCGGATGACGTCCGCAACCTCCCTATCGACATCACCTTCTCTCGCCTCGGAGGTAAACCCCATCCCTCCCTCGATCGCTCCCGCGGCGGGGCGATCCTGCGCGCGATTTCGCTTGTTCCGTCGGAATCCGATCCCCCTGCTTTGGATTTTTCATTTCCTCTGAGCGGGTTTTGGATTGTGAACTTAGGCTCGAATTCGCCCCCCCTCCCCGGGGGAGGGGTTTCGTTGGTGTTTGGCGGTCCTGACGATTCGCCGGTTTTTTCGACGATGCAGAATGGCTGGTCGATCGGAAGAGGGTGCCGGCCGATTGGCGGAAGAGGCTGGCGGCGATAAGGGCCCTCGTCGCGAAGCAGTTCCCCGGCCTCCCCAAGGATGTCGATCCTTATTTCCAGACCCTGGACCCCGAAGGTTGGTTTTGCTTTCGATGTACTCCTCCTCCTCTTTTGCGTGCGGGCGGCTTGTTCCGCCTTTGGGCTGATCGAACCCGTTGATTCAAGCGGTTTCCATGTAATTCGGGATGCTCTGATGGCCGGATGAGACTGTGCGTTTGTTCTTTGATCTTTCGTGTTCTATTTTGATGCGGCAAAGGCGCGGCCTTTATTTGTAGTGTTGTTGATTGAGGAGGATTCGGACGTGGCCTTATCCTGGAGATAGAAGAGTAGCTTGTGGGGCTGTGTTGTCTCAGAATCTTGAGGGAACGTGATATGATATATGTTTATGGGAAGAGAGTGATTTTCTAGGTGATCGGGTTAATGGTTGTTGCGGAAGCAACTGTTTGCATTATCTGGTAATATAATCTAGTCGTGAGAAGGCTTTGCAGGACCTGGCTTTGTGTAATGTAGAATGCCTGCAGAAATATTGATGTAACTGAAAATAACGGAAAAAGACCCGTTGCTGAGAAACATCTTAATCGAGCTTTTACATGAGTTAGGTTGTTGAAAAGTATACATCGCGAGGGAGTGTCTCCTATCTAAGAATCCCCCCACTCTTTCTGTGGTTGAAAAGAAAAAGAAGAACAGAAAAGAAGCTAGGTCCGCAATTTTGTCTTTAGACGGACCTTGAGATGCTATATACATTGCACTCATGGACTCCCCGTGTCCTGGCCCCTATTTTTACAAAAGAAATTATCGGAGTCAATTACATGTCCTGGCAAGGCGCTATTTATCATGGGCATAGCTGAAAAGTTTGAAATTGAGCGCTGTTGCTTTCTGTTTAGGAAGCAGTTGGTTCACAAATCATCATTTGCGTGAGCATATTGCCTGTGATTTATGTGAGTCAAAATTGGGTTTATCCATCAAATGAAGTAGTTGTGGCTTTGAATATTAAGCTCGACCTTCTGCTGTTATATAACAATATTTCTCTTTAGGTATCAAATTTTTGATAGATGCGTGCATAATTCTTTAATGATGCTAAGAGACTTTTAGTTCAAGATTCTCTCTGACTATGTCAGATTTGCAATCTGCTTAGCATTGTTGTAGAGCTTTGGGATTTGTTGTGTTGCAGTTTTCCATATAATAGTTGGATCTATGACTTTTTTTTTTGGGGGGGGTCAAAGAGCTATGACTTCAATAGCCATTTCGGGAATAAACTCAGGGTGCCATGGTGACTTGAATGTTTCATATACCCAAGTTTGAGAAGATGAAAGTTTCATGCGTGATTACAAAATATAGATAGCTGATAAGTGAGACCGATCTTCTTAAATTATTTTTATTGCGAGTGAAGGAACCTTCAAACCTTAAAAGTAATGTAAAATTGGGAAGGATGGGGGCTGCAACTATTTCCTAGAAGTCCCTGTGTGAGTGTTAACTATCCATATTCTTTTAGACTTCTACTTTTGAGTTCCTAAACATTCTATTGGAAGCACCATTGGGAATTTTGTGATTGTATTGTTCTGAGAGGTGGATCATTAACCCAATTTTATGTACTGTCTTGTATGCTTGAGAAGGAGTGTTGCTGTTTCATCGTGTGATGATAACCTGTACTTTTCAGGGATCGGATACTTAGAGGCCAAACATATATATGATATTCTCTTAAAGTCAACTCCAGAAAGCAGGAACATATTTGGCCGGCTATCAGGTGCTGCTGTAAGACCTCTCTCTCTCTCTCACACATGCTCACACACACTCTTCTGTGATCTAAAGGATAATTCTCGCATTGGATTTATAATTTTGGCAGGGTGCTTGGGAGACAATTGTTCGTTCTTTTGAGAAAGATCATATATTTTTAGGCGAAGCTGCTCAGATAATGATCCAAAATGTCAATTATGAAATGTAAGTCTATTCCTTGATATGTTTTGCTGAGAGGATAGGATGTGTAGAGTACATTGCAATATATTTTTCTGTGATAGGCATAATCATATCATTGATAAGTAATATGATGTGAAGCCCCTATCAGAGGAAACAAGTTCAGAAGCTTCAGCAGCAACTAGCAGAGCTAGAGCGTAGAGAAGTTGATATCAAAAGAAGTGCAGCTCTGTCAGCAGCTAAATATGTGGAGGCTTGTCAAGAGCTCGGTTTGCAGGTTAAACTTTTGAATCTAGTCTATTAGGATATTGGGTGTGTGCTTCTACCAAGCTAAAGAATAGCAACCTTTCCTTTAGATAGGATTAAAGGGCATCCATGTCTGCTTTTCAGGGAACAAATGTGAGGTTTGAACTTTTGGAAACTGCAAAATCACTTCCGAGCACATTTAGCAGAATTCTGGAAGTGATCAACAGCGACTCGGTGTCTCAAGCTATTGAGTATTACTCAAATTTTGTGAAAGATGCTCACACAGAGAAGGATGTAAGGCAGTAAATTAGAAATCATTGAAGATCCATTTATTGGTTTTCGGTCTGATTGTAAAGATTAATTTCTTGAAACATGTTTGCAGATATGTCCTAAGAGTGTTGTACCAAACTTGATAGACATTCGTGAAAATCCACCATCTTTGAATGTTTCTGCTGTCTCTGATATCACAGACTCTGCAAATACTCAATCAGGCTTCAATGAGATAGGAGGTGATGTGGATGCTGCTGCAGATAATATTGACTGGGATATCTCGGTAGACAATGCTGCAATTGATTGGGATATTGGGGCTGTGGAAGAAACTGATGATGGCAGTAATGGCTTTGGTACTTATGAAATGGTCACGGCAAGTGAGGTCAACGAAGCTGTCGAGCCTAGTCAAAATCAACTGAGCAATGCTGGACAGGACGCATCAGTGTCAGAGATATCTTGGGATGTTAGTGTTGAAACACCTCAAGTTGATGTCATTGATGATGTTAGCTTGCCCAATGTAGGTGCAGTTAATTCACCAACTATTGCACAAGCTGCAGAAACAAAGGAAGGTCGAAGCCAGCTTCTAGATACAGAGTATAGAAATAAGATTCTCGATGATCTCAATGAGGTAGTGTTTAGTTTGTTGCGTCATTCAATTGTTCTTTCCCAATTTATGGTTCATCTCATGGTCACCTCCCAGATTTATTGTGTTTTGCAAAGATTGTACTGACATCGTTTTGGACAACATCTCTTGTTCTTGCCTAATTTGGTACTCTCATCAGATCAAAGCCTTTCTCCATCAGCGATTAGCAGAGTTGAGGAATCAAGAGACATTATCTTTGCAGCATCAAGTCCAGTCAGCTGCTCCCTTTGTTCTACAGCAGTTTGCGGCTGATGCCATCGAGACAATGGTTTCAGACGTTTCGCTGGCCATTTCTCTGCTGACAAACAGGAAAACTCGAGACTTAATCATGATATTGAACTCCAAAAGGTGCTTTCAGATATTCTTTGAGATTGATGGTCTGTTCATTGCAATTTCTATTCAGTTTTTCAAAGTGCATGAAATTCGTCACTTTCACTATATGAAGTTGGAGAGTTGCCAGTCTACTTTCTATTTCCTATATTTCAAGGGGAACATACTTTAATAATAACTCCTTTGTTTCTCCGAATTGTAGATTTCTGGACAGATTGGTGAGTTCGCTTGAGGAAAAAAAGCACCATGAAGTTAAGTTGAAAGAGGGGTTAAAGGACGTTGCTGCTAGACACATGGAGCTGCAGAACTCGTTATCTTCATCCTGGCCAAAGCAAGTAAGTTCCTTTTTCTCGATAGCTCCTTTGCCGCATGTCCTAAATTGTCTCAAGAGCAGAGAGCTAATGTATCCTCTCTATATATATGAAAACAGCTCCGACCCCCGTTCAAAACCTCTTGTTTTCTCAGAATTAGATTTTTCCAGTAATTCTGTGTGGTTTTGGTGTTGGCTACAGGAAGCTTCTCTTCGGAAAACCAGGGAGCTCAAGAAGCTTTGCGAGACCACACTTTCATCCTTGTTCGACGGAAGACCGGTCAACATCATCGGAGAGATCAATACCTTGTTGAATACCGGAATTGGCGCATAGGCATTTGATTCTCAGTTAACTCTACCCTGTGGTGATAGAGAACTGTTCAGTTAGGTTTTAGGAAGCTCTTTCTTTTAGAACGCAGCATCCTTTGCGGTACCCTTTTCACAGACGTTCTACTACATGCTACACCATTGACCATTGCAGCAGCTGACGCATTTTCTCCCTTTGCCCGCGTGCCTATATGCTCGACCGGTTGCTCGGAAGGAAGAAGCCTTGCCCCTTTCTACTCGTTAAAGATTCCTTTGCGCGATGGCTCTCTCGACCTGCGAAAGAGTTCTCGAGTCGGGATTCTCTAGACATACGGTGGAAGCCACGATCGTTGTCGCGTGGATCTTGTGTGGATTGGTTGTTCAAGCGGCACATGAAAGGGAGCATAGAGTATGGCTTTCCATCCACTGGCATTGGTCGCCGCAGCCGAGTAGGGGTGTAAATGATACGATTTGGTTCGGTTTTTTTGGAAAATTAAGTGGTGTAAATGATACGATTTGGTTTGGTTTTTTTGGAAAATTGAACAGAATCGAATCGGTTTGGACCGATCTTTACTTTTGCTACACACCCCTTCAATAATTTTTTTATTTTTTAAAAAAATCGATTATTTAATTATATTTTATTCTTTTTCTTCTTCTTTTTTGTCCTTTCTTTTACTTCTCCTGGCTGGCGATCGGCCAATAAAGAGGAGAAGAAAAAGAAATAAAAAGAAAAGGAAAAGGAAAAAAAATCAAAAAATGATTTTTTAAAAATAAAATAAAATGACAAAATAAAATGACAATTTTAAATTTTAGATTTTATCGATTTGGCTCGGTTAACCGAACCAATAAAAAAAAATTCTGTTTTTAATGAAAATTGAACAGAATGAGAATCGAACCGAACCAAACCGAACTTTTTGATTTCGATTTGATCTCGATTCGATTTCGATTTTTTTGATATTACTCATGAGTTTCCTCACTACCCTAGTGGCAAGCTCAGCGATGTATTGTGTTGATGTGTCCTCTACTCATGAGTGCCAAATCCGGATCCTCACTACCCTAGTGGCAAGCTCATTCATGGTATCGGCAGCCTCCCATTCCATGCCGCATCAAATGCCACGGCTTGTGCGAAAGGAAAACGTATATTCTTCATGTTCATAAAAGAGAAACCAAAAAGCAAGGGATAATTGCATTAAAAGTCCTAAAACTTATCATAAAAGTGTAGTTGAGTTCTAAAACTTATTATAAATGTGAAATCAGTTCTAAAACTTTCAAAAAGTGTAATTAAAGAAAAGACTTTATTGAATCAATTCAACAAATTTTAGAATTTAATTCCATTTTTTGAAAGTTTTAAAACTTAATAACACTTTCATGAAAAGTTTTAAAGACTAATTTTTCTTTCTAAAATTTTTAGAACTCAATTACTTTTTTGTGATAAATTTTAGGACTTCTAATCCTTTTATCCCAGAAATCAATTAAGTGAGTATAAACAAAATAAGCGAAAATTCTCTAAATTTGGTAAATAAAATCCAAAAGATGGCCAAAGGCCCATTCGGGTCTTCACTTGAATGAAGCCCAAATAGCGGGCCCATTTCGTCTCACTTTCTTCTTCTTCTTCTTCTTCCTCCTCCTGTTTCCCCTTCGCTGTTCTTCTTTCTTACAGATTTCAGAGCTCTTGGCCCTCCTCTCTCTCATGGCGGAATCGACCGAGGAGGACGCGAGCGGGAGCGGGAGAGGGAGAGGAGACGATGACGATTACATGGGGGACCTCTCTCGCTTCCTCCCTTCCGACGAACCCGAACCTCCCAAGCGCTCCTCCAAAAAGGTACCGTCTCTCTCTCCGCCCCCGATGCCGATTCGTCGCCTCGGTGCTCGTTTTCGCTGCTCGGCGTCCGAGCGTCTTTCCCTTTTTCTGCGCGTGTTTAGTTTCTTCGGCGTTCCGCAGGCCAGCAATCGAGGCGTAGAATCTCCTATCTTAGCTGATAGTACTTCCTCGATCCCGCCCCGACCCTCGGTTTGCTCATGCTCTCGTAGAATCTCCCCGCCGCCTTGCCTCTAGATAGAGCGAAGTCAAATGGGTATAGGGTGCAATTTCTTGAGGACGATGTATGTGTGGGTGTGTACGTGCCAGAACTCCGCGTCACTGACCTGACATTGCGTCTTCATGGGCAGTCGGCTCCGGCGACATTTGTTGCAGGCTGAAAATGATTCCTTTTCTACGTAGTGAAAGCTTGCCTACCCAGATTAGCTGCTTAGCGTGGCACCATCAGACCAGTTGTCTATGTTCTTTTGGATATATGCTAAACCCTGGACTAAATTGTTGAGAGTAATGACTTGTTTACGCTGGACTTTGGGGCAGATTTCGAATGCTAAACCCTTGCCTGTTCAATCCTCCAACAAGAAGGCAAAGTTGCTTAACTGGCAAGAAAGGCGGAAACTTGAGATAGAGCAGAAGCAACGAGAAGAGGATGAGCGGACTTTAGCCAATATCGAGGCTCCGATTCCCGAATCCAACATCGGGTTCAAGCTTTTGAAGCAAATGGGCTACAGGCCTGGTTCGGCCTTGGGAAAGGAGGGTTCGGGGAAGGCCGACCCCGTGGGGCTCGAGATCCGGCGCTCGCGAGCTGGTATTGGAAGGGAGGACCCACATAAAGAGAAGATAAAGCAGGAGGAGATTAGGTCGGTGAAGAAGATAAGGAAAGAGGAGTCCTTGATGGAAGAGTTCGGATCCCGGCAAAAATCACAGTGGCGGAGTCGGAGGATAGTTGTAAACTTCCACAAGGCAAAGGCTGCACTGGATCAGTTAGAGAATAAGGAATTTCCAGAGCCCAAGAAGAATGAGGACGAGGAGGAGGGTGAACAGGATGAAGAGGAAGAGGAAGAGGAAGAAATAACAGAAGAGGCATGTTCTTTGATTGTATCATATACCAGAATCCAGATTCTCTTTAAATATCAGTTTCATTCAAAACATTTGAATGGCTTTGGCTCATTTATTTTGTGTCCTAGAAAACCACTGGGCGAGAGTTTTTAATTGAGTGAGGTTTTAGTTTTGGACGCTCATTTGCTTTTGATGCATCCTTGGTCCTACGGCAGTGAAAAGTAGGTGAAATGACAGTGAATTAGTGAACTATTGCATGACTGAGATCATTGAGAGGATTTTCTGCATTCATCATGGTGTGCATTGAATGCTTCTTTTCCGTAACTTGTGAAAATGTCTGTCACCCGCCATGTCCATCATAGTGAATACATATTGAATATGAAGGTTCAGTTAATTAAGCAACTGCTTTTGCCTTTCTTTGCAGTTCGTCTTGAAACTCTTTCAAAAATTTTGGAAGTTCATCTGCGTGACTGAAATTACTTTGTGGAAAATTTGTCAAGAGATCTTCCTCTTTTTATTTCTCTCGACTCCTTGGATATAAGATGTTGCATAAGCATCTGTTCGTGAAGTTCATTGTTGATCCATTTTTAGTATGACTCATGGAAAAAGCGGCACGACATTTATGAATGACTGACTGCTGTCTGCTTATACAGGATTTGCTGGCTGTATTGATGAAACTAAGAGATGACTATAACTACTGCCTCTTCTGTGGATGTCGGGTGAGTTAGCATCATTTAGTTCTTTCATTTGGTTGTTGATGAAACGAATACATTATATTACCTTTTAAGCCAGCCATGTAAGCTGGAGTGCTATTTTTCATAGGCCATTGAATTTTATATGGTTAACATGTGAATACACTTATCTTCTCAGTATGGATCAAAGGAAGAACTGTTATCCAGCTGCCCAGGGACAGAAGAAGATGACCATTAGAATGCCAGGATGAAATGATTGTCCAATTGCGACCAATTTGAAGGGTGCCGCTCGGGATACAAGAGAGAGAGAGAGGAAGAAACTTGCTTTAGTCCTATATTTCAGATCGATTTATCTGGTGGATTCACTGGATTTTTAACTCTGATACACCCCAAAGAAGCAATGACAAATATGTTTCGAAATCCATTTTTGTCCGTGACTGCAACATGGATCAGAAATGATGCAACCATGGCTGATTTTTGGATTATTTGCCTTTGTTAGAGGCAGGGGAAGAAAGGTTGCAATTCATTGGGATTTCTACTCACATGATCCATTCCATTGGATTGTTTGGAATGTTTCGTAGCATGTACTCGAGGAGCATCAGACAGGGCTAGCTCTCCCCACGGGATTCTTGTAATCGGTTGAAATTTCACTCGTGTAACATTTAATGTGTATACGACAAAGTGGGTGTAACTTTATTCTCTTGATTGGCACTCAGATTTCGGTGTTGATATTTATGGTGCATGATCATTAGTGTCCAATCTGAATTTACGTTTAGTTAGCAGCAGAACTCTAGTATTTTATCCTGATGAGCATCCCGCGAAAAATGCCTAAATCAGTTGATACTAGGCATCGACCGTTTGAACTTGATGCTTAAATGCCCTTGCTCTCTGCTGGGCTCTTCATGCTCCATCAATTAGCCAAGAAGGAATGCTAGCTTCAAAGTCAGAACTGAAAAGTACCTGGCATTCAACTCCATTTTCACTGCCAATTCCTGGTAGTAATAACTACGTCCTAGTCACTGAGAATTGACTCTGCTCGCATTAGAAGTGAAAACAGTTGCAGCAAAATGACAGTTGAACAAGACTGAAAAGTCCAGCATCTTTGTTCGTTACATTGTATTTCAATGTTCTTAAGCAGGAAAAAAAGGGTAGGTCGATGCAAGACGAGCTAAATCCAGAAAGCAGGAATCACATCAAATTCCTTTATATCCACTGGTTTGGAAAATTCTACAGGACTGGGTGCTTAGAGCGACCAATGCCTCTGCTGAGTTGAGTTGTAATCCTGAGAATGATCTTGGTCCGTGTTCTGCCTCCTGCTCTGCAGAGAGAACTCGAGGCCACTCGAGAACGGACCATTGAGAGGCTGTGAAACATGACCTAAACCAAGATCAGGGGCTATATCAGGTGCACTGCCGCCAGCCTCATTTACCTTCAAAGCCCATGAGGCGCTCGAAAAATTGCCGACAGCAGCATCAAGAGGATTTATTACTTGACCCCCGACTGAGGCTTGAGGACTCAGGACATCGCGGTTAAGTGCAGGTCCCGACGCTTGACTTGCAGAGTCCGGTTGTTGGTTTGACAGAAGAGAGAGAGCACAGCTGGGGTTAAAGCTTTCTCCAGGAGGAATCCCGGGACCAGGAAAGCTGGTCCCTCCCACCGATGGAGACGGACCTTGAAGGAAGAGGTTATATTGATGACTTTCAGGACTGCTCTGCCACGGAGGATGTAACTGGAGCTTTTCCCGGCCCAGGGTCTGATTTCCAGGTCCCCGGTTGGATGCTTGAGGTGCGATCCATGCTTCCCTAGCAGGAGGCCCCGGATATGCACTGAAGTCCATCGCAAGTCTTGCGCCTCCAGTGCTGTTATCTGCAAAGCATCATCAAACTATAAGCACAGATGATAAATTAACCCAACAATCAGATAGAGAGGATACCTCACCAAAAATAGAGGAAGAGAAGCGTGAGTGGCGAGAGTAGTGTGATGATCCAGGAGGTGGCTTCCTTCGACGCTCGTTATGACCGGCCAACCGTCTGCGGCAACTTCTTTTCCCTTGGTCAAATTCATTAAGCTGATGGAACCTGTTAAACGCACCAGAATTAGAAGCCGCAACTTTCAACAGCTATGGAAGGAGAGTAGAAGGCATAAAACACTCCGGATCATATCTGAGAATGTTTGAGCTCGGCCACATTTGCGCCGAGCAATTCAAGTTCAGCAAACTATACACGTTTTGAGATTACAGTAACATAAAGAGTATATAGCACAGATTTCAGATTTCACTAACTACCGAATTCTGCTATATCACATTTTAGGATTGAAATCCGGACAAACCAACAGGCGAAACAGGATCACGCATCGTACTGCCAAAGTGAAAATTTGTAGTTTACTCTTAGAAGGGAGACAAAACAATTACCAAGAACGATCCCATTTTGCACACCAATCACCATTAGCAACTAAGAAAAGATCCACCGACTGAATAAGACGCCATCCCAAGAACAAAAACAAACAGGAAGAAAACATTGAGAAAAAGCACCCCAATCAGGAAAGAAGAGTCACCCAGACCCAGGCCAAATAGAACCAACGCAAATCAACTGTTCATAAGGCTCGATCCAATTAAGAAGCAACAGAATCACCCAATGCCCAAGTCGAACAGATGATCCAACTCTAGATACAAGCTCAGTTACCTCCCAAACAAGAAGTAATGCAAATTAAACGGCCACATGTCGGAACAACCAACTGAATTTTCTGCTCGGTACACGGGCCTGTCCGAACGGATTGGTTCCCACTCGTCGTGTTAGACTCGTCATCAACGCGACATAGAAATTGGAAATGCTAAAGGGAAAAAGTAAAGCAGATTCTTTTTCTCGCGAGTTAACCATCCTTCAAAGACAAAAGTGGGTTGATGATCACATCCCACGCACATGAACAGGGCCTCCCAAGAACTGAACTTTCCCACGAATTCCGCCCAAAGAGGAACCCAACACAAAAAAGAAACGAAAGATGAAAAGGGCCACCCAAACACGGAAGTGACCGAACGGCCGAGGGGGGAGACCTGCTGCACTGTTGGCAAAACCTCTGCTCGAGGCCACGGACGATGACAGTGGCCGCCTTGGAATGCGTCCCGCACACCTTGTGCCTCAAATAATAGGTCTTGACCTCGCTCAGATCCACATTGCATCCCTCCACCTGACACCTCGGCGGCTGATGGCCGCCGCCGCCGTCGGCCCCCCTCGCCTTCTTCGGCGGCGTCCCCTGGGACCCGGACCGCGACGAGGTGGAGCCCCCCGGCTTGGCCTGGACGCCCGGGCCCACGTCGCCGAAGTGAATTTCGGGGCCGTCGGTGCTAGCAGAGGTCGGGGGCGACGATGAGGAGGAGGAGGCCGAGTGGGTGAGAGGCCGCCTCGAACCCATTATTCCCGCATGAGCAGCGCGGAAGGGCAGCACTACTCGAGCCCATCCATGGATGGGGGCGCTACCTTTATCGGGTCACCATCGCTGGCCTCTCTCTCTGTTTCTCTGTGCCCGCGTTTGTGTGTTCGAGAGAGAGAGAGAAAAAGAGAGAAAGGGAGATGCTACAACTGAGGAGGAAGAGAGGACAAGAAGTGGGACATGACAGGCTGAAGGGAAGTGAAGGGAAGGATTGAAGATAGAGAAAAGAGAGGAAGGGGCTCGGCTCTGCTCTGCTCTGCTCTGTTCTGTCAGCTCCAAAATTTAATGGACGGACGCAAGCCGACTTAGAGAGAGAGAGAGAGAGGCTGAAAGGGATGGCGCGGTAGGAAAAAAGATTAACTAAGAAGACGGAGGAACAGTCCTTTGCTTTAGCCCTCCCCCGCCCCAACCCCAACCCCAACCCCAACCCCAAACCCCGAAGAGAGAGAAAATCATGGGAGTTATCGTTTTCCTTTTCTTGGTGGGACGACCTTTCACTCTCTATAGTGTGGAGAAAAGCAAGAACACAGCCCCCCCGGCCGTCGACAGATCAAAGATTTTAATCACTTCGCACTTAGGAAAGCAAAGCAAAAAGACCCAAAATCGAATCGAGTCTCTCTACTCTCTACAGCACTTAGCTCGGTCACGCATCTGGTCTTGAATTCATCATCAATTCACCCCGTATCGGGGCTCGACACGTGTCCCGAGAGCGCTCTTTTAGCAAAGGTATGTGAATGCCCGCATAACTTTGGTAACGCGATTGACTTTATCTACCGAATTAACCATCGAATAGAGAGGTTCTTCCAACCCTTTTTTTTAGGTTGTGGCGGATTGGGAGGCTGAGGGAGGAGGAGGAGGAGGAGGACACCCGCCCACCCTCCTCAAAAGTTGATGTTATTAGGGTTATAGGGTTGATTAATGTAAGATTAGAAGGTCTTATCATGCCGTCCTAAAAAATAATATTAAAAGGTTCGAATCCCCTCTCTCTCTCTCTCTCTCGTACAAAAAAAAGTGTCTTAGCGATTGTTTATCTTTTCTTTGTTCTTTTCTAATCTCCTTTTAATTAAAAGATTTGAGATCGAAAGTTAGTTATTGTATTATATACTAATCTATTTGCTCTAATTTAAGTGTCCTTCGAAAATAGGAAACTTTACGGAATAGTTTTAAGTATTCCCAAAATAGCAATTTGTGTACCCTTTTGGCAAGTATTATATTATAAACTTGTCGTCTTGTAGGAACATTTCTTTTGTCAAGAAGTACACTAATCAATTACGGATAAAAATAAGAAAAGTGGTGCAAAAAATTTTAAACCATGTCCACTATAAAACATTTATTATAATTTTTTTTTGTGACATTAAGATCCCAAACTTATATCTTTGTAATACATTGACCTTTCATTAACGAGCACCATTAAAAATCTTTTTACATGGACAACAGAAGGCCAATAGTGTTGATATGAAGTCATGTGCCTTGAGTGAAATAAAAATTATTTTATTTTATTTTGCTTGAAAATCATAGCTCTAATTCCCTAAAAAAGAAGTCTAACATTAGGTCCAGTGGTAGTTATTTTTGTCTAAAAAACCCCAACTTTAGTTATAGTCCAAATTTGCCCTGACCATTTTTTGACCATTTTTTGACCATTTTTAAAAAATCCAACTTTAGTTTTACTTCCAAATCTATCCTAAAATTATTTTTGTAAAAAAAAAATTATCAACTTTAACTCTATTCCCACATTTGTCCCTATTCAGCCTTCCGTCCAAAAATCAATGTTAATCATTCCTAATTTCCATATCAAAGAACAATTTAATTTTGGATATATATTTTCCAAGTCACCTTAATGATGTGGATTTGTTACCAATGTGGAAATGTCATGTTAAAAAACTAATGGAAGTTTTTGGATGGAAGGTTAACATGGGCAAAGTTAAGACTAGATTGTAAATTGGTGACTTTTGAAAAAAACTTCAGAGCAAAGTCAGGAATTCACTTAAAGTTTGTGACTTTCCTTTAAATGAAAATAAGTTGGGGATAAAATTGAGACTTGACTTAAAGTTTGGATATTCTTTTAGACAAAAAAGAAGAAGTTAAGGGCAGAATTGAGGCTTGACTAAAGGTACTAGTTTTTTAGGGAATTAGGCCAAAAATCATATGATGAACCTTGACAAAGGATAAATGTCTCACACGGGTAAAAGTTTAGAGTTTTAATGTTACAATAAATCTTTACAGTAAATTTTTTGATTGGCATAATTTGGGATTTTTTGTCACAAAAAAAATTAAAATAAAATTTTCATGGTGGAAATAATTTGGGATTTTTGGTGGATTCCAGTAAAATGAGATAGTAAAAAAATATTTCAATGAAAATGAACTTATAGAGTTTAGAGGCTATAGTACTTCAAATACAATTTCATTATAGTGACTTTTTTCTAAAACTATATTGTATTTTTACTATTTTATTGGGTTGATTACGTATGAGAAACACCTTTATAACCAATGAAAAATAACATTAGGTGGTGGGATAAAACATCATTATTTTGATAAATAAGAATAATTTTATATTTTCATTACAATATGCGGCATTTGTATTTCCAATAAATATCAACTTTCACTTTTTCCATTTGAGATAATGATTAATAAGTTATCTTCAAATTATTTTAGTCACAGAATATTTTGGGGCATTAAGTCATTTAGGAGTGCATGACAACCAGTAATTTCTATTCCATAAACAATTTTTCTATTATATACCTGTTTTTGTAATAGAAATCTGTATGATAAACTTATTCCGTTTTTCTATTTATGGAATAGATTTCTACTCCATAAATAAATTTGTAATAGAAATCAAAAGTAAAAATTTTCTACTTCTCTATTTCTCAAAAAAAAAATGAGAAATAAATTTTTTTCTCATCATTTGTCAACCAATCCTTCATTCGTTGCCACCAACCACTATCCATTGGTTGCCCGCCGCCGCCCCCATCACCGCCAAACTACCGCCGCTTTCACCATTCGCTCGATCGCCACCAATTGTCACTATCACCCGTCACCGCCCATCGTCGACCGCCCGCCATCAGCCATCACGCCGCTAGTTTGTCACATGCCATCATTGTCCATAAAGAAATTTTGTGTCGTTATCAAACGAATTTCTATTTTTAAATGAAAAATTTTGTGTCGTTATCAAATAATTATTTTTGTTTAAAAACTCTTCTAAAAATACAAAAAGAAAAATCTATTTTTATAACATAATGGTTGTCATGCACACCCTTAGAATTTGAAAAAAGGATGAGCCTCTCTTGTTATTATTTCATCCGAGGATAGTGTAATAAGTACAAAAAATGAGACTAAACTCACCTTTTCCAGTTATTTATTATATCCTTCATAATTAAATAAAATAATCCATTTTTAGGAAAATAGTTAAACCTTGTTAGAACGACCTAATTTGGAAAGGCCCTTAATTTAGGAAACAACCTACTAACGTTCGATTCTCCTTCTCTTCTAGTCTTTTCAAAGTAGATTACAATATGGATAATTTTTTTTTTTAAAAAAGTGTCCCCTAGTAAATTTGTTAAGCCTTATTGAATATATTTTGAAAGTACAAAGTTTTCCTTTTGAAGCTAATAATTCATGTAAAATGGGTTACTTTATTTTTCAAAATCGGTTGCAAAATTTGATTTTCACTTTAGTTAACTTAATCACTTTAGTTCACTTTATTTTCATGCTCGTCCTCGATGCTAATCAATATTCTAAACAATTTTCTGCTGTGTCGAACCTTTCATCTAATCCTCCACTTTCTCGTTTAAACAATACTTCCAAAAAGCAAAAGAAAAATCCCTTTCGTGTCGTTTTTATGTGACCAAAGCTTTTTCTTTCCCGAGTCACTCTCCTGACAATGCAGATAAGATAGTGCCTTTTACTTTTAGACCGTGAAAATCTGTCCCTGAAATGAACTTCATAAACATTTAAGAAATGAAAATTACTAAAAAGAGGGAGAAGAAAAAAAAGCGTACTCATAACAACAATGATTAAGCTTCCGGGTTAGATTATGCGCGCACCGAAATGTCCAACATTGATTAGGGCCCTGTTTGTTTAATTGTGTTTTATTCCTCTAACAAAAATTTATGTTCTTTTATTCCGATAAATAAAAGAACAAAAAAAACAAAAAAATTTGTTTTGAGAAACAAAAAAAACAAAAAAAGCGCGTTTATTTACATTTTTGTTCCGATAATAAATTTGGAACGAAAACAAAAGTAGAAAAAACTTATTTATTGTTCTTGGAAACACTTTGTAAAGAACAAAATAACAAAAACACAAAACTTGTTTTTTTTTTCTTCTTATTTTTTCTTTGGCCGGCCTTGGCCATGGCCAGCGACTAGCCATCGAGGGCCAGCCCCGACGAGACTCAACCTCGCCTTGGCTAGGGAGCTCGAGCTTGCTTAGATCCGGAGGCCGAGCTCGCCTAGCCAAGGCGAGATCGACCTCTCACCGAGCCACCTCTAGGATGGCGTCACTGGCGTGGCTCGGCAAGGTTGGCCTCGCCCAGCCCAGGCTAAGGCCTAGCCACCGTTCATAATTTATAGACATTTAGGGCGTGTTTAATAACGCATCTGTTCAAAAATTATTTCCCAAAACAAAAATAGAAAAAACTATTTTAGCTCTAATGAACAATTTTTTAATAGAATAACGTGTTTGGTAACTGCACAAAATTTTTGTTAATAGAATAAATAAAAAAAATGAAACACATTTGGTGAACTTATATAATTTTTTTGTTTTTAAAATTTTAAATTTTTTTGTTTTTTTTTTTCCTTCTCATTGTGGCCGGTGACCAATTGGTTGACGTTCGGTGAGCTTGCCGAGGCCGAGCCTCGCCCTAGCCTAGCGAGGCTTCGGCAAGCTCACCGAACGTCAACCAATTGGTCACCGGCCACAATGAGAAGGAAAAAGAAAAAAACAAAAAAAATTTAAAATTTTAAAAAACAAAAAAATTATATAAGTTCACCAAATGTGTTTCATTTTTATTTATTTATTCTAGGAACAAAAATTTTGTACGAGCTTACCAAACACGTTATTCTATTAAAAAATTGTTCATTAGAGCTAAAATAGTTTTTTCTATTTTTGTTTTGGGAAATAATTTTTGAACAATGTATTAATTATTAAACACGCCCTAAATGTCTATAAATTATGAACGGTGGAAAAGATTGAACGGGAAACTGTCCAATTAACCTTAACACATTCATTTGTGTTAATTCTGTTGTATAAATAATAATTCAATCCTAAATTACATCCAACAATATCCAATGAAAATTGATAGACTAAATTGCCGAAATTAAAAAATTTAGGACTGATTAGACATCCTTATAATAAATTTGTATAGCAACTCTGTGGGTGTGAAGAATCGTGGGGTCAAGATTAAAACTCGACTTCCAACCCCTGATGGTTCTAAAATATTAAACTATTAAATGAAGACGTGATTTATTATTTAGATACGGGTATCTTCATTTTCGAATTTCACACTTTTTCATATTTCTGGGGCCTCGCTGGCATCTGTCAAACCACAAAAAACGGTTCTCCCAAAGCTCCTTCGTCTCTGCTATCCAAGGAAAGCTGGCCCGCGACGACACGACGTGCCCGATTCAAACAGATGAAGCTACTCGCGACGAGAACAAGCTCTCTCTCTCTCTCTCTTATTCATGATTTCGAGGCTTCCCCTGTTCTGCATCATCGATTCCATCGAAGTGAAAATAGGGGCCCCTGCGAGTCGTGTCCCCACGTCCCCCATAATAGGGGCCTGACGCAGGCGAACGCCTTTATGAATGAATAGGTGCTTTCCAGCACAGGGGGTCGTGTCGCTCGAGCCTGGAACAAACACTGAATGAACATGTCTATCCGCCAAAAAGGTTGGCCATTTCACATTGATTTGATTGTGGAGGACCCCCCCCCCCTCAGTATTTTTTTTTTTTTAATATATACAAATTACACGTAACAAAGGGAGAAAGTATATTAATAATGACAAGCTTTTTTGTAGCTGGGTGCTCCATAAAAAGATGTACTGAGGGACTTGTTCATGAGTTTTTTTTTTCTTTTTTTCAATATGGAAACACTGGATTTGAGCTATATGCAATACGTTTTAGTACTAATGAATGCTCTAAAGAGACTCGTGAAAAGGGAGATGAGATATGTTTCCACGTCCTAAACCCATCTTTTGCCATCGCTCGATTATCTGTTGATATCGCATTAAATGGGGAACAAACACCTTTCCAAGAAAAGCTGTCTCTCTCTTCCCACATTGCCCCAGTCTCTGTCACTTCTAGCTTTGACGATCCCGACGCCGGCATCCATGCATGATGGCCAACACAAAATATATATATATATATATATATATATATATATATCCTTGCGCTTGTCCTGTATGTGTGCGCTATTGCTTTTGCAGACAAATTGAAGCAATGATCATGCACAAGAAAAGAGTCGCTTTGGTGGTTCATTTTTTTTTTCTTTAGTACCGTCGATACTAGGCTTGAAACTTCAGCCAAATGTCAAAAGTTAGTGGCCCAAATCAAGTTGTGAGAATACTCCACGCAATCCATGAATAAAATGCCTCATGAACTCATCGATCATGAGTTTCGAATGATAGCAATTTGAATGAAGCACATGAGAAATGGCGATGATTGATTGATTTGAAGCATGATCTAAAGTTAAAGACCAAGTTAAGAAGGATCCATCAATTGTGGAAAATCAATGCTAAGAAATTAGTAAGAGTTGTAAATTATCCTTAAGAGTAGTGCAAGCTATGGCTGTTAGAGATTGTTGTGGAGAAAAATCAGAATGCATGGCAAGAAGAATTAAGGAGAGACATCACCAAATCACAACAGCAGCACGAAATCGGGAAAATCAATCAATCATTTCTAAGGATGGGACCTTTTGAATTGAATTTAAATTCCAAATTAGATTAGGTTTCTTGATTGTTATATTAATCTCTGTTTATCAAAGAACCCCAGTCAAATTTTATAAGTTCTTTACTTTCTCTACCCATCCTATCATCTTCATTAGCAGTTCATGTTTGGTTTTAGTCATCGAGACTTCAAGCATGGCTTTTAAGTATATAAGCTGCATGTTGTTATGATTCAGTAAAACTTCATGCAAATTCCTTGTTATTTCCGACCTACTATTTGCATGCCATTGGTAATTCAAATCTTGAAAAGTCCTCGAGGCTTCAAGGCATACTCGAATCAATTTACTTTAGACTTGAAGTCGAATTTTACATTTTAATAAGCCATTGATCACCGTCGGCTGCACTTTAATTACCAAGTAAAACATCGAGTTTCTGGCGACCATTATTACCTTGCAAAATTTCAAGTAACGTGTCTATGGCGACCACAATGGGAGGATGTAATGTCTCGCCGAACTCCTAGGAGCATGTTTGCTGCGGGATTGTGAAGCCAACGACTGCAATAATTAGGAGTTGGGTGTAGTCGTTGGCTTCTAACCCAACATAAACCGCTAAGCCAAGGGAAGACCGAGGAAATGATATAGGCCACAGTCTCAATCTACGGCTGAAAGTGCGCATGAAGTAGGCTGAGCATTGATCTAAGGTAGACCTTAGAAATGAACTTAATCGATTCTAGTTTGATTCCTAATCATAAATTTTTGGAAGTGGGTAGTAATGGTCCGGTTCTCAATTCTGGATGTAGAACCAAACTGAACAAGGGAACCAAACCGGATAACAGATTTGAGAAACCCTAATTCTCTTCTTTTAATTTTACTTTGCACCTTCTATTCTTCTTGTTCCCGTCTCTTCCTCTAGTTTTGCTCTCTCATTCTTTGCTCTGCTTCTCCCACTTCTTAACATTTCCTCGACGTGTATCAAACATTCAAAGCTCACAGACCTCCTGTAGATTAGTCACATAGCCATAAAAAGAAAATCAAAGATGCTTAAGCTCCGTTTCTCTGATTCCAGCAAATACATAGGTTTTCAGAGGTATTTGCATTGTGTAATCGAAGAATCGAAGTCTCGAGCAACATTCTCAATGAATAAAAAAAATTCAAAAAAAGAAAAAGGAATTAATCAGTCCCTAGGTAGATTCTAAAATCGTATTGAACCGATATAGCTAGTTCTAAAGTCTACAGAATATGTTCCAAGTTTCAAAATTAAAAACAGATCTTGACATGGTCCCGAACTACCCATTTTGGAACCACTCATCCTTGACATGGAGATCCATTCATTTAGTTTACTCAGATCATCTTTGAAATTCAAGATAAAATCTCAAAAGGATTGCACAAAGGATTTGAGGAACATGTATGCTAGTGTTAGGGCTAGATATTCTAAGCTAGTTGAACAAACCACCTAGATGAATCATGCTCTGGTAATTTGGTAAAAGAAACCAAATATCAAGTCATAAATTACGTTACAAGCCCATATGAAAATAATTGGGATTTATTGAATTGACAAGGGGATAACTGCTTCCATGACTAACAAAGTAGTTGAATAAGTGGTTGAAACCTTAAAGCCAACCTTTGAAAAATAGAGATTCGTCGGTAACAATCTTACAACTGATGTCGGGAGATAAATCGATACCTTTGACAAAATGTAATGGTCCGTAAGAATTCTTCATGCATTAACGGTGGACGGGTAGTTGTTCCGGCAGTGGGGGAAAAAAAGGGAAATTGGTTGGGTCCATTCCAGATTGATGTGTCCTTCTGTGGATCGGTCGTTGTCAGACTCAAGTATGGGCAAAAGCGGCAAGGCCAGTGGTGACCTTAAAAACAGGAAAAAATGTAACTTAGGTTTCACTCGTGTCATTGTGAATAGTGTTCAGCAATCTTAAAAGATTTTTCATCATTTTTTCCCCTGTTGGATTTATTTTTTATAAAAAAACATATCGACTTCATATGACGTCTATTGATCTTAGAGCTGTCAAAAAAAAAAAAAAAAAAAAAAAAAAAACCAACAAAAGGCAATCAATTCAGACATCTCTTGCTCGGAAAAGGTTCTCCCCAAGAGAAATATGAAAATATAATGAAAGGGCAACTGAACGAGTAAACTTTGTATTTAGCTGAGGTTACCGAAGAAAATATTGTATATTTTTTTCTACTAAGCAGAAATAGAAAAGAAGATGCCTAAATAAAAAAAAAAAAGAAAAGTGCCTAAATAAAGTATCGGTTAAACATCCATTTCTAGTGTTTTAAATGTAACATGATAAATAATTATAATATCAGTTTCGAGAGAGACTCAAACTCAACCTAACACTAGAACTTTCTTTTTCATTTATACCCTTCCATTCGATTTTTCATTTTTCATTTCTCATTTTTTTCCTCCTAGTCTTGTGTATGCAGGAGGTATTTTAGTGTGGTCGTGATTGTGAAAATCACAACGAGATAATTTAATCAATATAGTTCTTCCGTACACATCTTTATGCTTCATATATAACACTACACGAACTATTTCGGTTTTTATTGCTTTAATATATTATTATCAACTTAATTGGAAGATATGGGATTTTGACTTTTGGCTCATACAACCTTGAGCCCTCCCATCTTAATAGCTAGCTTTTAAGAACTAGGAAAAAAAAAAATGAAGAACCTCACGTAACTGGAAAAATAAAAATTCACTGGGGATATTCATATTTGGAACGACTTTTGCTTTTTATTTTAAGCCTTACAGCTTTCACATGTAAAATGCTTGAGATCTTTTAAAAAAAAATTATACTATACGTGCATTTGAATATAAACTTCTCATATACTTTTTTGAAATTTGGACGATACATTAAATTCTGATGTGAAAGTAAAAAGATCGACTTTGATTCTTTTGAAGTCCAAACAAACAATGAAAATCTTAAATTGCCATACCCATGAATAGGTTCAAAAAACGGATTGGACATATACATTGGATTGAACGGTAAATCCCTCGGATCTAATGCCTCGTCCTTTATTTTGGGAAAATACGGCAGATTAGAATGAATACACATCCAAATCCAACGAATTTTTTGGTGAACCCAGGATACGTTTGGACAAAAGATTATGGTTGCCCTTAATTCACTTGCAATTGATGGTTGCCCTTGTCCATCGAGATTATGACGGCATACACGATTTTATTTATTACGTCATGTACTTAAGCCTAACCGTGCTCGTGTTGTAATTAAATCAAACGGTCTAGACACAAGGAGCAAATGTGTAGGTTGCGATTGACATTTTCGACTCATTTATGATACGCTTAGACACGTTTAATTGAATAGGCTAACATGCTACTCTTATCGACACAATAGGTTTTGGTACAATTCGACATCTAATGCACATTTAGACACATATTACTTGTCTGTATATGTTTGTATCTCACATGTATCCCACTTCATAAACATGTAATGTTTTGGATTCTAAAGATATGACACGATTAATAAACGTGTCATTGTTTGCCTAGGCTTAAATTCGACATGCTACATCACCATTATGACATATAAATATATGAATTGTTCGTTCTGATTGCAACCGTTACCGCAATGGTTGACGACTATCCTTGGTGACAACTATGGTGGTTGCCAGTTGAGTGAGAGAGAGAGAGAGACTTAAACAATCACTATGACAATGGTCGCTTTTGAGAGACCATAGTCGGCATCAATATTGACGTGTTGCATGCCATCCATCAACAGAGAATAACAATATCTATCTCTTCTTCTTTTTTCCTCGATAAAATCATCTCGAGGTTAGAGGTGTGCAAAGGAATTAGAAACCAACCGGACCGCCCAAGAACCAATGGTTCTTAAGGGAATTAGTCCAATTCTTGGTTCCAAATTATTGGAGTCAGTGGATACTGATCCGGTTCTGGGTTCCAAGTGTAGAACCACCCACTCGGATGGGACCTAATATATATATATATACTATTTAATTTTTAATTTTAAAAAATAAAAATCCTAAATTCCTAGACTACTTATTAGTATTTAAACTACTTTCCCATTTATAATAAGTTTAGTAAGTGTGCTCTCTTGCTTACACACTTCCTAACATATTAATATTATTGGTTCATTGGCTTTAAATAGGAGTGTTTTTGATGAGGTGATTTCGTTATGTAAAGCGTGAAGCTTGGTAGGATTAGTTCTATCAACCCACTCGAGAACGAACTAGATCAACAGTTTGGTTCTAGTCCAGTTCCCGGATGGATCCATGGAATCAATAAACGATTCTCAGTTCCAATTTTTTGGAAACCATCTTTAGTGGACGGTTTCTAGATCTAAGGTGGGAACTACTCACTCAGACCATACTTACCCTTACTTAAGTTGATCAATGAGTTGGAGGCTCGCCTGGACACGAGAGACTTGGAAAGTAAAGCTTGGCCCACCCAAGCTTGGCCCGGGACGGCCATGTCTAATGATCACCTCTAATTTAAACCACTCCCAAATTTGGCTTCAAACATTGGTAAAAACATTCTAATTAGATTGCATAAATTTGATAGAATCAAGGGGTGTTTTATGTTAGACGAGAATGTGAATCTCGAAGTCATTTGTTCTTCTGCTGTTTTTTCTCCAAGCAGAGGGTAGGAGCATGCCTTGAGGCTCCCAAGCCATAGTAGAAAGGGGTGTGCAAAAGAATTGAGACCTGTCCGGACCGCTCGGAACCGGACCGAAACTACTTGGAATCGATGGTTCTTAAGAGAATTGGTCTAGTTCCCGGTTTCAATTTATGGGAATCGGTGGGTACCAGTTCGGTTCCTAGTTCCTATTTATGTGAATCGGTGGGTACCGATCCGATTCCCAATTTCATGGGCGGATTCGCTCACCCGTCCACCTGCCAGGACTAGTTATATTATAATAATATATTAATTTTTAATATTAAAAAATTCGAAATTAACAAATCTAAAATTTTGGGCTCCAACCACAATTTTGTCTCAATTCACTACTCTCCTACTCCATCTCGTCTCTCTCAGTTCAAAATCTCTCTAAGCTCCCTCTTCCTCTCCGATTAACCTCCGGATCTACTCATCTCCCTTTGAGTACTAGTCTGAATTCGGCGAAATAGTGAGTTAATTCTTTTTTCCTCTCTTGAACTAGAACTCTCTCTCCACATCGTTGCCACCTTTGCATTCACTGTCATTATCATCCTCTTCGTTGTTGGGCTCATCCCGCTTCTACCTCCCCTCTTCCTCCTCCCCCTCCTCAGGCTTCTCCCCATCATCCTCATCTTTAGTGACGGGCAAACTATTGGTCTAAGAATGAGTCATTGTCCCCATTGTCCTCCTCATTGTTGGCCTCGAGGGAGGAGTGGGAGACGACGGAGGTGGTGGCCAAGATGGTAGTGGTGGCCGAGACGGAAGCGGAGCGAGGGTTGCGACTGGTTGAAGGCGAAAAGGGGAAGGCGTGGAGGTTGGACCGGCTCTCATCCATCCACCCAACCGGATCGGATCAGCGGTCCGATTCCCGGATGAATCCATACAACCTATGTAGCACCGACACGGACACGTGACATGTGACACGACACAACACGACACAACGACACGTCATTTCTTAAAAATAGAGAATTTCGACACGTTCCGACACATTATATAATAAATATAATTTTATATATAAATACATAAATAAATAATAATAAAAATAACCTTGATTAATTTACACAAAAAATATTAAATAATATCATTCATTATTTTAATTTGTTACAATAATACACAAAACTTAGAGGAAAAAACATTGGTTAAAGAAAAATGCTGAAATGATATTTTTAAATTTATTTATTTATCATATATAGCTTTTTTTTATTACTTCTTTCATAGTAAAAGACTTTTAAAAAAAATAAAACAATTCTAAAAAAAAAAATCTGAAAAAAAAATTGACCCGTGTGTGTATATTTATAGCAATTTTATTACTTCTTTTATTACTTCTTTTATGTATATTTATATTTTGACTCCTCAAGTATTAGAAATTTTTAAAATTGGCCCCGTGCATGTCGGAATTTTGGACTTGCGTGTTGGAGAGAATTGACCACGTGTTGGATTTTTCGGCACTCGTTGATCGCGTGTTGGAGCGTGTTGGGACGTGTCGGAGCATGTCGGACACGTGTCGGAGTGTCGGACACGACACGAAAGCTTTCGGAGAGTGTCTGTGCTACATAGCATACAACTAGCGGATGGTTCCCGATTCTAATTTTTCGGAACCGGTTCTTAGCAGGTGGTTCCCAATTCTAAGTTAGAAACCACCTGTCCAGACCATACATACCCCTAATATCAGGCATGCAAAGGAAGCTTTTGGTGAGAAGAAAGGAAAAAGTTAGCTATGGAATTCCACCATCAATTATTTGTGGAGGGAAATGAACTTTGGGGTTTCATGACAACTGGCCCTTCGCAACCAAAAAGACTTGTAGCTTCTGCATTGCTCTCTGTCACTGTCAGAGTCACTTTCACTCCATTGCTGGAGGAGCATCCTGGTCACCTTTTTACCTTATATAGAATCTCAGGCCTTTGCAATCAGTTGTGGGTTTGGATGGATTGACTCCTGTTCTCTTGAGTCTTGATTGGTACAGCTTTGGTTTAAGGTTGATGGTTTAACGTTGATGGGTCTACTTCCGCAGACACTAATTGGTATAGGAAATTGAATTTTTTTCTTCTCTCTATCTTCGTGAGTGCGTGCGTGCGTGTCTGCTTATGCAGCTCTCCTTGACGATCTTGTTCTGCAATAAATTATTTGACATGTCAAAAAGGAGAAATTGATTGGTTTTTGTACAGATAAATCAAGCCTACACATCTCACTCTCTCTCATATAAAGTCACAGTTTTGTCATTAGTAAAAAGTGTTTTTTTTTCCCTACACAGGTCCTGTGTTTCACAAATTCAGAATCGTCAAGCTTTGTTAGCAAAATACTCATATATCACGTAAAATATGTGTTGTTAGATAATTTTCTATAAATCTTCACCTCCCCTACATTGTGAACTTATAAATACTCATTCTTTTTTGGAATAAAATGAATTGTCTACATATAGAAATTACGATGTACTATACTCGGGGAAAATCATTTTAATTTTTAACTTACTTCATATCTTTTTATTAGTCGATTAATGACATAACATATCAATCATTATGTACATACAAAAATATAATTATGTAACATCATACCCATGCAAATACTTAAAATACTTATATTATTAACTCATTAAATAGCACATTATAATAACAAAAAGCACTTATTAGGCGCGATATTTTCGTAGGGTTTGTAAATTTAAAATTTAATCGATCATGTTCTGACCTGTAAGTCTTTCTTATTTATAATAAAACTGATGTAACTCATGATAACATGGGTGTTAATTCCATTATAAGAACTCCAAGTAGAATACTTATTAAGTGAAGTACCTTTAGAATTGCCGAACTGAAAAAAAAAAACAAATTGAAAGAAAAATCACTTCCAATTTCCCTGATGTTATGTTGATTATTATTATTATTATTATTATTATTTTTTTTTTTTGGTGAATCGAGAAAGATTTTCTAATATTTTATACCTAACGTGTTTGGTCCACACCACACTGATGTAGCGATGGCAGGACATTCGGGGAACACAATGATAAGTGGTGTTCAAAAGTGGGGCCGCCCTTCCGGCCCCACCACACCTTTGTTTGCTTTCCACTGTCTCCCCTCCCCAATTCCAATCTTCAATCTTCGCTCAGAATCACTGAGGGCCACCACAAACTGTTGTCACTTTGCTTTGCTTTTTGTTCTTGATTTTTTCCACCTTTTCCTTTCCTGAAATTCATGGAAGGAGTTGAAAGTAGAAAATCACACTTGGAAAAAAGAGGAGAGCTAGAAAAAGAGGGAGAGAGGGGCTCTTTTGATACAGAGAGTTTTCAGAAGGAAGCCTCAGCAGTTTCTGATACTCTAAAATTGTCAGAAACTTCTCTGATAATTTCTGATGAGACATGGCATTTTGAGTCACTTTGCCATAATCGATACGAAGGGTCAATCTCAGATTTGTCAAGCCAATCAAGAATTAAGGGCAGAGTTCTATTTCTAGGGTCCTGATGTTTTCCATGGTCAAATAACCCACTCATTGTATGCATTCTCAAAATTTTCCACATTCAAATTTTAGGCATCTGCTTGATCGTGGGTTTGCAGGTTTACTGCCCAAGTAGTCAGATTTGAGGCCCAAGTGTATGTCCAATCTCTTACCCTACTTCGCTCGTTTCTATCGACGATGATATTGAGCACTCAAAACTCTTATAGCATTCTGATAATTTTCGTAGAATAGGCCGTTAAGAGAGGGGGGGGGGGGGGCGCTTAAGGAAGTTTTTGACGTTGGGGCTTTGGTTATACGACCATGCTTCCCTCAGTATATACCATCACGAAAACACAACCTGCCCCGCTAATCTGGGTTCGATCTACCTCTACTTGGTTGGAAGGAGCATCATTTTTAGATGGGAAAATTAAAAAAAAAAAACAGGAGGCTTGCTTGCGCTTGTCTAATCTCCCTCGATCATCATCTCACGCTCTCGATCTAATGATACATCGACATCAATCTTTTTTTTCAAAGTTTCTGCTTGCTTCACCCGCAATTTCCACAAAGATGAATCAAACTTTCATCGCATTGACAACACTGACGTTTGACAAGGCCAGTTCTTCCCCTCCCATCGATATGATCAAACTAAAGCAATGGAAGAATCATGTGATTACCGAGTGATTATCAGCAAGCGATGTTGACTTGGTAATGGCAGTAACAAGACCTCGGCCATTATAGTGCCCTTGTAGTTGTAGCACCACAAAACGGCATATCCCCGGGAATGGTACCCAATACACTGGCCCAACTCCAACTCCAGCGAGAGAGCTCAGTAATGAAAGAAGATGCAGGCAACAGTCCAAGTCCTCACAAAACAAGCAACATCAACCTTTGCTTTTCTGCAGCCCATAGCAAGGGCTGACTGATTCATATAAGCAATCCAAAGCATTTCCTCCCGTATGCGAATCGTCAAAGTCAATACGTTCACATGCATTATGTCCTAATCCAGTTTTCATTTGTTCATGCTGTCATATGCTGCCTCAAGTTCACCTTCTGTCTAGATTCTGTAGCCAATTCAATATCTCAGTACAATCCTAGTTATTTGGAGGCCCAAAACTCAAGGCGCTCTCTTGCTACATCTCACCAATTGGTGGTGGCCTACTTGACCCCTATCTGAGGTGAGGCTCTGACCTGTACACCAAAAAGGGTACATGCCAACAAACCAAACTGATGCGATCTCAGCTCCGAGGCATTCGGTTGGCTTGCAGATCCCCATTTCTCTCATGTTCAAATTCAGTAGTGACCTGACCACCAATTCATGTGATGTTTTCTGGCCTCCCAAACACCCTGTTGCTGAATATCTGAATATCCTCACCAGGGGGGATGATTCCAAGAGTTCCAATCCATAAACACAGGCTTCTCATCATAAAAAGCACATGAAAGCCAAAAGCCCCTCAGCAAGATAGTAAAGTGAGCTAGACTAATTACAATTACTTTTGATCAGAACAGCACCTTCATCCAGTCCATTGGAGAGAGTAACTCTAATGTGACCATCGTAATCCTCCTCACTTCATGCAAAAGACATGAACATTTATGCTAAAGTGCATGATTAATCCTCTGATTCTGTCTTTTGTTAAATCTGGGTATTGCACATACTAGTTTCAGATGTCACTGAACATAGGCGACAGTACATGAATGACAGAACTACGAATGCAGCTGCCAGCGAATAGCCATATGAGAACTTTCAGAAACAGAAAACATGTCCGCTTAAAAAGAGAAAAAGAAATTGGTAGCATCTCTAGCAATAATTGGCTGTCCGCATGAAGAAGAATGCAAGCAACTGACAATCTAGCAACTTGCAATAGCAACAGCATTACTCGGCTTGTGGGTTTAACTTTCTAAGTACTTCTTCTAGTCAGATGCTCGTTCAAAACACTTATTTGGTGAAGCTTATTCAAACATCGTCCTATCATTACTGACTAGGCGAATTCAAGTGGATTTCAGCATTAAAGTCATGCATCCCAAGTTCAATCACTTCCTAATTCATGCATACAAATGAATAAGCTGAATCCAATGAAAGAAAACACACTTGGTCAAGAACTAAAGTTGCAGACCAGAGTGCATGACAGAACTACAATATGATAATTACGCCTGAAGCACAAGTGTAGTAGAGTAGATCAATGCAACAGGCAGCAGTGGAATTCTCCATTCCAAAACCTTAAGAGTCAAAATTATCCATTTCTGAAAAATGAAACTAGCCAAAAGAAGAAGAGAACTTATAATCATAGAACAAAATCATATGAAGGCCATCATAGCCTCAAATCTGGGAAGAAGATCAGAAATTATAGCAAGTCAAGTATAATCTCACTTGCACTCAACCCCAGCTTCAGCAGCACGGCGTGGCTTGTTCTTTCGCCTATTCCCATTTGTTCGGAATCCAACGAATTTGACTGCATCATTGGGACTTGGTTTAGTTTTGATTCCATTTTCTTCTTTGACAGAATCTATACTGTCTTTGGCTTGTGCAGACCTTTTCCTCTTCCTTCCATTTTCAGTGGCAGCCTCATTTTTCACATCCTTCCCAGAGAGTGAATCTTTGGTGAGCTCAGCAATTTCTTCTACCTTATCAGTTTCGTGATCGTTGACTTCAATATCTTCCTTCACTGGCTTCTGTGGCCTTCCCCGTTTTCTAATTCTCGGAACCTTTTCTTCTTCGCCGCTCCCAGGATCTTCACGAGTCACAAGTGTCTGCTTCTTCCCTCTTCCTCTGACTCTACCCATGAGTCAATTTAGCAGAACCGATGCCCAGTTTTGAAATATTTCTGCAGAGCAAGGAAAAGGCCACACTCACGACTACTACAAATGTAAAGATACAATCTCTTCTCTTTCAGGGACAAGGGGACATACTTGAACTCAATAAATGCAATGATGTGCACCAAATAGGCATACTAGGTACAAAAAGGAGAACACTAGCATTCTCGCAAATCTCGTACAAGATTTTATGTATAAGCATGTAAAAATTTAGCTCAGCTTGAAATAATCCCAACAAAAGGTAAAAAAATAGGGTTGAAACCCTGCGCCATAAACTGCCAGCCACTGAAAGAGCACCAGATTTTAAAGTCAATTAAACAATATAAACGACTTAATCAGAGTCCTAACACAAATCACAAAGTATTGTCTGCTGCTCACAAAATGAGCTTCGTATCAGACAAATCAAGAACGGAACTTTAGGAAATAAGATCATCTTCTCAACAGCCACAACGCGGAAAAATTGTAAAAGCATCCCACCCTCATGCTCGCTCTAATCATATACCAATCCGAAACTGAGATTTGCAGAGCCGAGTACTCATAGCAGAACTTGAACCACAAGTCATTTCTCCACTAAATATTGTCAAAACCCGGGGCTAACTATTCGAAACAAGAGAAGGCAAAAACCCAGATGAAAGAACCCTCCTCTCTGGTGTCTTAAGTGTGTAACCGATAGAAACACCCGGGTAGAAGTTTGAGCCAAAGCTCCCGAGGTAGCAGCATAGCAAAAAACAAAATCGATTTGATCTACTAGTCACGTTCTTCAAGATTCAATATGTTTTCTCCTCAGCAGCCAAACAGTAATCATTCCACATAGCCATATTTGAAGCGTAAAAGCACGAGATAGAGAGCTGACCGTATTTCTTTATGAGGATGAGGAACCAGCCGCTCTGTGCATCTTCAAATCCAAAGTTGATCTGCCGAATCTGGGTGCTCGATCAAGAACCGATTCCAATCACCAACCCCAGCCGGGTGCGTGCTCTGATGGGTTCAAACCAGCGGGAGGAGCAGCAGCAGCAGCAGAGGAAGCTTATGGAAGCTGGAAAATTGCCGAAGAAGCAACACCCACAGCAGCTAAAGGAGGAGGCACCGGATCAGAGGAGAGAACAAAGCGAAAAAGACGAAGATTTCAGAGGAAGGCAAGCGAAAAGATGGAGCCTTGGGGGTGCGTGGGGTCGTGGCTTCTGCAGAGCCTCGTCGGGCAAGAGAAGGGCTTTAGACAGGGAGAGGCAGACGCGGAGAGCCAGGGAGAGGAGAGGGAGGGGGTTAAAAAGATGCGTCTTTTTCCATATAAGGGGTCGCGCTCGCTTGGAGTCAAGCAGCGAGAGATTTCTTGGGTAGAGTTGAAGCTTCACTACAATATAAAAACGCACTGCAGCAGCACGTCCTTTGATCATCTGAATTCGAATCTACATTTAGCACACTAGGCTTGGAGGGGGGTTGCGCACGAAATCGCATACGGACAGCTGGGGTGCGTGTCTGCGCTGCTGTGGATGTTCTACATTAAGAAAAGAGAAAAAAACGCTGACAACGTGTGGAGGAGCGAGAGAGAGAGAGAGGCCTTGTTGGTCTTGGTTCACACTTGCTTGCTTGATGTGCCGAGAGGCAATTCTGTCCTTTTCTCCCCGATTTCCTTTTTCTTCATTTGTTTATTTTTCTCTCTCTCCCTTCGGTGTTAATGAATGTAGATGAAGATTCGATGGAGCCATTAAGATTGACTGCCAATTCTTCTTTTTTTCTAAGAAAAAGCGAAAAGGGAAAGAGGAGAGGAAGGGGGGGGGGGAGTGATGTTCACTGTTTCGAGCAGGAGAAGAGAGGCACGGGATCACCAGCTGGACGGGGAGCCTGACAGGCGCTGAATTGGCTCGGCACGGGGGCATTAATCCCTCCTACCCTTCCCCTGATTTGGGGCAAGATATCAGCTTCTCAGTTTAGGGCAAATTAAGGACCCTGGCATGATGACCGAAAGAGACGGGGCTGTATTCGGTGGACGGGATATGGTAACGGGTCCTATTTGACATCTGTTTAAGTACAATTTATTTGGACTTAGTGACGTCGCGTAATACGACATGAGAATGATTATGTGCGTGAAAACTGCTGCATGATTTCCTTAATTAATTGTCTTACAAGTTCCTAAAGGACACTAGCTGACGAAATGATTTGATACTGCTGGATATTCGACGGCCTCGAGAGATACTGAGGTGGATAAAATTTGGTCTCTGTTTTTTCTCAATCTTTGGGCGGAGTTTCCTCCAATCAGGTCTTTGATTTGGTTAGTCGATTGCAAAACTATATAATAAAAAAAATCCACTTACAAACCCCTCTCTCTACACCATGGTGGTGGTCACATCCTAGCTAGGTTGTCCATTAGATCCATATATAGCAACTAAGAGAGAAGGAGAATTGGTTAAAATGTAACCAGTAGAAAGTTTACAACTTCTACAAGAAGTTGTGTAGATATAATTTTTGCAGACGATATATGTAGATATAAACAATAAACATGTGAAATAGAGTTGGAGAATATCTAGGAGAAATTTATAGAGGTTCAATTTAGCTTTGCCTAAGCTTCTTCTTGCTCGAGCAACCCAAGGTCCCATCTACTAGTTTCAACGCGTGTCACAGTCTGTCTCCACGATGAACATATTTTTCCTGAAGACAACCTATTGCAAGACTAGTCTTTAACGTTGGCCCCACTCAAGAAATAACCATAATCCTTCCACCATGCCCTCACGATTGCACTAGAGCTCTTGTATATGTAAGGGTTTTAACGTAATGAAAAACCCAAAGCTAGTATATCAGTGATAATCTGTCTCCACGATGAACATGTTTTTTTTCTTATAGACACCCTGTTGCAAGACTAGTGATGTTGGCCCCACTCAAGAAATAACCATAATCCTTCTGCTATGCCCCCACAATAGCATTAGAGCTCTTGTATATGTAAGGGTTAACATAACGGAAAACCCAAATCCGGTACATCAGTATTAATCTATCTCCACGATGAACATGTTTTTCCTATAGACAACCTATTGCAAGACTAGTCTCTTTGATGTTGCCCCCGCTCAAGAAATAACCATAATCCTTCTACTCAGCACCCACAATAGCACTAGAACTCTTGTATATCTAAGGGTTAACATAACAAAAACCTAAAGCCGGTACATCATCGATAATCTGTCTCTATGATGAAAATGTCTATCCTAAAGACAACCTATTGCAAGACTAGTCTCTCTGATGTTGTCCCCACTCAATAAAAACCATAATCCTTCCACTATGTCTCCACAATAGCACTAGAGCTCATGCATATGTAAGGGTTAATATAATGAGAAACTCAAAACCGGTGCACCAGCGATAAATTTATCCAAAACTAATTTTTTTATCAAAAAAACTCCAAACTAATACACGTGTGCATATTTATTAGCCCTCGTCAAATATTGCCATTAAATTGCTGACTTAGATGCCATGTAGACCTACAAGATTAATTAACGTATTAATATCACGGAAAACTCAAAACTAGTAGAATTATGATAAATTTACTTTAAATTGATATACCTGTGACAAATTTATTCTAAACTAATTTTTCGTCACCAAAAATCTCAGACGGGTACATGTGTGACACATTTACTCTTTGTTAGTTTTCATCAAATTGTCATAAGTAAAGTTATGGTCTTGACCACATAATCAAGTGCCTCGAAGTAGGTTTATAGCAAATTTTCAAGTAAAATTATGTCACAGGGCATTATTTGAGGACCATAATTTTACCTATTACCAATTTTTATGCTTCAGGGTGCTTGTATATTTTGGTACAATTATGTTGCTACGCACTATTTGAGGACCATAGTTTGGACTTTGAGGCAAAGCATAGGAATTGTGCTCGATAAATTTATGCTAATTGGAAGAAAACTATACAAGGATGAACATTTAGGAATTGCTTTTGGAGAGCTACATATTCGAAAAATTATCACACGTGAAATTAGTTTGGGGAAGCCCAAACTACACAAGTGCCTCGAAGGAGTCCTCAAATTATTATATGGAGAAATATTGGTCTCCATTAGCCACCGTTAAGTTGTCACAGCTAAAATTCTTATCCTTCATTAGTTTCCATCCAATTTTATCTAGATTTATCAATAAAAGTTATACCTCAAATGCTCAATACCCTCTTTTGAATGGGATTCGGGATTCTAACAATTATGTTGTAACATCTTTGAAAAGGCACTGCTCATGCTCGCCTTGAAGAGGGACTATTGACAGAAGGTCAACTAAAACTCACAAGGGCTTAATTCATCTTAATGTTCTTATACGAGATGCTACATTTGGGCACTGATTAGGCCATATAGTGGTACTTGGTTGAGCCATCTTGTCAAGAGTATGAAAGTGTCACTAAAGAGTTATCGTAATTTGCACAATCCTAGATAAAGATAACGATGAATGACTCAATGAAGGGGATGACGATCTAGAGTTCTCGCTAAATTTAACGGTAAAATTTTACTGAAGTTAATGAAGGGTAAAAGTGTCACAAGTATACCGGTTTGAATTTTTTCGTGACCTAAAAATTAATTTTGGTAAATTTGTCACAATTATATTAGTTTAGGGTTTTTCATGATATTAACTTGTTAATTGATCCATGTGAAGCCATGTGATATCCAAGTCAGCAATTTAACAACAATAATTACGGAAACTAACGAAATGTAAATATGCCGTACGTGTATTGATTTGGAGTTTTTTGTGATAAAAAAATTAATTTAATTTAAAGTTGTTGCTGATATACCAATTTAGGTTTTTTTTGTGATATTAACTTTTATTTAATTATCCAAATTCAAACGCTGGACTATTGAATCTGTAGCGCTGCATCGATATTGAGTTTTCTTGAATGATGTAAGCCACTAATCTACAAAATCTACTTCACAAGATATCTTCAAATCAGTCCAGCTGACCGGCATGTATGGATCTTCCACGTGAAGCAATATATGTGTAGAATCATGAAATATAAAGTTGAAATTAGGTCTGCCGTGACATGCGATATACAGTGGCTGGGGGGTCCCGAATGATTTGATCTCCACGAGCGTGTGTTAGTTCCATGTGCCTTTCTTCCTTTTTCAGCAATCATAACGTGAATTTCATCCTTGAAATATGAAGGTCTGCATTTGAAAGGATCATGGATTCAAGTCGCGTGAAACATAATCCGTAGAAGATTTCCACCTGCAATGCTGCTTCCGTATTCACTTGAGAACTCCACTTTAACAAGGTTGTGATCATAAAAATGATCTAGGGTTTACAATGGTAGAGAGAGAGAGAGAGAGAGAGAGAGAGAGAGACAATGACAACAAGCGGCGACAGCAAAAAAGGAAGAGTGACGATTGTTGGTAGTTTGTTTATAAAACAAATAAAGAGGTGCCTTGTCCCACATCGAAAAGATGTGAGTATGCACATAGACGAGATTTGGACTAATCAAGATCATTATTTTTATTTATTGAAAAAAATTCAGATTTATTTCTATAAAAAATTAACTATAAAATCTTATTGAAACATTACAACTGTTCACGAAAAGTTACGGTTATTTATTATTTATTATTTATTTAATTCCGAATTTTTTATATGTCTTTTCAACGTAACTTTTGAGATGTACTTGTTTACTTTGCAACATTTCCCGAAATGTTACATTTGTTCTTTTTTGCAACATTTTGAAGAGTTGCCTTTATTCAAAAGAAAAAAAAAATAAGTACATTTGTTTTTAGATAAAACTAACATCTTCCATTTTTTCGTTTTCTTTCGAAAGAAACCATAGTCATTGTTTCTAATTGTTTCCCATGAAGGATCCTGGAGAAATATTATAATTGATGTTTAGTGTTATCATTTGAGATTTTGTTATATCTTGGAGGAAATTTATCGGTGACCATTAGCAACGTTGTAGGACAAATAAATTCTTAAAGAAAGTGATATTATCCCTTAAAGTCATACTTGATTACTCTAAAGTTCTGACTTCATTGTTCTATCCAATTCGAAGCCATATTTTCCCAACAACAATAACGGCGGCTGCAATGAAGACAATCGAACGAAACCGACGATGGCGACGACGGCTGGTGGAGGATTGTCGTAGTGGGAGACAGAGAAAGCGAGGATGACGGCAAGCTAAGGCGACGAAGATGACGAAATGACAAGGACGACAACAACACGGATGAAAGGGGTGTGGCGATAGAGATTTCTTTCGTCGAGAAAAAACTTACAACAAGTTGGTCTAATGTTGTGTATGCGATTATCTCGTACAGTATATGTGTCTAATGTTATACTCACGACGTACCATATTAAATGAGAAATCATATCTATAGTATCCGATCAAACAGTCATGATTAATACCTTTAGTGAGCTAGAAAGAGCGGTCTCACTTGAAATCTTCGCTTAAAAATAGTGTACGGCGATAATGATGCTTAAGCAGCTTCCTCAAGCCGGTGAACCGTCTATTAATTGAAATAAGAACTTGATTGAACTCTCAATTACAACCCTCCTTATTAAATTTTCAAATATATATGCTTTTTTTTTTTTTAGGAAAAAAAGAAAATGAAAGATGTCTAGATTCGATGATAGGCCCGATTGGGTGCTGACCAATGAAATTTTGTCACGGATGTCAAAGATGCCTGTCTCTCTTTTTTTTTTTTTTTTGGGTAGCATAGCTAGAAGATAAGGTACTTGCTAATTAGCTTGTCTTAGAAGATAAGATTGTGAACACCACTCTAGGAAAGTAAGATTGTGATATGTCACGTAGAAAAGTAAGGATTAATTTGTTTTGCGGAAAATAGACGATTTGAAAAGATTTTCTTGAAAATGATCGGTTGTGTCGCTTGAAACAATTATTCAATAAATAATATTTATTAATCAATAACAATTTATGTTTGAAATATTTTCATGGACTATGAAATTTGTTTCGTTTGTTCATTTTTGTAAGTGACATAGATGATCATTTTAGGAAAAATGTTGTTAATGTCATTCATTTTTCATGAAATAAACGCACCTTAACATTGTGAATAGCCTTTGAACCAAATCGATAGATCTGCTCATGGGTATAGCTACCCATGGGTGTGCCCTGACTTGCTTGAGCCAATCAGGCCAAAAAGGTAACACTTGGACAAGGGCATTTAGTTAGAAAGCTCGATCTAACGCTACCTTGAAAAATTATACATAAATTTCTATGGCATGCCTGGTTAATGAGTTAGGCTTAACCTTAGGGTTTGGTCTCGTCTAAGTTTGTTCAATGATCATCTCTAAAAATCAACCGATCAATTTTAGTTTGTTTTGGTTTATTTGTCTAGATTATGCTTTACTTTACCCATACTTTCGGAGAAATTTTTTTTGCAAGTAGGAATCTACCAAGCATAGTTATGGGCCTTCGACTTTTAATTCTTATCTCATGAGTCAATTCGATTCAAGGATTAGAAAAAAAATACATATCTACTAAGTTGAATGTAGAAGAAAATTCGAATCCTAAGCAAATCTATTTGAACTTTCAATTTTATCGAATCATAAGTTGTTATATTACACCTCTCGTAGTTACTAATTCTTTTCTCATATATGTATATTATATCTCTATGGTTTTACAATTGTATAAAGAATTAATTGTAGACGACATAGGCATATGACATTTTGTTGTTTATGTTGAAGTGCGATGGCAAGAGAAAGCAACCTTTGGTGCAAAATTTAGAATTCAAACGTTCTTGGACCTGCTCTTATAAGCAATCAATTTTTTTGAAAAATGTTTTCCCAAGTCATTCATTTTCGCCGAAACAAATGACGGTTCTTACCTTTCATCGAGATTTTTATCAACTTTTCTTAGTCTATCTTACTAATATTTGTATATGCAAATAAAAAACTTATTTTAGGTATTTTGATTTTGTCAATTCTTAATTTACAATTATATATTTAAGAGTATAATTTACCCTTTGTACATTGATGTGAAACAATACCATAGACATGATACTCTCTCTTAAGGAAAATAACACTAATAGTTCCTAAACTTTAGCCTAATGTGTAATGTCATTCATAAAATTTTAATTTATCAAATATGGTTTTTGAATTATTACTTCCATACTATACGAAGAAGTTCATTGTCATTCCTAGTCAGTTTGAGTTGACAAAATTTGCTAACATGTCTTTCAATTTGCGTTAAATAAAAAGGTGAGAAAAAAAAAACAAAAAATTGTGTACATTAAAGAAGATGATAAGAAAATGGAATTCACAGTCACATGTTCTAATATTATATTGATCCATCATTTCAAAAGTACAATTCCGCATTAAACATTCTATATTATCAAATATCGTCTAATTTGTTGTTTGATCAAACAAATAAATTACACTGGACATTTAGAGGAAAATTGCTTAGCTAGTCCTAAGCTTATTATATAGATGCCAATTTAGTCCTAAAATTTTCAATTTTGCCAACTTAGTCCTAAACCTTGATGCGAAATTTTAATGTAGTCATTTTGATAAATTTTTATTAGAAATCTAGTTGCCCAACGTGGTATGCCATCAATTTCCAGCGAAAACTCATTGGAAACACTGTATTGAATTTAAAGCCAATGTTAATGACTAAATTTGTAAAATTAAAAAGTTAATATTTGAATTGACATTCATAAAATTGATTTAGGATTAATTGAGTAATTTTTCCGACATTTAAGGATAGTTCAAGGATAGCAATGAACAAATTAAAAATGCTAAGGAATGACATTTCATATTGAACCGATGTTTAGGGATTACTAAAATCATTTTCTCCTTTTTTTTATTCTTTCCTTGGAGGATTTTTTTTTTTTTTTTTTGGGTCCAATTATCAACGAAGGATATTAGTTGGACGGGAAAAGATAAAAGACAAACAAGAATTAGGTGGTCATTTTTTTGTGGACCCGGCCTGCACCAAACCCGCACCCCACCTCGGCACCCAAAAACAGCCTCCTATCCCCCGATGGGAAGATATGAGGCCTAGAAAATGGAAGGGCTATAATTCAATAGCACTTACGTGTCACCAAGCGACAATTTCAATAAGTCAATCTACCCTATAGCCAAGATGATAGTCGTTACCTAAACATAAATTATTTCGTTCATTTAATGCCGTGTGATGTTTCACTAAACTCTCGTCCCCCTCCTTGAAACTTGACGATGTCAATGTGAATTTTCCCTTTTCGAGATGTCAATTTCATGTGTGGCATGTGAGCATGTGATTATATATGTATCGGTTATTCGCGTTATTTCATATTGATATGAAAATGTCGCAATGTGATGATTAACAATGTTTCATTGAAAATAGATGAAAACATGTCGGCACGTGTTGATATTGAGTTGAGTCTTATACTCACAGAGTTTGCGTTACTCTCAGAAACTCGTATCTTGTTCAAGTCATACTTCCGTGTCATATTAGGAATTGTCACCTTTGCATATGAGCTAGCTATTGTATTCTATCGTGAATTTGGAATAAGTAGAAAAATAGAGTTGAAATCATTGGTGGAGATTAATTTGACTAATTTTCCAATCGAAAAAAAAAAAATTGAATCCACCTCATTAGAAAGTCTAACGAGAAAAAAAAACACCTTCGATTAACAAGTCCAGAAAAACCACATGTATAAAAATAAAACATATATATGCCATAGATAAGAGATGCGAGATACTTCAACATCCCTTCTTAAGTGCAAGCTGGGTTAGAAAGGTTCATGTCAAATTTGACAAACGGGACTAGATAAGTCAAGGCAAAACTCGATTTTAATACCGTGAAAGAAAGTTCAAAACCGAAAAGTTTATAAAATTCGTAGGCAAGTAGTGGAGATGTTATTTTTTTAATACGACTGACGGAGTTTGTTTGGAATTTGTAGCTTTTCTATAGTAGGAGGAAGTCTTTCTTATTTACATTGTACATTACATCAAAATCTAGGATGATTTCTGCACGTCGGTGGACATCTCAAACTCCCATACTGAATTTTTAATCTTGTAACAAAGACAAACATTTTCAGTGCGCAAGTTGTAGCAAAGAATTGCATAATGTCAAGGATGCGATTGCTAGGGATCATCATAGAAGCTGGCATTTCTTGCAAAGCACTTCTCCCCATCATCAACATGGAATACATTATTCCAGCGGCTGCCCATTGATTTCAGTCGCTTTTCCTCCCACCACTAGATATAGATGATATATTATGAATTTTAATATGCCACGTGTTGAGCGGTGGAAAAAAATATTATTAATTTTTTTCTGTAGTTAGGCTTGAAATATGGGAACACATATAGGACCCGCACAAACAAACAAACATGCAATCGGCAGCCAACCCTATCTAACTTCATGTGATCCATGCACGTTTGATTGTATGGCAAGATCATTGTGGTGATAATGCTAAACAAAGCATTAGGGTTTTCTTGGCTTGGCCATGCTTTCAAGAATCCTGATCATGCATGTCTTGTTCGTTTCTTGACGATGAGGTAAAGTTAGTTTTTGCTAGTGGGTCCTTGGTCATTTTATTCAACTTATAGCCTTTTGACCCTCAGCTCATATGACCTGAATTTTGTTCGTCATGGCAGTAATCATCCTACAGACTCATATTTAATCCCATTTTATCAAATAGGGTTTTGGCACTGAGAATGAATAAGAGTTTAACAATTATTTAATCCCATTTTATCAAATAGGGTTTTGGCACTGAGAATGAATAAGAGTTTAACAATTATGTGATCGACGAACTCGTTATAGGTGCCGGAACCGCTTGCCGTGGCAGGTTACTGTCATGCCCTAAGTTAAGAATGAATGAAAGAGAGAGAGGAGGAATTTCAAAGAATCCATGATGAGGTGAAGACAAGAGACATCCCATGAGTAGGACCAATTTCCCAATCGACCATAAACAATCGTTAATGAGCATTGAATCTCAGAGTAAAACAGAGATATATCCATGAAAGGAACATTCTCTTGCGACCTTCGAAATCGGATTTCGCAGCTACAGTTAGGGAATGACCAGCACCAACGTGATGACTGAAAAGTTAAGAGCATTTTAACCCAGCGATAACTTCATTTTGCTTCTATACAACAAGCTGCCTCTCGGTCATCAAGATACATCTGATTCTAGCCAGTGCAAGACTCAGAAATTTGGAGATCACCTACAACCGGGGGAGGTTACTCAACACACACAACAGAGGTCTAGGCAGTACATTGAATTCTGCTAGAACAGAGAGCGACAGATCAATGCCATCGATTATGCTTGGCAGCAGACAAGGAGAAATTGAAGTCACATCTGCAGAAAGATATTGTTAGAAGAAAAATGATGCAAAAGGTAATTAACTTCGAAGGAGACGAAAAACTTTTAAAAGAAAGAGTATACTTGACATAGTGGTGATTCGAACAAGGCCAGTTGCTCTGTCATGGGCTCAAATACTAAAACAATGGTATGTCTTGATGTGGATTCCCACAGTTTAGTAAGATTGAACCAAAGGTTGGTGTCCCTAGCACTCTTCCATGCGAATTTATGCTAACTCAGAAACAAGCAGGTCTATGACAGTCAGGCAGATCACGACATGATGTACCCTTTCATCATTTGGGTAAGAAATCGTCCCATAAAAATGCAAAAGGAAGCAGAAACTATGTCCCATTTTTCAATTTAGAGCAAATTTGACAATTCAAATTCCTCAAACCAACAAGGTACAAGAAACCTCAACAGGACTTCTAACGGTATCCTAACCTACATGCAAGCCCTTCCTTTCAATTGGACCAGAAACTTCAACCACAATAATAACCTACTCACTCATTCAAATTTCGCATTTGGGTCAATACATTCCTCAGAATATACTTCTGCAGTTATCCAATGGGTTCTGGTAAAGTACATTTAATCTGTTTCCCGAACTCAGAAAATATAAATAGGAAACAAGTTCATCAAGGCATAAGATGCCATGCAGAGCATCATACATATATTTGACCAGATGCAAAGCAATAATTTTGGGAGTAGCAAGCTAATAAGTTCACTTAAATTGGTAAGCTCAGTGTGACAATCAAGCTGCTGTACTGGGAAGAATATTGTGACGAACACATGGACAAAACTAAACCTGGACTCTCAAATCATAGATTCTCCACAGCTAGTTTCATTGTACAACTGGTGCCAGCAGAGAATGGCAGGTAGACAATTTAAAAGAATGGGATTCATGTTCTTGATAAACATGCATAAATTGTCAATGGAGGCACATTTGCGATGTAAATAGAACAGTTGTTATTGGAATTAGTACCAACCTCAGGAACTAAAAGAACAGAGGTTCCAATGGAGAGAGAAGAAGCAATAAACTCTACATCTAGTTAAGGATACTACTCCAATGATGTACCGATATGGCCTCAACCGTGTTCAAAAGAACACTACGATTTAGAGAATCAAACAGTTATAAATAGTCTCAAATAATTTCCTAAAATAAGGATAAACTCCACACAGCTAGTTTAGCTTCAGCCAAGAAACCCATGTGAACATAGGTGATGCTGTAAACACTTTTTACATCAATACAGCCAGTACAAAAGTGGAGCCACACCTAAGAATGCTCGACATTGCTAGTCAATCTCCAGAAGTTGATACGGTTTGAGACTTGAGTTTGGCTAAACAAGACCGGAAGGACAAGAACAGTCAAACCAACAGGAAATTCACCACAAATCTGAGCTAGAAGGCATGAGGATTTGGAGGACCCCGTAAATAAAGTGGATTTCCTTTGGACTAACAATTAAGTTAAGCTTATGCATGTGATTATATTATACTAATTGGAGAATATTCACTTACAGAATTCAATAAGCCTCCAGATTCACTCATAGAAGAATTAGCAGTCTTAATGCAGACGTATTGTTGTCATGCTTCAACTAGAACATCACATTTTCATCCTTGAACTGGCTAGCAAACAATAACAACAGCCAAAACAACGGCCTTATTCCCACTAAGTAAGGCTTGAGATGGGCAACTAAAGGAATAAAGCATAATCAAGGAAGTATAATGCAGAATCGGGGTAAAGCCATCAAACCAATCTTCTGATATCAAACCTGGATGCTCAAAAAGGAGTTTCTTGGAAGCTTTGCATTTCACATTCTTCTCTAATGTTTCTCCTGCACCTCAAATTTTTCTACATAACTACGATAGAAGTTTCCTTCCAATTCAAAGCATACAAACTTGATAAGAGACAACCAAACCAACCTAAAAGCATTAGAATGCCTCAAGGAACCTTTACCACAGGATTACTCAAAGACTCAAAAGAACACATCCCCTATATTAATCCAACGCTTCCTTGTCCGTGTGTGCATGTTATAAAGCTGATACACTAAGGAAGAATAAGCCTCATTCAATTTGATAAATGTCTCACATTAGCTCAGAGACATTGAACATAACTAAAACCACAGACGTATCAAGCAATGAAAACTTACTCATGAATAATTGTTTTCTTCAAATCTTGCCAAACACAAATGCCATCAGGGTGGCGATTTACATATTGTTCAATGAAAGCCTTATCTGAGCATGCGACTAGAGTACTCAATGCTAAGAGAGGATCAGCCAATCCTTTATTTTTCAACCAATTATACATTGAAATCCTAAGCTTAACCCTTTCAATATTAAAAGAAAGATAAGCCGGAAATCTCACTAAACTTGACAATGGATACTTCAAGTCATTTAGAAGAATGTTGATCTTCATCTCTAGCACCTCCTTTGTCTGGCTAAGAATTTGAGGGGATACTCTGACCATTTCACAAACATCTGTCCGATCCAATCCAGCTTTCATGATACAATCAAATCTCTCTTGAAGCTCTCCTCTCTTGCCACGGAACACCTTGAGGGCACGTTTTAAGTCATTTGAACCCTCGACAAATCCCAAGCTTAACAAGAACCTAGTCTTGTGCACATTCTCATCCTCAGCGTTGTTTGCTAACGGTTTGACTCTCAACCCAATAACCCAGTTTTTCAGTGTCTGTGGGTTTTCCTTGACGATTTCACAAAGCCGTTTCTTTCCTACATTTAAATTAGTAAACAAGCTATTGGCTTTTTTCAAAGTCAATGAACCCAATAGTAATGGGTGAGAACGCACGATTCTATCAATCTCTTCTGCCTCCATATCAATCTCCAAGAAAAAGATGAAGCTCGACCTCAAGTTTGAAACGAATTTTTCAACTTTGATATGCGGAAATTGAAGGAACATTTTATGCAACTCGTCCATTGTAGATCCAAATTTGAGCAGCAACCCGACCAGGGAAATCATCCAATGCCCTGAACCCTCAAACAGAAGTCCAGGATGCTGACTAATTAATCTGCTAAGCTGCTCGTCCGTGTAACCCATCTTGCTCAATGCAAGCAAAGCCTCGAGGATCCTATTCCATCTGCAGAAACCATTTTCAGAAAGCTGCTCCTTTATCAAACTTAACTCAAATCCCAAAACCTTCAACTTCTCTATCACCTTAAGAAAATCCAAATTTACCTCCCCAGTCAAAATATAGGGGCTACAAAGAATTACCTTGGCCATAACGTCTTGACTAAGCCCCAACTTTTCATAAGCTCGAATCTTAGCCATCAAGACCCCATGTTCATGACGAAATATATCGGCCGCTTCCCTATAGATCTTTCCCATCTTAGTGCGCTCAATCCCGCAGTTACACAATACATGGTAGTTCTCCAGCAACAAATCATTATCGCTCAAGAACATAATGTTGCGCGGAAGGAATGGAGCATATTCAGAGGGCCTTAAACCCATACTCTCAAAGAAAGGCTCGAACTCATTAATAGGATGGTAACGCAAGAATCGCGAAACCAACCGAGCGACATCGCCCTCGACATCGATCCTCTTAACAAGCTTCTCAAGAAAGAAGGGGGAGTTCCTACTAATGTGATCAGCATCCAAGAACTGCAGGCCTCTAGTGGAATGCAAGTAATCCGATAATGCAGCCTGCGCCGGCTTACGAATAGCGATGGGTATTCTACTCGCAGATTCCACAATATAGGCAAGTTCTTCAGCCGGCACGGGACGTTTAGTCCTGTAAAGCCTAGGGTTATGAGCGCCATGGACGAAACCAGCGGGCCAAGATCGGATTTTTAAGGACGGGGAGTGGCTTTCGAGAAAACTGGAAGACACCCATTTGAGAATGGACCATGGTCTGAGCTTCTGTACTTGTCTCATGGGTGACCATCCGAGGATTTTTTGAAAGTGCCGCGCGGTGAACAAGACAGAGAACGAAACGGGCGCAAAAGTTTCAATCTTTGAAGCTTCGGAAGAAGAAGATGAGATGGCGCTAGCTCAGATGGATGATTCTCGTACCTTCGGCGGCGGCGGCGGCGGCTCTCGAGCTTCAGTTGTCCGAAGCTTCAGTCGACGGCTTCAATGGTGGTTTTTGGCGGCTCTTTTGGTCACTCCCTTTGAAGGACGGTGGAAATGGCGAAACTGCTGTCTCCGCCCGTAGAGGAGGACGGAGGACAGGAACGTCCGAAACCTGGGCCGAGTTCGTGCCTGGCCCGATCGGCCCGGCCCATCTCCTGTACGGGGCCGGATTGTCCCGGCCCAGTTCGTGATTCGTGCTGGCCCGGCCCATTACTGTAACGGGTCGTCGCGCTTGTTCTACTCCTCTTATCGTGCCTAGACAAGACTCGTGGTCGCATCTGGTCAGTAGCGGAGGCATTTCCTCAATCTAAGTGCCAATCGGATCAAAATACTGCTACTACTTATCATCTCTGTTTATCACTAATGGAAACTCACTAGATCGTTCATGTCTCTTCTACATCAGCAGCAAAGTCCTAGCCGGGACGCCTCTCATGACATCACATTGATCACAAGACGCGTTTACCGCAAATTTTTTGTTTTCAAAGACCTTTTCGACCATAGCTTAAGAGACCCTTCTTAAGCTATGAAAGTGGAGTTCAAGTTTCTTAGGATTTCCCTCAATTGTTTTCATTTTTGTTTTCTTCTGGGACAATTTGATGGTCGTTGATTGATTGTTCATGCCTTTTTTTCTTGCACATTCTTGGTCGGAGAGAGTTCTCTTTCAATGGAGGAGATGGAAGGCTCTGATGCATCAACCATCAATGGCATCCTTGAAGGATGTGGCTAGTGGTTGCTTATTCTCGAACTCGATAATAAACTGAGCGCGTCCTCAATTCACATGGAATTAGCTATCGATTGATGTGAATTTTTACCATTATTATGCAATGCCTGTCGCCATTATACTTCAAAAATTTGTACAAGTGATCTTCTCATTTGGAGTTGATTTACAGAAAGAATCCTTAACTCTCTTTGAGTCTATGTCGCCTTCTGTCTCGTTGGGTATTCTCTCTCTACTCTTATTTGGTCTGAATTTCTCTTCATAATTCCCTGATCTTCTCTTCAGGACTAATAAATTATGGGATATTCATTTTCATCTTGTTAAAATCATGGATAAAGTATATGTGGGCTAGATTTGGTGTTTTTAAGGAATTTTTTAAAATTAATTTGCTGATTAGCCGTGATCAACAAAAGGAGGTTTAAAATAACCTAATCAATCTCATTCTTCAAGACATGTGCTTCTCTCGAAAACAGACAGAACAAAACTTATAACACCACAATGAATGGACAGCAGCCCAAGGGCAAGAAATCTTTAGAATCAGCTCTCGCAAGGCAGCAATCAGTCGCACAATGTTCGACAAAGTATACTTGCCATGTCTTCGATATTCTCTCATTCACTGAGCAAGCTCAAATTTGCCATAATGTTAAGGAGGACAAGACAGCCAAGATACGGAAACACTCGCAACAGCACAAGTATTAATCTAGAAAGTGAACAAAGTCTAAATAAATACTCTGCTCTAAAAATAACTTGCATTCCACGGAAAGATCAAAGCATCCTAGATGTTAACACTAAATTTGAAATGACACTCTTAAGTATTCAAAACTTTGAATTTCCAGAGAGAGAGAGAGAGAGAGAGAGAGAGAGATTATGCTACACCAATTCTTAGTCGATCACTGCTTGGCACCATAATAAGGATAGCCACCCATCCCCATGGGTGGTGTCGGAGGTACGCCAAGCTGGTCTTTCTCCACAGCAAGTTGAGGGTAAGTCATTTGAGGCTGTACTGCATATGGCATAGGTGCCGCAGGAGGGCTAGGGTAAGTGTCACCTGGGTAAGCTGGTGCAGCCTGAGAATAAGGATATCCAGCAAGATCTGGGCTAGGATAAGCTTTTCCAGACTGAGGATATCCTGCTGCCATTGGTGCACCCATTGGAACCATTGTAGGAGGTAGCTGTGGCTGTGCTGTTTTGCGTCCATGTTAATCTGCAAATTTGACAGTTATGCTCCGTCCCTGAAATAAAAAAGAAAGCCTCATCAAGTGAATCCATCTATCCCATAATGCGTCGGTCAGATGATTCCATCCATCAGATAAGGCCTTTTAAATTAGGCATGGATGATAAGACATGTAAGGCTTCATGTGTGCGAGAACTTGAGGGTTGGAATAAACGATGGGTATCAAACAAATGCAAGAGGCCGATAAGTTCATCATTCACCTACCCCAAGTAGCTTCTGTGGATCCTCGAGGGCTCTTTTGGCGGCCTCAAATGTCTTATAAGTAACAAATCCAAACCCATTGCAGATGGTGTCCTACCCTGTCCCATCTCTTTTTTGCTGATGGTGCAATATTTTTCCTAAATGGTTGTGTTCAAGAATGCCAAAACCTAGCCAACATTTTAAACTTGTATTGTTTGACTACATGACAGCTAGTCAATCGCAACAAATCAGATATGATTTTCAGCAAAAGCTGCCCTATTACTTTTCAGGAAAATATGTCTATGGAGCTTAGGACTCCTATTTTGAAAAGTTGTGGCAAATATTTAGGCATACCATCAGAATGGGGCCACTCGAAGAAGGAAATGTTTTCCTGGATATTAGCAAGAGTCAATGCAAAATTGGCGGGGTGGAAAGAGAAATTTATTTCAAAGGGGGGTAGGGAAATTCTCATCAAGTCTGTTATTCAAGCTATCCCACATTACGCAATGTCTATATTTAAGTTACCTCTTTCTATTTGTAAAGTTATTGAACAACGAATTGCTCGGTTTTGGTGGAGAAATGATTAGAATAGAGTTGTGTTGAAAGACAGAAAGGATGAAGGAGGAATGGGATTTTGAGATCTTATTGCGTTTAATAGAGTGATGCTTGGAAAATAGGCTTGGCGCTTGCTACAACAGCTCCAATCATTACTGAGTAAATTATTTAAAGGCTTATATTTCTACTCGACGGATTTCCTATCTGCTGTCAAAGGCTCTCGGCCATCCTGGGGATGGCAGAGCTTACTTATGGGTAGAGATGCAATCTTACCCTATGTAGCACTGACACGGACACGTGACACGTGACACGTGACACGTGACACGACACGACACGACAACACGTCATTTCTTAAAAATAGAGAATTTCGACACGTTCCGACACGTTATATATTATTATTTTTTATGCATTATATTTTTATATATAAATGCATAAAAATAATAATAATAATAGCCTAGAATTAATTTACACGAAAAATATAAAATAATATCATTTATTATTTTAATTTGTTACAATAATACACAAAACTTAGAGGAAAAAAACATTGTTTAAAGAAAAATGCTAAATGATATTTTTAAATTTATTTATTTATCATATATAGCATTTTTATTACTTCTTTCATAGTAAAAGACTTTTTTAAAAAATAAAACAATTCTAAAAAAAAAACAAAACTGAAAAAAAAAAAAAATTGACCCCGTGCATGTATATTTATAGCAATTTTATTACTTCTTTTATTACTTCTTTTGTGTATATTTATATTTTGACCACTCAAGTATTAGAAATTTTAAAATTGACCCCGTGCGTGTCGGAATTGCGTGTCGGAATTCTGGACTCGCGTGTCGGAGCGTGTCGAAAAGAGTTGACCACGTGTCGGATTTTTCGACACTCGTTGACCGCGTGTCGGAGCGTGTCGGGACGTGTCGGAGCGTGTCGGACACGATACGAAGGCTTCCGGAGAGTGTCCGTGCTTCATAGATCTTACCACATACGCGCTGGTCAATTGATAATGGTAAAACTATCAGAATAAGAGGAGATCAGTGATTACCTATGGGTATTCTCCATGGACCTAAATCTAGAGAAGAACCTCTCATGGTGGCTGATCTTATTGATTCGAACCACCACAATTGGAACCAAACTCTGCTCCAACGATTCTTTGGAGAACATATTACGGCCGAAGTTCTTACTATCCTAGTAAGACCTCTTCACTTAGATGACAAACTGATTTGGTCAGCCACAACTGATGGAAAACATATTGTGAAAAGAAACTATCATACTATCCTGCAGTCACTCAGCAATCAACACAGAGACAACGCATCAACATCTCATCAAAACCCAAAGGTATTATGGAAAAGTATTTGGGCCATGAAGACAGAACCGAAACTAAAAACCTTTCTATGGTCTGCTTGTCACAATGCCCTAGCGTCCAAAGCAAATTTATTTCAACGTCATATTATCATAGATCCTCTATGCCACCTATGTCAACAGCAGGCTCTTGAAACCATCGAGCATATATTTTTCCATTGCACATGGACTCGTGCTATTTGGTTTGATCCCCAAATCAATATACGAACTCCGACACTCACAATCAATTGTTTCGATTCATGGCTTACAGCAAGGGCGAAATTACCTCATCACTCACCTGGTCTCCCTCTTATTGCTAACATCCTTTGGCAGATATGGCGGATGTGGAGCAACTTCACCTTTCGAAATCAGCTTTCGGATCCTCCATTGCAGTACAGATAGCGGTGGCTCAAACGAATTCCTATCAGCTCTACTCTGTTGCGTCGTGACCAAGATTTGCTCTTCATTCTCTTGATCCGACGCATCTCTGGCGTCCTCCGAAATTGGCTACCCTGAAATGCAATATCGACGCAAGTCATAAGTCGGGTAGTACATAAGGTTCAATCGCCTGTGTTTGTAGAGATTATAATGGGAGACTTACGGATTTGTACTCCAGTTGAGTCCCAGCGCGATCCGCTTTCGAAGCAGAGGTTTTAGCTCTTACCTATTCTCTTCAGCATATGCTCAGGCAATGGCATCATGAAGCTCATTTGGAGGTGGAATCCGACTGTCTTACTCTTGTTGAATCACTGCAAGGCAAGCGATCGCCGCCATGGGACCTTCGACCATTGTTCGATGAAGCTATCGTTCTGCTATCTAGGTTTTCTAACCTAACGATGCAATACTGCCGATGTGAAGCTAACCTAGTAGCCGATTGAGCTGCGAAGGCCCGTAACTTAGTTTCGGCCCATCACTCAATTTCGGCCCATAATTGGATCCTATTTCCCCCCGTATGTTTTGCTTGATCTAGTTTATGCTGATGCCTTATCTTAGGTAGTAAACTTTCGTTATATTGAATGCAACATGTGTGTTCGACCAAAAAAAAAAAAAAAAAAAAAAACCCACTGCAAACAAACATTATAATGACCATCCACAGAAAAATAATTGAGATAATCTCAATTAGTATCTGAAGATCAAGAAAGACACTTAACCGTGATTCATTTGTATCTTTATCATATGCAACATAACCTTCTTCAATATCACCATATTTTCCAAAAAAAACTGAGCAGCATCTCACTAGAGACATATGGTGACAAACCACCAATAAAGAGCTTCCTCTGAGCTAAATCAGGTGTAGGGCCTCTTGCTTATGAGCTTGATAATTCGATTTCTTTAGGGGCAGAATGTCATGGTCACAAAGTTCCCGCGATCAAGGGATCATGCATGATCAAGGAAGATCTCCTAAGATCGCTTAAGGTTCCCACAAGAGTTTTTGGAACATTTGAAGAACGGGCGAGACGGTAATTATGCTAGGATCTAGAGCTCTCCTGACATAAATGCTGGTAGTTGGTAGGTTAGAAGATACAATTTCATCCATCAAATATAATTTCAATCAATGGTTGTAATTTGAGGGCCTCAAGTATAAGAATGGGTGCCATTCCCCTCATTTGTATCCATCCAACCATTTCAGAAACAAAGTTCCATTCTCCCAAAGTTTCTTCTCTCTCTACGATCCGGGTGAACGAGCAAGTAAGTGATCGATCCGAGCAAGGGTTGGCTTGGGCACCTCGATGATCCAAGCAATCCAAAAGAGCCTAAGTCGCCGTACGATCACGATCCCAAATAATCGGCCTGTGACACATGGATCCGCATGTGGATGTATATCATCTATCTTGAAAGCACTCTCGTGATTTTTCTTCCTTGTCTTAGAATCTATGATTCTCTCTGTACTTTGTGCAAAAGACAAGTAAAAATTTGCTAGACATACTAAGCATCATTTCTATTTTAAATACTGCAATGTCGTTAGGTAATTGATTAATTATATTTCTGTTTTGCGTTTCAGGGGAATCTTTTGATCACTCAACATCACCAATATCGAGCTGGTCAGCGACCACATTAATGAACTTGCAATTTAGTCAGGGCACGCTGTTGATTATGTTCTTTGGCAGGCACATGCTCCATTTTTTGGAGTAAACCCTACCTTTTCTCTGTCCTAGGAAGATAATTAATAGATTAATTGATTAATTATTAATTATCCGTGGAATATCGAGAACGCATTAATATGTCTCTTTAATGCAAGTTGCCTCCTTTTGCAATATGAAAAAGTCTCCATCTGATCCATGTTGTCTCGGGGGAAAAAACAAAAGAAAAGTCGTTCTGCCTTAATTTCTTTCACACCCCAAAATTTTCATTTTCAAGTTGAAAACTTTCTGCAGATCACGGCACTTGATCTGGGGAATAAAATAAATGTTTTTCGTTTTGGTGTGATAGAAAAATATACTTTTCAAAAAGGGTCTTTATTAAAGAGTGCTAAGAAAATTGAGTCCTAAACATCTTACATTTTTGCTAATTTAGTTCTAAACATTTCAATTTTGTCAATTGAGTCCTAAACATTTTTCTTTCTTACCAATTGAATTCATCTAACCAATTGAATTCATCCAACCGATTTTAGTCGGAAATCACTGACTTGGAAGTTGACGATGCCATGTAGGACTGTCAATACTGACGTAGACGAATTTTAATAATATTTTCATATTTTTTGAATTTTTCATAATTTTTCAGATTTTTTTTTTCTTTTTTGCTTCTTCTTCTTCCTTTTGCTAGTGGCTAGCCACTAGCGATGCTAGGCCATGGAATCGCTTGCCATAGGCGAGGTGTAGTCGGGCGAGCCTTGGCGAGGTTAGCCTCGCCCAAGCCAAGGCGAACGCCTGGTGAGGTTGCCTTGGCCTGGGCGAGGGTTAGCCTCGCTAGAGTTGAGGCTAAACTTCGTCGAGTCTCGCCTTGGTGAGGGCGAGCCTCACCGAAGCTCACCCTCACTTGGTTGTGCCTTGCCTGTAATAAGCGAGGCCAGTCAACCCGGCATGGCCGATGGTCGGCAATCGGAGGAAGAAGAAGTAGCAAAAAAAAAAAGAAATAAAAAAAAAAGAAAAAAGAGAAAAAAATAATAAAAAATTAGAAATATTAAAATACTATTAAAAATTATCCACATTAATGTCGGTAGTCCCACGTAATATCGCCAACATCCATATTAGTGATTTTCGAACAAAATTAACCGGATAGACTCAATTAACAAAAAGTGAAAAAGTTTGAGACTCAGTTGATGAAATTGAAACATTTATGACTAAATTGACAAAAGTGTAATGGGTTTAGAATTTTTTGGATACTTTTCTTTAAAATTGCCTTAAAGACACTTGTTAATAGCACCTAATGATGAAATTTTTTTCCATCTTCATTGCATTGATTATGACAAAATAAAGACGGTACTTTGACAATGAGACACTTTTCTTGCTTGGATCTTCCATAAGTGCCCCAGATATTGGTTGATGAATCCTTTCAAAACAGGAAATGTTGATTTTCACTTTTTCTTATAATTATTTTTTTGCCATGAAACAACTGAATTAAGCGATCCGTGTGCATGTTTCAATTTAGCTATCACTTTCGTGCATGTAATATTCAATGCCGAGGCACATGCGTGAGTTATTTTAGATAAGTCTTGCATCGAAGATTTGGTATGGTACAGAGCAGCTAATATATTTTAATTAACTCATAATTCAAAGCTTTAAACTTTTGAGTGAACTTAAGTCTAACTAGATGCGTTGGTGCACTTGGAATGAGGCTCCCTCTTTGTGGTCTTCTTAAGGAAAGGTTTCTTGACTTTTGTTGCACGTCTCAACAATTAATGTGCAATCGAGTCTGTCAATAGTTTCATCGGAGCTTTGATTAAGCATACTTAACACTACTGTTTAGTCGAGTATCTTAAAAATCAATTGTTTATAATACGAGAAAAGTAGATCAGTTCATTAAAAATTGTAATTATTTTATGACTGAACTATTTTGGATAAGTACCCTCGAAGTCTCTACTTAACAATATCCATAAAAATTATCCACGGTAATAATGCTCCTTTCCCAAACGACTTGATTCTATCCATTACTTGAAGAGCACTCCAAGGAGCAAAAGTCAAAGATTTCCCCTAGCTCCCTTTATGCACGATGGATTGAACGAATTTTCACTTTGTGTCCGCATTCAAAGGGCCTGTTCATATTTATTCCTCGGTGATAACTTTTTATGGAAGAAGGGCCTAGATGAATGAAGAAAAACAGACATAAATCACTGTTGAAAAAGAGAAAAGGAACGAATTTCTAGCAGAACATTAGCAGCAGAAATAATCATCTCCATGACCAATTTTATGTTACGAACAAGTTAATATCAGTTATATAGCTTTTGTAACTCTTTTATTCATTTCACTTCTCATAGTTGAAATTTTATCAAATCTATTATCGGTGTGAAATTCTTTTCACACATTCAACATGAGAGGGTAATAGACACGGATGAATTTGATTACAGAACTATGCGTGAGTACACGTGCAATCAATCAAACTATGAATGTATGAATAATGTTTTATATTGGTAATAGACCTAATAATTACTGCAACTGAAGCTGCCTATATTAATGGTGTTAAATGTGAGATGTGTAAATGCAGACTATACAGCTTGTATAGCTAACATTGTTGCGCATATTTCTAAAAAGGTAACCGGTTATTTTTAAGGAGTGTTAAGGAAACTACGAGAACCGACAGGTTTCTATCCACGGTTCTAGCTGGGACTTGTCCCATTTTAACCGAGAAACGTTCCATTTGTTTTAGGTTAAAAACCACGTCCTGACAATAAAATATAAATATCGTACCATAACACTACAAAAGCATAAGTTGATCAAGTGGTTATGTGGATATTTATTCATGCTGAAGAAACATCATTCGACTCTTGATCACTGTTGAAGTATTCTTTTTTCCTAAGAGAGGTTAAAAATCAGTATGGAACCCGAATTTGGTTCTTAGGCGGAACTGGCGGTTTTAGACTTGAAATCGGAAATTGAACTGGTCTTGGGCTGATTTTAGGTTTGCGGAACTAGAAACCGAACCCGTTCTAATCAATACAGGTTTGGTTCAATCCCATGTTGAACTAGATCCGGTAATCACCCTTAATTACTTTTAACTCCAAATCTTGCCAAAATGCCACTCGTAAAAGGTTTTTTTTTTTTTTTTCACTCGTAGAAGGTTGCTCGTGTTATAAAAGCATTAGATTAAGAATATCGAGAACGCAGTGACATGACTCTTTACTGTTCGTTGCCTCTTTTTGCAAGATGGAAAGTCACTGTCTGTCTGTTCCTTTTGGTACCGCGGAGAAAAGAAAAAGCAGAGCAGAAATATTATTGTCTTGGTGCGATTTATTCTTTGGGAGATTAATATACGAGAAATATATCTCCCAAAAGACTGTTTATTGAGCAGTGTCGGAGTACTTGTTAACCACACTCAATAAAAATACATTTTTTTTTTTTGATCCAGGGAACCCACCACACGGCCGGCAGCCGGGGAGTAAACCCTGGGAAGACACGTGGGAAACCACCACCCACGTGCCCCGGGTAAGGCATGGCTAACACTTAAGCAACGACGACGCCGTGGATCGAACTCGGGTTCTCTCGTGAAAAAAGTTCCCTTGTTCAACTACCTACGCCACCACCACGGGTGGTATACATTTTCATTTTTAAGGCATTCATTGTAGCATAAGAGTGACGGTACTTCAAAAATGACAAACTTTCCTAACTTAGGTGTTCAATAAGTGCTTTGAATACTTGTTAATGAAATCCTTCCGGAAATGGAAAATGTTACATATCGCTGTTTTTTGTTCCCATAATCCCGTGAAGCAATTGAATTGGGGCTCCGTTTATTTTACCGACAATGAATTATTTGAAAAATATTTTTCTAAAATAATTATTTATATTGCTTGATATAATTAATCAGTAAAAAATATTTTTATTATCGATAACAATTTATATTTAAACAATTTCATGAACAATGAAAATAATTTTTAATCATTCATTTTTATAAGTGATACAAGTGTAATTTTTAGAAAAATATTTTTCAAATCATCCATTATCTACAAAGTAAACGCCTCCTAAGTGATTGGTATGCATGTTTCAATTTCATTAATACTTTCGTGCATGTATTAATCAATGTTGAGGTGCTGACCAAAAAAGATCAATGCTGAGGTTCACATGTGAAATCGCATTAGAAAAGTCTCTCATAAGAGATTTGGTATAGTATAAAACAGTCAATATATTTAAATAATATATAAAGTTGATGGTTCCATTTTGAGTGAAGTTAGGTCCAAGTAGATGCCTTCATGAGCTCGGAATTAGTACTCCTCTTAGTGGTCTCCTTGAGTAAAGGTGTCGTGACTTATGTTGCACGTCTTAACAATCAACTTGCAATTGAATCGTCTTAATAGTGTCCTCATAGCATTGATCAAGCATGCTTTGTAATACTATTTAGTCTAGCATCTTTAAGTATTGATTGTATATAACACGAGAAAAATCCGTCAGTCCATTAGATATTTTAATTCTTTCGGGACTCAACTACTTTTTGATAAGTACCCTAAACAAAGATCATGAAAATTTTCCGCAATAATGCTCTTTTACCGGACAACTTGATTCTATCCATTACTTAAAGAGCACTCCAAGTCGTAATATAATATAATCATTCTAAAATATTGATATCCACTGGTGATCACAAGGCTTCATTTGCACGAGTGATTGAAGCAATACCTTCATATTAAGGTAAAAATATTCCGTCTCCATGATTAGTTTTAAAATATAGATTTTGATAATAAATTTTTAAATAATCCTAGTGTTGAAAAAAAAAATTGGTGACGATTTTTGAACCTAAATTTTTAACAAAATTTGGTTGGAATTAGACTTGAAGTTAGGATTTTTTTAGGAGATTAGACTATTATAATCATGGCTATCATTAGACTTATTTGATTAATGTGAAATCAATTTCGGCAAAAACACAACGACATATTCAATTTTTTTTTTTGCCACGTTGACCACACCAAAATCCTAAAAGTATTATTTCCGTATATCTATAACAAATAGTTTCCGTTAAATTTTACCATTAAATTATTGAGTTGAATGACATATGACAATTGGTGAAAAATATTCCGTCTCCATGATTAGTTTTATATTTATCGTTCCTAAAACCGGTATATCTATAACAAATTTAACCTCTGTACAAGTTTGTGACTTTGTTTTGTGACTTTTCGTGGTATTAATCCAATTTAACGGAAACTAATGAAGAATAAATTTATCACAAATGTACCAATTTTGGGTTTTTGGAGGTCAAAAAATTAGTTTCAGATAAATTTGTCATAATTATACCAGTTTGAGATTTTTTTGTCAAAAAATTAGTTAGAGTAAATTTATTACATATATATTAATTTGAGATTTTTCGTGATATTAACCCTTTATGCTACGAACAAGATTACTATTGCATATTCATTATATTTTGTGTAACCTCTTTTTTATGCTTTCACATCTCTCATTATTGAATTTTTAAAGGTCCACTATCAGTGTAATTTTTTTTATTTTTTTTATGAACAACACATGAATAAACTCTGTACAGAATTATCTATGAGTACTCGTGTCATCCATCGAACTAGGAATGTATGGAGAAAGTTTTACACTAGTTGTAGACCTTATAATTGCTAAAATTAAAGCCGCCCATTTTAATGGTGTTAAATGTGAGATGTGTAAAAAAAAAAATGATACAACTTGTGTACTTAATATTGTTGCAAATATTTGTAGAATGGTGGATGGTTATTTCTTGGGGGCGATTGGTTCAAAATGGGTCGGTCCCTGTATGTAAACCAGGAACCGAACTTATGACACTGGGTTCCTGATTTTACTCAGAAATCATTCCATTTTATATTTTCAGTCAAAACACTACATTCTTATAATGAAATATAAAAGTTGCACCAGTTCACTTCAGAAGCAATTGCGAAGTGCTTATGTTGTCATTTGTTCATTACGAAGAACGTGGTTCAATTTTTTTATCTGTACATTTTTTTTTTCCAAAAAGAATCTTCAAAGCCAATTTAGAATGACTTAACTTGAGAACTGCACAGGTTAAACCGCTTCTCATGTCTAAGGCCGGTTCTACATTTTTTTGAACCGGGAACGGAATTGGTTCTAGGCTAATTCTAAGTCCTAGAACTGAGAATCGAATCGGTTCTCTCTAGAACCGGTAGGTCTAGACTGATTTGGTCCGATCCTTGAGTTGAACAAACTCGGTGCTCACTCTTTGTTATATTTAACTCAATGTCGTGAACCATGTATCACTTGAAGAAGGATGCTCCTATAAACAAGCGGATCTGACATAGAGTGATAATGTTTTTTTTTTTTTTTAAATTATAAAAAGAACAGGACATTTATATTTTTCATTAATAGGATAATTGGCCTTAAAGTTAAAAGTGGAAAGATGTTTGTTTTTGAACTAGTGCGGGGGCATAAAAGCTCCTAAAAGGACAGGTGGACTGTTCCGAGGGGAATATATTCAAAGAGGAGGGGAGAAAGCAAGATGATGCAATTGCAAAATCTTCCACGGATTGGACGTGCTCTTCGTGTTATAGGCAAAGTTGTTTCCACACTTTGCAAATTTGTTACCGAGCTCTCCCCCTTTATTTCCTCCCCTTTCGATTCTCTCATCGCTTGCCAATGTCAGCCAATATACAATTCCCAACCTCTCTTGTACTTCTCCTTACGCTTTGGCTGCCAGCTGTAAATGTTAAAAAGTATCGTGATCGCGCTTATTTATGAAATTTATATATATTTTTATATACATGACGTGTCGTCCACTTATAAGTTTAATCTTTTAAATTGGATTTTTTAATGTGTTGTCATTTCCCAGTTCCACCCTAAGTTTATTTCATGTGTGCGGCCCTAGTTTGTTAAATTCCATGTGTCAGTTCTAATCCAGCTTGTACGTGATAGATGTATTAAATATCCCTAATTGCTTGTTTAATATACTCTCTTTTCACTTATTAAGTTTTTGAGTTGGACTTCTAAATGATAAATAAGGAAGAAAGAAGAAAAAAAAAGAGCCACTCATTCATTTGGGTGGTACTTTTTCATTGAGAAGTAAGGATGTGTTTGTTTCGCGAAAAATTTAGAATTTGAAGATGATGGCTATATTTATTAAATGAATTAGTTAACAGAATTTTTTTTTTTATTATCAATAACAATTTATATCTAACTATTTTTGATAGGTGTTGAAAATATTTTGCATTCATTCATTTTTGCAAGTATATTGGTGATCATTTTATGCAATTTTTTTTTTTCAAATCTTGAGTTTTCCGTAAAACAAACACACTATAAGTTGCGTATGGATCTTCTATACTTATAGATCACACAATACACAACAAAACTAATGTGATTGATATTGGGATGCGGTTGCTTGGCTTCTTTGTTATGACACTAAAGTAGTTTACCTCTTTGACAACATTCCTTGTACAACTTTGTTTGTGTTGTATGCGTCCTTCATGCATGCATGCACACACGTCCTTGTCCAGCTCATAATTTCAGCTTTTTCTTAGTTTCTTAAACGATGCATTACCTTTTTTTTTCCTGGGTATTTAATAGAAATATCTTTTCTTTTGTGACGAGCATTGAATTACTTTTCCAGCCTAACAATTTCTCTAAAATTGGTAAATTACGGTGTCGTAGCCGCACACTTTACCCTCTTCCAGATAATAAAAAAATTATGGTCGGTCACCAAATTTAGGATTATTTAATTTTAGAGAGAAAGAGAAAACAATCTCGATTACAAGCTTATGTAAGATTAAGCAAATAAATAAGAAATCTTGATAGAGCATTATTGAAAATAATATGGAAAAATGACATAAATGATTCCTAAACTTTAGTTTGTTCGTGGATTTTTGGTTCATGTTCAATTTAGTCTCTCAACTATATGAAAATAGTCAATGTTATCTCTAAACTTGAATTTATGGAATGACAACATTGACTTTTTTCTTATACTTTAGGGACTAACTTGAACGTGTACTAAAAGTCTGAAAATCACATTGAATAAATTAAAAGTTCAATGGTCAATTGCACATTGGGACAAAATTTATCAACAATATTGAACCAAGTAAAAGTTTAGGAATCACATTGTATATTGGGTTAAAATTCATGAAGTATTTATGTCATTATCCCATAGAACAACTAAGATGAATTTTTCGAGGAACCATTAAAAAATGACTTGATTCGCGGGACGTCAATGACACAGAAAATCAGGAAAATTAAAAGAAGAGGGGAGGAAAAAATTGAAAGAAGCTTTTGAACTCTTGGTCTATGATCTGTCAAGTAGGAAAACCATTTCATTGACTGCTGCGTAGTTTCCTTGAGCTTTCTCGACGTGCCAAAGCGTCGATGGTTGGCACGTCGATGGTGGTGAAATAGGAACTATAGATAATCAATTAGGTACCGACCCCAACTTACCTTGGATTTAATTGGATCTTGCGTCAAAGCAACTATCAAATCAGATCTCTTTCGAATAATTTAATAAAATCATTTTGACTATGACCAATATCAATCTAACTCAACTCCCTGTTTCCTCGACGCCAACCATCTTGACTTTTGCTCCTCCTCTTAGTCCTCGAGTCGATGCTTCTTAAACCACCGAAGTCTACAAATGAACCTTCTTTGTCATTGATCCCATTTGGCCTTGCTTGTGGATTTCAATGCAGGTAATTGATTCGAGAGCTCACTTGTCTTACTCTTTTCCTAGTGCTACTTTTAAATGAAAGAGATTAGTCGAAGTCGACGGGGTGATCAGGAGTCTGTGTTTTGGAAAGCACGAAGTATCGAGTAGGTTAGTTTTGTGATCATATTTGAGATGTTGAATCGAGTTTGCACAATAATGCGACAAATTCATGTCGACCTTAAGACAGTTGACTCTCTTCCCGACGATAGTCATTCTCACCGATAATAATATTCTTGTCGTTTAATTTGATATGTCGATTGATCACTGGAAATTGTACTAGTTTTTTGTTATCCTTTTTGTTTGAAGATTATTCCAATTGTGGTTCCTTCGACGAAATCGCATGGTGCATAATCAGTCATGCACTTCCTTATATCGAGAAGGAGCCAATTTACAAATGGTTCCATAATTCCCTTCATATCTGATTGGAGAAAATTTTCTCCAATTATTCTTCTGATTAATGCAGGCCACAAGTCGTGAAAGTTACCCGCAGGCAAGCTTATTTAACTATATAATAGCGGATGATATTTATGTCTATAACCCACCGACAAAAAAAGAAAGGAAAAAAAAAAAACTAGGGGATTGCAGGCAAAAGATGGCCTTATCGGAGCACGACACGAGGGGGATGATTTTTCGATAATATTTATTAATCATGATAGGGTAAAATAGCTGATCTATGTGAGCTAAATCTAAATATGATAGCACACTTTATTACAAGGTAATAGATAGAGACTATGCTGATCTCTTACCCTCCTCATCATCTACATCTAGTGTCGTGCTTAATAGTCACGAACCGATAAGTCAATGCGTGTCTCCTTCTCAAAGGGAGTCAAGATCTCGATCAAGGTCTAGAATTTTAATAATTGGAGAATTGCATTCGTCCTAACCACTCCGTTGATTTAAGTTTATAAAAGGAAGTAAACGTTAATCGATTTATTTAACTCGTTTCATTTTATTTAAAGATTTCTTGATTTAAAAGAATATTTCATGACGTCTAGAAAATAAACACAGCAAAACGTTTATCATGTGTGAATGCTTGTTACGTTTTCTTTTTGTGTTTTGTTGTTCCAGAATACTTTTCATTGGTTAAAATAAATATCGACTAACTAAAACAAACCAAAAAACACGTTTTAGTATTACTATTTAAACATGAAATTGTGTAGTGAATATTCATCATGTGAAGACATAAATGACAAGATATAAAGGATAAAATTGAAGTAAGTAGAACAATTGTGTGAATTTTAGCATAACGCATATTGCGATCGAGATGGATTCACATATTTTCCTAATTCGGTAATCTATCATTTATAAGATGAACTTTAAACCAAAAAGAAAACTCAACTTCAAGACAACTTTATCTTCTGAATGCTCTTGAAGATAGCTTTAAGGAATTTGGATAAATTTTGTTATGAAAAGCAAAAAAAGTGCACATTCTTAAATAGAAACGACTTACAATCCGCTGGCATCAAAATTTTCATTCATTAAACTAAAATTAGACTTCAAGCTTGACCGCGACTTCTCCAACTCTTGAAGACATGATTGATGGCGGATGCAAGGACAACACGGCGATGATCAATAACCTAGTGCGAGAATGACAATGGATGAGGACAATGGATGAAAAGGTGCTTTGGCGGTGCCATTCACAAGACAGGCGACATGGGAAATCGACACGACTCTAGGTGAGCAAATTTATAAATTGAGTTTAGTCTCCACAGTAGAACTTGAGTTCGCATGAACACCAAGGCCAATACAATTGGCTATGATATCAAGTTTAGAACCGATAATAAGAAAATGATTACTATATCACTTTAACTCTATAAAGTGTTATAATTAGGAGGTACTTTACACCCAAATAGCATTTAGATGAAAGGAAGTAATTTAACAATAAAACTAACTATCCTATGAAATGACGAAAATCACAAAATCAATTCTAGTCCAACGAAATCTCGGAATATTCCATCAATTTTCTAAGAAGATTCAATTTGGGAATTACAAAAAAAAATAAAAACCCGCATTATAGGAAATTAATATATCAAACAGCTTTATTCATCGGTCAATGATTCAGAAGTTGTCTGAGCAGACTATAATAACAACAGTTTTAATTAATTACTTGGGGCGGAACTTGAGCCTTGATCTCCGTTCTTGAGATTCATAATTAGGGTTTTATAAAATCGCCAAAGGCTGTCATTTGGCACGTGCCACGTCACCTCCATGTTAGGTTAATATTAATTTTTTTTTCCCTTCTTTTATTTACCCCTGGTAAAATTCTGTGAAGCTTGGCTCTGTCCCCCCTCCTTCTAGCTTTTGGCGTGCTCCGAACTATTTCTGTCTTTGTTTAAATCCAGCAAGCGGGTTTCTTACACTTGGAATCTTTCGGATCTCTTTTCCCCACCTTCCTTTCTCTCTCTCTCTCTTTTTTTTTTTTTTACCTTATTCTAATTTGAGGATAGGATTTTGAAAATGGTTTTTGCTCTTGGTCCAAAGGTGCAGATCTCAAGAAGCCACACCAGCAGCTCTGTGCAGCCACAGCTGTTTTGCCGTTTTTAGTGCGTCGATGTTTGGATGTGAAATTGTTCAAGATTTGCTTCATTACCCACAGACCCTAATCAAGAGATTAATTAAGAAAGCATTGCAATTCTTAATGCATTAGCTGTTACGATGAAGCATGTAAATAGGGTTCTGAAACTTTAAGCTTTCCCTATGCAGGATGCTTTATGATTACTCTAAGAGCACCTGCTAACGGATTTTGTGAATGAATGTACTCGAGATACTGGCTAATTAACTATTGTCGTTTAGTTTGTGATGCACATTTTTTTCTCGTTCTATATGCTTACTAAGTAAAGTAAAAATACTCATTAACAAAGCCCTTATGTCATGCAATTTGTGAATGAGTGTTTACGGGGTACTTGTTAAGCACACTTACTTTAAAATAATTCAACATTTAAAGTAATGAAAAATAATATCAGCATAGTTAGTCTATTGAAAATTGCACAGTTTTCATAGTTTGTTATTTATCAGGTGCCTTTGAGGAACCTGATAACAAAATATGCATATATATATATATGTATGTATGTATGTATTTATGTATGTTACCGATAAAGGTGATTTCCTGCAACCAAGAAAGCCATGGTTTTCAGAAATTCGGTCCCTATCATTTGCAGATCTTGGAAGCCAAAAAGCACACTCGACCCATTATCTGAAAAGCGTCCATGGGGTTTCTTCTTTAAAATTATTTCACATGTAAGGGCAATTTGGTCATCAAGATTCTCTATAAATACACTCCCAAGAGCCCCCTTTAGGGCCATAATTCCTCTCATTTTCGCTGGAAAAAAATAAATGGTCGGTCCTATATCCAACCTAGGATCTCTTCATTCCCCTCCAATCTTCTCATCCAAAATGCCATCTACCTCTACTTCCATCGCCATAAGGCTCAAAACCCTGATCCAAACACTCATCTTCTCACGAGCCTGCCGTGTCTCTCGAGCCCTCTCGAAGGCGAAATCTTTCCTCGCCGACGTCGTCCGGAAGGGACCGCCGGTTTACTTCATTTACTTCGCCAAGAACAAGAGGAAGAGCAAGATGTACATCGGATCGTTCCGGATGTACTACAATTGGTGCTCCTCGCGTTCGTACTCCGCCCCAACTTCGGTCCTAGACGGGTTCCGGACGAACCACTTGTACTACGACTCGACGTGGAATTGCTCGATCCCGACATCAGCGGCCCCGGCCGCTGAGTGCGAAGATGAAGGGGAGTCGCAGCTGTCCGGCTATCTCCAATGGCTCGAAGAGAAGAACAAGGCTAAAGCAAGCGGTAGCTTCGCCGAGCTGAACAACGCCAACGAGATCGATGAGCTGGCCGATGTGTTCATCGCCCAGTGCCACGAGAAGTTCATTTTGGAGAAGCAAGAGTCGGACAGGAGGTTCCAGGAAATGCTAGCGAGAGGCATTTGAAGTTGAAGGGCCTTCTCAGTTTTTTTTGTAGCTGATGATGTTAAATCGGTTTCGCTTCTTCTTACTCCCTTGTGGCTTGAACTTGTTGGGCACAAAATGGGTATAAATCAAGCTTTAGCAGCGATGGACTTGAGTAAATGGAATGCTAAATTACTCATGCCCTTGCTCCTTCATATTTGTGACGTCGAAATTCGTCCATTTTTCCGGAAATTATCGTGTCTTTTCTCGCATGTGATGTTTAGCTTCTAGATAATCAAAAGCCTGCCGAAATCCAAAATAACCTCAAATTATCACAAACATGGTCTCGTTTTGGCGCTTGTGGGTTCAATTTTTCAATCGTGGGATGGCAAAGTCAAGCCATGATCGTAGCTTTTACGAAAGCTGATGAACATGTGAAGATAAGATAAGGGAGGAAAAAACGAAAAGGGCCAAAAAGAGGGAACCCACATTTTCACCTACATTTCTTTATCTTTCGTTTACATAAAAAAAATGAAAAATTAATGGTGGGATTATGGGGATTGAGGACATCGATTAAACAATTTATCTGGGAGCTTTTTGAGGCAGTTCGTTCGGCGATAGACGTGCGTGCCCCTTTATCACAAGTTGATTGTCATTAGAAAATTGTCATTATAATATATCAGGCTGACGACGTCCGGATTTCATGGGGGCCCGCTTGCTCGGCTTGGGGAGATCTCCTCGAGCCTTCAAAGGTAAAAAAGGGGAAAAAGATAGGTTTGGTTAAAGGATATTACTATGTTATTTTTATTTTGTTAAAGCCTATAATCATGGAGATCTCTGTCCCTATCTTGATGATTTATGCATTTTTTTTTCCTATTTACAGTAAAACTATGTGATTTTAATTAGTTCTATGTGATTTATGTTTATATATGACATCAATCCATCCGTTGATCTTTTGGATTTCGATGATGTGCCGCAATGATCTCGGAGAATTGGAAAGCGGGTTGGAAGAATGACTCCACGGAAAGAGCAGATTGATGTACTTTCGTTCACTTCAATTTGCAAACGGGTCTGGTTCGGATGGTGACCTTTATTCCTTTGACAAGGACTTGTACCTCGGATTTCCTAACCACATCGACATGCGCTCTCCGTGAGCTATAGTTCTGATTTCGTATATGTATGGTGCTATCTTTGCTGAACTCACATCGCAAATCGGGCTGGGAGGGGGATAGTCCATCGTCAGGAGATTTGCCCTAGTAATCAAACGAGACCATTTGAAGTGACTTCTATCATTCAAATTAGGGTTTGTTTGTCTGAAAGGAAAACTAATTTCGTAACGGAAAGCTAACCGATTTACGAAAAATGTTTTTCATGAATTGGAAATAGTGAGCTTAAATTTGGGAATAATAATTTTCCCGTTTAGTAAGAAGAAAACCACTTTCCATAAACTACTAAACAAATAAAAGCTAACTAATCTCCTTGAAAACGATTTCCATGAAAATATTTATGTCCGTCATCAAGTTTTCAGTGATATAAATGCACCCTTAGGGTTTTTACAAGTTTTTGGCACTCACACTCTATTGGTTTTAATATAAAAACACTCAAAATCTCACAAAATATCGGAATATTACGTATACAAGTGTCATATGATTATGTTTATTTTTCTGTTTGCCACTTCATATATTTTTTGTATTTTCATTTTTTGGAGGAGAAAAATCATGATTGAAGAAGGTTGTAACTTGTAACCTTTCCTTGCCGGCTTTCCTCTCATCAACAGCCATTGCAACATTGCCTAATCCTTCGTTTGCAGCACTGCAGCTGCAATCTTCGATGTAATGGTACATTCGACCATAGTTTGCAGGCCGAGTGCAATTTCGGTCTGTGCACTCAATTGAGAGGTTCTTGCGTAGGCTAAATCCGTATGTCGAGAACAAGACTTTTGCAGAAGGTTCAATCACTGAAGCTTGATCATACGTCGAGATGTTTTCGAGAGTAAGACCCACTCAATTTGATATTTTCCGAGTGCAAAAGATGGTTTATTCTGTTCATTCTGCTTAGTAAATGATCGTCGTTCGGGCAAAACTACAGCATGCAGTTTTAATTAGGAAAACTCGAACTAGGACGGAAATTGACATCCAAGCATAGAAGCAATGCCCATAGTTCTAAAAAGGTGGTTCAAGAGTTGAGTAAGTACCATGAATTAGAATCATATTTACTAACAATGCGAATAGCGAATTGATCATAATACTCAAAAATAAAAATATTATTTCAGTATTTCAAATGAATCATGTTTTCTTCAATCTCTAATGAGATAGAACTTCTCCACCAACTAATTTTCTAGTCAATTAGTTATAAAAAAAAAAGAACATCACTGATTGCATCCATTTTTAGCTATGTTTGCATGCGACGTGGTGGACGAATTTCCCTCCGACATGTCCCGCGGCTCGCAAGATTAGGTAATTGCATTAAAAACTTCCTACTGATAAGAGACCAAATATTATTAATTTATGCAAGACTGCACTGACTAGTCATGTCAATAATGCTTTGTACAGTCCTAGGACACTGAAAAGGAGCAATGAGGGGGTAAGGAATTGATTCTTCTATAGACACTGACATCTCTTTATTCCGAAATTTCTCTCTTCCTTGCTCTTCCGGACGGAGTTCTTTTCTTTTTTCTTCTTTTTGGTGTCCCCTTGCTTCCTCACCTGAAGAACGGCTTTAGAGAAAAAGTGAAATGCCCATGGATTTTCATGGGTTCATTCAAATCAAATGAGGATTAAACTACAATAAAGGCATCAATAGCTCATCCGAATTCAAAATTGCTTCACTAAAGTAGTTTCATTGCGTTGCCGTTGGACAAAATTGGATGTGGAAATTCTCTATAAAATGAATAGCTTACCAAGCAAAATGAGACTATTTTTCGGCCAATTTTAAAAGATTATGGTAATTTTAGAATTTAGGTTTAGAGTGTGAAAGATTTATAGTTTAGGGGGGCACAGAGTAATTTACCCATCGGGTTCCCATCAACAAAGAAGAACAAATACGTAACTATTTGTCCCTACCTTTCTGCATGCTAGAAACGACAGTAAGCTTTAGGTTATCAATTGACCTTATCAGAAATTAATCTGCAAAAATGCTATAGCCAATTTTGATAAGTTTTTTGTACCTTTGAAAGGACTATGATCAAATTGAGCATCCTAAGTCTTGTAAAGAAAGGTCAAGGACTATACATATTCATGCTGCAAAGTCAGAAACATCATTCGGTGTTTATTCTTAATCTAGTATAACGACTAAGTTTTTTCCCAATCTCAATAATATATAGTATATAGGCTTCTATACTAATGTGAAGTCGAATACGATGATATCCCCAAACTCCTCTTAGTCTATGTTTGGGAGATTTTAAAGCGGGTGAGGAAAATAGTGGGGAAGAAAATGAAAGTGAAAGAAGACAAGGTGGCGAAATTGATTTCTTGTCCGTTGTTTGGAAAGAGTGGAAAATGAAGGTGGAGAAAGTGTTGGGAATTAGGAATATTTTGTATGGAAAGTGAGGTTAAATTGTAAGGAAACTTTTGATACCGTGAAAAACAAGTAACAAGTCCCGAAGGGTAAAAAATTGACCATCGAATTCGAATAATATTATAACATCGAAACACTCTATTTAGAAGAGCCTAACCCGTTTTTGAAGTGAAAAGTTATTTTTAGCCTTATAACATCCATTGAATATTGGTCAACCTTAGGTTGACCTTTTAATTTTTTGGGAAATCTAGAGAAAATTTGAGGTGTGAACAAATATATCAACCAACAAGTTGACCTTTTAATTTTTTCCGAAATCTAGAGAAAATTTGAGGTGTGAACAAATATAATACCCCTCAACCAACAGATTCTTTTGTAATCGTTTGGAGGTAAAGTAGGTCGAATTTGAAATTTTTATTACTTTCTCGAAATTTTCTTCACAAAAATGAGAAGAATGAGACTTGGTTGGCCCAATGTCTTTGGGTTTCACCAGAATTATTCTCAAGCTATTTAAACTCACCCTCTACAACTAAAGATGCTTCTCAAAGTTTTCCCAAACACACCTAATCAAAGTTGATGGGTGCTCCTGTTCAATACTTAACCTAATAAAATGATCTCTAGGGATGTTTTGCAAACTAATCATGAATTTATCATATGGATATCAATTCAGTCTTATTTCAATTTTTTCAATATTTTTAAAACTTTGTGTATTGTTAGAATAATTAAATATTAAAAAATGATTTCATTTAACGGCTTAAATTTTTAAAACAGTTGGTAATAATTCTACAAAATCTTACATGATATCAGAGTAAGAGGTCTTGAGTTTAAATCTTTTCAGGCCCTTATTTACCTTCACAATTACATATTTTCATGCTTTAGGCTTAAGCCAAAATCCAACCTATGCGTGAGGAGGAATGTTAGAGTAATTAGATATTTTAGAATAGTTGGTAGTGATCCCACATAATCTCACTTAAGTTTTTAGAATAGTTGGTAGTAGTTTTATAAAATCTCATATGCTATTAGAGTAGGAGGTCATGAATTAAAATCTTTCAAAGCATCATTTGCCTCCCTAATTAAATATGCTCTTAGTACTAGGCAAAAAGATCGGGCTAAGTGTGAAATGAAGTGTTGGAATAATCAAATATTAAATCATGTTTTCATCTAACACTTTAAACTTTTAGAACAGTTAGCGTTTTAAAAATCTTATAATCCCTAAAAATCTTATATAGGTCCATCAATTATATATTTCCATGAGGCTTAAGCTCTGTTTACGTGTAAGTTCAAATTTATTAAACCACGTTTTTATCTAAACAGCTTTAGAGTAATTAAATATTAAACCACTCTTTCATCTAACAACTTAAATTTTTAGAATAGTTGGCAGTAGTTTTACAAAATCTTACATGTATAATTCAAATGTAGTCATTTTGGTCAATTTTCCCCAAAAACCACCGATGTAGTCATCTAGTCATTGTTAGCTATCATATGTGACACACCGTCGCATAATCAATCTCTAGTGAAACTTGGTTGTAAAGACTATTGAAATTTTGTGCAAAAGTTTAAGAGTAAATTGGTAAAATTGGAAAGTTTAGAACTGAATTAGCATCCATATGATTTGGGATTGATTGACAAATTTCCCTGAAAATCAAAGATACCCACACAAGACGAGCAAAGTGAGATGATGATGCTTCATTCCGATGAGTGTATTTTTAGGACACAGTTAGGGCAGCCACAATGTAGGTTAACTAGATTAAGCTAATCACATGCTAGGAAATATAGCGAATCACTTTGACTCCACAGAAAAATAGAAGTTCCGACACGAGCCTTACCGATGTTGTTCCATATCACAGAAGCTCGTTTAAAGTGGTAAAAAACATGCATCTACAACTTTGAACGACCTTAGCAAAATGAAAAGAAAGTGAAAACCTTGCAGGAACAGGACATGGATCGAAACAAGAAAAAGGATAAACCCAAAAAGTTCGTAGCAATCGTTGACAGCTCTTGTCCGCTCGATCCAGTTAATGTTCATCGCAAGGATTCAGATATCCATGCAGTCGCTGCAAAAAAAGCTTCACTTGTTCTGCGTAGGATTTGGCGCGCTTTGTGGGACTCTCCTCAGGCTCGCCTCCCCAGCTTTCGCAGCTCTTTGATCTTCCATTGTCGTCGCCCCTTTCAGCTCTCTAGAATTGATAACCGTGGAATCAGAGCTACGGTTACAAGCTGAAAACATCACGAGCCTCCGAGGTGCAATGTTTCTCGGAGTGTTCTTGGGTTCAGGGTTAACGGAAAACGCAGTGCAAACCAAAAGGGTGCTGTCGAGGATGAGGAACGAGACGAAGATGGCAGCAAGAATGCTGGGATAGATCTTCATGAAGGCAAGTGAATATATGAGCGGAGAGGAGTCTTGAGAATGGAGATGATTAGATCTTCGGTGAGAGTAGGTTGATTTATATGTGGATGACCCGTACGGTTGGCCTCGTTAGTGCACGAGTGCATGCTAATTGTTTAATTTGTCATGGGTACTTGGTCCGGACTCTGGAGGAAGCAATTCAAATCTAATGTCTATCCTTTTTCTAAGAAAATTCGTGAGGCAAAAAACATATGGACATGAGTGCATTTATTTTGCAAAAAATTGAATGATTTGGATATAATATATGATTGTTTGTATCACTTAGAAAAATATTAAAAAAATAATATGTTATCACAGTAAATAACAATTAATGTCTAAAGAATTTGATGATTAAATATATTTCTTCATTCATTTTTGTAAGTTATAGAACCGATATATTTAGAAAAATAATTTTTACATCGATGGTTTTCCACTAATCAGACACATTGGCATAATTGGAAGTTATTACGAGTTTTTGTGTTCTTGCTTTTGTTGCTGTGGGTGTAAGACAAAGAGGAATCGTGTATAGTAGAGTTGGAGTATAGAAGAGCAAATGCTAATACATAATTAGGTTAGCCATACCTAAATTGCTCAAATGATTTGGCGTTGGGGATAGGTGCGTCAAAAGGCTTGAGTTTAGATTCTACTTTGATCTCCCTAATATAAGGTATTGGACTTCTCTTACACTTTTCTAATAAATTTTCAAGCAATAGCATAGCCACGAGTGAGGGGTGGCAAGTATGACTTTGCGTGGGGGCCTTCGAGTCCAATACTTCAACTTAAAGAGATCACGAAGAGGTATCCCAAATCAGAGCTTACTAATAGTTGGTCAACAATTTTAGTTATAAGCTTAAATGGATGGTGGGCAAGTTAAAAATATTAACAGCGCCTCCGCATCTTATTAGTTCTTTGATATAAGATTTTTTTTACATTATGCCTTTTATGCGAGCCTTATGCAATGGGCCATTTGCAACTTGAATCTCTACCTCATTGCCGTGCATCGCAACAGCGCCGACCGGCACATCTAGATTCACACATGGAGTAGCCATGTTGGCACCAAGCTCAGGACAGCATCGCTACATTCCAGCTTTGCACCTTCACGCAAGGCTTCTGTCGCTTGATCAAACCGTGATGTCAATCTTCATCCAATAACTCCGATGGTCTCTACGAGGTTCCTTTTTTGAGACGTTCATTAAACATTCGATACGTTAAGAGGGCCACCAATCAATCATTGTTTCAGCCATCACTTGTTGAGAAATCAAGTCAATTGGACGCAATTAAAATAAAACACGAATCAAATCGGTTAGGAGTTCAATTACTAGGTTCCATTAGTGTAATCTGGGTTATGCAAAAAAGTGACAGACAACTACGAATATAATTGATTAGCGGGATGTTAAAACCACGATTAATCACCTCAATACTTTCACTGTTTTTCAAATCCCAATTAGGGCCAGTTAATTCACAACGAGCCTCTTTTGGGAAAATCTCAATATCCATTCTCTCCAATATAACAAAGAACTCTTGCAACCCTCTTCACAAGTTAATCTCCAAGTAACTAGATTTTCTAACACTAATCAGGACAAGTAAATCTTTCACAATTATAGAAAACATGGAGAGAAACCCTGGTTGCACGAATTATATATTCAAGTCAAAAATGATGGGAGAACGGTAATAATTCGAACAATATCGAATCAACGCAGCGGAATAAAATAATCTCCCCTCTTGTGTAAACCTAATAGGAATCGATATAGTAGAGTAAAATAACCAAGCACGCGAACACAAGACGATTTTTTTACGTGGAAAACCTCCTCAATGTGAGGAGATAAAAAACCACGGGACCGGAGTCCACCTGAAAATCTTCACTATCAATAAAATTATTCTTCTCTAGTAAATACTAGAGGTACATAGCAGCAAACACCTCAAGAACATAATTCTTGGCAATACACATGAACTTCACAAGAGATCAAGGATAAATCGACCAAAACGCAGGTTTTGATCAATCCACAAAAAACCTGATGTAGGGAGCTTCAAACGAAAATCAAACCGTTCAGATTCGATAAAATTGCGCCACGAACATGCTGACAAAATTTCAGCTCAATCGGACTACGAATCGACCTCCGACGCCAGCTTGATGTAAATCGATATTGCGCTCAAACCCCGATTTTCTGCTTTCTTTTTCTCTTGTTATCGTTTCCTTCTTGCTACCTCCTTTTATATAGATAGTGAGAAACCCTATTTCCTCATATAACTTATTATATGGGCTCAAGCCCTTTTTAGGCTTGCAACTCATTGGGCTTCCTCCACATAAGAGTGAACCCACCTAACAAATCTCCCCTCACGACAATGTGGAGGGATTCACCATCCCCGCTATCAAACGGCAATGTTCAAGCTTCTCTCTTGGTAGAGTCTTCGTCATCATATCGGAGCCATTATGATCCGTATGAATTTTCTCAAGTTCCAACAACTTTTCATCTAGAACATCCCTTATCCAATGATATCTAACATCAATATGTTTCGATCTAGAATGAAAAGATGAATTCTTACCAAGATGAATTGCGCTTTGATTATCACAAAATAGCACATACCTCTTTTGCTTGAACCCAAGTTCTTCTAAGAACTTCTTCATCCATAGCATCTCTTTACTAGCTTCAGTCACTGCAATAAATTCAGCTTCGGTTGTAGAAAGTGCAACACACTTCTGCAATCTTGACTTCCATGACACAGCTCCACCCGCAAAAGAAATCAAATAACCAGAAGTAGATTTACGAGTATCAATATCTCCTGCCAAGTCGGAATCTGTATCCAACTAACTCAAGTTTCCCGGTCCCGAAACTGAGTTTCAAATTTGAAGTTCCCCGAAGATACCTCATAATCCACTTCACTGCATTCCAGTGCTCTCTGCCTGGATTTGACAAATAGCGACTAACAACGCCAACTGCATGCGCCAAGTCTGGGCGTGTACATACCATCGCATACATTAAGCTTCCTACAGCTGAAGCATATGGAACACTTTCCATATAGGACTTTGCATCATATTTAACTTAAAGTGGGCAGCAAGAGGAGTACTAACCACTTTAATCTTGTCCATGTAAAATTTTTGAAGGATCTTCTCGATATATTTCTCTTGCGATAAAAACAACTTCTTAGCATCTCTGTCTCGAGTAATTCTAATGCCAAGAATCTGCTTCGCCGAGCCCAAGTCTTTCATGGCAAAAGACTTGCTCAATTGTTTCTTCAATAACTCAATTCTTAAAGCATTCCTGCCAACAATCAGCATATCATCAACATAAAGCAAGAGAATAATAAAGTCACCATCAGAAAATTTTTGGACAAACACACAGTTATCCGAGGAAGTCTTCTTATAGCCCTGTTCTGTCATAACTGACGCAAATTTCTTATACCACTGTCTCGGTGCTTGTTTTAGGCCATATAGACTTTTCTTCAATTTGCACACATAATCCTCTTTCCCTTTCACTTTGAAACCCTCAGGTTGTTCCATGTATATCTCTTCCTCCAAGTCACCATGTAAGAAGGCTGTTTTAACATCCATTTGCTCAATTTCTAAATCTAGGCTAGCTGCCAAGCCTTATACCACACGGATAGAAGACATTTTCACTACATGAGAAAATATATCATCAAAATCAATACTTTTTTTCTGACCGAATCCCTTAACAACCAATCTAGCTTTGTACCATGGTTGTAAAGTATGTTCATCTTGCTTCAACCTATATACCCACTTGTTCTTCAAAGCTCTTTTACCTTTAGGTAACTTCACCAACTCAAAAGTATGATTATCATAAAGTGACTGCATCTCATTTTGCATAGCATCGAACCAATTGTTTTTGTACTCATCTTCTATTGCTTCGCATAGCACTCTGGTTCACCTCGCATCAATAATACATACTCATCTTCTCGAATACCTGGTGGAAGGTCGTCGGTCTCTAATGGATCTCCGGACTGGAACATCCAAGTGGAACATCTAATTGAGCCTCTGGTTCAGGAATAGTATTATCTATCTCAACATGTTCAGGAACATGTTCGTTATTTGGAACATTGACTTCCCGCTGCTCTTCATCAACCTGTGTAGGGATATTTGTAAGAGGAACTGGATCTAAATCAACCAGATTATCACTAACCTGTGGTACTGAAATCATCTCCGCTTTCTCAATATCCTCTATTGTTTGATCTTCCATAAACACAACGTCTCTCGCTTCTTACAATTTTCTTTTCAAGTGGATCATAAAATTTGTAGCCAAGCATATCCTGTCCATAACCAATAAATATGCACTGTTGTGTTTTCACATCAAGTTTAGACCTCTCATCTTTGGGAATATGCACAAATGCTTTGCACCCAAATACACGCAAATAATCATAAGAAACTTCTTTGCCTGTCCAAACTCTATTAGGAACATCAAACTCTAAAGGAACGCATGGAGTAAGATTTAATATATGCACAACCGTACTTAAAGCCTCACCCCAAAAGGATCGTGTAGCTTTGACTGTGAAAGTAAGCATCTTACCCTTTCAACCAATGTTCTGTTCATTCTCTCAGCTAAGCCATTTAACTGAGGCGTCTTGGGAGGTGTCTTTTGATGTCGAATACTTTGTTGTCTGCAATATTCATCAAAAGGTCCAATATACTCTCCCCCGTTATCGCTTCGATACATTTCAATTTCTTTCCATCTGTCTCTCAACTGAAGCTTGAAATTGCTTAAAAGCATCTAACACTTGATTTTTAGTTTTCAAGGTATAAATCCAAGTTTTCCTTGAAAAATCATTTATAAAAGTAACAAAATAAAGAGAGCCACCAAGTGATTTTGTTTTCATAGGACCGCAAACATCGTAATGCACTAAATCCAATATACCCGACTTTCTTGAAGGAGGGGTGCTTTTAAATGCAACTCGTTCGTTTTCCTCGCTAAATAGTGAGCACACTTCTTTAGCGCTGAACTTTTCAATCCCGAAAGGAGCTTCTTCTTGGCCAATATTGACAAACCCTTCTCACCGATGTGACCGAGCCTCTTATGCCATAACTCAGCCGCATCTTCGCTATCTACGCATTAATTTTGTCTGTAGACAACTTTGCCTGCATAATGTATAACGAAGAATATTTTTCACCTCTAGCTACAACAAGAGAACCTTTGGTAAGTTTCCATTGACCATTACCGAAGGTGCTGCAATACCCCTCATCATCCAACTTGCCCGTAGAAATCAAATTCAAGCGGATATCGGTATATGTTTAACATTATTCAATACTAACCTCGTGCCATTGCTGGTTTCTAGGCACACATCACCGATGCCTACAGCTTGAGCTAGTCCATTGTTTCCCATCTTCACGATCCGAAGTCACCCGACTGTATGATGTAAAGAAATCTCTACGAGACGTAGCATGAACGGATGCACCACTATCAATTACCCAACCGGTCTCATGAGAAACAAAATTCACCACATCACCATCAAAAATAGTGAGAAAGTCTTCTTTAAGTGCAGAACACGATTGTTATCACCGTCATCATCACTTTTCTTTTCTTTACCTTTCTCCTTTTGTTTGTCCCTTTTTAACCGGCGACAAAACCTCTGAATATGTCCCTTCGATGGCAATAATGGCACTCAACATTAGCAAATTTATTATACTTACCTCGCTTTTGTCTCGACTTTTATCTCTATTTCTCGGACCTCGAGACTCACTTCTCCCCTTTTCTCAACAACCAAGGCATCGAATGTGAAGAGGATGATCCCCGTGTCTTCCTTCTCATCTCTTCATTCAAAATACTACTCTTGGCTAAATCCATGGTAATCGTACCATCCAGGCGAGTTAGACAAAGATGTTCGAAACGTCTCCCATGAGTCCGGCAAAGTACCAAGCAACCATAATGCTTGTATCTCATCATCAAACTTGATTCCCATCGCAGCCAACTGATTTATAATTCCTTGAAAAGAATTTAAATGATTAGTCAAACGAGTACCATCATGATATCTCAAAGCCATCATCTCGTTTTATCAAAAATAACTTATTATTCCCGATCTTTCGAGCATATAACTGTTCGAGCTTATCCCATAAACTGCGTGCATGTGTTTCCTCAATAATATGGTTCAAAACATTATCATCTACCCACTGCCCGATATAACCACACACTTGACGATGAAATATAGACCATTCAACATCGCTTTATTCTCTGGTTTCTCCTCGCAAATACAGGCAAATAAAAATCTTTCACATATAAAAGATCTTCCATCTTCCCTTTCCAAATATGATAATTCGAACCATTCAAAGGTAACCATTCTACTCATATTCGTTTCCATTGTTCAACACAAAGCAGAAAAATCAAGCAATAACCCGATGCTCGATACCACTCGATGGGAGAACGGTAATAATTCGAACAATATCGAATCAACGCAGCGGAATAAAATAATCTCCCTCTTGTGTAAACCTAATAGGAATCGATATAGTAGAGTAAAATAACCAAGCACGCGAACACAAGACGATTTTTTTACGTGGAAAACCTCCTCAATGTGAGGAGATAAAAAACCACGGACCGGAGTCCACCTGAAAATCTTCACTATCAATAAAATTATTCTTCTCTAGTAAATACTAGAGGTACATAGCAGCAAACACCTCAAGAACATAATTCTTGGCAATACACATGAACTTCACAAGAGATCAAGGATAAATCGACCAAAAACGCAGGTTTTGATCAATCCACGAAAAACCTGATGTAGGAGCTTCAAACGAAAATCAAACCGTTCAGATTCGATAAAATTGCGCCACGAACATGCTGAAAAAATTTCAGCTCAATCGGACTACGAATCGACCTCCGACGCCAGCTTGATGTAAATCGATATCGCCTCAAACCCCGATTTTCTCGCTTTTTTTCTTGTTATCGTTTCCTTTTTCGCTTACCTCCTTTTATATAGATAGTGAGAAACCCTATTTCCTCATATAACTTATTATACGCTCAAGCCCTTTTTAGCCAGAACTCATCGCTTCTCCACATAAGAGTGAACCCAGCTAACAAAAAAATCAAATTCCAAACATAATTTTAAATGCGGTCACTATATATGTAGATGATATAACCCCTTGGATTGGTCCATAGGGATTTAAAGAGTAGACTGGCGTGTTTGAGATGCTTGATTACATACTTTAATTTCTCATGCCATTCTTACAATGTCATGTTTAGAGAAAAACCATATGCAACTTTCTCGGTTGACATCTCAACAAGTTAACAAGGTTCACGAGTTATTAAGTAAGCATGACATTTACTCTCCTGAAATGAAGTTCCATGTCATAAAACAAAATGTTACTATAAAATGGCCATTACTTTTGGCCAGAGTGCTTTATTATCGTCCTTCTATATGAAAAAGCATCTTATAAGGTATAGGTGTGGTCTGTCATATCATGTGCACATGCTATTTAATGCAAGGATAGCTTCCAAGCTTTTCAAAAATCTCTCCCTATTATACAATTGTCTCGTGACTTTCTAAACACTTTCTCCTCTACCTCGAAGTCAAATGTCAATATATATATATAGAAAGAGAGAGAGAGAGAGACAAAGTACTGCCCTGCACGTCGTGCTACACAAGCTCTTTCCCATTGCGGGGTAGTACTTTGGAAGTGGAGTTGTCATCTCTCGAAGAAGATGAAAAACTATTCATGTCATGCAAAAACCAGTAATTATTATAATTCCCTCTTTGGAAAAAGATACGACAAGAAGAGGATTTAACAATGTTGATCGTGGATGGTGGTCGTGTCCTAGCTGAAATGATGCATTTCGGTCTGTAGATAAGCCCTCCAGCTCTTCGTCTGTTCGAGCGCGAAAGCCGCTCGCAGATCATGTGATAAACTGATCAAATCAGGGCCATTTGCCGCTTCGGATTCCCATGCAAATTTACAGCCCCGGACGGCAGGGACTTCTGTTCTGACCGTTAATTCGCAATTAATTATATCGCGGATTTTTATGTTTTATTTTACTAATTTTTTCCCTTCATTTTTGGCTTTTTTTTTTATTAGCTTCGATTTCTTCAAAATGACGCAAATGTCTGGCCCATGAAACTTAAAAAATTGTTTATTTCTGGTGGGAGAAAGAGCGTATTTGGAGCGTGCATCAATTGTTAATTAGGGCACTCGTACGCGCGTCTATATTTTTATTTTCTCAAAATTTTCTTTTCCTATAGTTAGATTAGGTTTAACAAATGTTCCCTTTTCTAAGTGCAAAAAATATATCATCCTTTTAAAGTTATGATGAATTTCGCATACCGAATTGTGGAGAAAAACACTTTTCTTGGGGTACTTCGATATTGTGGGCTGTGATGATAATTTATTAATTTTATGAGATGATTATGAAATTCCTTAAATTTTGAATTCGTCAGTATATCATCACCTTCGTATCTACATAAATATCGTCTTTTCGATTAATAGGGATCAGTATATGTATGAACTCTCTTCGCCAAGAATATGATACAAAATCACTTATATGTGCGTGTGTGCATGCTAGATATTACAGGACATCCAAACCTTTGATCAACTAATCCATCCATATGCATCATATAAGGCTCCAACCCACATGACTGATGTTAAGAAACGCATTATCAGCACAATGTAAACACGTTCTCTCGATGGCTTAAACTTTTGAAAAAAACCGGTTCGTCTAACATGATATTACAGTACACGTCGATGGTTCAAATCCCAACACCCCTCTCAATTTTCTCCAAGCTATTATTCCCGTTATTATACCCATTTTTGCCACCTCCCGGTGATCTCGATGACGTGATTTTGTTCACATCTAAAAATATCCTGTTAGCTTAGACGTTTTGGTAAAAAAGAAAAAGAAAAAGAAAAAAGATTGTCCAGCAGAAGCAAGCAGGGGTGCTAAGTTCAGAAAGCTCATCGTTTGTTCCCAACATTGTACGTGTGCCTTGGTTTTTGCCCTACCTGTATAGAATCTCCCTGTTAATTTCCCCGAACATTTATTGTTTTACGGTGACTTCGACGCATGCATGGATTTCATCAAACTTAAAAATCACTCCTATGGAATGATCCCCACTTTCTAAAACCCTCCACTAAACAAATCAGAACCGACGACGTGCACGGGAGAAAATCTAATTAATTTGGAAAGGGCATGGTTCGTGTCTCCGGGTCTCTGTTACCAAAGACTTAGGTGGTCGGGATCGTCTGTTACTGAACGCCTCCACAACGTTCAAAGCTTGCCGTGTGAAGTTGTCGACTTTCTTTGTCCTTAGGTTGGTTCTGTAAAGTTTATTTAATTCAGGTTGCTATTGGTGGAAAATTTAATTATTTTTTTATTAAATAAAATAGTAATAGAAAATATTTATTGGGGGTAGGTATTATATAAATTAAATGGGCCAAGCAGGAATTTTAGGAAAGATATCTTTTAGATCTCTTTCCTTTTTTATTTATTTATTTACATTTTACAATTCCCTAAAATCGAAATATCATAATCTTTTTTCCTATTTTTGTAGATCGTATATACCTTATTTGTCTATTTTTATCTTGCCTATGTAGATTATCTTGAGTTACACACCTTGGGCTAAACTAGAAAACAACTATTTTGAAAATGAGTCAATGATGGCCTCGAGAAGTATGAAACTCATTACATAAGGCTCTAGTGGTTATTCTCCCAAAATACAACAAATCTTCTTCTTTATTCCGTACTGAATAATAGAAAGAAATAGAACAAAATTATGTGTATAACCCATTAAAGAAAATAAAAATAAGTAATGAGATAGGAAAAAGAGAAATAAGGATATTCTAGTTTTGATATATCTATATCACTTTCCAATTATGTTCAGAGGGAGAAGAACACTAGAAGTGCTTTAACTTGTGTATGACGCTTACTTTAATACTACAACTTTTTGCTGGCACACTTAAGTGACACTTTAAAAAAAAAAGAAAAAGAATTACTTAAGTGCCAACTCCAATTTGAATTGCCAAAATTTGACGTGGCGATATTTTATTAATTTCTCAATACCACATGGCTTGCCGGCATGCATAGTCAATATATAATCTCCAAATGATGTTGTGTAGCAAGTTAAAATGTAATCACTTTAGTGCTAATCATTGTAAAAAAATGATCATTTTAGTGCCAATTGTTGTTAAAAGTGATCACTTCAGTACAAAAAAACCCATAAACGATGTTGTATAGCAAGTCAAGAAGTGATTACTTTAGTGCCAATCTTAATAAAAAAGTGATTGCTTTAGTGCCAAAAAATGCCACCTCATATAAAATTTTTAATTATAAAAGCCATGTAATTTCTCTATCCGGAATTTTTTGCCGGAGGCACTCAAGTGATGATTTTTCTCCTATTTTAGCACATAAGTGAACCAGCGAAAAGTTGTAACACTAAAGTTAAGACACTTGAGTGTCCTTCTCCCTGTATTCAAAGTAACTATTTATAGGTAACCGAAAGAGAGCCATTTGAAAACCATCATGAATCCGTTGACAATTAATACATGACCGTTACAAATATGAAGGTTTATGAAGAAATAAATTAAATATTATAAAGTCGTTATACAACCATTAGAAAGCCAGCGATTATAAAATGTTACAAAACTGTTATAAATTAATGGCGGACAAAAACGGTTATAAATTGATGAAAACCATTACAAGAATAATAGCTTTTGAAATTTTCAAAAATATTGAAATATCTAACGACTAGGTGGGGGTGCTTAGCAGGATGGTCTCATGACTTCCTAATTATGTCTACTAGATTTTTAGGTAGGTTAATGTCGCCGGTGGTGTGTCCACTTTTGCCCGTCGAAGCCGTCGTTATATTTGGTATTGTTCAAAAGCGTCCCTTCACTCTTCAAAAAGTGTCGTTAAATGTGTCTACATTGGTCACGCGACGGAATTTGCTGTAGCCATGAGATCTAAAAGCTCGAGGGGCCATGGCTGCAGGAGTAAGCTCCAAACTCATGGTCATCGTTGCGGGCCTAGAGAACGGAGGTCGAGTTTCCATGCCCAGGAGTTTAGAGATTGAGCTCAAGCGACCATGGCGACCATGAGCTTGAAGCTTGAGCTTCCATGGCAAAAGCAAGCGCGAAGCTCGAGCGTCCATGGCCATAAGCTCGAGCTCGAGCGACCATGGTGACCGTGAGCTCAAATCTCGAACTTCCATGGCAAAAGCAAGCTCAAATCTCGAGCGTCCATGGCCATAAGCTCGAGCTCAAGCGACCACATCGGCTACAAGAGCTCAGAAGTTGAGGTTGATTGACGATGGCTGAAGCAAGGTCAAAGGCCAACTTTCCATGGCCGCGAGCTCGAACTCTTGGGATTGTGACGGTCAAGATCTTATAGGACAACTGATTGCTGATCTAGGTCCACAAACTCTCTCCCTCTCTTATATTTGCATGCTTAACTTGATGTGGCGTCTATTTCGTGTTACATAAAGATTTTAAGCAAATCATAATGCGACACATGTGCACCCTGATGTCCATGTCGGCATTTTGATGGTCCATAATAGCAAAGATCGATCTGCAAGAGATAAAGTATAATGGAAGGACTAAAGATGGGATCTTTTATAACAAGAAGGAACAGTTTTTATCTCGAAAAAAGGTAGTGGGAAGATTTCAATTTTTGAACAGAAATAGATTTCAATTTTTGAACAGAAATACATGGACCGCCGAATCGCCGATGACATTAACCTTTTGAGGCACTTGCAAGGTTGACGTTCATTTTCTAAATTGTGACGCTATTGGTATTTATTATGGTGGATTTTTGTACTTTTTTTTTGTTTATGTTTATATGCATTTTATTTTGGAAGAGCAGAAAAAGAAAGAATAAAAAATGGGTCCACTGAACTTAGATCAATGACTCAATTGGCTGGGAAAGTGACATGATGCTATTGTTACATGAAATGGTACAGGAACTTTGTTCCAAAAGGTGCAATGATTGCAAACAAATTCAACTCAAATATACGATGCATCGAAGAGATTCTACTTATGAACTTTTAGGAAAGTGCAATACGATATAATTATAGTCGAAGAGCAACAACTTTTAAAAATTAACACACCCATTCATTTTCTTGGGTCTTTAAATTGACCAAAAGAAAGACCGAAAAAAATTATAATGAGAAATCCATATTTGTGACTTTCTTCTTCTTTTCCGTTGTATTAAATTTTTCTTGAATTTATGAGTTTGAGTTCTCGGTTGAAGAACACTTTGAAGTGCATCAATATTTTGTTCTCATTGAGGAATTGTCTCCGGGAGTTAATATTTCTGTTGAAGTGGTTTGTACCATAGTAGGGATATAAATATTTTGAATTTTTTAGAAGTACCTTGAGTCAATCCATATCTATTCGCTTTTTCTTTGGTTTTGATTTTCTCAAATTTTTCATTTTAATTTTGATATCATTTTGAGTTCTGTAGCCTTATTCCAGAACAAACCAAAATATTACAAGAGTTCAATTTGTTGATATGCACAGACTTGGAAATGGCTCTTTTAGGTGAAATAAAAAAACTACTAGCTAGATCCATTATGAAAAATGAACCTGAGGACATTCCCATAAGAATCTTTAAAACACAAGCTCTTTCCTAGCATCTGATACATACTCAAGCACGACAAGCTACAGATACGATCAGTCTTGGATTCCTGCAGTTCGCCTAGCAGTTCCCTCCAATCATCAAGAATTAGGCTCGTGAGAAATTCCCCCTTGCATCGGTACTATAGAGAGCTTCAGTAAGAGCTAACGCGTCCATCTCATATGCAAACGGGCGACATGATAATCAATGGCCACCTTAATTCCATTTCTGAGATTCCATGATTCAGCTGCAAATGCACTAGTTGTCCTACACATGTCTAGAAAAACCAGTGATGCATTTGCCATTACTCCATCTATGTTGAGTTACGCAAGCTAGCCTGTTTTTTTTTTTTTTTTTTTTTTTTACAACTTCTTCCCTTTTGTTTCTTCATGACTGCAATATATTGCCCCACTGTTGTCAAACTAAAGGGAGTGAGTCTAGGCAATTTGTCGGTCTTTGAAGGGCATAATTGTTCCTGCTCAACCACAGAGAGTAGATCCCCATATAAAACTCCAGCAGCCTGTGACTTTAGGATCATCTTCATGTCTATTCAAAGGACTTGAATCAAATCTCCAATAGGTCCCCAAGCCCAGTCCAATTGACTTCTCAAAGGGACGTGAGCCCTTCAGTATTGATCATGCAAGCACAAGACCTTTTGCCAACCCTAGACGCGTTATTGCATTTTAACAACGGAGTCACATCCACTATCTCTAACTTCTGAGAACAAAAATAGATCATCCACGAAGAAGAGATTGTAGAATCTCGGCCCACTTCTAGAAGCCTTCAAATGACACCGATCGGCATTCTCACACCGTTCTTTGATGCGGAAGTTGGGAATATCCATACAAAGAACAAACAGGTGAGGCAAGAAGGGAGCGCATCGCTTGATGCCTCTACTGGGTTGGGAAGGATCAGTCACACCCCCATGAAAAACGATTACGTTTGATGCCGTGTAAATGCAGTTTAAAATGAGATCTCACCACATGTCCGAGAACTTAAATAACGTTGGGACATCTGTAATAATTGTGCTCTCTTGACGGTCGTGAGCTTTCCCCAGATCAATCTTTATAGCACAAAAACCCTCCTTTCTCTTAGTTGTTTTTCATGACACGCAGTATTTGCTGAAGGATGGTTTCATATCACCAGTCCTTCCCTGGTTAGGGCTGACCAGATCATCCGAGAAGGGCCTCAATCTATCAACAAGCACTTTTGACACAATCTTGTGAATGGTGTTAGATGAGCTGATAGATTGGGGAACTTGGCAGGGATTAGCACAAAAAAGGAAGCCATTAAGTTTAGGGAACTTTAGGAAATGAGTGAAAAAAATTCTCTGGTAGTACTAGATGTTGGAATAGAGAGCATAATAGAAGAAGAAGAAGGCGTATTTGGGAAAGAAATAGAAGAACAAGAAGACGTATTAGGAAAATAATACGTAACACTATTTGTTGTAACCAAACAATTAATTCAAGAAAGTGATAAAAAAGAAGAAGAAAGAATTGGAGGTGAGGTATGACTGACCAAGTCTCCTTAAGGTGATTTGTTTATGCTAATGGTTTTAAGTAGTTTCATGAACTTCGCCTCCCAATAACAACACCTCGAACTTGTTACTATCAGCTTTATACAAACATGACTCAATCGAACATTTTTTGAAACTGGCACACTTAGAGAAACTTCAAGAGAGGAGACGTAGGTTTTTTTGCTTCTTTTTTATTTATTTTTTCCTCTTGGAATGAATAATTTCAAATCTATTTATAAAGTTTTAGAATTCATGTACGTAAGCGGTACATGGACCATGGATTAAATAAATACAAGAATCTAGAAGATACTTGAATTAAATGGATACAAGAATCTAGGAGATACATAAACTATAAATTAAGTAAATACATGAATTCAAAAGATGCATGAACGGAAACTATACATCTCATTTTGCTTGTTTTTCGTTGATCCATTAACCAACCACAATTACAACGCTACACACAAAAACCCTAATGCCATTCCGCGAGATTATAAAAACATGGCAAGAATACCTTTCTTTCTTCTTTTAACACTGGCAAGCATGTGATAATATTACGTGGGAATAATTACCAAAGAAGTCATGAAGTTATTACATGGACGTTAATTTAGTGATAAACCTTTTTAATTTGACTACTTAGGTCATAAATCTTTTGACGATTTGCAAATATAGTCATTTCGGCTAATTTTGACTAGTAATTGTTATGTGGACACCGTGATCTTAAGTAGCACGGTCGGGAATGTGGACAATTTTTTGCTTTTATTTTTTAAATTTTTTTTAAATTTCTAAAAAGTTTATAATTTAATTTGCATATGTACAATAAGTTTATGAGTGATTGGGAAAATTTTCCTAAGTGCATCTTAATTGAATTTTGAATTGTCATTCCCAATTACATAGAACAATCAAATAAAATTCTAGAATAGTTATTTCTGTGATGGATTTTATTCAAAGTGCTCAAAAAACACTTGTTAAGCACTAAGAAAACTGTATAGCTTTTGGAGTGATTATTCACATGAAATGCACAATTCAACATTTTGGAATTTGAAATATTGCAAATTAAATATTTAATTAGTGCTTTCAAGAAGCTTGTTCACATGATTATTTTTTTAGCATTGAAGTGGTGTCCATGCAAGTTTTCAAACATCTAGACAAATCTACTGTCTCAGGCAATCTTAAGGGTATACTTCCCTATATGGTTACTCCTTAAGTGCTTTCAACAAAATTTAAATTTAAAATTATAAGGATAGAAGCAAACTTCTAGCTATCTAAGCAAATAACTTATTGGGGGTGTCAGTTGTCGAGCACAAAAATTTGTATGTCGAGCTCAAAAATTTGTCTGTCACATTGTCAACACAAGTCACGCTCGTATGTACTCGCCATTGTGGGTCAAATCCGGTATAAAATCCGTATTGTATGGAAATAGGTTAAAACGAAGTTAAATGAATTAATTTGAATAAGATTATTTTCAACCGGACCCGGTCATTTAACCGTTTATGCCCCCATCAATTAGCTCCACCGTCTTTCCCACTCAGCCATCGCTCATTCATAGTGATGGCCACATTTGAAATCGCAAAGGGCAATTCGTTATGCCTCTTCTCTCTCGTCCGTGCGCCAACGTCCAGCTATAGACCGCGACAAAGTTCGATGCTAGGTGAGGAGTCAATAATCTAGAGGCCTCCTCCCAGATCTCGCCGTCGTTGTCAGACCGCGGAACGATGATGGTGGCGGCAACTGCCATGTGCGGTGGCTGGTTAGGAGGCGCCGGCAGCCGCGCCCACGGGTGGTGAGGCGGCAACGGCGGAGCAGACCAGGGCGCATGGTTCGAGGCCTCAGGGTGGCGGGGATGGAAAGAAAGAAAAGGAGATGTTTGTCGTGCGCGTGTGAATGTGATGAGTCCGATGTTCGATGCTACGGCGCAGCAAGCCATGAAATGGAGTCATGCTTTCTTGTCTTGTTCCCAAGGATGCTTGGCGAACGGATCCTCTCAACCCCTTCTGGTGATCCTTTCTAGTTTATTCAAACTAATTCGCTACTTTTCATCATATCTAAGTCCCTTAAAAATCCAATTTTAAGTCCATTTTTGATTTTATCGCGAATTTTTTTGATCTTAAGAAAAAACTTTTACTCCGGTTTTAAATTTATTCATGTTGGCCTTCCGTAAAAAGTTGCCATTAGTCATCATGCCTAATTTCCCTAATTTTAATATCAAAGATTAGGTTTCGTTATGGAGATAATTTTTTACGTCACTTTAGTAAGGTGGATTTATTACCGATATGGAAATGCCATATTAACTAACTAATTACGATATTTAGATAAAAGGTTGACGGAAGTAAGCTCGAAACTAGATTGAAAGTTGATACTTTTTTAGAAAAAGAAAAGTTCGGAACAGATTTTGGATCAAACCTAATGTCTGGAGCTTTCTTTTAGACAAAAGAAATTCGGAACAAAATTGTGATTAGACCTAAAATTAGGGTTTTTTTCTAGAGAATTTGGCATTTCATGGAGGATATCAATTTTCCAAGAGGCATGATCCAAATGGCAAGGCAGGAGAACCATATGCAACATAGGAAATAAGCAAACTTTAGAGGGAAAGAAAACCCCAGCAATTAAACAGGAAAATCAAAAAAGGAAATCCAACTAATATTTGATTGAAATTACAAAAGCAGACAGATTTCAACTTCCAAAATATTTTTGACAAAGAGAGAAAGAAAAAAAAAATCATAAAAAGGGGGGCCAAAGAACGTTGCCTCCCCCTCCTCAGTCCCTCCTCCTTTCTTGAAAACGAAATCGATCGTCCTGCTCTTCCCCCGTCTTTCTCTCTCCTGCTCGAGCCCGCGTCCCGTTCATGCATCGTCGTTTCCCACCACTGTAGAAATCCATCCCCTGTTCCTCTCTCTCTCTCTCTCTCTCTCTCTCTTTCTCTCTCTTCGTTTCTTGTTTACAAATTGTTCGGGAGCCCCTGGAGTTGAAATGCTTGAAGTTGGAGATCTAGCCTCGAATCGCGCGCGCTCGAGTGATTCGCGAAATGGGTTATGAGGTTCTGGACAGCAGCGGTGAGTCTCAATTCGACGTGGGTTGTTTTCTGGTTGGCGTCGGGAGATGGAAGTTCCCGTCTTTTTTCTCGAGATTGATCTTGTATGGAGCCGCGCTTGGTGATATTGAGAATTGGGTCGCGACGTATGGGGAGAATCGTGGGCCTTTTCCCCTCCTCCTTTCCGATCGCGCGGATGCGGAATTAGGGCAGGAAAGGGTTCGCCCCAGGCGGTTCTGGTGGGGCTTAGGGTTTAGGGTTTTTTGTTCGTCCAAAGGCGCTGTCTTTTCGAGAGGGTCGTGGTTCGGCCATCGTTCGGGAATGTGGGTTTATGGTTTTCGGTTCGTATGTCGTGATATTGTAGATTGAATTGGGGATTTTAAGGGTGTTTAGTTCAAGAGTTGATTTTGGGACTGTTAGGAAGCTTCATATATGATAGGTGGATTAGGGATTCAGTAAAGATGCAATTCTGCGGTAAATAGAACAGGAGTCACAGAAAAGGAACTCTGTTGTAATATTATCAACTGGCGTGCGCCACTTTTTGCTTATCCTGTGAATGTGATTTCGTACTTTTTGCAGATTTGCTATTATCAACTCTTCAGCAATTATTCTTCTATGCTGAGCGTGTCTTGCCCTGTTGCTACTTCTTTGAAAAGTAGTTGCCACTGTTAGTGTACTTATAGTTGGGGAAGATGTTTGAGGACCAATGTGTCTGCCTGCATTCAAGGAGTGTTGTCATTTTACCTCCTTATCTGGCTTGTTAGTCAACCATGTCTGTCACTAAATGCAGCTGCGACATCCCAATTTCAAATTAGGACTAGCAGACTCGTGGTTTTTTGCGGGACCAACACTTATGTTTTCTCCAAAGCCGATTTCTTCAGAACCATTTTCTTTGCCTGGCACTTCCCGAGGACCATTCAAGTTTTCCTGGTATCATTTTGTGCAAATGGTTTCAATCATAACCTATGCAAAACTCAATGAAGCCAATGGCAATGACAATGTCTTATGATCCAAGAAATGTTGTCAGAACTTGTTCAAAGCTTGGCGAGCACCAGAACTTCATAGTCCATACAGACAGGCATTCCAAACTATTTATTAGGACAAGATGAGGTGTTGGCTCCTGAATGGTGAAAGTTTGTAATCGGATGTGCTTACATTTGAAATATCAATCTACTCATGTGAAAGCATCGATATTCTTCTAGGAAGATGCTTGGATCGTCAATAGGAACATTTGGCAATTAGAGATTTGCATTCCTTCTATTGCCACCTTCCATATTAATATGGAGTTAGACATCTGTCTTTAGTCTTACCAGTAAGTATTCCCTAAGCAGCTTTTGGAAACAAAAGGATAGCCTTATGCAGATTATTAAGTGTAGTGCAATATTATGAACCAATCATAAAAGTCTGGCTATACTTAAGTTATGAGTGTTGAGAAAGTTTCTCTCCAAAATAGCTATCGAAACATGGCTTTCATGGCTTATTAATACTCTTTATTGTTTTGCTATGCTTGCACTCAACCTTAGGGGCTCACCTATTGGATAGAGACGTATGACGTTCAACGCATCCAATTGGAATCCACATTTATTATTGTTGGGTGCATAGTGCATACCTGTTGAAAAAATGGTAGGTATTCAATGGAAACTCTATAAGAAGCGATAAGTTATTCCCATATGGTAACGTCGGACGGGTACTACTTGCATTAAAATTTAAAGTAAAAAACTCCAGTTTACCATTCACGGGATCATCAGCATTTAATTTATTTTCTCCTTTCCTTATGATTTCAGGAACTGATGATGATCTTCCTCCCTCAAATCAGAACAGGAATTCAAGACAAGGACGCAGTTCAGGCAATGGAAGGTCTCTTCTAGGTTCTGTTCCACCAAGGATGTACAACAACATGGAGGCCCAAATTCATCATTTGGAGCAAGAAGCATACTCTTCTGTTCTACGTGCCTTTAAAGCTCAGTCAGATGCCATTACCTGGGTATATACCTTATAAGTTTTTGACTTATTAGTATGCCCTCTGCATCTTCTTATCAATTTCCCTTGTAAATTCCATGTCAGGAAAAAGAGAGTTTGATTACGGAACTTAGGAAGGAACTTAGAGTTTCAGATGACGAACACAGAGAGCTTCTATCAAGAGTTAATTCTGATGACATCATCCGCAGGATAAGGTTTGAGCAATTTAAAATTCAAAATGACTGTATCCTTAAAATTTTGGGAAGTCTTGACTTTCATCCTTTTCTTTGCTAATTATTGTTGTGCTCTTTCAGGGAGTGGAGACAGGCAGGTGGACATCAAGCTGCCATGCTGGGCACCACCGCGCCCATGCATGATTTATTACCTAGTCCTACAATTTCAGCATCTCGCAAGAAGCAAAAGACATCCCAATCGGTATTTTCTTGCTTATTTATCTTCATGGGTTGACTCTCATAAACTACCCAGATCTTTCCATCATTGGCTTGGGGCATTTTCTTGACCAAGAATGCTTAGTTTCAGTTCTAATTGGGGGGCAAAAGTTTCACTTATTGATTATTTATAAGTTTATCTCAAACTTTCGTATCTCATGTTTTACTTTATATAACTTGGTAGGTTCGGCCTATGCCTGGTTTGTCCTCAGTCAATCCTATTCAGTATCCTTCTTCGGCCCCTTCTCTTAGTAGACAGTACAGTCATCGCAGTTCTACTGGTGTTCGTCCTGCAAATGCACCTGGAGAAGCGGATCCACTTATTGGGAGAAAAGTGTGGACGAAATGGCCTGATGACAACAACTTCTACGAGGCTGTCATCACCGATTATAACCCTGTTGAGGTATTCTCTAGGGGCTCTGTTTCAATGGGGTTTCAGTCATTCCAATAAGCCACATTTGTACGCCAAACAAAACAATATTTTATTTAAAAAATTACAAAATAATTCAGGGCGACTATGAGGGCCTATATTTATGTCTTTCAACATTTTGATTGTTTCATGCAAAAATTGTCTTACTTTTAAAAATAATAACAAAGTAAAAAGATAAAGCCCTATCAAACGCCCATACATTTCTACATACAGGAAGTGAGTGTGCATCTCTCCCCACCAAGTTACTTCGAGACTTGGACCTTGTTTCTGAAAAAATTGAAAAATTAAAAAAAAATGAAAATTTAAGTTTTGAATTTTTAAGTGTTATAATTCTAAAGGTTGAAAATGAAAAGAAAATTGGTTTGAATAGCTGAAAATTTAATAGGAGTTGTCATTTGTTTCCTACCAAACAAGGATTTTAGATAATGAATTAAGTGAATCTTTCGCTCAATCGAATTTTTTAAATCAAGGGGGTAAAAAAAGGAAAAGAAAGTCTCTAAAGGTAGGATGTGCCTGGAAGTAATTAGCGCATCAAAGATGCTTAATATTATTAAATACTGAATCTTTTAGCTATCTGCCCTTGATACATCTATTAGCAGGTTCTAAGAGCGAGGTTAACTATATTGTAGGTGCCCATCAGCAGTCTTGGTCAAATTTTACTTCGTTCCTTCACAGCCTTTTTCTTTTAGGTGAAATCTTTGGAGGAGTGGCCTATGAGATGAATATTGCACACTATTTTTCTAGAGCAATGAAACACAAACATGTTGTAAAATTTTGAGGCTGATGTCATTAATGTTTAACATTAAATCCACCATTTTACTACAAACAACAGAAGAAAAACAATGCCTGCAAATTTTTAACATTATAGCTTACAATTTTATCTGCTTCAAGTGTGGTCTCGTTGAAGATGAAACTGTTCCAGATATTATGCAGAAGTTATTTGTTGAATGTGTGTATTTATGAGGGATGTGCTCGTTTACATTTTTATGGACAAAATTCTCATTTATATCTACTGTGAAAATTGTGTTCAGGGAAGACATGCTCTGGTTTATGATATACACAGCACCAACGAGACTTGGGAGTGGGTTGATCTCAAAGAGGTTGGTTGTAACTTGATCTGTTTGGTTTGATTTTCTTGTATTGATTAGCCAAATAGGTGCTATGGCTTGACTTAGTGGTGGTTCATCCTTTCCAAGATACAAGGTCTTGAGTTATCTTGAGAAAGATCGAGAAATGTGAATCTAAGTGAGCCCATTAAAGTTTTGAACCTCAAAATTATGGGTTTGGCTCCTCAATCTTGATTAGGTTTCTCTTTTCAAATATAAATGGGGGAGTCCCCGAGTTTGTTGGAATTATTGGATGTCTATATAAGAATTCATTAGGTGACTCTTTGGGCCTATAAATGTCCTTTCCACGCAATGACATTTTGGTGATAGCATTTACATTTCTTTGATGTGGCTATACTTAGGTGCACACTTAGTTTTGCTACATTACATGCTTATTTCGAGACTCTTGGAGGTCCCTCTTGATATGGTCTATCTGATGTAATATGCAGATATCTCCTGAAGACATTCGATGGGATGCTGATGATCTTGCTGTATCACGTCGCAGTGGTCCAGTTCAAGGCTTAAAGAAATCTTCAGCCCGTAGTGGAGCAGTCCCTAGTTCTGGAAGGAGTAGAGCAAAAAGCCAATCTAAAAAAGAACTTTTGCCATTACAAAATGGTGCTCAAAAGAAGCTTCCCGATGACATTGAGTTATATAACACAGATACCTTAGTAAAAGAGGTACGAGAATGCACCAGCAAGTTTTTTTAACGTACTGTTGGTTTTGGTCTTTTATATCCCTGGGAACATGATGCCAGGTGGAGAGGGTTTTTGATGCCAGCAATCCTGATCCTGCTGAGATGGCGAAGGCCAAGAAAATGCTGAAGGTAACCCTACTAATGTTTCTGTTCTCTCTCTCTCTCTCCATGATTACCCTTTGATCATCCTACATTATGGATATGTAACTGAAATTTGTGGGCGACGCAGGAACATGAACAGGCGCTTATCGATGCCATTGCTAGGCTAGGTGAAACCTCTGATGGTGAAAGCGGTAATGGATACATCTGCACGTAAATTATTTGGTGCTCCATTTGTTTACATGATGCATCAATAAATCTTCTGATGCTGAGTCTGGCCAGCTTTGATCTGTGTAAAATGAAAGCTTTGCGCTTGTTGCCTAAACAAAAACAATCTTCAGTTTCTAGAGCCCTGAGCTTGTATCGCGTTTTAGGCAAAGTGGTGACGTGAATGAATGGCAGAACAAATTGGCATTTATTTTACTTTGATCTGCAAATTTTCCTGGAGCTTTTGAGCTTTTTTAAAGATTTCTCCTTTATTGAATTGTATCATCCAACGATGGGCTAATATTACGGAGTAATCGATAGATGATGTGAACACTTGTATGAACTGCTGCGGTGGAATATTGAGAGGAAATTCCTTCCCAGGCTTTCTGCATTTTCCCTTGCAACTTTTTCTATATCGAGTGGTTTTCTTCAGACGATTGATGTTGTCACACCCTTTAGCAGTTCCCTTTTTTTTCTGTAGTTTGTTGAAAGCATTATTGTTGCCTAACTTGTACTTTTCTCCTACTCAGATGGAGAACAGGCCCGTTCGATGGATCAGCATTGAAGATATAAATGTCAGTTTTGAGAGCGAAAGAGTTCCGTTTCTGTTCTAATGGTGTTTTTCTTGAAGACGGGAGTGGTGGATGATGATTATTGAGAAGCGGAACGCTTCATTCCTTGACCTGGATTTTTCACTTTGGCTTCTGTCTTTTGATAACATCACAGAAGAACTTGCATTATTTAATTGGGAGCTGGAAGTTTATCTATTGTTTAGCATGTAATATGATATAAAGGGATTTTGGTAGGTTCTTGACTATAGACTGCTGGAACATCACGTTGTTTGCCAATTTACAACCTGCCAAGATAGATTGATCTTCCGATAAGAGCACATGTATAACACAACCTGCAGTACTATATCTTCCCCAAATCATAAATTTGCTATAACCATATAACCAGACCAAGTGAGCATGGTAATGAGCTATTTATGCTCCGCAAATATCAAACACCATGGTGCCTAGAAGGTTGGTCAAGTGCACAAATACCTTAAAACTCTTGCGATCCCTTTTCCTATTAAAAGAGATCGAGTTTGTTCCTCCCAAATTAGCCAATGCTCTAATGTTGGGCGCGACTGCTCAGCTTACTGAACCTGACAGCTCAGTCACTTTATGCAGATTGCAGGTTCGGTTCGCTCTGATTGGGCTGTACTCGGTGCAGCTTTAACTTGTCTATAGAGCATTGCAAGTACGTGATCCTGCCCTCAGATGCACTCCTAGCTTAACCTGTTTAACCAGAGAATGAGAGATAATACTACGTAGAAGAAGCACCCAGTAAAAGTAGCAACAACAGTTATGATGATTCTTATGAAAGAAAAGGTCAAGCTGGAGAAAACTAAAACATAGACTGCTAAAATTAGTGTTCCACGATAATCACCTAGAAGGGCAACTCTATAAGGGGGTGAATACACAGTTTTTGCATCGCCAAAATAATTGATCTAGGAATTAAGAGGAGGAAGTTCATCAAGACAAAATCCACCATGTAGCACACCTAAGACGAGGTGATACATACTGACGTGAAGAACAAATGTGCCAGCATGGGAGGATGTTAAATTTTATGAGGCAACTCTGGGCTAACCCTCAGCCAACAAAAAAACTGGAACAAGGTATTATTGCCACACAAGGTAAAAACAAATTTGCAACCAGACAATTAACTTTCTCATCCAAAATTTTATGCCTTTTGATGCTGCCACCGGCAAGTATTCTTTTTTACCCTTTCCCTTATTTGGGTAACATGCCCCAGGCACCCAGAGAGTCCCCCTTTTTATATGCTACAGAGTGGTTGGATACCCACAACCAAGATTGTTAGATTTCTTTGACAGATATGAACCGGGCCAAGCGAATCAAGGACTAAAGGAATGAGTCTAATAAACTAAGTCAGAGCTGGAACAAAATCACCTCCTGTAGGTATCAGCATTAACATTGTAGATGTGAAGTAAATGAGGACTACCAAATAAATCAACAGCAGGCAAGACCTGTCATCATTGTCAGATTATCCCTGCATTAAACTTATCTAGCAATAGTGCCTTCACTGTAGATTGAGCATCAGATTTCAGATACCAAAAGTACTCAGTAATATGACTTCATATCCAGTTAGAATGCCAAAAGCAACTTTATCTTGTAAATTATTTTCAGCCTGACAATGCTTCAGAGAAAATGGGATATATCTAGCTCAATTGAGAAGGCTTGAGAATCAGTGTGAAAATGCACCATCGACTCAGACAACTGTTCAATTAGCTCAAATAGATATCAGAAAAGTTCCTTTGAATCACTGAAATGGCCACTTCTCTCTAGAAAAGAAACATTGCTTCCGCTTACAATCATTTAACAGACTACTATTAAATTTAATCTCTTCGGAAGGACTAAAAGTTCATCAAAATACTTTTCTCTCCCAAACTTTTACTGCATTTAGAAGCGAAATATTATTGTCAACTGCACAAAGTTCCCTTACTCTCACTAATTAATATATTAGCAATCAGTGGCCTCATCTTGTCTATTACGTTTTGAAGAATTGGCCATCCATTCTAAAAAGGAGATCTGCAAAACCTTTACCCATAATAGTTGAAGCACATTTTTTACAACCTTGGCTCAAAGTAACTGATTGTTAGAATTTCCTCTCAAACTTCAAAGCAAGGGGAAATGTATTCAAGAAAATGAAGAAATAGATAACATTACTATTCTTGGCAATGTTGACAAAGTAGTCCAACAAAGAACTTTGGAGACATTTTGGAATGATTAGAGGCTCCATTTAAGGATTTGCAGTTCCTATTAACATAAGAGTCTTGTCAATGAGTGCCCAGTCAACAAGCACCTCAAAGGCACTAGTTAAGGAAAAGGATATCACAAGTGCTATATCTTTCACGCTCATTTCAGTATCCAAAAATTTTCAAGCAATCACTTGAGTGCTGCTTTTATTTAATAAATAAATAAAAAATCACTAAAGGTGCACGCCTAATTGGGTGGCTGGAAAACCCGAGATGGTATTATTTTATTGTATAACGTTTCACATGTGACTCGCCAAAAAAATCAATCAGCAAAAACCACAATGAACAACATCGTTTTGGCCCTATGGGTTTTTCAAAAAAAAAAAAAAAAAAAAAAAAAGGCTGAACAATGGCTAAACTAAAAAATTGCTAAACCCAAATCAAAATGGAACAAACAGTCAAAGCCGATGTAGACAATCAACAATCATACCACCAATCTGGAGAAAAATGATGAATGAAGCAATTTCTTGACCACTTTTGATTCAATTTCCCCAAGTTGTTCTTCGCAATGGAAAAATTACTTTTTGTTGAAAATTTTCATTCCATGAGCACAAACTCGGGGATTAGAGACCGATGAATGGACACGTGATCAAACCAATTCATAAGTACAAACACAGCAGTAAGAGGTGAAACAAAAATCCTCAGCACTTCAAGTGAATCCAGAAACATTCACTCCTCTTGTCCTATGCAGATATATACTCTGAAACAGTTCGGCCATCACAAGCATCAGAAAACTCCACAAGAATGAGTTGATGCAGAAGAAAGCAGAGAACAAATTTGATGATCCAAAAGCTAGAGTTGGGATAAAAATGCTTATCTTCTTCCAAATACTCCTATCTCTAATTCCTCAAATTGGGGAAAAATTACTTTCTAAAAATTGCAATGGAGAGTGAGAGTAGAAGCAGCTCATGATTGTGCAATGCAAAACAATTGGTTTTTTCCAAAACAACTTCAAGATGATTTGTCTTGGTTTGTTCTATGAACTTGACTCCAACTTCTCTCTGCAACACATCGTTGAGGAGATTGTCAAGCAATCGCAGTCCTCATCTAAGTTCTGGAACAAGATATCATTTTCACTGGCAAGAGTAGCAGAGAGAAGCACCAAGAACAAACAAAAGGCGTATGCCAGTACAATGCGATCACACAGAGAGATAAAGAAGAAAGGAAGGAGAGAGATGAAAAGTCATTGTTTTTAGTCTGATTTGCCACATCGTCTCCCTCATTTTCCACTTTGGACTTGAATTTGTTTCAAGAAAGCCGCGTTGGACTCAAAACTTTATTTAGAAAGCCACGTATGATGAATTGCCAGAATTTGTTGCTGGAGGTACTTAAGTAATTAGATTTCACCAATGCAGCACTCAAGTGATCACTTGAAAAATTTTCGCACCGAAATCAGCGCTGTACTAAAGTTAAGGCACTCCTAGTGTCCTTTTCAATTAAGTTAACTAAAAGCAGAAATAACACTTTCCAGAATACTTTGAAATGAAATAAAAACACATTTTATTAAAGTTTCTTCAAAGGTTTAAATTTCCAAGGCATATTTAACAAGAATTGGCAAGTGTTCCAGCAGCACTCTATAACATGTTCCACAGATATCATTGACATCTTAGATATAACAAAGTTTAAGGTGCTGCTGAGTCTTTATAGGCAATGAACATTCGGAGATAGAAGTATGTGTAGTATACAACACCGGATCCCGTTCTATCATATGGTTCAGTATCACTGCCTACATTACTAAGCAATATTTTGACTTCCCCTTATTTTCTAGTTTCCTGTTAGAGAAACTAATGAGATAAAATTAAAAGGACCTAGATGCAAGCTACCATCTAAGAGACCAAAGGAGGAAATGAAGAACCCAGCATTTTTAAATCTAACTCTGCAACAGAAAAACATTGTCACTTAAATTATTTGAAATCTCTCAAGTAAAACAGCAAATTGTATTTTAAGTTTAGGCCAATATAACCCCCTTTGGGAAAAGTACTAGGTCACTGAGAATGCGAACTAGCTAAGCCATCGATGGTGCTAAGGACTAGATCAAAGCGCACCGCAGGCAAGAATTTGGAGATTCGAAACAGATGAATTGAATGCGGAGCAAGAGAGTAGCAGATATCATCAGCCATCATATCTACGGAATCTAAACAATTCACCAGCGAGAAAAACAACAACAGACAACACAAACAGCATCAAAGCACTCAGATCCAATGCAAACAATACAATGCACTCAGATCATGAACCCACAGCTCGATCGCATCCATTCAAAATGCAATGTCAGAAGCCCAAACTTAATCACCTAACCCTCCAGCAGGGTAACCCCCAATTGTCCCCAGATCTTCCTCTCCCAACATACCATCGAATCAGAATCAAGGGCACAGCCCATAGATTTAGCATCAACAGAAGAGTACCTGAAACCGCAGCCCCGGATCCGAAGACCGACCAACCGACCGCTTTCAGAATCAAAGCTTTCAATCAGGCATGACGAGGTGCTACAAATCTAGAAGCAACATCAGCGACGTCAGCAACATACCCTTGAACCCGCAGAACGCAAAGAAAAAGCTAAAAGCACCCAAGACCTCCCCATCACCCATCAGCACAAACTGAACAGAACCCACCAATCGCCATGACCCACCACGCGAATATCGCCGAACGGAACGAGGAAGAGGAAATTACCTGCAGAGAACTCATCCCCAGCTCGGGTCGAGGAATTCGCCGGCGGAAGGCGACCAAACCATCGCCACAGAGGGAGAGAGAGAGAGAGAGAGAGAGAGAGAGAGAGAATGGGTTTGAGCAAACATCAGAGACCACGCAAAGGGAAGAGGAGGAGGAATGGCCTTTGGCGAAAGCCACGGATCAATGGTGGAGATTCGGAGTGAGTCGCACGTTTCTTCTAATCGACAAACGCCAAAAAGATTGTCCATGCGGTGCGAAGGGAACCCGCTCCCAAGGGCCGTAACTCCTCTTTATTCATCCTACAAATCCCTTTCTTAAATGGGGGTAACATCACCCAATCGGAGTAATTAGGGGTGAGCAATCGGGTCGGTTCAATCTAAGAATGGGACCGAACTAGCCTTACCCGATTCGATTCAGGCCAGCTCCAAGAAGAACTGGTTCGGTTCTCGATCTTGAATCTTGAAAAAAACTAGTTTGGATTGCTGATCGGTTTTAAGATTGAAGTGGTCTAAAATAGACATTTGAAAAAAAAATAGTTATATGCAACTAAGGAGAATGAAAATGACAACCTCCACACAAGATCTCGTCTAATAGGACTTTACGAGTCATGTGTAAGAGATAATATGAATTGTACAAAACTAACCCGATTCTTCGGAAGAATTGAGAACTTGTATTGAACTGACTAGCTCGATTTTACGATAATTCCAAGTATAACAAATTCAATTCACAATTCTAATCTTTCAAAACCGTGACCTATAGGATAGGTTTCAAGTTTTGGTCTCCAAACCGACCAACAATGAAATCAATCACCACCAAAAATAGTAAGGTACCATTATAAGAAACCCTATACTATTGATAATCATCCATTCTCTCTATGGTTCATAATTCTTCAATTTGCCATCTTTGATGGTGAAGATGACCAATCTAGTATTGAACACATCGATTGTTTCTATGCCCACTATGGAGAAGCAAAGATGAATGAGTTTATGAGGTTAACATTATTTCCTTTTGTCTTTATGGAATAATGCATGCACCTGCTATATCAACCTATTGGCAATCTCAATTTACATTTGGGCAAAGATGGAAAGACACTTCTCAATTTTACAAAACAATGTCGGAAGTGTCAATCATTGACTTAGTTAGGTTGTATTAGTGCAATAATGTGTCGGTCAACTAGTTTATTGCCAAGCTTGAAATGGCTAGAAACTGACGATGATTAGCCCAAAAACATTGCCTACAACGATATTCATTATCAATGATAATATGTCTTATAGCCTCTTGTTAGGCTAAGACTAGATTGAGGGCCCTTTGGTTCGGTTTTGGGAGAATGTCCTTGGGGAAGTGTAAAGACATTTAGTTTAAAGGGGTTTGGAAAAATGTGAATAATGTTCGGTAAATTGTAATTGAAAAAGCGCTTAAGATTCCACTTGGGAGAAATGCTGTGTGGTAAACATACATTTGGAAAGTCCTTTTGTGTGCCAATTTAAGTTGTGTAACTCTAATTTGTTTAATTTAAAAAAAAAACATTACTATATATATATATATTTTTTTTTTTTCTCATTGAGAGTAATGTAAAGGAGACATATTAACAAATTTTAAATGAAAGAGTACATCAAACTCAATTTAAAAAAGAGCATAATTTCATTACAATAAACATGACAATATATGTTCGGAGGAAAAAAAAAGTTATCATTAAATATTACAAACCTCATTAATTATTTATTAAACTCATGACTCATCACGTATACGTACCATGTGAGGAAATGCATTATCATTTGAGGCACTCACCTCCTCATTTACAGAATCATGATCAACTAAATATCCCCACTTGGGATCCAAATCTACTGTTTCAAAACTCATTAGTTATGGCATTTCTTTGTATATAATTGGATAAAATCATTGTCATTATGACTGTTTGCACTGTTTTTCATAAGGATAACTTGACATATTAGTTGAAATCTTCCACTTTGTTTTTAATACGCCAAAGGCTCACTCAATATCTGAGCAAAGTTGAATACTTCTTGATGACCCGTAGATGTAGGACTTTGTCAAAACTCTGACAAATGATATCTAACTTATCTATGTGACCACAAATAACCCGTAAGATTTAAATATCCAGTATCTACAAAATAACATTTACATACATAAATATAATGTAAATTTAATAAACATATGCCACATACAAAATACACATGGATGTACATAAACCATAAATTAACAAACCTGGAGGAGGATGGGGAAATTTTGCATCACGTCTTCCAATAGCTTCATGGAAAATATGTACATCATGAGCTTGTCCCTTCCAACTGGAACAAGCATAGATAATTTATATGTTAAAATTACATATGGCTAACACATTGTGAATTATCTATCCTTTTTTGACCAATAAAGCAAACTTGATCGTACATTAGTACCACTTTTGGGATATGCAATTCTCAAATAAATAATGTAAATATTACATGATTTACATTTGGTTTTTCATTTTTATTGTACAATTGTAACTTCACTTAAAATTTTAATAAAATCGTTGATTTTTTTTTTTATTTATCTTCTCTAGAACTTCTTTATATTATTGATCGGTTAGCTAGATCTAATCTTTTGCCATATCATATACTTAATCTAAAACTAAATTAAAGTGTCTACTTATGGTTTCCCTAGAGTGTTGAAAGTCTGATTGTGCTAACTTGTTACCTATACCATGTCCCAACATATAAATAAACATTCAATCATTTTTGCAACATTAGTATCCCTAGATCCTTTAAGGCCATATCACGTTACTAAGTTACACGTAAATTATTAAATACAACTCTATGCATTCTAGATATATCATAGTATCTTATCGAATTAATATATTTGGCCATCATCTTAACCATGTATAACATGTGTATGATAAGGTTTGCAAATGTACGTTTCCTAATAGGCAATTGAAGTTTGAGTGATTAAGAGAAAATTCAAGAATTCATTTTCCTCCCTTTCACGATTTTCTCTTTGTTGAGAATCATCCATGACTACCCAAAACTTTGATCTCTTAGGATACCAGAGTCCTAGAGATTAGCAAGTATTAATATACTTAATAATCCTTTTTACAACAGAAAGATTTTCTAGGATCTAATTGAAATCTTGCGCATATGCATACACTAAAAAGGATATCGGGTCTTGAAGCGGTGAGATAGAGTATGGAGCCAATCATGCTCCGGTATAACTTCTGATCAATTTTCTTTTCATTTTCATCTTTGTCAAGCTTTGAAGATGAAGACATGGGAGTTTCTACTTTTTTCGAATTTTCCATGTGAAATTTTTTTCTTGGAAAATAAAGGTTTCCTCTTTTATTTGCTTGATTTGCAATATGAGAAAAAAAAAATTAATTTTCCCATCATACTCATCTCAAATTCATCTTGCATCAACTTGGCAAAGTTCTTGTGGAGATTTTCATTAGGAGATCTAAAAATAATGTCATCGACATAAATTTGCACCAATATAATTTCCTTACATTCTATTCAAATGAATAAAGTAGTATTGATATTACATTTCTCAAAACCATTCTTAATGAGAAAAGTTATTAACTTTTCATAACAAGCATGAGGAGCTTGTTTCAGGTCGTGTAGGGCTTTCTTTAGCTAGTAAATGTGATCTGGCTTTCGTGGTTCTTTGAATCTTGAAGGCTATTCTACGAACACTTTCTCCTTAATGAATCTTCAAGTCCACTTGGAAAAGTCTGAAGTCATGAAAACACGCGTAAGCAAGTAAAAGTCTGATCGCTTTTGACCTTATTATTGGTGCATAAGTTTTGTTGTAGTCAATTCATTCTTCTTGCTAGAAGCCTTTGGTAACCACTCTTGCTTTATTCCTTGTGACATTTCCTTGATCATCGAGCTAGTTCCGGTAAACCCATTTTGTTCCAATAACGGGATAATCTTTTGGTCTAAGAACTAATTTCTACACTTCATTTATTTGGAATAGTTGAAGTTCCTCCTGCATCACTTAGATTTAGTTTTCATTTGATAGGGCTTCTTTAGTACTTTGTGGTTCAATCTCTAAAATAAGTGCCAAAGTACTAACGGCATCCTTTAGGGTTGATCTTGTTCTAATATTGTCATTGATGTTTCTGATAATCGGATCCTTTGGATGGCTTGACTTGTGCTTCCAGTTTTTATTGAATCTGTCATCACATGTTGTGTGCTTCCCACTTTCTTGCTTATTAGAACTTTCTTGTTGCCATGGATGTTCATCTGATTTTGATTCCTTGACTTCTTCTAGCACTTAAAATGTGTTAGATGACTACTCCGCTCGATTAGAATCTTCATGGATCTGAAGATTTTCATCAAAATTCACGTTGATGGACTCCTCCACTATACGAGATCTTTTATTATATACTCTGAAAGCTTTGCTTGTAGTTGAGTATCTCAGGAATATGCCTTCATATGATCTTTGATCAAACTTACTAGGCCGGTCATTAGCATTTCTTAAGACAAAACATTTACATCCAAAAACTCTGAAATATGAAATGATTGGTCTCCTACCTTTGAAAAACTCATAGGGGCTCTTTTCTAAAGAGGGTTTTAGAAAAACTCGATTTATGATGTAGCATGTTGTTGAAATGGCTTCAACCTACAAATGTGATGCAATTTTGCTTTATAAGAAAAGAGTTCTTGCCATTTCTTGCAAGAACCTATTCTTTTCTCTACTACACCATTCTGTTTAGGTGTATAAGAAGTCGAAAACTGATGCTCAAAACTGCTTTCTTCACAAAATTTTTAAAAACTTTGATTTTCGAACTCACCCCCATGATCAGTTCTATTGGAAGAAATAGAATAAACTTTTTTCATTTTGAATCTTTTTGGAAAACTTTGAAAAATTAGATTATACTTAATGCTTTTGTACAAGGAAGAAAAACCCATGTATGCCTTGTATAATCATCAACTATTACCAAGCAGTACCTTTTACCTCCTAGACTTTGCATTTTTGTAGGACTGAAGATGTCAATATGAAGAAGCTGCAAAGCTTTGTTAGTACTAACGAGATCAATAGGTTTGAAAGAACTCCTAACTTGTTTATGTAGGACACAGATTGAACAAATTCTAGATCTTTCAAGCTTAATATCTAGTGATCCTCGTACTAATTTCTTTGAGGAGAGCTTCGATATTTGCTTAGTGCTTATGTGTCCAAGCTTCCTGTGCCAAAGATCTACTTTGTCCTTGATGGAGATCAAACACCGAACGTCATCAGCAGTTGTATCTAGCAAATAGATATTTCCATATCTCCTCCCAATAAACGATTAATTTAGATCTTTACATGTGCTTCAGCATTTGTCTTCTTGAAAGTAGATTTTTTAACCAGCGTCACATAACTTGCTGATACTGATGAGATTATAGTTGAAGCCTTTGACAAGAGATACATTTCTTATAGTCAGATTTCCAATTTCAACAGTTCCTTTGTCGATGATCTTTCCTTTATTGTTCTCTCTAAAGGAAACACTTCTATCATTAAATCTTGCGAATTTAATGAACTTGTTTGAATCACCAGTCGTATATCTTGAGAAGCCACTATTGAGGTACCATTTGTTTTTCTTTTTCTTTGGTACCTACAAAGACAAATCAAGTCTTATTTGGTACCCATATTTATCCAGGTCCTCTCTGGTTAGAAAGATTGGTCATGCTTAGAAAGTTTTTCCGAATCGGTTTCCAACCTTTGGAACAATCATTTTCATAATGATCATGGCTACCATAGATTGAACATTTAAATAGGTTTTGACCAACGAGTTTTACAAACTATTTTCTAAAATGGTTTTCATAGAATACTCTCGAAGGCTTTTACCTCTTCCTTTCTTTGTGAGTTGGAAAATCATTTTTTTTTTTTTTTTTTGCATCGAAGTTCTGATTTGTTGTAGTATGAGATTTGGATGGACAAAATATGTTCCAAAATTTTTGAATCAATTGAAAATCTTTTTACAACATCTGAAATTTCCTTTTTCATGGAATCGTTTTCTTTTAAAACAGAATCATGATTTTCTTTTGTTTGAAGAAGATTCTTTTCAAAATACTCAATCTTTTCTTTTTGGAAAGAATCCTATTGTCTTAGTTTTGAGTTTTCCTTCTTCAATTCTAAAAATTTTCTAAGTGTAGCATTCTAATCAATAAGTAATTCTTCTATATAATTAGATACTTCAACATGAATATCAAAATCTCTTACCTCAAATTCTTCTTCAGAAATAGATTTTGCCATGAGGTAGATATTCGTATATTCTTCATTGCTCTCTTCACACTCAGTGCTACTCCACGCTTCGGCCTTCAGTACTTTCTTTATCTACTTATACTTGTTCTTTCTTTTTTTCAAAAAAGGACAATTCGATTTGATGTGTCCTCATTTCTTGCATTTGAAGCAGATAGTATCCTTATTTTCCTATTTGTTGTTGAAGTTTCTCTTTTGCTCAAATGATTTGAAGGATTTCTTCCTTTTAAACTCCGTTCCTTTTTTGGCCATTTGTTGAAGCTTTTTCACCATAAGAGCTATCTCATCTTCATTTGAATCTAAATCATCAGAGTCAAGATTAGATTTCAATGCTATTGCTTTCTTACCTCTGGTGTCTTTCTCATTTAGACATTCTTCTTCATAGGATTAAAGTGCTTCCCCAAGTACATCCACAAAAGAGGTGAGATCCTTTAAGTCTCTCAGATGAATGTCTCGATATTGTTCCACTCATTCAACAAGCGTTGAAGAATTTTGTTTACTTTCATTGGGTTTGATATAGGTTGCCATTGATATACTAATCCATTGACAATGTCAATAAATCTACTAAGTATGTTTGTTATGGACTCTTTGGGTTTCATTTTGAAGGTTTCATATTACTAGAGAAGAATGTTTATCTTCGTTTCCCCGACTCAATCAATTCCTTCATATGTTACCTATAATTTATCCCAAATTTGTTTTGCTGATTCACATGAAGAGATTCAATTATATTCAAAGTAAGAGATAGAGAATTGCACATAAAAGTTTATAGTGGTTCGGCTTTTGCAAGCCTATGTCCACTCTCCTGCGCTACATCCTATTAGCTAGAATTCACTAATAATAACCAATTAGGGTTACATGTCCTGAGTTGTAAGTACTTAAGTTTGTGTGAACAACTCTTCATACTCTCAACCTTCAAAGGTTACATAGTGCAAAAATGAATATATGAGATCACAAACACTCTTTAGACTCTCAAAATTAAAAGCTTTAAATCTCGTGAATGTGAATACTATTTCTTCAAAAGAAGAACCGTAACCGTCTCCCAAAAGCTCTGGGTTCCTCTCTACCGCTTGGTAGCTGTCTCCTTGATCCGTGGCACTCAAGCCTTCTTGCAGCGACACACCCATAGCAAACCTCCATTAAAAACCCCCTTTCTCTACTTGAAGAGTTGACTCTTACCTCTTCGACCCTTGTCTCATCTTCCCTGGACGCTTCGTCCAAACCCCTAATCACCAAAACTACTGCCGATTATACCCATATTAATCCCCCACAAAAACCCTAAATTAGTCACTGGGAGAAGAATCGCACCTCTTCGACCACAATTACGTCTCATTTTCGTGCCTCTCCCAAAACCCTAAGCAACGAGACCCCGATTCCCCAATCAACCCAACTAGCCGCGGCCCACTTCCCACCCCCTGCACAATTAAATACTTCCCAATCTCACAGACACATCCCTACCCCACCATCCACTTTCCCACAAATCTCCCTTATGGGTTAGCACTGCTCCCATCATTGAAAAGGTCTGGTCCTTTTTTCTTAGCAAGGACCGACATGTCAACTCACAGCACATAAGGTTCGAGGGCAGGTATGTAATTGCTTTTGACTTTTTTCTAGTGACACCATTGAGGATTCTACTATACATCTATCCGAGCATCTTCAGTGCTGAGGTAGACCTCTAGATATTTCATTGTGCCATACAATAGTAAAGTGAAATATGAATGATCAGACCTTTGATGATAGTAGATTAGAGGCGCTGTGTAAAAGTTTGGGTAATTTATAGTCAGAGGATGATGTGATAGATGTCAAGGAAGGAATTTCTAAAGAAAAATTAACAGAATATTAGTTAACATTGTTTGGAAATATCTATTCTCAACCAAATGTGAATTTTTGGGCTTTTCTTAACACTAAGAAAAGGGCATGGAAGATGGAGAATGTATCTTGCACCTTACTTGTACCAAGCTTTTTCTCATTTTCCTTCAAATTTGAAGCTGAAAAGCAGAAAGTGTTAGACTCTGGGCCGTGGTCATTTTCCAGCAATCTCCTAGTGCTTCAGCAATGCAATCTTGACATTTCAGAAATTTGTTACAACTTCACTCATTGTCCCTATGAGGTGCACTTGTATGGCCTTCCATTTGGCAAAGTGACAAAGGATGTAGTAAAAGAGATAGCCTCCAAGATTGGCAATGTCATAGATGTGAAATTTGAAACAAAAGGAAACAGCACCTATAAGGTCGGTAAAGCCAGAATCAATCTGAACCTAGCTAGCCCTCTAAAAACAAGTGTAGTTATCAACTTGGGAAGCAAAAAATTGTGGATAGAATTCAAATATGAGCGGCTTTCGCATTATTATTACTCTTGTGGAATAATTGGTCATTATGCCATTGCATGCAAATAAATACCATATGAAACCACAAGGCTGGAGGAGGACTTACCAATCAACTTCGGGAATTGGCTGCGTGCGAAAGTCCGGGAACTTAGCTCATATGGAAAAGTTTTATATGGTAAACAAGCTGAACTCCTTGAAGACCCAGAAATGGTGTCGGAATCCCCTCTTGCTGCGGAAACTAATGAAGCTCAGACAGTGAAAAACTCAAAAGCACAGCCTATTTTACCCATACGTGGTCAACACCTCTCAGAGGAGGAATCTAACAAAAGGCTGATCATCTCCACTCTATTTTGGTCATAATCTTAAGGGAAGAAAAATGACCATAGAAGAGAGGTAGCAACTGCTTAGATGAGAAATCTACGATGATTCTCTATAACGAACAGCTGAAAGAAATGGAACAAGAGAGACAACACCAAACAACAACCGAAAGAGCCCAAATCAGGGGCAAAGCCAGAAGCACTAAACTTCCTACATCGAAAAAATGGAAGAGATTTTGTCCATATGGTGCACAATCCTCAAAGACACCATCAATTGACAAACTACAACTAGTGGAGATCCCTATTATAAGAGGAGGAGAAGTCAACACATTGGGCTTTGGTGGCTAGCCCTAATAAGCTACCGGGTCATCCATGAAGTTACTTAGTTGGAATTGTCGGGGGTTGGGCTTACCCTTGACAATTCGGGCTCTAAGAGTCTTAGTGACTTAGGAAAGGCCCAATATAATTTTCTTAATGGAAACAAAAAATCAAGAGCAGATGGTGCAAAGAATGAGAAGACGGCTAAAGTATCAAAACATTTTTTTAGTGAACCTAGAAGGAATATTAGGGGGTTTGGCTATTTTCTAGGATAATCAGGTTACCATTTCAGTGGACTCATTTTCTGAATACCTAATCAATGTGCAGTGTCAACTGCACGATAATAGGCAGCTTATGTGAATTACTTTCCTACATGCTCCAACTGATTTTAATAACAGAGTTTTACTATGGGAGAAAATACAAAGAGTAAGTGCCTTAAATCATCTACCTTGGCTCTACATCAGGGATTTTAATGAAATCTTATACCATTGGGAAAAAGTGGGAAAGAGGATGGCAGAACACTTTTGCTTAACAGCATTTAGAGATTTCTTACATGCATGCTCTTTAATGGACCTGGAATGCAAGGGATGCACATTTACTTGGACAAATATAAGGGATGGAGACGAAAACATTAAAAAAAAAAGTTGGATACAGTTGTATGTACCTTGGAATGACGAATAGCGTATCCAACTAAAGAAGGCATTGCCCTACCAGCTATCGGCTCTAACCATAGTCCTCTCATTTTGTCAATTTCTCCTAAAACAGAACGTAAACGTTGAGATTTTAAGTATGAAGCTTATTGGGCAGAAGATAAGGATTGTAGGCGAATTGTGAAACGAACTTGGGATGACCCCCAAAGCAAAAATATAGCTGAAAAATTACATCTAGTGACCACCCAGCTAGCTGCGTGAAAAATAGACGAGCTGAAAAATGAACTTCAAATGTTGATGAACATCCCCGATTTGCAATATGACCATCACAGAATTCGGCACATTAACCAAGAGATTGAATCGCTATGGCAACAAGAGGAGATGATTTGGAGTATGAGATCTAAAATCATATGGCTAAATGAGGAGATAGAAATACAAAGTTTTTCCATACAACTACCATTCAACGGAGAAACAGAAACCAAATATCCATGCTGTTGAATGAGGAGGGAGAGTGGGTTAGGAACGAAGAAACTTTTAAGGACATGACGATAAACTTCTTTAGGATCCTTTATATGTTAAGGAGTCCTAGGAATTTTAAGCCCATTCTAGACCACATCCCAACCTTGGTGGATGCATCTATAAACCAATCACTAACTGCACCCGTCACCATGTAAGAAATCACAGCAGCTACTAACCAGTTTGGACCTACTAAAGCTCCTGGGCAAGATGGTTTGAATGGCCTATTTTTTCAGCATCATTGGCGAGACATCAGAGGAGATATCTTTAAGGAGGTGTAATACTTTTTCAAGACTAGAACTCTAAACCTAGCCCTAAACAAAACTCAAATCACCCTCATTCCCAAAAACCAAAACCCAAAAAAGTTAGAACAATATCGGCCTATAAACCAATGCAATTTTGCCTACAAAATTATATCTAAAATCCTTACAAACAGACTGAAACCTTTATTACTAATCATAATTGAAGCAGAATAGAGTGCCTTTGTGGGAAGTCGGCAAATTCAAAACAATGTTTGATTGTATAGAAGGTCCTTCACATATTAAAAACTCGTGATCGGCAAAGAAAATTTCAAGCTGTCCTTGAACTCGACATGCATAAGGCTTATGATCGATTATAGTGGGACTTCCTTCAGGAGTGTCTAAGAAAGATGGGGTTCTATGAAGAATGGGTGCAGTGGATCATGCGGTGTGTCACTATGGTTTCCTACAACATTAAGTTTAATGGGGTATCCTTGACCTATTTCAAGCCATTTTGGGATATTTGTCGGGGACCCATTATCCCCTTATTTATTCATAATAGTGGCTAATGTCCTCTCACACATGATGAAGCAAGCCCTAGCAGCAGGTACACTTCGCAGTATCAAATTGAATAGAAACTGTCCCATCCTTTCACATTTATTATTTGTAGACGACTCTATCTTTTTCCTACATGGTATAATCTTGGAATGTCAAAACTTGGCGACTATCCTTCACCAGTATTGTTATGCATCAGGTTAGGTTATAAATCTAAACAGATTGGGGATATTTTTCAGCAAAGGATGTCCACAAAGCCTACGGAGAAACATGGCGTCAGAGCTACAAGTTCTCGAAATTGAGAAAACAAGCAAATATCTAGGAATCCCTTCGGATTGGGGTGCCTAAAAAAAAGAATTGTTCGCGTGGATACTCGCTAGAGTAAATATGAAGATGGAGAGTTGCAAGGAAAATTTCCTATCAAAAGCTGGTAAGGAAATACTTCTCAAATCAGTGGTGCATGCAATACCCTAGTATGCGATGTCAATTTTTAAAATCCCAGTATCTATTCTTAAAGCCATTGAAAAGAAAATAGCTAATTTTTGGTGGAGAAACAACAACAAAACAGCAGGGCTACATTTGAGAAAATGGGAACTTCTCAAGCGCTGAAAAGAGGAAGGAGGGCTTGGATTTAAGGACCTACTCATCTTTAACATCGGTATGATAGGAAAAGAAGCCTGGCGAATTCATCAGCACCCGGATACTATGTGGAGTCAAATTATGAAAGGTCTATATTTTCCGAACTGTGACTTTTGGCAAGCATGGAAATGATCACGTCCATCGTGGGGTTGGCAAAGTTTAATAGCAGGGAGAGAAGCGATTGCCCCTCAGGTGATGTGGGTAGTGGGGAATGGACAAAAAGTTTCAATCAGAGAAGATAAATGGCTGAAGATTGGACCAATCAGAAGACCCGCAAGAAGAAATGAACCACACAAAGTGGTAGATTTGATAGATTTTGAAGCTGCTAAATGTAAAGAAACCCTCTTGTGGTCCTTGTTTGATGATCAGATAGTGGCGAAAATTATCGCCATCCCCATCGGCCTCCCAACTACGGAAGATAAATTGGTTTGGACAAATAACAAATCAAGAATTTTTTTTTTTTGGTAAAGATAACAAATCAAGAATTTATATGGTGAATAGTGGATAAAGTTCACGAGACCAAACGCCAACAACATCCCACCAGTTTAATCCAAACCTATGGAAGCTTATTTGGACCGAAGCCATACAACCTAAAATAAAGTTCTTCCTATGGAGTGCTTGTCAAAATGCCTTGCCTACATTGGATAACCTATACAGGAGGAAGATAGTACCTACACTAATATGCTCAATATGCAATCTTGACCCAGAGACGATCGAGCATACACTACTGCTTTGCCCTTGGACAACACATCTATGGAACGAGCCATCCTTGCAAGTCGACATAAACCGAGTGGGTTTAACCCGATTTGACGAATGGCTATGTAAAGTTCACGCATGACCAAGGAACTCACGAAGTTTTGAACCGATTGCAACTGCATTATGGTGCATATGGAAGGATAGAAACCATTTTATCTTTAGGAAAAGTCCCCTCAACTCTCATCACGCCCTATTTAGAGCCACAATATTACAAGAAAGCTTCATAACATGGAATCCAAAGCCAAAGAGTCGGAAGCAAGGTGATGACTTACATAACAAATGGAAACTCTTGAGCCCTGGCGTAATCAACATCGATGCATCATTTGGGAGTGCCTTTACAGCCCGCACATCGTCAGATTCAAGCCAAGAGAATCTAGTACATAGTACTGAAACTCATTTAGCCTCAGCCCTAGACATACACTCAACTAGAGAAGAGGTACCTGCCATGCACCGTACTCCCTCAACCTCCAATCCAAGTATATAGACGATTTCTTGCAGCCCTACGATCCTGAAGCTATTTGATCCTCACTGAGAAGGAGTTCACCAAAGTTTTGCAACTTCCCCAAGCCCTAAACAAACCTAGACAGCAACCCATAGTAACTCTGAATCAATGTCCAGAAGGGAGTACATAAGGGGTTGACCACGCCTCCACCACACCGCCTAACCCAAACTTACACAGTAACGTGCCGAAGGGTAAAATGCATAGGGCAGCGACGGCCTGATCTGAATTGAGCAGTAATGCCCAGGGTCGATTTGAGCTGAATAGAGGACAGGATGGAAGCACTCCTATTATGTACAGAGAAGAAATTAGAGACACATAGCATGGCCCGGATTTGAACAGAGATGTGACAAATAGCAACCCCCAACCCTTAAGGACCAAAGAGGAAATGCCTCGAGCTGAATCACCCGTGAAGACCAGAGATGAATCGCCCTGAGCTAAATTGAAATGTGAAGCTAAGGCCAGAACTAGATTTGGCCAGAGTAATGCGCGCCTTGTCTTGAATAGTGCTGTGACGCCCATTTCGATTCAGAGTGGTACCAGCTCAGCTCGACCCGAACAACATAGAGGATGGGAAGCACATAGCTATGGATGGCTTCACCTGAGTAGCGGCGCCAACGAAGACATCTACACCTTTGACTACTCATTGCACCCCAATTTGACTAGACATAATGCTTGCTCCATCTACAGCACACAGGGCAAGACCCTTCTTGTAATAGGAACTGGTTCTCAACCCTATTTTCGGATTGGTTTTTTAATAGGAACTGGTTCTCGGATTGGTTTTTTAATAGGAACTGGTTCTCAACCCTATTTTCTAAGTGGTCAGTTCGGGTTTTGGGTATTACTCGGTCCTGTTGCACACTCCTATCCTCAAGGTATTTTCCATAAATCTTTCTGAGCCTATATCTCGTTCATACTATGTTGGACTTGCATTAGGAGTGACCATGGTCTAGGTTGGCCAGTTCAACACCTAACTTAGGGAGCCCCTTGCATAGTGTTGATGTTTAATTTTTGGAATCGAGGACCGACTTTATTGAGCTTGGATTGAGGACAAGATTGATTTTGTGGGTGTGGTTCAATTCTAAGCTCAAGACTAAGGGTGCGCATGGCAACGTTTCCATTTCGGATAACTATTTCTTTTCATAAATAGTATTTTTCTATTTCTACTCCAAAAACCATTTCTGAGTAAAATAAAGTGCTTAGTAACTATACAAAATTTCTATTCTTGGAATAGAAAAAGAATAAAAATGTGTTTGGTAAAAATTTATAAATTTTTGTATTTATTTGTTTTTTCTTCTTACTCACGAGACCATCGACGCCACCGTCGCCACCTGTTATTGCACGACCGTTGTATGATTGCCGCACGATTGTCACATAACCATTGACCGTTGCTGCCGATTGTGGCGCGGTTGGGGGTGACGGTCGGCATTCGTATGGCAAAGAGGCTGCAATCATGTGGTGATTGGTGGCGGTAGGCTGCCGACGAATGATGGCGGTTGTTAGTTGATGGATTGTGGGCGGTGGCCGATGGGCGTTGGGCAGCGACAAATGGGCTGTGGGTGGCGACCGATGGGCTATGGGCAGCAACGACCATCATCGGTAGTTGTCAACGGTCGGTTGCCGATGGTGGTCGTGGGCAGCCTAAGGTGGCCGACGATTGGCGAGCGACCAGCGGTGGCCGCAACAAGGAAGAAGAACAAAAGAAAAATATAGAAAAAAAAAAAGAACTTATCTTTAGAAATTGTTTTTAGGAATAAGAAGCTACTTTTTTTATTTATTGTTTCTATTCCAAATCTATTCCCCGGCCATTTTTCTATTTTGGGGAAAAGAAAAATAAGTTGCCGTTATCAAACATATTTCTGTTCTTTTTTTTTTATTCCAGGGAACAAAAGAACAGAAATCGGGAGAAATAGAAATGTTACCATGCAAGCCCTTATTGATGGGGTGTATCTTGCCTGTGTCGCGGAGGATTCGTTCGGAGATCATTCAATATATAAGAGGAATTGTCTTAGTTGAATTGAAAACCAAATCTAATTATGTATAGATGAACTCTGACAAACATATGCAAAATAAAGAAATGGCTATTAGTCTTTGTCTAGCCCTTTATTGATGGGGGTTTATCTTGCCTGTGTCACGGAGGATTTGTCCGAAGATCATTCAATACAAAAGAAGAATGATCTCAATTGATTTGACAACCAAATCTGATTATGCAATCTAATTTGTGCTTTCCGCACGTACCTACCCTTTGGGCAAGTGCGAGTGCGCAAAGTGAGCATTCTCCCCCCCCCCCCTCCCAATCTACGTTTGAGGATTTTCTTAGATCTTCAATGCTATTATCCTCCTGCTAGGTTAAAAAAAAAAAGTGCTCTCGTGGTTGAAGGTCAATATAGGCTCGCAAACCTTGATTACGTATCCTCCTAATAGGGTAAAAGTAACGTGCCCTCATGGTTGAAGGTCAGTACAGGCTCGCAAACCTTGATTACGTATCCTCCCAACAAGGTTAAAGTAACATGCCGCAAACCTTGATTGCGTATCCTCCCCACAAGGTAAAAGTAACGTGCCCTCGTGATTGAAGGTTAGTGCAGGCTCGCAAACCTTGATTATGTATCCTCCCAATAGGGTAAAAGTAATGTGCCATCGTGGTTGAAAGTTAGTACATGCTCGCAAACCTTGATTACATATCCTCCAAACAAGGTAAAAGTAACGTGCCGCAAACCTCGATTACATATCCTCACAACAAGGTAAAAGTAATGTGCCCTTGTGGTTGATGGTCAGTATAGGCTCGCAAACCTTGATTACGTATCCTCCCAACAGGGTAAAAGTAACATACCCTTGTGGGTGAAGGTTAGTACAAGCTCGCAAACCTTGATTATGACCACTGCCCACCGTCGCACAACAAGTCGCACGACCGCCGGACGACCTCCAACCGTCACCGCCGACCGTCGTCGCAAGATCACCGCCCAGAGCCCACCGACCACAAAGGGAAGAGAATTTGTCTAGAGATCATTCAATACATAAGAGGAATTGTCTTAGATAATGTGTTATACTCTTGGCCTTGCGCGGTGAATAAATCTGAAGAGAATATCGGGAATGTCTTGGCGTTGTACATGTTCAGTCCCCAATAGATCGGTATGACAACATACATGATCAATGCAAAGCCAACAAAGATGTTCACTATGGCAAAGAAGGGGCAAATCAATGGATTGGACAAGAAGGAAACCGCCATTGACTAGTCCAAAGTGAGGGCTTCGACGTTGAGCCCGTTAAGGCCTGACCAGATCTGTTGGGCTATGACGGAGTTAGGGAAGGCCCAGCAAACCCATGAGATGCTTGCTAGGAATTGGAATAGGAACCTCGGAACCAAGTACCACAAGAAGCTACACACCATTGCGATGACAAAGAACTTGGCCCTTAAGACTTGTGGCACCTTCCTCTGTTTCCTTCTCATGTAACATCCTACAAATTTTGATAAAGCAAGAATGAAAGATAATCTGACCAAAAAAAAAGAGTGAAGATAAAATCCTCCGAAGCATACGATGTAACACTCATTGTTGACGCTCTTTACCTGAAGAGGGAGATTTGAATGAGGGTACCGGGCCACCACATATGTGCCGGCTCCACCACGTACTTCCTCAAAAGTCCAGCCCAACCGTACCCCAAAACCTTCAAAATAGGAAATTGGATAGCGCGTCAGTCTAGTAAATATGTCTGTGTACGCATGAAAATTATAGTAATGCAAAGAAAATACCTTGTCCTACTTTTTACTTCCATTTGAAAAATCGAAAAAAAAAATGTTTCATTTTCTGTAAAATTACTAACGGATCTATACATTTGTATGCTTTGGAATCTTTCCAGCCTTTGACATCCATAAAAATCAATTTGTGGTAGCCGAAAGATTCCAAACAATGTAGAATTCATTATAAACACGATAGGCTTGATTTATAATTTGACAAAAACAATGAGTCTTTCAAATTATCTACTGGATATCTAACAAACCTATCGTATATCTAACTTACTAAGATAATAACTATCAATAACTAAGATTCACAATTAAATTTAAAAATTTTGACGAGATGGACAATTTTATATCATAAAAAAGTATTTATGTATAATATAATTGATTTTCACATTATTAATGACAAAGAGGGAATTAAGGAACTAGAACCTGAGTAGTTATGATGAGAATCCAGGAGGCGCCCAAGGAGATGTCCCACCTGTAGAACGCCTTGATGATGTTGACAATCCCAACTGCGTTAGCCGGGCCATCGCCGAAGGCACTGCCGACATTTGCAAAGATCGAGATCAGCACGTGTTCCTTCACGTTGAACAACCCCGGGTTGAGCAAGAACTCCCTGCCGCCAAGCCCTGGGAGGTGGAACTTGGCCATCGGCGGGACGAAGGCCATGAGCCATCTGAGTGGGAGGGTCGCCACCTAGACGGTGATACGGGTTGTGATGAGGGGCTCCCTCTGGTAGGAGAATAACTGGTTGAGAAAGGAGAGGAGGGCACAGGAGATGAGACTGAGCATCCACATCCGGAACGTCCATAAATTTTTGTATTTATTTGTTTTTTCTTCTTACTCACAGACCGCACGACCGTTGCACGACCGCCGCACGACCGTCGCTCGACCACCGCACGATCACTGCACGACCGTCGCTCGACCGTTGCATGATCGCCGCACGACCGCCGCACGATCGCCGACGATCGCCGCTCGACCGCCGCACGACCGCTGCACGATTGCCACTCGACCGCCGCACGACCGCCGCACGATTGCCGCTCGACCGCCGCACGATCGCTGACGATTGCCTCATGATCACCGCTGACCGCACAGACGACCGTTGCACAACCACCGACTGTTGTTGCCGACTGTGACGGTGGTCGGCGGCGATGGTTGTGTGGCGGTTGGCGGCAATAGGCTGCCGGCAAATGATAATGGTAGTTAGCCGATGGGTTGTGGGCGGCGATCGATGGGCTATGGGCGGCGACCATCACCAAGAATCGCCGGCGGTCGTGGGCAGCCAAAGGTGGTTGGTAGGTGGCCAGCGGTGGCCGCAACAAGGAAGAAGAACAAAAGAAAAATAGAGAAGAAAAAAAAAAAACTTATTTCTAGAAATTGTTCTTGGGAATAAGAAGCTACTTTTTTATTTATTTATTTGTTGTTTCTATTCCAAATCTATTCTCCAGCCATTTTTCTATTTTGGGGAATAGAAAAATAAGTTCGTGTTATCAAATAAATTTCTATTCTTTTTTTGTTCCTGGGAACAAAAGAACAGAAATCGGGAAAAATAAAAACGTTACCATGCAGGCCCTAATCGATTGTTGTTTTGTTTCATTTTTTGTATTCTTTGAAAGGACAAACATATTTTTTCAAATTACGTATCCATCGACAATGTGATATTACGCAACCAAACTGTGAACATTGGTACAAATCAAATAAAAAATTAAGATAAGGTAACAATAGAACTTTGCACTTGCTAAAAGTAACAAATCATAAAAGATGAACATGTACAATAAAATTAAACCATTAAAAGTTCAAAATACGTGATATAAACCATGAATAATAGAACTTCATATTTTGTTCATTCTTAAAAGATCGCTTCAATTTTTTAACACCTAAAAACAAAACAAATGACAAACATCAATAATAGGCATGTGCAACAACTACGTGCAAATATTAAAGGAAAGAAATTCACTATCTGCTTCAAGGAAAATCTCACAAGCAGCATATCATCATATGACTATTTAGGGTTCAAGAGACGCAAAATGCAAGATTTCTCATGAGCATTATTACCAAATGGACTTTACACGGTAGATCAAGAGGCATTATCATCACAAGAACGAGATTTTTCTAAAAAGCTTAAAACTCTCAAATCAAGCACAAACCAAGAAACGAAAGTCAAAAAATAAATACCTAACATAAATTGAAAACTCACTCGAGCTTGAAGCTCTCTAATCAAGCACAGATCGAGAACTCACCAATTGGGTTGCGTTTATGGGGCGGGGTAAGGTAGGCAAGTGAGCTGTAATCGTGAGGGGAGCCAAGACAGGCATGCAATATCACCACCATAGTTGTGTTCTCGAGGTGAGTGAGGAGAGGCAAAAGATCTAAGAAGAGAGGCCATAGAGTTTTCATTTTATATGATAGAAGAAAGAAGAGGAGAGGCCGAGGGTTTGGACTAAGGATGTGTACACATACATTCATATATGCACATACCCTGATACAACTTCTAGGGCCGTCGAAACCAAGGACTAGCCTAGTTCCTCAGGGAAGAGGACCAGGACTAGCCGAATTAACCAGTTTGGGATTGACCTGGAGTTGACTCTAAAATAGTGCTCACCCTTATCTTGTGTGATCATGACTTATTTGAAAAGCTCACAAGGAGAGCTTTTCAATGAGCCTAATATTGATGAGATAATTTGAAAAAAAAATCAAAGACTTAATTTTATCATAAGCCAGTGCAATTTACTCAATTCTATGAATCAAACATGGGACCAACGTTCATAAGCAAAAAGAAAAAAAAAAAACTCCTTATTTTACCATAACGAAGCGTGTTCAAAAAGAGTGGTTCGATTTCGAAATTTCTTGAGAAAATATCTAAACAAGCTCACAAACACGATTTGCAATAAAAATTTCGAGCTTGCTCGACACAAACTTCTTTGCAGATATAATCATTCCAAAACGCACTTTGCACTCGGAATCGGGTTTCTCCGCACCTCAACAAAGTCCGTTTTCGACCGATTTTAAGAGCGCACCTGACCCAACAAAAGAGAGAGAGAGAGAGAGAGAGAACGCCAGAATCATCCAATAATAAGCCCAACAAACATCCATCACGGTACGCAAGAGAGGGAGAAATTTCCAAAACTTTCCGCCTTCTTTTTTCTCGCTCGTTCCGCTCCTTTCTCCGTGGCGTGGCTTGGCTTGGCTTGGCTTGGCTTGGCTTATAGATTCACAAAACACACCGAGGTCCTCTTTTTTTTTGTGACAAGTCTCCTTTCCTCCTTCTAATCTCACCCTCTCTCTCTCTCTCTCTCTCCCCCTCCCTCCCTCTCTCTCCTCCGTTCCTCAGTCTTTCTCTCTCCTCCTCCTCTCCCCTCCTCTCCTCTCTCCTCTCCGCTCCGCTCGCGCAGCTCAGTCGCACTGTCGAGCTCCGCCGCCACCCTCGCCGCCGCCGCCGCCGCCGCCCCCCCGTCGCCGGACCTCCTCTCTCGGTCTCCGACCGCCGCTCGCGCAGGTGGGGCCCGGCTCCGGCGTCTCTTTGTGCCGCGCGTCTCCGTCTCCGTGTCTCCGTCTCTCTCTCTCTCTCTCCCTCCCCGCAGCGACCCAGCACCGGCTCGCTCGTTTTCGTGGCGGCTCGCCGACTCTGATCGCCGCCAGTCTTCGCCGCTGCTGCCGGGCCCACCTCGCCGAATCGCTCTCGTAAACCGAGGTGAGCGTCTCGTTCCCGCTCGCGCGCGCGCGCGCGCTTGCCAGATCGTGAGGACCGTCGCTCCGGCCGTGCGGATCAGAAAAGGCACTGCCTTGGCCGGCGCGGGGCGGCGTCGTGGCGGCGTCGTGGCGGATTTCCTTCCCTCCCCGCCCGCGCCCCGTGCCCCGTGCCCCGTGCCCGTCCCTGTCTACGCCGTCGCAAATTGGCGTCTGGTTTTTAATAACAATTTGGCGTAGCGTAAGGCAACACGGTCTTCGTTTGTTCGTTTAGTGCCTTGCGTTAAAAACCATTGGGTCTGACGAGCGCTGTTATGACTTCTTCTTCTTCTTCTTCTTCTTTTTTTTTTTTATGGCAAATGCAGATGTTGCTTCCTTCCACAGTGCTATAGGTTGAACTATAACCATGGCGTCCAAAGGTCCAAGGTCGAAATTGGATCATGAGACGAGAGCTCGGCGCCAAAAGGTTCATAAATTATGGGATTTGCTTGATCCTTTTCTGTTTAATATGTATATTTTGGCGAGTTACGTAATGGGGGTGTATTCATAGTTCTTTTTTCGTGAAACACATAGCCAAGTTGCCCAGATGAGCACTCACTGTGCATAATGCAATATAGATGTTCTGTTGGTAGGAGGAAAAGTTTATGCTTTTCTGCTTATGAGGCAGATATTTATGCAACTGCATGATTCATCTGATGGACAGGGGCTTTTCAGTAGAGGGAATGTTCCTGGGTTATCAGATATTAGCTCATAATTTACTTAGTTTATCAGTTTCAGTCATTGATATATGGTGTCACTTTAAATGCTAGGCACTCGAAGCTCCTCGAGAACCTCAACGCCCTAAAACTCACTGGGATCATGTTTTAGAAGAGATGGTCTGGCTGTCAAAGGTAAAAGAAGCATTTTTGACTTGCTTACCTGGTTGATATTTTTCTTCACTGCAGAAAGCTGTGGGGTAAATGTGGGGTGTTTTGCTTAGGGTGATTGATATCACTCTCACAAAAGATGTTGGAATGCAGTAGATTGGTTGAAATGCATTCATTTCATGTCAAGTGAACTACTTGCATGCAGGATTTTGAGTCTGAGCGTAAATGGAAACTAGCTCAAGCAAAGAAGGTTGCCATAAGAGCAAGCAAAGGCATGTTAGACCAGGCTACCAGGGAAGAAAAGAAAATGAAGGTTTCGCCTTTTTGCTTAGAGTTGCCATTCTTTCTTGTGATCTTCTTCTTCTTCTTCTTCTTCTTCAAGGAAGGCATTGTATAGTTGTTGGTTTATGACAAAGGAATGCCACAGTGAACATTGGTTGGTTGACTATGTTTGATTTTGATGTCAGGAAGGGGAACAAAGATTGAGAAAAGTTGCTCTTAATATTTCAAAGGATGTGAAGAAGTTCTGGATGAAAATAGAAAAGCTGGTAGGTTTATCTAGTGCAATTTGATCTCTCTCAAAGGGATGCATTTTTCTCTCTTTTGAAGATTATCCGAGACTTGTACTAACACCCTTAATTGTAGGTGCTTTACAAGCATCAGCTGGAGGTTGATGAGAACAGGAAGAAGGCACTTGATAAGCAGCTTGAGTTTTTATTGGGCCAAACTGAGAGGTAAACTTTTCTTATATTTTCATAAGTATATAAATTGTTTGCTTATGATGAGATTAATGAGCTTGCTTGTGAAGGATGGGCATCTTAAGAAGATTCAGCTGACATTGATGTATGTGTGTGCCATATATTTTTATATTAGGTACTCAACAATGCTGGCAGAAAATCTCACAGATGCACATATAACTTTGCAACAAAATACTATCGAGGAGCATCAGCCAAGTATTTCACCTGAGGATGATGATGAGAATTTGACTAATGAGGGGATGGAACTAGATGCTGGTGAGGAGAGGTTTTTCAAGTTGTTTGATTTTTACTGTCCGTTTATTAAGTTACATGTTAGTCTATTATGCAGAATCTCGTCCAGAAGCTGCAAATGTTGATGAAGATTTTAGTCTACAAACCGAAGATGAGTCGGTGAGGATCTGCAAGCTTTAACTATCCATATAGGGGCACATAGCATTTGGGATTTGCAGCTCTTGCTCTGTTGCATCTTGTGCTGTAGAACATTATTTTGTATTTAGTAGTGAGCGACAGTTTAGAAATATGCATTTTGGGAACCACTTAGGTGCATGGATAGTCATTTTCTTAGTTTCAGGATTGGAGTAGCATGTCACTTGTTGATTTGATTTCGAGACAGGTGGAATGCTTTCCCCCTAGAGTAATTGACATTACTAAACTGGAAGAAAGAGTCTGATGTATTTCTGCAAATTATCCTGATGACAATGAAGTGCATGTTTTTAATGGCAACATTAGCATCAATTACTACTTTATTATAGATTATGTATCTTAGTGGAAGTACAATTTTCTTATGCACTGTTACCATAACAATTCTGATATATGATTACCTGCATCCCTTTGGACACACTCACATTCATTTGGACCCTTTCGATGTCTCTATTTGTTTTTGCTGAAAAGAAAAGTTCATAATCTGTTGGCCTCAAAGTTATTTGCGGATGTTGGAAGAGTTTCAGCTTATTTTTTATTTTGTGCCTAGAATTTGGTTTGCTTCTTCCATGTATATCAAATCTTATAAGTTCTCTTGGTGGATGATGTTCTAGGAGGATGATGAGCAAACTATTGAGGAAGATGAGGCTCTCATAACAGAAGAAGAAAGGAAAGAAGAATTGGAAGCCTTGCACAATGAAATGGATGTTCCACTGGAGGAGTTACTTAAACAATATGCTGTGGACAGAGGTGAAATTTTTAAAAGTTGAATGTATCTTTCTTAAGAAGGCCCTTAGCCAATGTGTTGTTCCGGGCGAACAAAAATTTGCTGATGTTTCTATGACAAACTTGAATTATTGAATTGTTGACGGATTAATGCTTGTCATTTTCAAGTAATTTCCAGTTCAGTAGTTTGTTACGTATATTTGCTCATTCTTTTTCAGATGATAGAGATAGTCCAGGAGGAAGTGAAGATGCGGCTCAGCAAAATTCAGACGAGAATCATCAGGATGAGTGTATGACTTAGCTGATAAAGCATTTTACTTGTGAATTATGGAATATTCCTGATGCATGAGGTATTGTGCAGGTGTACAGAAGGATATTTCTGCTGCTGGCAAGACAAATAAAGACAGCTCTGTTGTAGTAACTGGTCGTCGTTGTGTAAGTTGTATGTGTTTATTGTCACGTTACTCAGTTGCTGAGAAATTTATGGCTCAACATGAATATCATCTCTTTTATCTTCAGGCTGAAAGTAATGGCAGCTTAAGTGTACCGAAAAGCCTTGTTTCTGATATGGAGGTCTGCAAAACCGAAAGTAGTTCCAAAATTTTGGAGAATGACAAAGATCATGTGCATTATGACTTTCTTGAAGAACAGGTTCTTTCATCTGTTGCCTAGATATTATGGATTTGTAATCATTTCCTATTTATGGTTTGGTTTTGGAATTGACAGAAAGTTTTTTTAGATAAATCTGTTACTCCAGCTGCTTGCCTTAAAATTTTTGAATCCCGTGGCAATGCATGACCAATGGTGATTCTTTAAATCTATAGGGAAATTTGATGGTGTTTTAGTGGCATTTAAGATGAAGTTCAAGGGGTCTCTAGATTCATCTTTGCCTCAATTCGCTAATTTTTGGCTGTGATTTTCTAATTGTCATGGGACTCTCATGGTAATGGTTGTGGTTTGTTGTGACTTTCCGTACTTCTATGTGCATTCTTCTCTTGCACCTATGGTTTTCCAAAATTAATTGTGGTTTGATTTAAAATTGTAATTATGGCCTTTATTGCTTTGCATGAAACTACTGCCTCTCTCTCTTTCTTTCTCTCTCTCTCTCTCGGGCGCGCGCTCGCTCGTCATGTTTCTAACATGAGTGCCTTTTACACCAACTACTTTATCTTTGTGATTATCTCAACAATCTTGTATAAGCTGATTTTGCTGAGTTATCGCTTGTGGGATGTAGGAAGATGGTGATTATGTCCTCGCTGGTGGAGAGGACAAGGTATAAGACACTCAAGCATCTTGTGCTCTGTTAATTTAAAGCCTTTGTATCTTTATACTTTCTTATTGAAATATGCATGAAATTATGGTTAAGCTTTCCTTATGAGATTGAATTAGGAATTGGAGTTTGGTCAGAATTTTTTCTCAAAATTTTCTTATTTGTTACTTACAACCTCTTGTTTACACTTTCATGGTCAGGATGATGAAGCGACCTTGTTAGAAGAGGAGGAATTGGCAAAAGCAGATTCATATGATCCGATGGATGAGGTAGAGAATGCTGATTCACCTTTCCTTTATTAACTTTGTCCTTTTTTGGTCATTGGGGAGGAGGTTTGCTCGTCCAAACTCTGAGTGCTTTTTGTTATGTTTTTGCTCCTTTTAACTACTATCACCTTTGACCTTAAAGAGAATTCGGGGCTAAGTTGGATTATAATTTACCCAAGATGTAACCTTTATAGAGTGAAACAAAGAGGAGGATTTCTCATTTCTGTTTGTGTACTTTTTTACCTTGCAAGAGTCAACGCATTTGACAATTGATTTTTTTTTTTAGATTCTAGGTTCACTGTGAAACTTGTAATGTGGGGTAGCTTTGACTTTTTTTTGTTGCTTTAATTGTCAACTTGAGTGATAGCTTACCTTTACAATTAATCAACTGCAGCTTATCTTGAATAGTCTTAATATTAAATGGCTCAGTGTAAGTAGCTTTTACATATTTACATATGAAGTTATTTCATCTTTCTTTTGCAGTTTTTCAAAATTAAATCAAAATATTTCCACTAAAAATAGTAAGCCATGTGTCAGAACTTGAGTTGGTTCGCCCAGCTTCTGACTTAGCTTCTAGCTTCGGTCTAGAAACATACCTTGGGGGTCAAAATGCCTCCAAACATGACAGTAACTTTTTCTTTTGAATGTTGCTCTTTCTTAGGTTTTTTAATCTTGAAGGATTTACTTTTTTGCAGATTGCTTTACTGCAGAGGGAGAGCGAGATTCCTGTTGAAGAATTAATTGCCAGGTATAAGAAGGTAGGTGGGAGGATTTTCTGCATGTAGATTTGTAAATTTGCATTGTTACTTGAGTATGATGATGTCATTTTTTATATGGTAGGACATTGAAAATAATGCTGTCTCAGAGGATGAATCTGAATATGCCTCTGCTTTATCTGAAGATCTTGAAGATGCTGCAGCCCCCAAGTATGAGGTACCATATAGGGAAAGCATGTCTGAAAGTGATGGTGAACTTCATGCAAATTTGTCAGACTCTTCTCCTGGAAAAGAAGCAGAAGCTGGAGAACTGAATGAATCAGAAGGCAGGGAGAATGATAGTAGAATTGCAGATGCCGCAGCAGCTGCAAGATCTGCCCAGCCCACAGGCAACACATTCTCAACAACCAAAGTGCGCACAAAGTTCCCCTTTCTTATCAAGCACCCACTACGCGAGTACCAACATATTGGCTTGGATTGGCTTGTTACAATGTATGAGAAAAGACTGAATGGGATTTTAGCTGATGAAATGGGTCTTGGAAAGACTATCATGACCATTGCACTACTTGCACATCTTGCTTGTGAGAAGGGAATATGGGGCCCACACCTAATTGTAGTTCCAACAAGTGTGATGCTAAACTGGGAAACTGAGTTTCTAAAATGGTCTCCTGCTTTCAAAATCTTAACTTATTTTGGAAGTGCAAAAGAAAGGAAATTTAAGAGACAGGGTTGGCTGAAACCCAATTCCTTCCATGTGTGCATAACCACTTACAGGCTAGTTATACAGGATTCCAAAGTCTTCAAGCGGAAGAAGTGGAAGTACTTAATTTTGGATGAGGCTCATCTAATTAAGAATTGGAAGTCTCAGAGGTGGCAGACTCTCTTAAACTTCCACTCCAAGAGGCGCATTTTGTTAACTGGCACGCCTCTGCAGAATGATCTTATGGAATTGTGGTCTCTTATGCACTTTTTAATGCCTCACATCTTTCAATCTCATCAAGAGTTTAAGGATTGGTTCTGTAATCCGATTTCAGGAATGGTCGATGGACAGGAAAAGGTAAATAAGGAAGTTGTTGATCGCCTGCATAATGTTCTCCGTCCATTTATACTCCGCAGGTTAAAAAGGGATGTGGAGAAGCAGCTTCCAATGAAGCATGAGCATGTCATATACTGTAGACTTTCAAGGAGACAGCGGAATTTGTATGAGGATTTCATTGCTAGCTCTGAGACACAAGCTACTCTTGCAAGTTCAAATTTCTTTGGAATGATCAGTGTTATAATGCAACTTCGTAAAGTATGCAACCATCCCGATTTGTTTGAGGGCCGTCCAATCATTAGTTCCTTTGACATGAGTGGCATTGTTACCCATTTGAGTTCATCTGTATGCTCCATTTTATCTACTGGACCCTTCTCTGGAGTGGACCTTGAGGGATTGGGGTTTTTGTTTACTCATCTTGATTTTCACATGACATCTTGGGAGAGTGATGAAGTTAGATCCATTGAAACTCCATCAGACCTAATCATAAACAGGGTTGATCTGAATAACCAGAATGAGGATTGGTATTGTCCTAGAAGAGACCGTAAGAGGTCACATCAAACAAATATATTCGAAGAGATCCAAAAGGCATTATGGGAGGAGAGATTACGAGAAGCGAAAGAACGTGTTGCTTCTATTTCTTGGTGGAATTCATTGAGATGCCGGAGGAGACCCATGTACTCAACATCACTGAGAGATGCAGTTACAATCAAGCACCCAGTTTATGATATTCACCGTCAAAAGGCTGATCGGTCATCCTATTTATATCCATCAAAGCTTGCTGACATAGTTCTTTCACCTGTAGAACGCTTTGAGAGGATGACGGACTTGGTGGAGAGTTTTATGTTTGCAATTCCAGCAGCACGGGCCCCAGAACCTGTTTGCCGGTGCAGTAAAAATGACACTCCTGTCTTCCTGCACCCAAGTTATGGGGAAAAGTGCTCTCAGATCTTATTGCCTCTTCTATCACCCATTAGACCAGCTATTGTTCGCAGGCAAGTATACTTTCCCGACAGGCGACTCATACAATTTGATTGTGGGAAGTTGCAGGAGCTGGCGATCTTGCTTAGGAAGTTGAAATCTGAAGGTCACCGGGCTTTGATTTTTACCCAAATGACCAAGATGCTTGATGTGTTGGAAGCTTTTATAAATTTGTATGGCTATACCTACATGCGATTAGACGGCTCCACCCAACCAGAGGAGAGGCAAACTTTGATGCAGCGCTTTAATACAAACCCAAAAATATTCCTTTTCATTTTGTCAACCCGTAGTGGAGGGGTTGGTATTAACCTAGTAGGTGCAGATACTGTTATTTTCTATGATAGCGACTGGAATCCAGCAATGGATCAACAAGCACAAGATCGATGCCACAGGATTGGACAAACTCGTGAGGTACACATCTATAGGCTAATTAGTGACAGCACCATTGAGGAGAATATATTAAGGAAAGCAAATCAAAAACGGGCTCTTGACGATCTGGTCATACAGAGTGGAGGTTACAATACTGAATTCTTCAAGAAGCTCGATCCTTTGGAATTATTTTCAGGTCACAGGACTCTTCCCTTGAAGCAGAAGGAAAAGAATGTTAGCAATGGAAGTGAGGTTTCTTTGTCAAATGCAGATGTTGAAGCTGCTTTAAAACATGCTGAAGATGAAGCAGATTACATGGCACTTAAGAAAGTCGAACAGGAAGAGGCTGTAGACAATCAGGAATTCACAGAAGAAGCGGTTGCCAAAATGGAAGACGATGAGTTTGTAAACGAGGATGATCTCAAAGATGATGAGCCCACAGATCAGGGTGGCCAAATATCAACTCTAAACAAGGAGGAGGCACTGATTAGTGGAAGTGATTTTAATGAAGATGGAGCTCTCACTCTTGTTGGCAAGGAAGATGATTTGGATATGCTGGCTGATGTTAAACAGATGGCAGCAGCTGCAGCTGCAGCAGGACAGGCAGTTTCATCTTTTGAGAATCAATTACGCCCAATCGATCGCTATGCGATGCGGTTTTTGGAATTATGGGACCCTATCATAGACAAGAGAGCTGTGGAATCTCAGGTAAGGTTTGAGGAGACTGAATGGGAACTGGACCGTCTAGAGAAGTACAAGGAGGAGCTGGAAGCTGACATGGATGATGATGAAGAACCTCTTGTATATGAAAGTAAGTGATACTAATGTCCTCTTGGTATCCTGTCTTATGACCCCAAAATAGAACAAATGCTGTATAATCCTGTGCCTCTCTGAATTCGATATGTTGTCTTATACTAGAGTGGGATGCTGATTTTGCAACTGAGGCATACCGACAGCAAGTTGAGGCATTGGCTCAACATCAGGTCAGTTTCAAATTGACTAATGTTGTCCATCTAATCCACTCGGAATCAAATTAGTTGTTCATTTTACTGTACTTTGTGCAGTTGGAGGAGGAGCTGGAATTGGAAGCAAAATTGAAGGAAGATTTGGATGATGAAAATTACGAAGATAAGTAAGTTGACCAGTAAAGCTTTCTTAGAATTTATGATTTTCACCCTCTTATTCCTTACAATTAAAGAGAGTGGCTTGAATGCTGTACGGCGGTTATAAAGGCCTAGGGACAAGAAAATTGTACTGTTGCTTTTGCCCCTATCTGAAAAAAGGGAAAATGGCTAGAAGTACACAAAGTGGTTCATCTTTTTGGCATTCGAAGTTTGTGGAGTGAATTTGCTTGCGCTCTCTCTCTCTCTCATATCAAACTATATGTGATTGAGATTTATCTATTTGCAGGGTTGAGCGTCCTAGGGCCTCCAAGCCGAAGTCAAAGAAGAAAGCGAAAAAGGCCAAGTTTAAGTCCCTGAAGAAAGGCTCATTGACTTCTGATGGAAAACAGTTCAAAGGCGAATCTCCAGAAGAATCCATATACTCAGATGATATTGTTTGCCTTGACATTTCAGATGGAGAATTGCCTCATTCAGCTATGCAGAAGAAACGTAAGAAGGATGAGCTTTTTGAGGACCCTGATGAAGAGACTTCTTCCAAGAAGTCCAAGAAACATGACCCTCCTGGAAATTCTGTAGATTTGGATTGCAAGCCATCTGGTAAAAAGCAGGAGGAATCTGTAGACTTGAAAACAGTAGATTACATGGATGTTGACCGCGAGCAGAAAACAGTCGGCAGGAGCCGGATGGGAGGAAAAATCTCCATTACATCATTGCCAATAAAGAGGGTTTTTACGATAAGACCGGAGAAGTTAAAGAAAGGAAATATCTGGTCTAGAGATTGTGTTCCATCGCCTGATTCGTGGTTACCACAAGAGGATGCAGTATTATGTGCTGTAGTGCATGAATATGGTTTTAACTGGAGCCTGGTTGCCGATACACTATATGGGATGACTGCTGGTGGATTTTATCGGGGAAGATATCGAAACCCTATTCACTGTTGCGAGAGGTTTAGGGACCTTATTCAGAGGTATGTTTTATCTGCTGTGGACAACCCTAACAATGAAAAGGCTGGCCATGCGGTCTCCGCAAAAGGTTCTCTTAAAGTGACAGAGGTAACCTTCGATAATCCATCATTTGCTGATTTTTGTTACCCCCACCATCTGCTGCTGCCACCCCCCCCCAAAAAAAAGAACTACTTTAAGATTGTTTTTCCTTTGCTTCCCCACCTCCTCCCCCTCTTTTCTCTGTTTCTTGCCATTTTCAGACATTCTTATAGGATGCGAATCCAAGTGTGTTATGCCTTTTGTTTACTTTCTCTCAACTTGTTCTCTACTTTCCATGGCATTGCATAGCTCATGATTCCTAGTAATATCACAGTGGCAAAATACGTCTGATTGAGCTTAGTCGATGAGTGTGCTATGCTAGCTATACTGTATTGTCCTTGAAAAGTTTGAGGCACTTGCACGAACCAATTCCTTGTTTATATTTCAATGCATAATTAATGGGAAGACTTTCCTTGTAATGCATCTTAATAAGATAACCTCTTGATCATGTTTTCTGTGAAATTATTTTGTGGTCTTTGCTGAATTAACAGTGAATCAGTAATCTATGATTGAAACTGAGAATCTTGTAAATGAAGTTAGCTACTGCTTAGCCTCTCTTTCTAATTCCCTGTTGCAGGATAACATTCGAATGCTGCTAGATGTTGCCATGGATTTACCAGATAATGAGTTACTCCTTCAGAAGCACTTCACTGCTTTGCTCTCATCGGTATGGAGGGTGACATCTTGTGTCGATGACCAAGAGAATCTCTCATCTCCCAGAAATGGCTTGTACTTTAGTAGAAGCATTCTTGATTCTGCTATCAACCATTCTTCACGGAAATCCAGACCTGAAGCTGCGGGGAAGGTTAAAATGACTAATTTGATTCCAAGTAGGAAGTTAATGGCAGATGCACTAGATGCTGTTGGTCATCAGAATGAGATTGTGTGCCCCTCTGACCAGGGAGATGGAGTTTCAGCAATTGAAGAAGGTTTGGAAGTCACCCTCGAATTCCCGCAGGAGAAAGATGATTTGACCATTCCATTGCCAACCTTTCTGAAGCTATCGCTATCTGACTCAGTTCCATCAACTTCTGGAAGCAATTCTACTGGAGACAAATTTTTAAAATCATCTAGGAACATGGCGGAATGTCGTTTCAGGTAGTCATTTATTTGTTAGATTGGAAATTGGAAGAATTATATAATTACCCCCTGGAGGTCATAGTCAACTGTTTTATGTATTGTGGGATGGCAGTTGGTCCTTGAAGCAATGCATTGCTGGCTATGTTTGGTCTAGGAAAGGTCAAATTCTGAATTGATGCCGGAGGACCACGTTATGATTTCTTTGATGCAAATCCTCTTTGATCTGATATGAGAGCTGATATGAATGGTTGTTTTGGTTGTATAGATAACTTGCGATTATTGCATCTTCTTGTCATGCCGTTTTGTGTTAATCTCTTGTTGTGTTAGCAATGACTTTGTGTTCTATTTGATTTTTACAGGGAAGCGTCGAGAGCTGGTGCTGAAGGAAGTCTTGGTTGCTCGACCTCTGGTTTCTTAGCAACTGATGTCAAGACCCGATCAGCACAGAAGCCACAGGCTCTGGGAAAGCACAAGCTTCCCCTAACCGACTCAATCAAGCCCTCTAAGTCGAAGTTCAGGAAAACAAACATGGAGTTTGGCCTCACTAACCAGCCAGTTTCCGAGCCACGGCCCCTGCCGATGCAGATGGTATCAGCTGGAGATGTGAGTGCGTGGTGCGATTTTTCTAGCGCCACTTTTGATGTTGGGGCACATGACTTCGAGGGTGACTTGCTTTCGGCGATGGACAGAGAGCTTCCCTTGGAACCAGAGAGCTATGATATGGTTCAAAATACCTACTATGTTCCTGATGTAATCTCAAACCTAGATGATTGTCCCTTGTCACCGGAATATACCGATATTGGCTAGGGTTCTTCAGGTTATAAGTGGCCAGAATTTTACGAAGCCCGCATAATTTTTGGAGAGACCTGAGTTTCTCCCATCAAACGAGTCCCTGGTCGACGGACAATGTGCCCTTCAAAGATGAGGCGCTCGGGCTTGCGATCGGGGGGCACTGGTGGTGGAAATGCAGCAAAATTCTTTTGGCTCCGCTCATGTTATTGAATCTATTGAATTTTGTGACAGGTAGGATCTGAAGATCTGAGGTAACATGGGCCTGATCCTCTCTGGATTAGATAGGACACACAGAAATCTAACATCTGACCTCCGTTCAAATTTTTTTTGACGTGCAACTGTTCTCCCGTGCCGGCACCGATGTATCTGTATGAGCGCAGTTTGTATTGAAGGCATTTCCCAAGGCAGTATGATTATTTGATGCACATTTGAAGGCAATCTCTCTCTCTCTCTCTCTCTCTCTCTCTCTCGTATGATGATACTTGTACTTCGAGTGTTGAATTGAGTCGATAAAAATAAGATAAAAATAAATTGATTTAGTTTTTACTTTTTGAGATCGCGGGACGATGAAAAGAGATGTATATGGTTTTCTTGGCTACTTATAAAAAGAATATACGATTAACATTTATTTACATAGAGGTAAATTAAGTCAAAATTATTGAGAAAAATCAAGTCCAGCTCATTTTCCAAACTATGGAATCAGTCTGAAGGGTTTTTCAATGTCACGCTTTATAAGGTCTAACAGTTCGTCTTATATTTATTCTAGTAGTTTTGGTTCGGTAATAGCAAAGATGAGATTTGTTTTCAAACTTAAAACCGAAGAGCGTCATACATCGTGAAAGCATCACTTGTTAATTGGATATTCCATTTTAGGCCATGAATTAAATTGTAAAATAAGAATCAAGAATCAAGAATCGATCTACTACTAACTGCGCCTACGACATACTCGCTTGATATGTTATGTATCACGTTCAAGTAATGACCAACTCAAGCTTATAACAAAAAAAAAAAAAAAAATTGTAGTCAACAACTATACTTGCAGACATTGTTTCTTTTCCCACCTATGTCTCCATCTTCTTTCTCCTGGACAACGAAGGTCCACAAACCCTTCCAATTCAACCCAAAAGTACTTGTCAATTATCTGAGTGAAGTACGAGTTGTGAGAACCCTAGTTAGGACGGCTTTGAACCTTCTCAATTGCTTGAGGAGTGCCATCTTCGCCGGAAAGCCGGAAAACCCTTGTCCTTGATTCAAGCTTCTTGTCGACGTCGTCCTCTTTCTCAAACCCGGCAACCATCGCGTACAAATCCAAGCCAATGAACTCGGCCGGCGATAGGATGAACGGGTGGCTCGATGATCAGATCCTTGTTTGTGGAGTCGGGATGATTTCGACTTTGCTCCATTGCTAACCAGTGGCGACAATAATCTTCTTGGCGGTGTGGTAAAGGATGAATGAATGTAATCAAAGAGTTTGGAAATACTCGTCTTGATATACTCCATGCTTTTTATAGAGAGGCGAAACCTCGATTATTAATTAAACTAAATAGTGCTTTGATTTTCGAAGAAGCAATATTTCCTTTTTTGTGCTTACTAAGAAGCAAATATTTCCATTTTTATGCTTCCTAAGAAGGAAGTATTTCCTATTCTTAATTTAAAGGAAATATTTTGTGTTTCCTATATCATATGTTTTTTGCTCAGGCTGCTTTTTAGGTCCTGTCTTTTAATTCCTTTTTCTTTTTTCTGTAAGAACATAATCGGAAAGGGGAACGACGGATGATGGTGGTTCTTAAAGAAATAGGGATAAAAAGTTGATTTAATTTATCTTTTTGAGATCATGAAAGTGTGAAAATAGATGTATATGTTTTTTTGGGAAAAAAAAACACGATTGCTAATTGCGATTGTTCTCATAAATTATAAATAAAATAAATAGTTAAGATTTATTTTCAGTCAATACGCCACAATTTTAAAAATAGATAAATTAAGACAAGCATTTATTAGATTCATTCTAGTAATTCTGGGTAGGGAATAGCAGGGATGAGATTCACTTTCAAACTTAAAGCTGAAGATCATCAAACAATGTTTCACGTGTTACTTGGACATCTCGTTTTAGCATCATGTGATGTGAAATAATAATATTATCTGTAAGTATGAATTTTTATAACAAACTAAAAGTAAAGAGAATTGATTGGTTCATATCGAATTGGTAAACTTGCCAATTATTTGGTAAAAGCCTATTCGAATTAATGTTTTGCACATTCATGCGATAATTTTGGATTATTTGGACCGTGAATCGAGTCGAATTAAATTGTAAAATACGAAATAAGAATCGCTCCACTACCAACCGTGCCTACAGCATAGTCACATGAATTGATATGCAACGAGTTGTAATATAATATTCAAGTAACATCGAATCCGAGCTCTACAGCAAAAAGAAAAGATTGTACCATGGATACAAAATATACTCAAATTCTAGTCAATGACTACACTTGCAGACGTTGCTTTTTTTCGGATAGTGATGATCCACGAGCCCTTCCAAATTTCAACCCAAAGTAGTTCTCAATTTTCTGAGCGAAGTACGAAATGTGAGAACCCTAGTTAGCGCGGCTTTGAACCTTCTTGATCGCCTCAGGAGTGCTATCTTCGCCGGAAAGCCGGAAAGCCCTTGTTCTCGATTCAAGCTTCTCGTCGATGTCGTCCTCTTTTTCGAATCCGGCGACCATCGCGTACAAATCCAAACCGATGAACTCGGCCGGCGACAGGGTGAACGGCGGCTCGATGACAAGGTCCTTGTTCGTTGGGGCGGGACGATTTCGGCTTTGCTCCATTGCTACCGAATGGCTGACAACAATCTTCACGCTGGTCTGGTGAGGGATGAAGAATGTAATCAAAGAGTTTAGAAATACTCGTTTTGATCTAGTCTATGCTTTTTATAGGGAGTTGATACTCGATTATTGATTAAACTAAGTAAGAGTTTTGGGTTTTTTGTGCTTCCTAAGTAGGAAATATTTCCTATTCCTAAATAAAGTCTATTTCCTAAGATCATATATTATTTGCTCACGCCGCTTTTTAGTTTCTGTCTTTTAATTCTCTCTCTCTCTCTCTCTCTCTCTCTCTCTCTCTCGTTTTTTTCTTTGTAAGAACATAAGTGGAAAGGGGAACGATTGATGATGGTGGTTCTGAAAGAATTAGGAAAATAAGTTGATTTTAATTTGCCCATTTGAGGTCATGAAGGGAAAATAGATGTATATGGTTCTTTTGGTGAAAAAAAAAAAAAAAAACGATTGCTAATAGGATCCTAATCATGAATTATAAATAAAAAGAACGGTTAAAATTAATTCACAGTCAACGTATCATAATTTAGAAATTCTTCAGAAATACAACTCAATGTTCGTCGGTGCTAGACTATATCGACTGCTCAAACCTAGGGGCTCGGCCATCAGACCCGGGACCCGGGGGCTCCCACAGCCTGGACCGGGATCAGCAATCTGATCGAACCGGCCAGCACCGGTCTAAGACCGCACCCCCAAATCGGCCGAACCGGTTGAATGGGCCGGGCCGGGCCGGGGGCCCTCCACCCTCAAAAGCCTCATGGGCTCCGAAAAGAAGGGCCCAATCCGGGAAACCGGAGTGGGCGCCAGCTGGACGCCACCACAACCTTTCCGCTCCAGAAAGGCCCACGAGCCCAGCGACGTCGTATCGAGGAGCCGATGACGACCGTCGGAATCTATCCCGTCTTCTTCTTCCCCAATCTACATTATCAAATCCATAAACACCAATCGAGACATTCAAAACACACACGAAACCCTAATTTTCAAGCTCCGATTTTTATCTCCCCTTTTCCTGATTATATATATCCCTCTCTCTTTCCCTCTCTCTCTTTCTCTCGCAGCTTGAGGAGTCCGCACGAGCAGCGAACCCCCTCCTGGTTCCTCTAGGGTTAGGGTTTTCCCTGGTCCGGCTCGCGCTCGCTAGCTAGGGCGGTTTCCGCGGTGCGGTTCCTCTTCGTCGCTGCTGGAGTAGCTCCCAGCTCGAGCTTCTTTACTGGGTTTCCTCGGAGGCGTTCTTGGGGGCTGTTGTGTCGACGCTCGGCTCGGATCTGTGTCTCCGTCCATGGACACTCGCAAGAGAGGAAGGCCCGAAGGCGGCTCGTACGCTAATGGCGGGCTCAAGAAGCCCAAGCAAGGTTCGTCCCCGTGTGTCTTTTCTTTTTTTCTGTCGTTTCGCGTGTTCGGGAGGTTGTGCTTTTCTTTCTTAGCTTGGGATAAGTGGTTGCTCTGTTGTTTGGTCGGTGAGAAAATCGTGGGGGAATGTATGAGCCTTATAGTTTCCGAGTCACGCCTAGTCGTTCAATGCCGCATCTCGTAGTCTTGGCAACTCCTAGGTGTTGGAGCGTTGTTGATTTGACTTCAGCTGTCGCCAATTTGCGTCTCTCTTCCTTCCCCCTTTTCTGGTCGCTTTTGTGTGTTTGCAAATGCTGTTCGAGCGGTTTTGCCCTTATTCTGAGCCGGGAGCTGGAAAATTTGGGTAATTTGTGGTGCTTTAGGAATTAGAAGTGTGGTTAGTTGTTTGCCAAGTTCTTTTTTTTTTTTTTTTTAATAAAGAAAACGTTAAAGATCTGTTTAATAGGTTGTTGCTACAAAAGGCTTTTCAGGAGTGAATGATGCGAAGACTCACCTGAGAATTGTAGAATGAAAGAACCTCTTACCTTATTGAATTCCATGCCTGTGTCATCTAGCCTCCGGTGAACTTTACGATGACATATTGTTTAGAGATTTATGAACTCGGTTCCTCCTTGCTATTTCATGTTATGAATATATCTCCTTCGATGATGCTTTCGAGTGCACATTTATGAATTGTGGCTTGGTGTTGTTATAGCACCTGGTTCTTACGATGTACTTTCTGATGGGAGTACAATAAAGCGTGAATAAGAAAATTATGCGCCAGTTATAGAGCAGTCGTGTTAGTGTCGTCATTAGTATGAAACAACAGAGTGCTCAGGAGTGCCTGGAGCATTCGCTACAAGGAAAATGTTCGATTTTGCAATGTTGCTCATGAACTTTGAAATGAAGAAAGAACTTGTTCTCCAGAATTTTGGTTTTTACCAAAGGTCATACAATTACCTGAAATTATGTTTTTGATAAGCAGATTTGAAATCAACAGAATCTTTAACTGAGAACACTTAATAATGTGTTGTAACAGAATTGGAGTCCTTATCTGGTGTAGGAAGCAAATCGAAGCCATGCACAAAGTTTTTCAGGTTTATATCCTTTCCTATCTAATTAAATATCTTAAACTTCCATACTCTCTTAATAATGTTTACAAGTTCTTAGAAAATTTTAATTATAAGTGCCGGAGATATAATTACTTGATTTCACTAATGAAGTGGACATTTAAGTGTCACACAGGTACATATTATGCCTTGGTTAACCATGTTAAAGAAAGCTATATAATGGAGATACTGCTTTATCATGCAGTACAGATAGATGAACTTTGGCTGCCTATTATTGGATCAAGGAAGTTATTCAAAGTTTAATTGATTAGATCACCCTTATTGGACTTCTATAATAAATCTCATATTAATTAGTTTGTACTGGATGTTACACAGCTATATATCTACCTGTCAATTGGTAAGTTGTATCCACAAACAAGGTAATGTGGTAACGTTACAGACTTCCTTTTTAGCATGTAAAAAGTTTCATTTGAATAGAAATTACACTTCTTCATGAAGATAAACTATCTATTAGATTGACAATGTATTAAGTGTTGAATTGTCTTAATCAGCTCAAGCCATGCTCATTTTTGACTGAATTACAACCTGGCATACTAAAATTTCCACCTTTTGGTGGAAGATAATTCTCATTTGTCATCATACTTGTTAAATAGAAGTACATGTGTGACTAGAAAATAGGTGTACTAAATGAGATCATGTCCAAGGTCTTTTTGAAACTTTTTTTTGGAGGAGATGGAGGAAGCTGCGGTTAGTGGGATCCAAGGACTTTTCTTCTTTCTACAGTCATTTTCCGACTGTTTCTCTTTCTTTTCAGCATTGCTTCTATGAGTTCTTGCATGTATGTCTGATTTCAATCCATTTCTTGGTGTCGTTGTGAATGAATATTGATACATCAGTTTGCATAGCTCATGCAGTAATAATTCTTTTTTCAATCACAACTTGAAAGAATGAGCATCGCAATAGTGGAGGGATTTTCTCCTTCATCATATGTTTCTGTCCATTTTTTAAACTTATTCTGATATGAGACAACAATATTCACAATGATGCAAGGTTGTATTAAAATTCTGAATTGACAGTTGGTGCTTTAGTATTCGAAAACAAGAATTTTTTCGTATGTTCCACAGTCATGTGAATCTGGTGCTATTCCATTTATTCTCACCTGAAAATCTAGAATTTAGTGAGAACTAGGTCTTGAAACATAAGGAAGATGAGAATGACAGTAGTTAAGTTGCTGCAGTTCCATATTTTATGTATCAGTCTAATATAAAACTTCATAGCACCATTCTCAATTCATGGATGAATTTTCATAATGGTTGTCTACAATATTTGATAAAGTGTTTGTGAACATTATATTGCACCCAGGGCTTATTAATCACTGTTAGAAGTTTTTTCCCAACATGTTACTACCTGGCTGAATATCCATTTGCAATATCGGTATATCTTTTTATCAATATAACTGCTGTTACCGTGTAATGCTTTGTTTTTAATCATTATTATCAGAAGAAACCCAAAATTCACATATTGCTGGTGTCTTCTGGAACTTGCATCAATCTTTCTTTTTTTTGGCGAAAGATGTGGCCTAAGCCCAAATAACTAATTATCACATAATCTGGCACAAATGGGCCCTCGGTCTCCTGCCAATAATGGAATTTGCATCTTTATCTTGGAAGTTTCTGACATGATGATTTTCTAACTTGAAGGACCCAGATTTAATGAAGTTCAATCCTAGTGTGAGAAAAAAAAAAAAAACGATAATAATTTGTTCTTCTATGTTCTTGGCTTGTGTATTATTCTTTTTCCCTTTTGGTGGGTAGGCCTTGAAAGGTATTCTATACCTTCTAGAAAGTTTTAAGCATGATCATTGTCAAATGTTGTTAGTTCGATTACAGGTCAAATATATTGCTTTGGAGTCTCATATATTTTTGACAGAACATTTTGAAGTTATCATATTTAGACTTTGTCTTAGTTTTCTAGTTTGTGAAATCGAGTCTATCCATGGCAAACGGATGTTGTTGCTGGCACTTGTGCACAAACAAAAAGTTACTGGTTTTCTTTCGCATTTTTGTAGGCATCTATCTAGTTTGTGAAAATCACCAACTTCATGCACTTTGATCCAGTGGAGTCATGTAATTTGATGAGCTTGATATCATTGTTTTGTTGACATATTGTGGCATGCATCGTACTGTCTCTAAGTGGGGGATGCTTTGTGATTGCAGCATTGCTGGTTGTCCCTTTGGTGAGGGCTGTCACTTCTTGCACTATGTGCCTGGTGGCTACAATGCTGTGGCCCAGATGATGAACCTGGCACCGGCTGTCCCCCAAGCACCTAGAAATATGGCTGCTCCACCCCTGCAAAATGGCACGGGTGCGTCTCAGCCAGCTGTCAAAACCCGCATGTGCAACAAGTATAACACTGCAGAAGGCTGCAAATTTGGCAACAAATGCCATTTTGCTCACGGTGAGTGGGAGCTTGGCAAGCCCATTGCTCCATCTTTCGATGATCCGCGTTCCATGGGACCCATTACAGGACCCATTACAGGCCACCGCTTGGGTGGGCGGATGGAGCCGCTGCCACCACCACCTGGCCCTGTTTCTAGCTTTGGTGCGTCTGCCACTGCAAAAATCAGCGTCGATGCTTCTCTTGCTGGAGCCATCATCGGGAAGGGTGGTGTGAACTCGAAGCAGATTTGTCGCCAGACGGGGGCCAAGCTTTCCATCCGGGACCACGAGAGCAACCCAGCTCTCAGGAACATCGAATTCGAAGGAACATTTGAGCAGATTAAGCAAGCGAGCACCATGGTGAGGGAGCTGATCGACAACATCAGTGCACTAAGCGGCCATTCAAAGGGCCACGGAGGGCCTGGGGGCCCAGCCCCTCCTGGCAGCAACTACAAGACGAAGCTGTGTGATAATTTCGCCAAAGGGTCTTGCACGTTTGGAGAGAGGTGTCACTTTGCGCATGGAGCTGCCGAGCTACGCAAGACTGCACTTTGAAGAAATCTGTGGAGTTTTTGAGAGTGCAAATTGTAAGAGAGGATCTGTTGTGCAGTGTTGTGCAGCCTTGTAGTAGGGAGAGCTTTTAAGTATCTAAGTTAGTAGCATTACGTATTTCATGTTCTTTAAATTTTGGGGCTACCAAATCACTTTGATCAGTTATATTGTCTCAGCTTTGGTAATGGTAGAGCTTTTTGATGTACTCGGTGTGTTGATTCGGTATGCTTTCATATGGGTGCACGTATTGCTGTCTGACGGTGAATTCATTCAGCTCTAATAATGATCATCTGAAATGTGATGCCTTCATATGTGTCTTGGAGTTCATTCCTTTTCTGGAAGTGTTTTTGCCAATGGTCCCATTCGGCTTCAAATCGTTTTACTTTAACAAATTATCTAAAAAAAATTCCTTAAGAGCAACAAATTCGACCAAATCAAACAGACGGATCATCCGACGATAGTAGGGTGCGATATGGACAGCATTTATCAAGTTGGAAATCCAAGTTGATGCCCGAAAAGAGAGATTCATAGGTGAATGAGGAGTGATTTTCTTTTTGTTAGATTTTCGTTCTTTTATGATAGGGTCAACGCCAGCAAAATGTCGTACAGGTCGTACTCAACGTTGCCAATAGTTGTGTTACACCAGCTCTATTATCGCCAGATATGCAGCATTTTAAGGGCTTCATTAGTGCAAATAGAATGATCTCATTAAAACGATTAAGACTGACATACGAAAAGATGAGATAATCCGTCCATCCTCCACCTGCAAATATATATTCTTCTAAAATTTAATATACCTCATCTCAAGACCTCGAATTGAATATGAGTTACAAGAAGACCAGTCATTTTAAAAAATAATATAAATCGTTTTGTAAGCGTAAAATCGTTTTGTAATCGTCCTATCATATTATGGTACGTATGGTAAAATGTCGAGTACAAAACATTAGGACTTTAATTCGACATATTTACAAAACATTAGGACTTTAATTTGACATATTTGGTATTGTAGATCTATTTAATGCAATTATAATTATCGTACCCACCTCGCGTTGAACATTTTACCCCCGTTTCTTAAGTATACTTCCCTCGCCTGGCGCACCAATAAATATGCCTGATGCTTCAGCTATGTCCCGATCACGCACTCGACAAATAAAGCGCACCAGAAATTCTCTTAAGACTACGTCATTGATATCAATCAGTCTTCAATTACAAAAATAAAGCTCCTAAACACCTAATAATAAAAACTATTTTTGTACCCTTCTGTTTCAATTTATTCCTACTTTCCAGATTTTGACAATAAAGACTATAAAGACTCTGTGCAACATCAATTCGCTTGGTTAGGGGCAGAATACATCATCTTGTCTTATTAAAACCATGGGGCAAAATGCATCTTTACAAATCACAAACACCCTCCCCAAAACACGAGAGTGACCTGGAAACTAGTAGTACACCGCAATTCAAAGAAGGGAAACACACTCGTACGATACGATTCCTTATTACTCCTCTACCACAGCACCCAACTCTCATCTACACTCCCCCTTCCGTCCCCCATTGCTTCTGATTTAATTATAGGCCCCGCCCGTGCCGTAGCCCTGCCCGGTCCCGCCGACCCGGGTGTTGTGTGCCGTCGTGTGCCCTGTGCCCGTGTTGGTCCCGATGGGGTGGGACCCCGCCACGCCCTCGACCACCTGCCCGGCCGGCTGCCCCGTGCCATGGCCGGGCAGGGCTGACATCTGGTGCGCCCCGGTCGGCCGGCCGGTCGCGCCAGTGGTGGAGTAGGTGGCGGTGGTGCCGGTGGTGGTGGTGGTGGTGCCGGGGCCGGTGGTGGTGTTGGCGAGGTGGCCGGTAGCGGCGGTGGACTGCTTGGAGGCGGCGTTTTCCTCGCGGGCCATCTGCTTGTTGAGCTCGGCCTGATCGATCCGCTCGTGCTTCTTCTCCGTGGCCATCTGCTTCTCGACCGGATCGTTGGCCGTCATCTTCTCCATCTGCCACCATAATCCAAAGCCAAAACCAATTCATTAGACACACCGAAATTCAACCATGCAAAACTCGTGACATACGAGATGTACAACACGTATAGATCAATCGCAATCATTTAGAGGCTAACCTTCTCCTGGGCGACGGCCTTGGTCTTCTCCATGCCGGCCTTGGCGGAGGCGCCGACGTTGGCCGCCGCCTCCTTGGCCGAAGCCGCCGCGTTCTTCATGGGCTGCATTTTTTTTCTCCTCGAACTCTGCGGCAACGACGACGACAGAACCCAAAAACACACTCCACAAATCTAACTCGAATCGGATCGCAAGACTTGACTTCTAACTCACTTCCTCCTGCTTCTGCTGCTGATGACAATGAAGACGAGTGGTACCTGCAATGCTTGGGGGGCCTTAAATAGAGCGGGCAACGTCTTGTCCACGCGGCAGGTGGAACAGCGAAGATCCCTACGTGGAAGGCGAGGGAGGAACTATCGCTGCATCGAGGACACGCGTCCCTGGACCAGCGGAAGATCTGGGGATGGATCGTTGTTTGTACGGAAGTTCTGGGGTTTTTTTTTTCTTATCCGCTTTGGTCTCGGGGACAGGGAGCGAGAAACAGGAGTAACTGTAAGGCGCAGGAGGGCTACGTGGCGGTTCCGCGACCGGTGTGGCGACACGACGCTGGCCTTTTCTCCTAGGGTTTCTTTTCTGGGTTGGAGTTAGGTCTACAATATAATACATCTTGCACCGACCAATATATATATAATACATCTTGCTGTGCTGTGCTGTGCTGTGCTGTTGTGCTGTGCTGACTTTTGTTTGTTTCTTTGAATACGTAGTCTGTTTCGATTCTTGCTTCGTTCGAAACTAGACCGTGTTCGAGCTGCTGCTCGTCGGAATGGAAATGGATGAGGGTTCCATCACACGGCAACATAAAAGAAGATGACCCAGATGCAAGATTAGCATTTCTTGTTCTCAAAATATTAGCGTCTCGCATATGATTTTATCTGCACGCATACCCAGAAGATGATCAAGATGCATGATCTCTCTCTTTTCCAAGGCAAATCTTGTTTCATTTTAATGTCCATTCCAAGAACCTGCATCTCCCAGATAACTACGCTTACGCCCACAGTAACAGAGAAGAGGACAAATTAAGAGCCTAAAAATGCCCAGCTAAACTGAACGCTGAGTAGATCTATCTGGCAGAAAAGCCCATGAGAGCCCGGTGCCACGGGAAGCCCATGTTGTAGCTCTTTCCCCAGAACCTATTGAAACATCCCATCTTAGCACTGCGTGGACAGCAGCAATGGTGGTTCGTCTTGCTCGAAGATAGTTGGACCAGCTGGGGGTGAAGGTATTTTGTGTGGCGTATATAGCACGTGGTAGTGATGTGTGGCATGATTGATTCATTAGAAACGAGATGGAAACACACATGGAGCCGAGTGAGATTGGGTTTCATAATATGGGGACAATGGTGATTGGTCGGTTACACCACGTCATCACTGTTACGTGATATATCTGTCATGTGAAATATTTTCTCGTTAAATGGATTCTGATGCTAGAATCATCCCCGTAAGAGGCAGTAAGTGTTGGCTAGGCAAAAGTAGATAGGGGAGGTGGTGTGGGGCTGCGGCATAGGTGGAAGAGAGAAGCGACAAAGAGGACCATGGGAATAGAACAATAGAGTGCCGAGAGGTCTAGACGGAGAAATTTGCAGGATTGTCGGTGGCGGATTTCGGCGATGACGAAGGCGAGAGTTCTTGCAGTGGCTGGCGGCGGAAGATTGTGCATCGGAGGAGACAAGAGTACGGTGGTCTAGACGAGAGCGACACGCAGTGGTCAAAGTGAGAGTGTAGCTCGTTGTGTCCGGCGACAAGAGAGCATCACAGGTAAGCCGCTCCTCTTTGAAGTTAGGAGGCGCTGATAATTGATGTAGAACCAATATACATACATAAAATTTGTTACCAAGTGTACGTTATTATTATTGTTTTTTGGTAGTTTCTGGTTTGTGCTCAATTTCTTGTACTATATAAATTATTGATTTGTTCAATGAGAGAAATGAACGTTTCCTCAAATTGACAGCTATTGTTTAATGTGTCGCCCATTATTTTCCTACATAGTTTCGAAGAAAATATAAAGAATAATACATTTATATGAGCCTATTATCAAGATATATATCCATCTATATATTTGATAAAATAGGGAGTTGGTAGTTACAGAATCAAAGTTCTAAAATCCACCAAAAACAATATAATATATATATATATATATATTTAAGTCAAACTAACAACTAAACTCAAACAGATTTCATTATAGGCATATCAAACTATCTAAATTCATACCTACAATCCAACTATCAAAAGTTTCTTGTCAATATATCTCTCGAAAAAAATTGGAATGAATGGAGTGAGCGACCAAATCACAGCTCAATGAATACTATGTGTCTTTTTAAAATAAATCGAGTATCCATTATGCATATTTATAAGTAAAGCTACACACACATTCAACAAAAAAAATTAAGCTACATCATTTCAACAAAGCTTTAAACATATCAGACCATTTAACAATATCAAATCAAATATCAATGGTTCATTTTTTTGATCAATCAAAATCAAATCAGACGGCAATAGTCCATTCGATCGATTAACCTAGTATTTAATATTCAATTGTGGTCATGCTTAACGCTTTCGTGATAAAGGCAAACAAGATTCTCCCTTGGCAAACAAGATTATATTCATAGAACAAATATAATCTAGACATCACTTTTTTTTTTATAAAGAATTATCAAACCATGTGATGTCTCTTTCATAACTCATAAGTTACCTAATTCCTATTATTTTCAAGTTGAGTTTACAAAATCAAAGAAAACATAAGCACCACTCAACTGAGAATGCCAAAACCAAACAGCCAAAATTAGTTAAGCCGGCGAACTCAAAATCATATCAACTAAGCAAGAAACTGTGATCCAAATTGGCTTTTTAAAATCCCATAACTATATAGCACCCTATAGATTCTTTGCAACACAATTTCACACCTTAATAATCATTGGAATGAACCGGGCAAACTAAAACCTACACTAATACGAATTTAAAGGTTAATTACGAGAATTCCTTCGAAGAAACAATTAAAGGGTTCGAATCTCTCTCTCTCTTCTCCCCATTCCCCCTCCCTGCTGTTGGTTTTTAATTTCTTGTGTTTCAGGGTTAAAGGAATGGAGTTGGGCTGAGGGCCTAACTATAGAAACATATGGGCTTGGGCTTTGGGACTCTTATTTTACGTTCCACATGTGACGTTAAAAGTTCGATATGAAAAAAGAAATTTAGGTACCAGATGTTAGAATTCTGGGTCTAATCACGTCAGTTTTAGGCAAGTCTCCATTTTCAACTTGATGTTGAGCACGTAGTATCATTGGTTCGATAACAGTTGTCATTTGTTGAGACAGATCAAATGGGGGTAATATTATAAAAACAGTTCTAAACTTATTGCAATTTTTTTCAATTTAGTCATAAAATGTTTTTTTTTTTTGGTCAATTCAATTTTAAGCTTTTTGCAATTGTGTCAATTCAGTCTATCCACCCAATTTTGGCTGGTTGGCACTAGCCGTTCAACCAACACGGATGCGAACAATTTTTTAATAATATTTTATGTTTTGAATGCTTTTTTTTTTTTCCGTTTCTTTTTCTTCTTTTTCCTCCCCCTCCTTCCTCTGGTCGGACGACTAGAGGTGAGCGCCGGCTAGGGTGAGCCTCGCATAGTGACAACAAGACCACCCTTGCCATGGCTAGGTAAGGCCTTGCTTGCCTTTGGCGTAGGATAGCCTCGTTGGCCATGGGTAGGTTGCGGCCTTATCGGATTTAGCAAAGGTTGAGCCTCGAGGCTCGATAACCGCCCGGATCGACAAGGGCCAGCCTCGCTCAACCCGTAGCAGCCCTTGCCAGAGGTCACATAAGGTTGCAACCTTCGATTTCACACATGGCTAGTGAGGGCAAGCCTCACCGGCTTATCTCGTTGACACAGGGCGACGTCGCTTAACCACAAGCAACGCCGGCGAGGGTGAGCCTTGCTAGCTTAGTTGGCGGCTTGGGTGAGATCACCTAGCCACGGTCAACGAGGTCCTCGCTAGCCACCGCCTCTAGGCGGGTCACCAACAACGATCGGATGGAGGAAGGAGAAAGAAGTGAAAAAAAAATTAAAAGAGAGAGAGAGAGAGAGAGAGAGAGAGAGAGAGAGAGAGAGAGAGAGAGAGAGAGAGAGAGAAAAAAAAAAAAGTTAAAGTAAAAAGAAAAAAATTAATAAAAAATTAATAAAAATACTATTAAAAATTGTTCATGTCGGTGTTGGCTGACCGGTCGATGTCCACGTCAGTGCCGACCAACAAAAAATGGCCAGGTGGACTAAATTGGTATAATTGCAAAAGTTTTAGGATTGAATTGGAAAAATTGCAATAGATTTGGATTATTTTGGTAATTTCCCCAATTAAATGGTATTAACATATAAAGTCTACGTTGTTAATAGGTACTATCGGTGGTTCGATAATAGTTGTCGTTCATTGAGACAATTTAAAGGGTATTAACAATATAAAGTCACAAATTAGGGAAAAATAATCAAGTTATTTAGGGATAAAAGAAGTCTCGGTTGTTAATCAGTATTTATATACATATATACCTAGGTATATATGTAATTGAAATCAGTTCATTGGCACACGAAATAACATCAACGGAAAACAGCACCTTCTTTGCAAGCCAAAGACCTAGTATGAGGTAATTAACTTTAACTTGTCTTTTTGTCGCTCTATATATGATGGCCCTTATTTGGTGATTGGCAACACTTGTGGATGATCCACATTATTGATTATATCGAAGACAGTTTTCAAAAAGGGACTAAAAAGGACCAATGTCCTCGTTTCTACTGATTTTGTTGGTCAAATTCTTAGGAAAAAGAGTTTCTAAAGCTAAGATAAGCGCATCACTCACATCTGCCTTGGACGAAATGAAGTCAAAAGTGACCTTTTTCTACAAAATGTAGACGTGCAATGCCTGGAAAAGTGAGGATGGTCATTTGGTCTTTAGGAAGTTCAACCAACAAATTATAATTTAGTTATATAGTTCGACTCTTGTTTGTGAGACGGACAGACCACGAACTTTGGTGCCAGAAAGAGGCCTAGTTCCATAAATTAGAAAAGACGTGGTACGATGTTTGCGAACTATAGTTTCATGGATAGATGCCAACGTCTGTGTACTCATTACTTTATCGATGTGAATGTAGAAGTCGACACGAATCATGACAAAGTCAAGGACGCTCATGGCACGTTCTCGGCATGATCTGTAAACATTGGGTGCACCTCAATCTCGTGAGATAGTGACCTTGAAATGGTGGAAGCAAGCTGGTGGATTTCATGCTCTGCTCCATGTCTCCATTCGATGCTGCGACATGCTATGATCAGTTATTTGCAAGCATCAATAGTTTAGAAGGATGAGATTTTACGAGGTAATCGCCAACTATTCTTAGAGTTTAAACTGTTAGATAAGAGCTCCTCACATTTAGGCTTAGTATTAAGTGCGGAAATACATCATGTGGAAGATCAATGGGGTCGGTAGAATTAGAGTGAGAGATCCCAAGTTTGAATTTTTCAAGCCTCTAATTGCCACCTCAATTACATATTTCTTTGCTTTAACCTTAGATCAAAGTCCGATCAAAGTCCAACCTACTCCTAAGAATGTGTGGTAAAATATTTAAATATTACACCATACCTTCATCTAGCAAATTTAACTTTCTGAATGGCCTAACAAAATTTCATGAGATGAACAAGGTACTGAATAGAGACGCCGACCGTGATAGAGGATCTCCCTTCATAGAGAGCCAAAAACGATTTGGGAAAAGACATCATGTTTAGCCCGGGGAGAATTAGGGCATGATTCTTGCCGGCTTCTGCTTTCGTTTATTTTAAGGTCAGAGACGCGGGAATGTATACAGCTGTTGGGTTGTGCAAGGCATGACACTTGGATCATCTATATAAGTATAAATATCCAAAGTAGTGGCATCGCATAGCAAAGGGAGGAAAAAAAAACTGCCGTACCAGTCCGTATTTGTATATCCTAACCATTTGGCAACTGATCCTTGACCTAAGCTGGATCCACAAGAGACATACATTGACAAATAATATTTGTTTAGCCCCTTTGTTTTTAGTTAGGGTTTTATATTTGGAAGCTAGGGGCAAATTTTGAGGACCACAATCACGAAGCCTAGCCATAATCCCTCAATTAAAGTTTCAAAATCCGTAGTTATAGACACATGATCCGTAATGACAAACAACACGGCATGATAGAATCATCTCAATCAGGTTGCCGCGGGGGGTGGGGTCCCTTATGTCCCGAAAAAACCGTAAAATGCACATCTAATCGTAGTAAAAATTATTAAGTATTCTCTCTATAACAAATTATTAGATGTATGTACAAGTGACACATATATTTTTAATCCGTGTGAACTATTATATATTTTAAATCCGTGTGAACTGTTGTATATTTTAAATCTGTGTGAACTGTTGAATTGGTATGCTCACATTAAATGTGATGTAAGAAGAAATCTATACTTGTAAATTCACCTAAAGAGCCATTTTGTCATATTTGAAGTCATGAGAATTTTGGGGACCTTCCTCTCTCATTTTAATAGAATCGGCTATCTAGTCTGCTTGACAACGATCCTTGATCCAACCCTCCCTCAAAAATGACAGCTTGATATGCTTATTGTTAATCATTATTTTTCTCCTTATCTTCCCCCACTAAACAATATTTCTTTATTCCTTCCTCTATATATAAAAACACCCTCTTCTCCTCATCTTCCAAACAAATTCACCAACTCCTCCACCACCATCACCGCCACCGCCGCCACCATCTCTCTCTCTCTCTCTCTCTCTCTCTCTCAGCTGAGAGATCTTCGTTGCCATGGAGGAGATGATCCTGAGAGAACAACCCTTTATGGTGAACCCAAGTTCGACCTCAACCCCATCATCTTCCCTAGGGATCCACAGAGACTCAAGATCAATTGCCAAAGTCAAACCTAAGATCAGGATAATCCACATATTCGCCCCGGAGATCATAAAGACCGACACCGCCAACTTCCGGGGCCTCGTGCAACGCCTCACAGGGAAGTCCGCTGCCAGCGCTGCCAACCATCAGAAGAGCCAGAAAAGGAAGTCACCCGGGCTCATCATCCCTAAAAGAGAAGGGCATCAAAAGATCATGCCTGAGAAGCCAACACCAAGGAAGATGGAGCAGATTAACCTGTTTCACGGGTTCGACCCAGGGAGAGGATGAAGGAGGAAGAAGGGATGATGATGATGATGGTGAGAGGCGGAGGAGATGGAGGTGGGTACTTGAAGGATTTTGCAGACTTGGACGGTTTCACGTATGAGATGGGAGGTTTGCCTCTGTTGCCTGCGGATGCTTCTCAAATCCCTCCTTTGAAGCAGCTCATCACCACCATCACCATCACCAGCACCACGTCTCCTCATGAAACACGCATGCGGGTGTGTGGATGGAGAATTCTATAGTGAGTGGAGAGTCTTCAAGATTTGGTTTCAGGGTTTTAGGGGATTGAGATAGACACCGAGTTTGTTGATTGACTGATGAAAATGCTCATGCTCTCTCTCTCTCTCTCCCTCTCTTTGCTGAGTAAGGATTTTACACACGGTACACAGACTATGTCAAATAATTTCTCACTGCACGCCCATTCTACCGTTATTAATTCAGATCGACAGTTTACTTCTGAAATATAAGTACCAAATCTTATGGCAATGAAAATGATTTGTATGGAAAACCAGTTTATGGGCAGCTTGTGTGCCACTGATTAATTTGGTGAGAGAGCATTCTTGTGCTGTAAATATTGATGAAACACAGCGTATGGGATACTGCATCTGCATTTTGGTGGAGATTGCTGCTGCTTCTTCTTGCTCCATCGACGAGGATGTAATGGAAGCAAAGCGATACGATCAGCTAGGGTGTGCTATTGGGCTTTCTTTGAAGGATTTTGTATTGTTCTTGTTTGGTTTGGCTTCTTGGGTTGGAGTTTTTCTTCGTTTTTCTTTTCAATGTGGGGTTTATGGACATCTCCTTCTGAGGGGTTTCCTTTGTTGACATACAATGTACTGCAGACAAGCATATCTATATCGACAGGACTTGTACCAGAGATTTGATGTGTTAATGGATTTCTTGCAAGAAAAGTACTTGTACGTTCCCCGGTATACCTCAGATATAGAAAATTCATGGTGCACTGAAAAGTGCTAGTGAAAACATATCCTGACTCGATGGGTTCTTAGACGTTCTGCAGATGTGTCAGACTCTAAGTCACCTAATGTGCATGCCCAGTGAATTCAGAAACTGGAACTCATTCTTCAATTTTGAAATCACGCTCCGCGGAGATCTTCTTGTGCGCATAGCTTGTCGCATGAACCTTAAGTACATGTTAATCTCACTTTGACACTTTAGGTAGTGACTTGGGTTTTAAGAGGGCGGGTTATAATCATTCTATTCTTCAGTAAGTTCAGAAACTGGAACTCTTTCTTCCATTTCGAAATCACGCCCCATGGAGATCTTCTTGTGAGCATAGCATGTAGCTCGAATCTTAAATACATGCTAATCTCACTTTGATGCTTTAGGTAATGAGTTGGGTATTAAGAGCACAAATGATAACTATTTTACTTTTGAAATAGAGATTTTTTCTATTTCTATTCCTAAATAAGTTTTTGGATGTATTTATATGTTTGATAATAATAAAAAAATTATCTTCCCATAATAGAAATTCATTTATTAGGACACAAAATTTCTCCATTTTATGCTCTTTTCCATACATCAATGGGCGATAGAACCAGCTGTGGATGCGTTGGCTCGGGCGTTCCCCCCTTTTCCAGTTGGGGGGAGGTTTGAGTCACCGTGATCGCATTTGCACGACTTAAGTGCGGCGCCATGGGAGGTGGGTCCCCGCACTAGCATCGCCCGAGTTTATATCGCCGGCCGTCCTACATTTGTACGTAGTTCCCGAGTCATCAAAAAAAAAAAAAAAGCAAGGGCAAGAGGTGGAGCTTTTATTTCTCTTTTTGTTTCAAAAAAAAAATTTCACTTCTCATTTTTTTTTTAAACTTATTTCTGGCCTGAAAATTTGTTCTGGAAATAGAAAAAATGAAATTACGTTAACAAACGGCTTTCTGTTCATAGGAATAGATAAATTGATTTGATTAGAAATAGAATGGGTATCGTGTGACTTAAATATATCTAATAATGAATCATTTTTTGGTATTGTTTGGTACTTCTATCAACATTGATTAGAAGCTATTAGGTGGAGATAAGATTGCACATAGAGAAAATCCGTTGAAAGCTCATGGACAAGTAGCGTGAGATATTCCGACATCTCCTCTCAAGTGCAAACCGCATCGAGAATGTCATGTGGACAGAAAGCGGCACGCACAAAATGTACTTTGGGGGGACATTTGGGATGATGGTCTGTACTTTTAGAGAGACAATCAATGTGGAATATTTAAAGACTGGATTATTCATTTTCGCACTTCGACATTATTTATGTCCCCAGATACATAATTCATCCTTGAATAGCACGACATAAAGCATCGCGAGGGCAAATAATACAACATGTTAGTCGACGCTTGTCGGTTTACATTATTGTTTGACTTTGGTGTTGAAGTCAACGCGGCTCCGATAAGCTATAATACCCCTCGCAACTTGTGGTACTAATACCATCGTGACATGTAGGTCTGACTAACTTAACTCTATTTACAAAATGAAAGTTGGGGTGAGGATGACAGAGGAGACGTGCTTCAAATTCATAGATAAACACATTTTCAAAAGGCAACTGGGGAGCATATTCCTCATTATTTTATGTACATGTGACATAGCCTAACATTGTTTATAATTTTTTTGTTAATCAATCAATTGGGTCTTGCACTAAATTCCACGACAAGTTACCAAACCCCTAGAGAAAGAACTGGATCCATTTCGAAAGAATCGAGGGTTTTGCGAGCTCACAACCTTAACGTACAAAACTCCAATTCAAGGCTCCATAGGATTTGCTCACGTCCGCGAAAATCCCTCAAAACGAAAATTCGGGTATTGTAACTATCTTCAAGGGAGATCGGACTCTTATCCAAAACATAGAAATTAAGACCCGGAACAGATGATAATCGCCCCACGATTCTCAGGACAACGACTTGATTAGGAAGACAAGGCCAGGCCGAGCAGCGGGATTGCGCCGGAACTCAATTCAATATACTTCGCCAGGGGTGATGGTGAATGTTGCGATCGACCATATGAACAAGAAATAAAGAATTAGTATGGTGGAAAGTGCAGGTAGAGCAGCAAATATCTCACCCAGTTGACGTCCGGGCAAAGGCGGTTCGTTCACATTCCCTAGTCAACCCGCGTGTTCAGCCTCGTGCGTGTCTTTCAGACCTCGATCGCCCATCTTCTCCCTGTGGTATTTCAGGTGACGGATGCACATACGACAGTGACTACATGGACAAAATCAACTGATTATTGGGCTCCGTTTGGCGATCCTTCCGTTCCTTTTATTTATTTATTTATTTATTTGCGTCTTAGAATAGAAAAAGAACAAAAATCTGTTTAAGAACGTCAATTTCTCCGGAGTAGAAAAATGGTTGGAGAATAGATTTGGAAAAAAAAAAAAGAAGAAGAAGTAGAAAAAGTAGTTTCTTATTCTCAGAAATTAGAGGGGCTGTGCAAGGGCTGCTGACGGGGGCGAGGGGCTGCGGATGGGGCTTACCAACGAAGCAATGTTGACTTAGGCGATGGCTTTGTGTGTAGTTTCGTACATCTTTCTTTATTTCTTTTTGTTTTGTCTTTTGTTCTGTTTAAGTTTACGCGTGTGGGTTAATATAACTCCTGTAAACCACCATTGAAAATGGGGGTTGGAAACAATTTCCTCCAAACCTTTACTCCAAAAGCTAATACCAAATTAGAAAACTCTCTTTGGAAACCCTAATCCTAAAAGCACCTTCACTTATCTCACATACAAACTCTCAATGAGTCACCACGTTAGTTAAATAACTCTTAATGAATTTAATCTTTTAGATCAATAATATCGGACGAATTGCCTCCTTTTGCCCAAGAAGAGATAACAATTGTGGACATGAGATGGACTAGAAAATGTCACACGGATGATGTGGTTGCTATATGTCGCATGCGCCACTAGCTACACACAGTATATCATGAATGATATAGATGCACAATTATTTTTGAAGCTACCCATATACAACTAGGAAAATTGTCCGATTAGTTCTAAATCTGTTATACATATGCCAAACGAGTCATAACCTTTTCAATTCTAAACATTTATGCGAAATTCAATTTAATCATCCCAACTAATTTTTGTCGGAAATTATAGGCGCAATAGCGTGTTAGGTAGGATACTCGGGATGATTGGATTAAAAAGATCTTTTAGGTAATCATAATTGCGCATTCATGGATGACTTATTCCATGCTCAAAGCAAGCTTAGGTTCCATCTTTTTGTGTAATAATGGCTTATTAAATATTTGTTTACTAAACAATGCGAGGTAATGGCATTAGGTGCTGAAGAATAGTCGAAAAGCCAAGGGGTACCGGCAACCTGGTTGTAGTACTTTTTTAATAAACAAATATCTCACATTGAAATGCATAATAAACCACATCAAATTCGCATCCCCTATCCGAACTCATGCATAGTAGAATTCTAATTAAGAAAACCTATAGAGTTGCACTATATAGTGATTTGGTAAATGATTTATGGAGCTCCAATTTCAATTTTACCTATTAGGGTAAGTCACAAAAAGTTCCAGACCCCAGTATAATCAAGATAGTCATACATTATATTTATAAATAAACAAGTGATTGTTAAGGAAATAAGGGCAGTTTAGTAATTATACGTTTGGGTTTTTTTTTTATATCGATTTTATTGCATTATAATATTCCATACCCATACTAAACCGTCTGAGCTTTTTAGTAGTTGACTCCAAACATGTCATGCTATCTAAAATCTAAAGCCCGTTTACCATACCCATCGGTGCCAATTGGCATGTATTAGTCATGCTCATTGAAATAACTACTCATCTTCACTTTGTATATATATTAATTTTGATAGACACCATCTACCTCAGGCAAAGTTGGGTTCCTCTCTATTACCCGAAGGTTGTATTTAGCGGTGTAGGATAAACATTTAAATAGAACAAGATAAGGCGATCCTTCAGACTTTTCAAATTGTGTCTTTTGCTTCTATTAAATGAACATAATTAAAGTGGTACAAAAAATAAATGCATAGTGAAAATGGGAATAGAAAATCTGTTCAAAGAAATAAAAGGAATAGGAATCCCTTGTGGTGGTAGCATGGGGGTTGCAACCATCAGAGGGTGGTCGTGTGAGAGTTGCAATCACCATGCCATGGTCACACGCTGGTTGGGGTCGTTAGGCTGTGGTAAAAAAACCAGAGTGACTTAGGCAGCGATTGTGGCTAGCAAGAATCATAAGATGGTGCCGTGCCGGTGCCGGTGCCGGTGAGGTTGATCCAGGAAGAGCTTCTATCGGTTTGATGGTATATCACACGACAAGCCACTTACAATCGGTAGAAAAATTGGAAAGAACTCTTCTAGTCAACCCGCATGCTCAGCCTCGTGCGTGTCTTTCAGACCTCGATCGCCCATCTTCTCCCCGTGATATTTCATGTGACCGGTGCGCATACGACAGAAACTACATGGTCAAAATCAACCGATTACTAGTGTCTAAGCATACCGAATCATGTTCTTCTCGAAGCCGGCTATACATCTCGATTTTCACGGTAAAAAACGCGTCGGAGGTCCTAATTTTTAAGTCCTAGCCCTTCTATAAAAAATGCAATTTGTACCTTTCAATTGATTGAAGTAAACCCTGAACCTTAATATTTTTTTTTCAAAACAAACGTAATTAAGTACGTACCTAGAGTTGCTTACGAATCACAGAAAACCTGTCTACTTGATCTCTTTAAATTAGACTTTTCACCGTAGTTTTAAGATTTAATTGAACCAATTGAAATGTTTGAGACTCGATCGCACTTTTTTTGTAGAGTTTAGGACTTCGTTGTGCCACTTGATAGGCTTACGGCTTCATTGCATTTCACGCAAAGGGTTTAAATATTTGTGTATAACTTTTTCCACTTTTGATTGACCGGTTACCTCGTTACCCTGACATGTGGTGTATTCATCATATAAAATGCTTATATAATTTGCGTGATTTGACAGATTGGATGACAATCAATGAATCTCTAGATCATATATTTCAAATTCATCCGCCACTTACATTTTGTCATGAAGGATCTATAATACATTATGTAAAGGAACTTGAAAACATTTATTTCAGTTTAATTAATACCAGCAAATAAATCAGCCAACAAAGCAAACGAGTCCATCTATTTGATGGAAACTAACCTCAAACCTATAGCATGTTAAGTAAAATTCACTTTCAAACATTTAATGCTGTTTAATAATATTAACAAAAAAAATAATAAAAAAAAAAAAAGCAGCACCTCGTCTCAAAATTTAAGTGTCTACACTGTTTGCAGCTGAGCTTGTAAGTTGCTCTCATCAAGCTGCGCCCCTATGGCCGCGAGCCCCAAAATCGTCCGCTGTCAATTTTAACTATAGATCGATGATCGCCTACGGTCGCGGACAGCCAAACTGAGGTCACCAAATGGACGGTGGCCAACGTCGCACAGCGGCCTTTAAGCCCTCGGCAAGGCGGGGTGGGTGGCGGGGGTTGTTGTGCAAGGGCTGCTGGCAGCGGGGAGGGGCTGCGGATGGGAAGCGATGGTTTTGTGTGGGTTGTTGTGCAAGGGCTGCTGGCAGCGGGGAGGGGCCGCTGTAGTTTGGTAAATTTTTCTTCGTTTCTGTCTGCTTTGTCTTTTGTGCACTTTACGTTCGCGTGTGGGTTACTATAACTCCTGTAAACCACCATTAGAGATGGTGGTTGGAAACAATTCCTCCAGTCTTCACCCCAGAAGCTAAGACCAAATTAGAAAACTCTCCTCAAAGCCCTAATCCCAAAAGCACCTTTACGTATCTCACATACAAACTCTCGATGAGTCGTTGCGTCGATTAAGGGTGCATTTAATAACATTTCGATCAAAAATTATTCCAGAGAACATAAATATAAAAAAACTATTTCTGTTCCGGGAAATTTTTTTTGAACGGAAGAACATGTTTGGTAATTGCACAAAATTTATGTTCTTGGAATAAAAAAAGAATAGAAACACGTTTGGTAAATTTGTATAATCTTTTTCTTTCTTTTAATTTTTTAATTTTCTTTTCCTTTTTTTTTTTTATTTTTTTTTTTTTTCTCCCTTATGGCCGGTCGCCAACCTTGGCCATGGCTAACGACAAGCCGATGAGGGCCGATGGCCTCGCCTTGGCTGGGCGAGCTCGGCCTCACCGATTTGGGCGAGCTTGAGCTCGCCTAGCCAAGGTGAGGCCGAGCCTCACCGAGGACCAATGACACTCTGGTGAGGTCGCTTGCCCTCAACGGCTGATTGCCAATCATGGCCAAGGCCAGCAACTAGCCAAAGAAAGAAGAAAAATAAAAGAAGAAGAAAAGAAAGAGAAGGAAAAAATAAGAGAGAAAATTTGTTTCTTGGAAGTGTTCCCGGAATAAGAAACAAGTTTTTTTTTTTTCTTATTTATGTTCCAAATCTATTTCCGAACAAAAAAAAAATAGATTTTTTGTTCCCGGGAATAAAAGTGTAAACAAATGCATTTCTATTCTTTTTTGTTCCCGAAACAAAAGAACAAAAATTGTGTTCCGGGAACAAAAAAGAACACAAACAAACAAGCCCTAAATAAACCCTCAATGAGTTTGATCTTTCGATCAATACGAGCTACCTCCTTTAAACTTATGAAGAGATAACGATTGTGGATGTGAGATGGACACGATCACTATATGTTGCTAGTTGCACATAGTATATCATGAATGATAATGCACAGTTAAATTAGAAGCTATCCATATACAACATTAGAAAACGTGTCCAATTTGTTCTAAACCTACTATGAGGAGGACGATTCAATCCTAAAATTTCTAATTTTGCCAATTTAGTTTTCAACATTTACGCAAAATTTCAATAAAGTCATTTTGGTCAATTTTCGCCGAAATTGCTAGCGCGACATTATGTCAATAAAACGATCGGGATGATTGGATCGGGAAGATCTTTCAAGTAATTATAATTGCACATTCGTAAATGAATTATTACATGCTCAAAGCAAGCTTAGGTTCCACCATTTTGTGGTAATAATGGCTTACCGAATATTTGCTTACTAAATAATGCAAGGTAATGGGATGAAGTGTTGAAGAGTAGTCGAAAAGCCAACGGGTACCGGCAACTTGGTTGTAGTTGTTAGGAAAATGACTTTGAATTGGGTAAAACAATAAAGTCGAATCTTTAGAGTAATCAAGTCGAATTTTGAAGCATGATATTACTTTTTTAAAGGATTTATTTGCCTCCACAAAGTTGCTAATGGTCATCGGCAAATTTCCTTCAGATACAACAAAGTCTCAAATGAGAATATTATATAAAGAATTCTAGTATTTCTCCGGGATTTCTCATGGGAAACAATTGAAAACAATGGCTGTATTTTCTTTTGAAAAAAAATGAAAAAGAAAGAAGATGTGTGTTTGATCTCAAAATAAGCATACTTATCTTTGTTTTTCAAATAGAGGCAACCATTCAAAAGGTTGCAAAATGAACAAGTACGTCTCAAAGGTTATGTTAAAAAGACATAAAAAAAGATTCGGAATTAAATAAATAAAATATAAAAATAACCGTAACTTTTTGTGAACAGTTGCACTGTTTCAACAAGACTTTATAGTTAATTTTTTTTTATAGAAATAAATCTGAATGTTCAATAAATAAAATTAATGATCGTCGGTTAGTGTCAAATCTTGTCCACGTGCTCATTCACATCTTTTCGATGTGGGACAAAGCACCTCCTCATTTGTTTTATAAATAAATTACCAACAATCCGCCACTTTTGTTTATAAAACAAAAACAAAAAATAAAACGTTAGAAATATACAATCAAAATTTTCGTGAGATTAATATATATACATAGAGGTCTCTTTCGAGTTAAACCTTTACTTAGTATAAGTATCTCAAAACTCTATCAAAGTGACAAGTAGCTCGACTTTAAACCTGTACTTTTATATAATAGAACCGCACATACCGCACATACACTAATCTCTTGTTTCAGCGAGAAGTTCTATATTACTCCTCAATATTATGACCTTGTGCTTGATCCTGTTTCATGAGTTTTCTAGAAAACAACCCTAACTTTCATAAGAAGTGGTACCACTTCTAAACTCATATAGGTGAAGTATTTACAACGTGCTTTTGTTACTATTAACACATTACAAATTTGTATTATACTTCATTAAGAATTCAATTCAACCTGCAAAACGTAATGGACGATACTGACTTCTCATATCAGAGCTATGTCAGTATCAAACAATAACATTCAATAACTTATTTTTACCTATTAAACCTTGTAACTAGTAATGTTCTAGAAAAACGTTGGGTTACCATTATTGGTGATTTCAATTAAATGGTTTCAACCCCATTTCTTGTGAGGTCATTATTACCACGTGTCTTGGTAAAGCCTTCGTCAAAGAATTGGCAATATTATTACTTGTCCTCACATAAACAATTGTTATGGTACCATCTTTTATCAATTGTCTTACATATTCATATCTTAGACTAATATTTTAGACTTACCATTATAGGTGCCATTATAAGCTCTTGCCAAAATAGCCTGACTATCACAATAGATAAAAATAGGAGGCATAGGACTAGGCCATAATTTGATATCCAACAAAATTTCAAATCCATTCGGCATCTTTCCCAATTGCCACTAAAGCAACGAATCAAATTTCATAGTCGAGTAAATTATGCACATTTGTTTCTTGCTCACCCAAGAAACAACACATTCACATAATGTGAAAATCCATCCAGAAGTTTCATCTCCCATACTTATAATCCAATTAGCATCGGTATAACAATAAGATAACCCTCCAATGTTCTATATTGGATTACTAGTATTTACTCAACTTGCATATACAAAAAGTAATATTGGGTCTAGTATAATGTATCGTATACATTAAAGACTCATAGCACTCACATTAAAAACTCTCCACCAGGATTCAAATGGAGTACTCATATATTTGAAAACAAGATGTTTAAATCTATACAACATCTTCTCCATGTAATCACTTTGGCTCAAAGAATAACCCCCACTATATTTTTTTTTAACTTTAACCTTCCACTTCATCAAATTGCACGCAAGGGCAAAGCCATAAATTAAACATTATTATGTTTGAAACCATTAGAAAATATGATTGAATCGAATTTTCATGCCACTGCTTATGTGCTTGCATAAGCCCATAATAACATAAAAATTCATGCACATATTAATCTAGGACATCAATCAATCAAGCCGATTCCAATTAATCTTGTGCTTGAATGCATGGCTAAAAAATACTAAAGCATGAAACAAATCAAGGCCAAAAGTCTAGCTCAATCACACGATACCAAAATTCTACATTTTAAAGTTCTGATCTTTTCTTTCTCGATAAATGTTAGAAACTATTATATGCAGAAATAAAAATCCCATGGTGCAAATGATAGATCAGAGACAGACCCTTCAATTTACTCTGACCAATTGATTCATCCCCTGTACATACATAAATTCCATCCACAACAAAGATCCTGCTATAGAGATGCAAGAACATAAATATGTGCAGACAAATGTCTCAATAAAAGAAACATACCCAGGATGTCACCACTGGCTAATCATGCATGAAACACTCATGAACTTCAATTTGAATAGAAACAAGAATCTGCATTGGAGGAAGCTTTGATGGCCATTTTCTTGCTTGCCCCACAGCCAATCCGAATTTTATTTAATAGGCCACATCAAACTCGACGATATCGATGAGATTAGCAACATTCGACAACGATGAGCGACTCAGTCCAACTCAACTTATCAAAGGTCCAACTCAAGACCAATGAAATAATAAATGGAATGAAGCAAATAATCGAGAATATTATCACATCCGATATGATCATTTTCTTCCTAAATTTGAAACAATGAAATCACATACCTTGCTGGGGGTGTGCGCAAGAGCGCAATCGGCAACTCTGATGCTGATGATGATTACATTGGTAGCATCGAAGGCATTTTCCAATGAGCAATTGCCATTTGCAATATCACACGGTGACGCGTCATGGATAATGACATGATCTCCGTCTTCCCTCGGAACCTCGTTCTCACGTCACCGTTCCTTCGGTGTAGGACGTAAAGTAGGACAAGGCTCACCAGAAACGTGAGGAAAATCCCCACAATGCATTGATCGATCACCACCATCTCCATTTCCTTCTCCTTCCCGAAAACTGGGAGTGGCGTGGGGGTAAGACTCAGCAGCGATGGCGTGTGTATGGCGAAGCGTCGTGGTAATTCGCTGGGGAGATCGTCTCTGAGCGGTGGGTGCCATTGCGAGTGTGATCTTATGCCAGAGTCACAGCTGCAGTTTAGGCATGGGGCGTCTCCAAATAATTCCTCGGACAACTTCAAGATGGAGACACAAATCCATCACTTTGAAACTGTTCTCAGTGATAATCACATTGAACAAACCAGCCATGAAGGTAGACAATCCTCCGGTTGCTGGTTTTTGGGGATTCGAATTCATCCCTTGTATTCACTTGTAGGGTTAGAGAATTCCTTTTATGGCATTTGAATGCCAAGGAGGTAGTCACGTATCTGAGAGTCTGTCAGCATTTGTTGTTGATTCTTTGGGAGAGCACGTCGATTCGAAGGCGTAGATAAGTGAACCGGCGGAGAACTGTGGTGTGGAGCACTTGGAAAGCAAAGTGTTCGACTTGGAAACAAGTGTCTTCGTGAGGACCATGGATGATATTTCCTACTCAGCAAACTGCTTCTCTTCGCCCTTGAAATTGATGACAATCACGGGCTTGTGGCCAAGACTAGTAATGACCTTGAACGACCAATGCCTCCTATTACTCTAGACCAAAGGGTCGGTGATTCTCCTCCCGATCAATTGCTTCGCATCAAAGATGGTGTCGGTGGGATTCATAGCAACCTGGTTCTTGGTAGTGGTGCAGATCAGCCTCTCTCATTTTCTGCCATCAATTCCTTCCCTTTGACTCCATTATTGCACAAATAAATCCTTAAAATTGTTGGGAAAATATGACTTCGAATTGGGTAGAACAATGAAGTCGAATCTTTAGAGTAATCAAGTCGAACTTTGAGGCGTGATATCATTTTCTTTAATGATTTATTTGCCCCCACAAAGTTGCTAATAGTGATCGGCAAATTGCTTTCAGGATACAACAAAGTCTCAGATGAGAATACTAAATATCAATTCTAGTTTTTCTCTAGGGTTTCTCATGGAAAACAATTGAAAACAATGGCTGTATTTTCTTTTGAAAGAAAATGAAAAATGAAGAAGATGTGTATTTGATCTCAAAACAAACGTACTTATCTTTGTCTTTCGAATAGAGGCAATTCTTCAAAAGGTTGCAAAAGAACAAATGCAACCTTTCAGGAAAGGTTGCAAAATGAATAAGTACATTTCAAAGGTTATGTTGAAAAGACATAAAAAATTTGGAATTAAATAAATAAAAAATAAAAATAACTGTAACTTTTTGTGAACAACGATCTTTGTTTCAACAAGACTTTATAGTTAATTTTTTATAGAAATAATCCGAATTTTCAATTAATAAAATTAATTATCGTTGGTTAGTGCCGAATTTCGTCCACGTGTGCATTCACATCTTTTCGATGTGGGACAAGACACCTCTTCATTTGTTTTATAAACAAATTACCAACAATAGTACCTTTTTAATAAACAAATATTTCACATTGAAATGCATAATAAACCACATCTAATTTGCAGCCACTATCCAAACTCATGCATAGTAGAATTCTAATTTAGATAACCTATGGAGTTGCACTATATAGTGTTTTGGTAAATGATTTATTGAGCTTTGATTTCAATTTTACCCATTAGATAAGTCATAAAAAGTCCCAAACCCCAGTATAATCAAGATAAGTTATACATCATTATAAATAAAATAGTGATTGTGAGGGAAATAAGGGCATTTTAATAATTATAGGTTTGGGTTTTGATATTGAGTTTTTTCCGTTATAATATTCCAAAGTCATACCAAACCCTTTTGGGCTTTTTAGTAGTTGACTCCAAAAATGTCATGCTATTTGAAATCTAAAGCTGCTTTACGGCCCCTTAAGTTTTTTTTTTTGGGGGGGGGGGGGGGGGGGGGGGGTGGGGGTCAGATACCAATTATACCTAGTCATACTCAATGAAATAACTACTCATCTTCGCTTTGTACATATGTCAATTTTCATAGACACTATCTGCCTCATGCAAAGTTGAGTTACTTTTTATTACCTGAAGGTCCTATTTAGTGGCATAGGATAAAAATTTGAATAGGACAAGATAGGGTGATCTTCCAGACTTTTCAAATTGTATCTTTTGCTTTTATCAATTGAACATATTTAAAACAGTATAAAAATAGAATACATAATGAAAATGAGAATAGAAAATCTCTTTCAAAGAAATAAAAGGAATCAAAATTCCTTGTGGTGGTAACATGAGGGTTGGAACCATCCCAGAGGGTGGTCGTGCGAGAGTTGCAATCACCATATGTTGGTCACATGTCGGTTGGGTACTTAAGTTGTGGTAAAAAAACCATAATGAGTTAGGGTGCATTTGATAACATTTCTATTATGATGAATAATTTTCTTTTTCATAAACAATTTTTTTTTTTGTTTTCGGGAACAATTTCTGAATATTTGAACACATTTGGTAACTATACAAAATTTCTATTCTCAGAAGATAAATGCATTTGGTATGACCCCATATATTTTGGTGAATTAGAATTTCTTTTTAATTTATTAATAATTTTATTACAATTTTCTTTTTTTCTTTTTCTTTTCCTTCCTCTAGCCGATCGTTGGGCGGCGATCGGCTAAACAAGAGCTAGCGAGGTTGTTGGCCTCGGGGAGCCTCACCCGGCCACCACGAGGTTGGCATTGCCCTCGCGGTGGCCGAGCGGGCCTCGCTAGATCTAGGCAAGGTCAAGCCTCGCTAGATCTCGGGAGATGTTGAACCTTGCCTAGCCACGGCGAGGCTTGGGGGAGCCTTGCTAATGGCCGGTGAGCTGGGGGCAACCTCGCCGGAGGTTGGCAAGGCTCCGGCGAGGTTGTCAAGCCTCATTTGGCAATCATTGGCTGGCATTGAGGCAGGCGACTAGCTAGGGGAAAAAGAAAGGAAGAGAAAGATTAAAAACAAAAAGGAAAAGGAAGAAAAGGAAAGGAAACAAAAGCTTGATTTTTGTTTTTTGATTCTTGCTTTTGGAGTTGTTTTCGAGTGTAAGAAGCAAACTTTTTTTGTTTCTTATTTTTGTTACAAATTTATTTTTGGGAACAAAAAACTTACCAACCACGTTTATTCTGTTCTATTTCTGCTTCTAGGAACAAAATAACATAAACACCCGTTCTCAAGAGCATTACCAAACGCAGCCTTAGATGATGATATTAGCCCAAGGTTTAGCAAAAATTACAAAATGGTACTGGTGCAGATGAGGTCGATTTGGGAAGAGCCTCCATTGGTGTTGTTTAGCACCATATCTTTGTCTCGCTTGATGGCATTCCATGACATTCTTTTTTGTGGTATATCACAACATTTTTTAAACAATAGGGCATGATTGTTAAACCACTTACGCGAAATATCAAGGTAATGTTGGATATAGAAAAATTCCAACAAAAAATAACATTGGAAAGAATCTCTTCCAATTAAGTTATAATACCCTGCAAATGAATAAGAAGAGCAAAAGAGAAGGAAAAAAAAAAGGAGGAGGTGGAGATGCGGGGTATCGAACCCCGTACCTCTCGCATGCAAAGCGAGCGCTCTACCATGTGAGCTACATCCCCAATCGATGACAATGAACATCTCTATATTATTATCAACTCAATTATTTTAGCTCCTCAATTCAAAACGAGGGAGACCCCGTTCTCTCACTAGTTCAGCTCCGCTTCGCTTCGGTTTCTTCCTTTTTCCCGCCACGGCCGCCATGGAAATCGACGCGCCGCCGCCGGCCGCCACCCTCCAGCGGAAGCAGTCCGCCTACCTCTCCCTGGTACGCGGGAATCTCCCTCCTTCCCCAATCGCGGGCTTTCTCGCGGGAACGAGCGGAGCTCAGCCTCCTCCGAATCTCTCGCCTCAATCCTCACGCTTTCTTCTTTGTTGTTATTTCGCCAAGCTTCTCTTTTTCCAGTCTCGAGCCGGTTGCGACTTCTTTTTCCTTCGATTTCTCCATCTGGGTCTTCTCTAATTTTCGCCGGCGGTGGCTTTTCGTTTTGGGTTGGGTTGAATTTTACAGGATGAAACGTTCCAGATACAGAAGGAGACGTACCGGGGCCAACAGTACAGCCAGATTTACTTCGCTCGTCTCCACATGATGCGGACCCTCCTCTACTCTCTCGTTCCCAATTTGAAACCCCATGTCCCCGGTAAAATTTCCTGGCTTTTCGGGGTCTTTTTCGTCTTAAAGACTGTAGCTTTGCTTCGTTTCCGCGTCATTTTGAGCTGCCAGTTTTTCGATCCGGTTGGTGCATTTTGGGGTTTGACTACCCACCTGGAAGGTGGATTGCTTGGGGAACTATCGAGTGCTTTGTAGTTCTCTTAGCCTTTGACTTTGCATTTTTGGTAACGTGATGAATATTCCGCGTGTGGGATCGAGGGGTTTTTGTATTTCTTCTTGTGACGATTTTATCTTTCGAAGATCTTTGGGGTAGACTTTCTTTGTTTTTTCTCTTCCATGGTTTTGTTGGAACACTCGTCCTGTTTCAGCAAATGGGGTAATGCTAAAGTCTTACAAATTCCGAGTAATCTGTTTAAATTAATATGTCGATGGATTGTTAATGGTTTTCACTAGCTTAAAAATTTGTTGAGATAGAAGTTTAGCCCTGTGCTGAACCTTTCGTTATGTTTATAGAGTTGTTTTTTTTTGCTTGTTTCAGTTGCATTCTTCTTGCTTATATCGGTTGCATTGTGGGTCTCTGTCGGGATGCTTGTGAACATTTCCCCTGTATTTTGTAAACTGTTGAAAAGCCTTCATGAAGCTCTACTAGTAGAAGCCTCATCTTTTTCACTAATACCACAGGCTTGACATTCCAAAGTGCAGTATCATTCATAATTGCCACATGATGTCTTGTAGTTTGCACTGTACTGGGATTAGAAGGTGGCAAGGAATGCATTATTGTTGGTACTTTATACAAGCACATGAAGCTTAAACCTACTATACTTGATGAATACTCCAAAGAGGTAATTTTTTTTCCCAGTAATCTCGTCCTGTATAATTATGTTCTATTCACCGCACTCAGACTGCAATGTGTCCCCAAGATGTATTAAGTTTATTTGGTTTTATGTCCTTTCAAAAAAAAAAAAAAAAAAAATAGAGGTCTGCTGTTCCACTCGTGAAGCGCCACAACTTCATGCACCCTGATGATCATCTTGTGCTAGAAGATGAGAGTGGTAGAGTAAAGCTTGGTGGGAGTTTGTTTTCACCTGCTTCATATGTGACAGGTATGATCAGTTGCAGATTACAGGATTCTGTAATGGATTGACAATAGTTTTCTCATAAGTTAACAAACTCAATTTTACAGAAGAATTTTGGCTCAATAAATTTTTTTTTTTTTTTTTACAAAAGAATGAGTGACCGAATGCAAAGAGAAGAAATGTATGGGTAAAAGATAATTTTTATCTGTTTATAACTATATGAATCACTGTTTTTCAATAAAAAAGAACCATAAAAAGCGTTAGTATTATCGTGTCAATTGTATCTGAACTTTGCAAATTTGTTGAAAGAAAATCATCAGTTTCTTTTGTTGTCATGAATTATGGGAACTGACATCGCTAGGGAAGGTGTTGTTGTTGCTTTGCATGGAAAGGAAACTGATGCTGGTGACTTTTTAGTTCAAGATGTCCTTGAAGCAGGCCTACCATCCCAGTCGGAGTTTCCTCTTAAGTCGAGTAAGAACCGATTCATTTTCCCGTCTGTTTTCTTGTATTTCTTCTTTCTAGGAAGGGAGCATGGGTCACTCATGTTTCTGATTATTTTTTAACAAGTTAAGCAATTTTTTGTAATAACCCAAGGAGTTGCTCAAGCAGTTAGCCTGTCCTATTCAAGGGCTGGGTTCTAATCATCAGATTTGCACATTCTCTAGGCCATCCTTGGGAGCACAGTCTTGAGTTCTCCTGTAGTTAACCTGTGTATGTGAGAGGAGAGTTTACCACACCAGGTGGGGATAAGTCGAGTTCTTGTAGCGTTTCAAACACTGAATTGTTAGCAAACGGAGAAGTGACTCTGTGTAATAATAAGCCTATATATAAAGGCCTGCAATGTTTCTGAGCAGTTGAGATGTACTAAATGAGCATTGACATCTCTAGCTCTTAATGACAGTGCCTGCAGCTAGATATTGTGTGCAGAACATGTGATATACAAGAAGGCACATTAGGATATTTAGTTAGAGTAAAACATCATCTTCACTTGTCTTTGTTGTTTTTGATGGTTTTGTTTTTGCTATTGTATTTCTAGAATGATGTATGATCCTGCTTTCCCGTAGTTTTTTTTCATTTAAGGAAAAAGTTCCAGTTTCCTCATCATATATGCAAATCTTTATTCAGAGTGTGAAGTTTAGATTCTGCTTAAGTGTGTTTGTTCGGCACATCTCTTGCTATGTACTTTGTCTCAAGCTCATTGTTTTTTGCTTCAAGCAGGAGAAGACAAATATGTCGTTCTTGTGTCTGGGCTTAACATCGGGAGCAGCACTTGTAACCCCCTCCAGTTTCAGCTTCTTGTTGATCATATAACCGGACATCTTGGGGATGAACAGGTTAAGGCTACTTTTTGGTTTTCCTTCTCCCAACCCATCTATAGAGGATGGATGGCCAATCAATCTAAGTGACTGTCTTGCTTACTTTGCTATGCTGGCTGAACAGGAGCAAGGCATTGCAGCCGAAATTGTTCATGTTGTAATTGCTGGAAATTCTGTTGAAATTCCGCGTGGAATTCTTAACAGACAGGTATGTCATCTTATGCTTGCTTGCCCATAGAAAGGTGCTTTTCCTTGGAGGTGTTGTTGCCTACACAATCTTCTTTGCTTCCAGAAAGTACAGAATACAGTGACTGCACATAGATATGAAGAGCTTCCCTTCTGTTTCTGTGATATACAGATGCATGATTAACTTGTACAAGAATCTGCTAGTATTGAACTAGAGGAGTGACCTGCAGTTGCGTATTGACATGCTATTAAACATAATCCTTGTTGCATTTCCGAGGGCTAGGAAGGTTTTTATTTTCATAATTTGGGTCTCCAAGGGAAAAGATTCTTGAATTTAACTGTACATTGCTTGACATAGTTGATGATTGCTTAAAAAAATGATAGATTTGTACTTAACTCTATGAGTGGAAGTAAATAGTCAGTAAGTGGGATAGAACAAATAAGGATAGTGATCATGATAAGTTTGGTTTTTCTCTGTTAAGCAGTATTGCTGACTGTCATTTGCTCAATTGTGGCAGAATTTGGCTTCTAAGGACCTATCGACATTGTCTGAACCAATTAAAGAGCTTGATATATTGCTCATGCAGGTGAATTTAATGTCTCTATGTGCACATATTCTTTTATGTGCAAAAAGGTATTGTTGTTATTGCCTCTTGAAAGATCAGGTTGCTGAAAGTCTTTACTTATATCTAGATAGCTGCAGGGTTGCCTTTGGATATCATGCCGGGGCCAAATGACCCAGCAAACTTTTCCTTGCCTCAGCAGGTTTGGTATCTTCCAATATTGTTAAATACGTTGGTGCTTAATTTTAGTAGTTCTTGCTAACTCTGCTTTTCCGTCAGCCTCTCAACAAATGCCTTTTCCCTGGTTCATCAGCCTACAACACGTTTAGATCTTGTACAAATACTCATTGTTTTGAGCTTGACAATATAAGGTAAGTATCCCATAATTTGACTGAAGACATACATGCATTAAACTGTTTTCACCTGTGGTTTTTCCTTTCAGGTTTCTTGGTACATCAGGTCAAAACATTGATGATCTCGATAAGTACTCTGAAGCAAAAAATAAGCTTGAATTTATGGAAAGAACATTGAAATGGAGACATCTCGCACCAACAGCACCTAATACTCTGGGTAAATTTGCATTTTGTGGTATTATCGACTTTGCACTAATTATTGAAAGACATTGGCTTATGTTAACAAAAACTTATGCAAAGGGTGCCCAGCTGAATAGCACAGCACCATGTAGAGAATAGATGGCTTAAGGCTTTTTTGAGGCACTCTTGTTCTTTCCCCATTATTGGACTGATCTTATATAATCATGACGCAGGCTGCTATCCTTTCGCTGATAGGGATCCTTTCCTTATCGAGAGTTGCCCTCATGTTTACTTTGTTGGGAATCAGGATAAATATGAGACACAGATGCTAAAAGGTGCAATTTCTTTAGAATTTCAAAATAATTTGCTTTCCAGTGGAGACTCTCTCTCTCCCTTTGAACCTCTGCAGTTTATGCAGCTCTGGCTGAAAGTTGATCACTTTTTTGCAGGATCAGAAGGGCAGTTGGTGAGACTCATTTCCATTCCTAAATTTTGTGAGACAGGAACTGCAGTTGTGGTATGGTCCCTTTTCGCTCTGGGTGTCAATATTTTTTGGAAGTATCAGGATATATACAAAGTCTTTTCTTACCTATAATTTCTGATTTTCTGGATGTAGTTCTGCCACTGTTGCAATCAATGTTATGGCATGTTAGTCTGCTTCTGCAAAGAATGTCTTATTGAAATAGTTAATTGCTTGGATGAAACTGGTGTTTGAATTATCACAAGTATAGATGACAAAAGATTATAATGAAAGGGGGGAAAACACAATTGGAATTGCACCTTATGCCACAGCTTATGTGGCTAATCTCCTCACCTTATCAAGGATTCGTGACAAAGTGAGCCTTGATTCAATTCTAGTATTTTATTGGAATAATCAAGTGAAAAGTTATCAGTATTATATTAATATTGTATCCTTTGTCATTTAACTCTAATCTACTGTCATATCTCCTGTCATGCAAAGTGTTTTAATACATTCTGGAAGGATAAGTGAGTGATTGCATTTCTTGAAGCCTGGTTATTTCACGAGTTCACTAGCAGTGTGGATGCTTGTCTAATCATGATAGACCCACCTTAGGCAGGGAGGTTATTTAAGCATGAAAGGAAGCTTGAGAATCTGCTTTTAAATTGTGAACTGGTGAAGGGACTGGCTCCTTATTGTACCTTGGATTGATAATCTGTGAAGATCGTTTTAGCTGCTGCACATTTTTAGGCGGATTGCATCTTGTTCCAGGAAGGAGAAAAAGTGGGACGAAATATGATGATAGAAATGCATAATGAGCTGCAAATTTGGTGGTTAAGTATACTTTAACATCACATGCAGAGTCTGAAATTGAAAGCGCTTCTCTTTTTCAAAGCATTAACTGGTGATGACAAAGTTATGTCGAAAGATATCATCTGGAGATGCTCAAATATATACCATCTTCTGATTTTTTTGCAGCTAAATTTAAAAAACCTCGAGTGCCACACACTCACTTTTGGGACTTCAGTTTAGCTCGAGATGATGTTTCCTTAGACTGCAACGGAGGATTGATATGCTGAGCGGCTTCAAGCTGCTTTGCTCATCCTATTTGGCCACCGAGAAGTGAGGCTTTCCAGTCAGTGCTACGTTTTGTTGTAATGGAAGTGAATGTTCTATTCTGAAAATTCCACCCCACCAACCCAAAAAAAGAAAAAAGAAAAAAAAGGGTGCTTGTTCAAGAAATGTAGTCCTGATATGAACTTGTAATGGTTATTATGTTTACATGCTGCATGGATTCTGTATCTTTCTTGGTGAGGAAGATGAAGTAAGTTAATCAATCTAGTAAAGATTCTTCTCTCTTATAAACATGGTTCATGAAGATTTCTCTAAGTAAATGCCTTAATCTCCTCTTTCGCCATGACGGAATCCATATGGATTGGGAATGGCCAGAGTGGCCCTCCATAACAATAGCCGTCATCTCAGTAGAATTTGATTATCTGCTTATTTTTTCACTGTTAGGTTGAATATTGACTTTACTTCGTTTTCTCCTATCAAATGCACGATTTAAATTTTCCATTGAAAAATAATTGGCATATGCGAAATATCTTTCTTATCTTTTCGATATTCTTTTCAATTTTTTTTTACCATCTGAGAAGGTAATTTTTTTTTTTGGGTCAACTCTATTTCTTATACTCACTTTCATCTGCAACCCACTCTCGAAACTTACACGTCCCTATCCCCATCCCTTCCTGACCCTTTCTGAGAAGGTGAAAATTTGAACCCCTCACCTCCCATTGGGTGGCCACTCGGGCGAACCCCAGTGGTTAACGAAGATAATTAACAAGAAAGTTATTATTTAGACATGCATTCTATTTCTATATGTAACTTTATTTGTAACGTTCCATATGCCCAGCAAGGAGAATCATTTGTTTAAAAAGGCAGGGAATAAAAGTGACTGATTTTTCTATATTATGATCTATAATCCATATAATTTATAAAATATTTGCTCAAATAGCTTGTTGATTATATGGCGAAATTACAGGAAACTACCTATCTGCTTTTGCTATGATCTACACGTCTTTGATCAAGACGTGACTGTATACACTTCTTTTGAACAAGTTGAGAGCGACCGAAAATAATTGTTCTTTGAAATTCAATCGAGAATGTTTAGTCTAAATATCGCCTTGTTAAGTTGTGCAATCTTTGAGCTTTTGCAGGTACTCCTCTTTTTCATACTTTCTAATCTAATTTTCTATTATATATTATTAAAGTCGAAACTAAAAGAATGTTCACTCTTCTGGTACTGTGGTATCATTTTACTAACACTTACCAGACCTCTTCAAATGTCAATAAATGATATCCTCAATACATTTCAATATTTTGAAAGCTTCAAATATGATATGTGAAAGGTATATACGCTTGTGAAACATATATTTTAGAAATCAAATTGGTTGGATCATATATGGTTGTTGTATGTTTTATACGCTGTAATGGTAATCCACCAAAGATCCATTCCCTTATAAACTTTCAAATAGCAGTATCACAATACTCTCAATACCAATCAAAATTTTAAGAACCATATGTGCCTAGTAGTCAGTAACATGTGATTTAAGTTAACTACGTTTGATAGCCTTAGTATGGACATGCAATTCAACTAATACAAAGTTCATCGACTTAAACATATGCATTTTCAATCATTAGGGCAATGAACAAGGTTATATGAAAAAAAGTTTACAAAAGGAAACAATTATAATAGATGCGATCCATCAATATCATAGTGCGGTTAGGCATACATATAAAATCAGTTCCCCTTGCACCAATTTTTCAGCATAGAAAACGTATACGACATGATCAAAATGCATCATCGTGGGCCAAATAAAACTAAGGGTACCACCAAAATAGTAGCACCAAATTCGACATCCTCTTGCACAATCCTTACAGAGTCATTTGTGATGGTGGGATATGAGAAGTTATAATTTAGGTCACTTGGGACTTCCATTACTCCTTCCAAGACTCTGATGATTGTTGACATAGAAGGCCTCTTTTGGAAATCAACTTGCAAGCACCATGTAGCGAGCCTCATCATGTCGATCACATGAGGCCCGTTAAGTTGCATATCTTCACTATTCTTATCAATCATATCCGACAGTCGTTCTTCTTCGCTCTTCCTATTGAAAACTCCTAACAAGTGCATATTTTCCTCATTTTCAGATTCTTTGAATACTTTCCTTCCATAGACTATTTCTAGAATTATCACATTGAAGCTATAGACATCTACTTTCTCGGTAATAGATGCGTGTAGCCATTTTGGTGCCATATAGCTTGGGGTTCCCCTCGTTGTGGTCGCAATATGGCTTTGGTCCCTATCAATTAACTTGGACAAGCCAAAACCTGCAACCTTACCGTTAAATTTTTTGTCCAAGAGTATCTTTGGGGGCTTAATATCCATGTGGATGATCTTTGAACTACATTGTTCATGGAGATAACTTAGACCATTTGTTATGTCACAAATTGTTTTCCTTCTCTGTCGCCAATCAAGCAAGATTGACTTGTTTGATTTATGAAAGATCCATTTATCTAGGGACCCTTTGGACATGCATTCATAGACAAGCAGCCTGTGAAAATTCTCAGCACAAAATCCAATGAGCGGTACCAAGTTCACGTGATGGATATTGCCAATGGCCTCAACCTTAGCAAGAAAAGATTTCTTAGTTTGGCTTAAAACTTTAAGGTGCTTCACGGCGACTTTAGTGCCGTTAGCTAGAGTCCCTTGATAAACAGAGCCAAATCCACCCTCGCCGATCCTCTTAGTGAAATCCTTAGTAATGGCTTTTAAGTCCTCATAGTTGAATCTCTTAGGTGCTCCAAGTATTTGATTAAGATAGGTCTCTTCGGCCTCGTCCATGGCTTTCTCCTCTCCGTCCTCATGAACACCCTTGGTTCTAAATCGGCATTTCTTGACGACATTAAGAAAGTTGGAAACTAAGAGCGATCCAACGCCAAAACTTATGATTACTATCAGAATGCGTTGTGTCATTATGCCCTGCTTAGAATAAACACGAGCTTCATCTGTTTTGAGAGGATTCGGAGGTTCACTTGGGAAATAATTACGAGGTTCAGTTGGAACATAATAAGGATGCTCACTTGGAGTGGCAGGAACCTAAAGTGCTCTCGGGAAATCCTGCACTTTAAGTAAAAGAGTAGACTGTTGAATAGGATTTATCGGGTATGCAAGCGAAAATACCTAAGATAATAAGTAGCATGAAACTGAAAATGGTGGTTGGGAAAAAATAGAAAATAAATAAGGTATCAGGTTTATACGTCGAATTTTATGTGCTCAATAAAACGATAAGGTTTTATAGTAGAAGCGTGCAAAGTTTGACCGATTGATTTTGAGTACGTGACCGCGTACAAATTTATTTTGGAAAGCTTTGAATAAAAAAAAATGGATTACAAGGTTATTGTTTAAAAAGAAATTTTGGTATTTTGGGCTAATTGATGGAAGACAAGAAATGGGTTTGATTGATGACATGCTTGCATGGTCACTAAGTGGAACTTGTCACCCAACAGGAGTTTAGGGACGATGCCCGATTTTATTGGATGCCCGGCGAGGGTCTGGAAGCCGAGTCGTGGTGGAAGCCGGAACAATGCTCCTTTATGGAATGCCGTTTAGGTGGGAGTTCTAGACGTTGCCGTGCCTGACAGAGTGGGACAATGCCTGGTTATGCCGGATGACCGCCGATTGTTGAGTTGGCCATGGCCGATGGGTCGTAATAATTGGGACATGCCTAAGTGGTTGTGATAGTTGCGCCTGATTATGGGGCAAAATTATGTAGCACGAAATAAGACATGTTATAACGGTTTTATCTTATAATTGGGACCCATGTGATTGTTTGCAAGATGAATTGATGTGTTCTAATTATTAAATTACGCTTACTGTGTTTATAAATGCATATGTGATGAACTAATGTGGAGGGACGTAAAGAGGCGAGGTAAGTTCTATGTGGTGCATGTTTGGGACTGCCTTCGAGGTGAATTTATGTCATAACCAGGGTTTAGGATTTTGACTCACTGAGATTTATCTCACCCCGTCGTAGTTAACCCTTTTTTGAGGTCCTTAGTATAGAGGTGTGTCTGGTACGGTTTGGGGTTGTGTGGGATATGGAAGTAATTAATACCTTCTATCCTATCCCTGGGACCAACTGGTATCGTGAGTTGGTTGTGACAACGGTGTGGGTCGACGAGGGTTTGGGCTACGATGTGCCTCACCATTTTCAGGCTTGGTATTTGACGAATTCAAATAGTGATCGGGAGGGTCCTATGCATGATTTTGATGGACCGGGTGTAGGAAATGGGGTTGAGTAGGACACCAACCCCATGGATATAGACATCCCGGAAGGTGTCATGGTGGATCCGGATACCGAGCCGGTAGGGCCTAGGGAGCTGTGTTCAATTGATGACCTACCCGACATCTTGCTTGAACCTGGGTTTGGTTATTAGGATGGATGGACGTTAGGTCCGACCTCGACCCTTTTTGTTAGTTGGTCGCGCAGGCTTTTGTTTTTGATAGACGTGTAAATATGAACTCCTAGGTTAACTTGGTATGTGTATGAATAATAGTTTGTGAAATAGCGTTAGCATGTTTTTAATATCCCTGTGTTTATTTGTTAACTGGGTGTTGTATTTAATTCACTTCCACATGTGCTTAATTGAAAGATAAAAAGAAAGGGTCAGCGACGCGTCCCTGGGAACGTCGCATTTTCAGTCGACCACCGAGAGATGTTTATGTTCCCGGGTTCGGGCGTGACAAAAAGTCTTTCTTAACTATATTTTCTGATATTCTTAATTTTCTTGATGTGGTTCTGCTAGTGTTGCAATCAATGTTACGGCATGTTAGTCCGCTTCTGCAAAGAATGTCTTATTGAAATAATAAATTGCCTGGATGAAATTGATGTTTGAATCATCACAGGTATAGGATGACAAAAGATCATAATGAAAGGGGAAAAAAACACAATTGGATGAAGAGAAATTGCACGTTATGCCAGGGCTATCTGACTAGTCTCCTCACCTCATCGAGGATTCATGACAAAGTGAGCCTCAATTCAATTCTTGTAATTCATTGGAATAATCAAAGTAACAATTATCAGCATTAGATTAGTATATGTATCTTTTGTCGTTTAACTATAATCTACTGTCAAACCTCCTGTCATGCAATGTGTTTATCTACATTCCGGAACGATGAGTGAGTGCTAGCATTTGCTAAAGCCCCCCCCCCCCCCCCATTCACGAGTTCACTAGCAGTTTGGATCCTTCTCTGATCATGATAGACCCTTAGGCGGGGAGGGTATTTAAGCATGAAAGGGAGCTTGAGAATCTGCTTTTAGATCTTGAACAGGTGAAGGGACTGGCTCCTCATCGTAACTTGGATTGATTATCCGTGAAGGCCGTTTTAGCTACTGCACATTTTTAGGCAGATTGCATCCTGTTCCTGAAAGGAGAAAAAGCGGGACATAATATGATGGTAGAAATGCATAATGAGCTGCAAATTTGGTGGTTAAGTATACTTTAATATCACATGCACAGTCTGAAATTGAAAGCGTTTCTCTTGTTCAAAGCATTAACTGGTGATGACAAAGCTATGTTGAAAGATATCATCTGGAGATGCTCAAATATATATCATCTTCCGATTTTTTTGCAGCTAAACTTAAGAAACCTCGAGTGCCATACACTCACTTTTGGGACGTCAGTTTAGCTCGAGATGATGTTTCCTTAGACTGCGACGGAGGATCGATATGCCAAATGGCTTCAAGCTGCTTTGCTCATTCTATTCGGCCACGGAGAAGCGAGGCTTTCCAGGCGGTGCTTTGTTTTGTGTAATGGAAGTGAATGTTCAATTCTGAATCCAAAAAAAAAAAAAGGTGCTTGTTCAAGAAATGTAGTCCTGACATGAACTTGTAATAGTGATAATGTTTGTATACTGCATGGATTCTGTATCTTTCTTGGCAAGAAAAGTGAAATAAGTTAATCGATCTAGAAAACTTTTCCTTTATTTTAAGATTCTTTTGTGTCTTATAAACTAGGGTTCATCAGGATTTCTCTGGCATATGGATTGGATATTTGCTAGAGCGGCCCTCGATAACAATAGCCGTCACTTCAGTACAAGTTGATTTTCTACTTATATACAACCGTTAGGTTGAATATTGACTTTACTTTGTTTTTTCCTATTAAATGCACGATTTTGGCATATGCAAAATGTCTTTCTTATTTTTTCAATTTCCTCTTCAACTTTTTTTTAATCATCTGTGAGGTCCAATGTGATGTAGCTAGTATAAACACTTAGAGGAGGGTGAATAGGTGTAAAAACAATTTCTCGAGATACGGAAGCAATACTAGGCAACCGATAGAAAGGAAGTACTCTTTTGCTTGGCCAAAATGAATTACGAAAGTAAAGTAAGGAGTAGGGAAGAGAAGATTAAACACAAGGTTTATAGTGGTTCGGCTTATCCCAAGCCTACGCGTCCACTCTTCCGCACTGACAGCCTATCTGTTGGATTTCACTATGAACAAAAGAGATGTTACAGCACAGCTTTTCCTTGATTCCATAGTGTAGATGTTCTACCACATTTCCTCAAGGTTTCTCACAAATATAAACTCTCTTTTGCGTACAAGTTTTTTGCTCAAATGAATTGACTAAAATAACAAGGAGTTTCAGACTTTGGAATTCTTCTATCGTGCACTTCTCGAACAACTTAGAACGTTTTCCTTATATACTTCTTTACGCCATCATACCCGTTGGCACTTACCAAAGGAATTTCTCCAATCTACCCGTTGGATGAAATCAATTAGGAAGATCATTCGAGCTATTAAAGGAACATGACGATAGCCCATCAATTATGTTCGCCAATACAATCAGGATCTCGGTTTCCATAAGTAGAACCTTCCACGAATATTTTGCTAATCAACGGATCCTTAATCTTCGAATCAATCTCGATCAATTAAAAGGATTCTGTTATGTCATATCCAGCCAATAGATCTTCTCCGATCGATAAGGTCATATCCTTAATAAAACATCCAGTTGATATAGCCTTTCTTCAACGGATTAGTAATCCAATGATGATAGACTTTGAATCTTGAGTCTAACTGTCCGGAGGTCTTCGACTTTAAACAACAACCTTCAGACTAGACGATGAAAACATTTTGTCGCTTCAAAAATTTCAAGAAGATTTCTCCAATAATCTCCTCCTTTTTGATGGTGACAAAACTTTCCTGCAGATTTGGATAACTTTGACCTGCAAAACATTTCTCAAACAAATATACATATCTTATAAAGATAAATGGCTAAATGAATAATACTAGAATCTACAACCACAGAAAATAGGTTAGTCTTGAATATGATAAAGCCATCCATAAGATATCAATAGCAGTCAATAGCAAATCCAGATCCAAATTCACATCCGACACAAAATTAAAGTCAAACATCAATCCAAATCAAACAATCCAAACGATTAAAAATTCAAAGTTTGATTCAAATCTTTCTCCCCCTTTTTGTCACCATTAAAAAGGTTGAGAAGAAAATTGAATAAAGTCAAGATTGCTTGGAAACACGGACAAGCTGGAAATCTCCCATTGACTGAATGATCCATTCCAGCCTTTTCAAGTCTTTCTTTAGTTGTGCAACCTTCTCACTTTTAGCATTAGCCTGAATCTGAACAGAGAGGGCTTGGATCTGATCTTTCAAAGAAACTGAAGAAACTTGACTTGCATTCTGCAAGCTTTGAACCTCGCATCCCGGAGCATAAATTTGACCGCGCATCTCCAAGAGAATATCCATAATTCTGCGAAAATCTCGAGCTATCGGTCTCGCGTACTAGCTTCAAAGACGATCTGCGGATGATGGCATATCGTAATAATCACGCAGATTTGGTGATGAAGCATCATATTCTTCTTCGCAAAAATGAGAGGCATGAATGTCTTCTGGGTCGGCTGGAGAGCGGCTGACTCTCTCACTGGTAGCAGCTGACATCCCTCTTTTCTCATTATCTCCCCCTGTTTCTATGCCTTCAGGTAGAAAAGAATGTTTTTCAGGCTCTCCTTCCTCTTGATTCATTCTCTCTTCTTCTTCTTCTGCTTCTTTTTCGCTAAGTGCTCTTTCTTCTTCTTTTTCATCCCTTGCCTCCTCAGCATCCTTTTCTTCTGCTTCTCTCTCCTATGCTTCCTTCTCCTCTCCTTCTTTCTCTTCTCTTTCTTTCTCTTCTCTTTCTCGAGTCCTTTGTTCTGAGTCTTTCACTGGAGCAGAACGACTCAGATGTTTCAACGCTATTGCAGAGATAGTGATGTCTTCCTTATCATCTTCATCTTCAACGATGAAAGCTCTCCTTTTCTTGGATGGAGCAACCATGGGCTCATTTCCTTTTCTTTTTGATGCATAAGAGATTTGATGAGACTTTACAGGAGTCTTCTCCTTAAATTTCTCCAACGCCTTGCTTAGCTCCTTCAGACGCATCTTGGGCACCATTTTCATTCCTACCACCATATGATCACACAATCGAGCACAAAGAATTTATGGAGGCTGAATGTTCAGATGTTTGAATAACTTCGTCACAAGACTTGGATAAGAAAGTTGACTTCTGTCTTTTATCACTGCTTATACATGTGGAACATAACAGTGTGAGGAAGAGAAAAATTTTTCTCAATAAGAATGGCATACATCAGCTTTGCCTCTGAACTTGAAACATCAGTCTTGGAAGTTGATTTCGGTCTGAGGCAATTGATCACAATCTTGTGAAGCAGAATGTTGAACGCACTCATCCTTAGGTAGGAAATCTTTTCTCTCGTTCTCCGTCCTTAACAAGTCCCAATGTAGCACGAGCAATAGAAACTTTGATCGGTTGATATATTCCCTCTCAACCCCTAACACATCTCGCAAAGATATCCATATCCACTACAAAGTCTTGATCTTTGACACTCGAAAGAGAATCTATTCGCATCCGTAAAACTAAGATTCGAATAGAAATAAGCGGTTAATTCGTAAGCTTCGTGGTGTCGAACGTAACCGCTCAAGTTGAAGAAAACTAAACTTTTCCCTCAAGTTCACATTTACAGCATCCAGAAAATCAAAATCCACACTCCTAGGGTTTATCACCCCACGCTTCAGCAATTTTGAGTATAGATCATTCTGTTCATTCGATCTAAACAATTCTCCCGTTTTTCCTCGATTTTCCGCCGTAATACCCATCCTCGGTTGAAATTGGCTGTACAATTTGTCATCATCATTCCCATCTATTTGATTAAATCCCCAATCACGAGGATCACTTGGGATATTTGTAAGGGATTCTTCTACCACCCATTTACGAGCAATTCCCAAACTTTTCATTTTTCGCAAAAAGATATATTCATTCCCATATCCTTTGTCTTTAAGAAAATCATCGACGTAGTTCAATGGAGTACGAGTCCCTTTTAAAGCACAATAAAGCTTATAAATAAAAGAGGGCCTTTGAACTCTTATAGGATCTGCGTCTTCAATGATTTCTTCCTCTTGTTGATGACCAACATTTTGAGGACTAGATGGTGGAGAATGACGCGCGAGAATGTTGTGGGCTCGTTGCTGATTTGGAGCCTCTTCTTCCTTGGTGAGATCAAAGTGAGTAGGCCCCTCACTCATTTGCCGTGGTTCCCCGCTTGCGATCCTCGAAGACTTTCTTGAAGACGACATCTTTCTCACTTTTGAAAGATTCTTTACTTGACTTTCCCAAGAAAAATGACAACTTTTTCGAAGATTAGGCAAGAGAAGAAAACAGAATGGAAGATTGGTTCTTTTAGGGTTTTTGGAGAGTAAAGCGAAGAAGAAGCAACAAAGGCATAATCGGTTAAAAAGGGGCATACGGAATGTCATAAGGGAAGGTGAAAAGATGCATTTTAAAAAAAATAACTGCCTGTTTTTTTTTTTTTTCCGAGAAAACAGTCATTTCAAAAAATAACTTCTTTTTCAAAAGGAAACGTTGCAATAATCACGTTAATTAAAGATAGCAATAATAAGACATAGTTGATGATCGTACATTTTCACGATGAGATTCGAGAGAGAGAATAACTTACAAATCAAGGTTTTGTTTGCACGAGTCTCGAGAGTCTCTAGACTTTAACTTCTTCAAACCTCAAAATGTTGAGTTTGGAGCGAATAATTTCAAATTGATTTTTCTCCAAAGGTTTTGTGAATATATCCGCCAGTTGGTTCTTTGAATCAATATACTGAATCGAAACTTCTCCATTTTGAACATGATCTCTAATGAAGTGATGTCGAATCTCTATATGCTTTGCTTTTGAGTGAAGAATTGGATTTTTGGTAAGATTGATTGCACTGGTGTTGTCGCAGTTAATTGCATGAATTATGCTTCTGCTGTAGAGAGAGCTACTGTACTCTGCTTTCTTGAAAACCAAGATACTGTCCCGCTCTCCAAGTAGTTGACAGATACCCGATGTGCTCTTTCTATCAACTCTGCAACCGGCTAGATCTGCGTCTGAATATCCAAGAAGAGTAAAGTCTCCTCTTTTAGGATACCATAGGCCAATGCTTGAAGTTGAAGCAATGTATTTAATAATAATACGCTTTGCAGCATTTAAATGAGATTCTTTAGGGTCTGCTTGAAATCTGGCACAAATGCAAACACTAAACAAAATGTCAGGTCTAGAAACAGTAAGATAAAGAAATGAGCCAATGATACTCCTATATAGTTTCTGGTCGACTTTCTTTCCTTCATCATCTTTTTCTATCTTCAATGAACTTGACATTGGTATTTCAGCCTTCTTGCATTTGTTCATACCAAACTTTTTGACGAGATCATTAGCATATTTTTCTTGATGAATAAAAGTTCCTTCCTTCAGTTGTTTCACTTGAAGCCCGAGAAAAAAGGTTAACTCACCCATCATGCTCATTCCAAATTCATCTTACATAGTCTTAGAGAATTTCTTGCACATACTTTCATTAGGAGATCCGAATATAATATATCATCGGCATATATTTGAACTAGCACAAAACTTTCACAAAACCGTTTTGAATTAAAAACTTACTCAGCCTGTCGTACTAAGCTCGAGGTGCTTGTTTTAAGCCATATAAGGCCTTTTTGAGGCTAAATACTAAGTCTAGTTTCCTTGGGTCTTCAAACCCAGGTGGTTGTTCCACATAGACTTCTTCATGGATGAATCCATTTAGGAAGGCACTTTTGACATCCATTTGGAATAACCTGAAATTTTTATGACAAGCAAATGCAAGTAATAAACGAATTGCTTCTAACCTTGCTACTGGTGCGTAATTCTCGTCTTAGTCTATCCCTTCTTCTTGCGTGTATCCCTTGGCCACGAGTCTTGCTTTATTTCTTACGACCTTTCCTTTCTCGTCCATCTTGTTTCTGAAAACCCATTTAGTTCCAATAACTGATTTACCTTTCGGTTTATGAGTCAATTCCCAGACATCATTGATACTGAATTGCCTGAGCTCTTCTTGCATGGCTTCAATCCAGCTTTCATCGATAAAGTTTCATCTATGCTTTTGGGTTCTATTTCGAAATAAGAGCCACAAAGACTAAACTCTTCGCGCCTTTTGGATCTTGTGCGAATTCCTTCATTAATGTCGCCAATTATAAGATCTTTGGGATGACTGGACTTATGCTTCCAGTTGCTGGTTAATTTGTCAAAATGATGATCATTTCCTTCACTTGAATCTTCAACAGTCACTTGCTGCTGGTCCTTCAAAGTCTGAGTTGCTTCTTGAGATTTAGACTTTGTAGAGTCTGGAGCAGGTTCAGGATCTTCAAGATGAGTCTGAATAGATTCATTTTGTATAGAATCCTGGAATTTGACATTCATTGATTCTTCCACGCTTTGAGTCTTTTTGTTGTAGACTCGTACGCTTTGCTTGTGGTTGAATATCCAAGGAAGATGCCTTCATTTGACTTTTCTTTAAACTTACCAACTCGATCATTTGCATTTTTCAGTATAAAACATTTGCATCCAAACAAATGAAAATATGAAACAATAGGTTTCTTTTCTTTGAATAATTCATAGGGGGTTTTTTCTAGAATAGGTCTAAAAAAAACTCTATTGATAATATAACATGCTCTAAAAACTGCTTCAGCCCAAAAACGTGAGGAGATGTTGTTTTCAATTAGAAGAGTTCTAGCCATTTCTTGAAGCGATCTATTCTTTCTTTCCACAACTCTATTTTGTTATGGAGTATATGGGAGGAGAACAAATGCTGAAAACCAGATTTATCACAAAACTTTGTAAAATCTTGATTTTCAAATTCACCTCCATGATCTGTTATTATACTTGAAATAACATATCCTTTTTTTCGTTTTGAACCTTTTTAGCAAATTTTTCAAAGTAAGAGAAAGTTTCAGACTTACTTGCCAGGAAATATACCCAAGTAAATCGTGAGTAGTCATCCACGATTACTAGGCAATATTTCTTACCTCTAATGCTCGTGTTCTCGGTTGGTCCAAAGAGATCCATATGCGTAAGCCGCAGTACACGGTTAGTGGAAACTTGATTTATTGGTTTAAAGGAATTTCTTACTTGTTTTCCCAATATGCATGGTGTACATAGGTCGACTTTTGATATGATAAATTGGGTAGACCACGAACAAGCTTCTTTGTTGAAATTTTGGCTATCTGCTTCATATTGATGTGCCAAGCTTTCTGTGCCATAAGCTTGCTTCGTCTTGGATTAAAATTAAACATTGCGATTTATCTGGTTTCATATCCGAAAGGTAGATATTTCCATGTCTTCGTCCCATAAATGACTGAGTAGAGTCTTTACTGGTTCCTGAACATATACCCTCTTGAAAGTAGATTTTGAAACCGGTATCACATAGCTGACTGACACTGAGCAGATTGTAGTTGAATCATTCAACTAAAGAAACATTGCTTATTGTAAGGTTTCCAATCTTCACAGTTCTAAATACCACAATTTTTCCTTTGCTGTTTCCTCCAAATGAGACTTTTCCACCATTTACATGAATAAGTTTTATGAAGCAATTTGAGTCTCCTGTCATGTGTCTTGAGCATCCACTATCTAGATACCATTTTATCTTTTTCTTGATAGTGATCTGCATTTAAAAAAGAAACTCAAACTTTCTTTGGTACCCATCTTTTCTTGGGTCCATTCGTGTTAGTATGATTTGCAATTTTTGCCCATACTTTATTGACAAGTTTCCAAACCAGAGGACATTCTTTTTCAAAATGATATGCACTATTGCACTTTGAACATCCGAGAGCATTGCGACCTACTGGTTTTACAAATGTCATTTTTAAAATGATTTTTGTAAGCATCTCTTGAGGGTCTTTGTTTGATTCTTTCCTTCACTTTAGGAAAATCAATTAAATGAATGGTTTCAGCAAAATCATTCCTAAACCAGATTTATTGAAATAAGGTCTTTGAACAAAAAGCATTTTTTCTAGTTTCTCAGATTCTATCGAAAATCTTTTGGAAATATTTGAGATATCATTTTGCAAGAATGCATTTTCTTTTGAAAGATTATCTTCACTTTCTCTAAGAGAAGAAATATTCATATCTAAACATTTCACATTTTCTTTCAAAACATTTTCTTGTTGTTTTAAGGCAGAATTTTCCTTTTTTGAGTTCGGAAATCCTTTTAAGAGAAGTCTTAAGACTAAAACATAACTCATCAATGTATTTAGAAACTTTAATAGGGATTTTGAAGTTACTCACCTCAAATTCACCGTCTCGAATGAAAGTCTGTCTCGAGTTTGAATCGAATCCGATTGTGCCATCAGACATATGTTGGCATAATTATCATCACTTTCTTCACATTCTGTATCACTTCATGTTTCTGCTTTAAGAGCCTTTTGATACTTTTCAGCTTTTCCTTTCTTCTTTCTCAGAAGAGGACAGTTGGGTCTGATGTGTCCATTTTTCTTACATTCAAAGCAGACTACATCTTTATTTGATTCATCATCTTCAACTGACTTAGTTTGTTGCTTTTGAAAACTTTGTTTCCTTGGATTGAATCTTCTTCCTTCTCTCGTTCGGTTTCGAATCTTCTTATCATGAGAGCAAGCTCCTCATCGTCCATATTGTCTTCAGAATCTGCAACATCAGAATCATCATTGGATTTTAATGCAATGGATTTCTTACATTTAGGGTCTTCGTCTTCATTGATTCGTTCCACTTCATAAGATTGAAGAGTTCCAACCAACTCATCAACAGATAGTGGCATGATTCTTTGGGTCTCTCTGATTGAGGTCTTTATGTGATTCCAATCCTTGGAGAGTCTACGCAGTAGCTTGTTTACCTTCATGGGATCAAAAATTGATTGACCTTGATTTTCAAGACCATTCACAATATCTGTAAAACGACTAAACATGTCAGTTATAGATTCTCCCGATTTCATTCTGAAGGCTTCGTATTGACCGATGAGAATGTTGATTCTGGTCTCTTTCACTTGATCGGTTCCTTCATAGATAATATGTAATTTATCCCAGACTTCTTTAGCTGTAACACAAGAAGATATTCTGTTATATTCAGTAGGTGATAGAGCACAATATAAATAATAAATTGCTTTTGCATCAAGAGTTTGTCTTTTGATTATCTCTTCCTGAATCATTTAACTAGATTCCACAGTATCTTTTCCTCTTTCTGAGACAGGTGCAGCTTTAGGAATGATTCTTTTTTCTACAACATCCCATTCTAGAGGATCCTTTGATCTTAGGAACGCCTTCATCTTGTTTTTTCATATGTTGTAATCATTTCCATCAAAGTAAGGTGGTCTGGTATTGCTTTGCCCTTCTATCAACCCTGGAGCCAACATACTAGCCATGGATCTTTAACTTTAAAGTAAAACACTTCAAACAAAGTGAATACACAAGCTCTGATACCAATTGATGTAGCTAGTATAAACACCTAGAGAGGGGTGAATAGGTGTAAAAACAATTTCTCGAGATACAGAAGCAATACTAGGCAACCGATAGAAAGTAAGTACTATTTTGCTTGGCCAAAATGAATTACGATCAAAGTAAAGTAAGGAGTAGGGAAGAGAAGATTAAACGCAAGGTTTATAGTGGTTCGGCTTATCCCAAGCCTACGTCCACTCTTCCGCACTGATAGCCTATCGGCTGGATTCCACTATGAACAAAAGAGATGTTACAGCCACAGCTTTTCCTTGATTCCACAAAGGTAGATGTTCTACCACACTTCCTCAAGGTTTCTCACAAATATAAACTCTCTTTTGCGTACAAGTTTTTCGCTCAAATGAATTGACTAAAATAACAAGGAGTTTCAAACTTTGGAATTCTTCTATTGCGTGCTTCTCGAACAACTTAGAACGTCTTCCTTATATACTCCTTTACGCCATCATACCCGTTGGCACTTACCAAAGGAATTTCTCCAATCTTCCCGTTGGACGGAATCAATTAGGAAGATCATTCGAGCTATTAAAGGAATATGACGATAGCCCATCAATCCCGTTCGCCCATACAATCAGGATCTCGGTTTCCATAAGTAGAACCTTAATCTTTGAATCAATCTCGATCAATTAAAAGGATTCCGTTATGTCATATTCAGCCAAGAGATCTTCTCCAGTCGATAAGGTCATATCCTTAACAAAACATCAAGTTCTGGATAGCCTTTCTTCAACGGATTAGTAACTATCAATGAGGATAGACTTTGAATCTTGAGTCTGACTGTTCGGAGGTCTTCAGACTTTAAACAGCAACCTTCAGACTAGACTGATGGAAACGTTTTGTCAACTTCAAAACATTTCAAGAAAATTTCTCCAACACAATGAGGGCAGTTAACAAGAAATTTATTATTTAGACATGCATTCTTTTTCTATATGTAACTTTATTTATAACGTTCCATATACCTAGCAAGAATTGTCGTTTGTTTAAAAGAGCAAGGAATAAAAGTTACTGATTTTTCTATGTTATAATCTATAATCCATATAATTTGTATAAAATTTGCTCAAATAGCTTCTTGATTATATGGCGAAAGTACAGAAAACTATGTATCTGCTTTTGCTATGATCTACTCGTCTTTGATCAAGATGTGACTGCGCATACACTTCTTTACAACAAGTTGAGACAGACACAAAAAAAAATTGTTTAGACTAAATATTAGCTTCTTAAGTTGTGCAATCCTGGAGCTTTCGTAGGTACTCTTCTCTTTCTTCGTACTTTCTAATTTTCTATTATACATTATTAAAGTCGAAACTAAAAGAATTTTGCCCTTGTAGCAATGCTCATATCATTTTATGACACTTACCGGACCTCTTCAAATGCCCTTAAGAAATGATATCCTTAATACATATCAAACTTTTAAAAGCTTCAAATATGATAAGTGAAAGATAAATACATTTGTGAAACATATATATTTTAGAAATCAAATCGGTTGGATCATACATAGTTGTCGTACGTTTTATACACTGGCACAGTAATCCTCCAAAGATTTACTCCCTTCTAAACTTTCAAATAGCAGTATCATAATTCTCTCGATACCAATCAAAATTCTAAAAACCAAACGTGCCTAGTAGTCAGTAATACGTGATTCGAGTTAAATACATTTGATTGCCTTAGTATGGACATGCAATTCAACTAATACAAAGTTCATCGACTTAAACACATGCATTTTCAATCTTTAGGGCAATGAACAAGGTTATATGAAAAAAAAATTTACAAAAGGAAACAATTATAATGGGACGTGTTTCATCAACATCATAGTGCAGTGAGGCATACGTGTTTCATCAACATCATAGTGCAATGAGGCATACATATAAAATCATGATATGTAAAAGCTTTGTTCCCTTTGTACCAACTTTTCAGCATAGAAAATGTATACAACATGATCAGGATGCATCACCGAGGGCCAGATAAAAAGAGGGTACCACAGAAATAGTAGCACCAAATTCAACATCTTCTTGCCCAATCCTTACACTATCATTCATGAAGGTGGGATATGAGAAGTTATAATTTAGGTCACTTGGGATTTCCATTACTCCTTCCAAGACTCTAATGACTGTCGACATAGAAGGCCTCTTTTTGAAATCAACTTGCAAGCACCATGCAGCAAGCCACATCATGTCGATCACATGAGGCCCATTTAGTTGCATATCTTCACTATTCTTATCAATTATATCCAACAGTTGTCCTTCTTTGTTCTTTCTCTTGAAAACTCCTAACAAGTGCATATCTTCCTCATTTTGAGATTCCCTGAATACTTTCCTTCCACAAACTGTCTCTAGAATTACCACACCAAAGCTATAGACATCTACTTTCTCAGTAATTGATGTGTGTAGCCATTCCGGTGCCAAATAGCCTGGAGTTCCCCTTATTGTGGTCAGAATTTGGCTTTGGTCCCTATCAATTAGCTTAGCCAATCCAAAATCCGCAACCTTAGCATTAAAATTTTCATCCAAGAGTATATTTTGGGGCTTAATATCCATGTGGATGATCTTCCGTATACATTGTTCATGGAGATAACATAGACCCTTTGCTATGTCACTAATGATCTTCCTCCTTTGTTGCCAATCAAGCATGAATGACTCATCTGATTTTGTTGCCAATCAAGCATGAATGACTCATCTGATTTCTGAAAGATCCATTTATCTAGGGACCCTTTGGACATTTATTCATAGACAAGCAGTCTATGAAACTTCTCGGCACAAAATCCAACAAGTCGTATCAAGTTCAGATGTTGGATATTGCCAACGGTCTAAACCTCGGCAATAAAAGATTTCTTAGTTTGGCTTAAAACTTTGAGGTGCTTCACGGCGACTTTGGTGCCGTTAGCTAGAGTCCCTTGATAAACAGAGCCAAATCCACCCTCACCAAGCCTCTTATTGAAATCCTCGGTGATGATTTTTAAGTCATCATAGTTGAATCTCTTAGGTGCTCCGAGTATTTGATCAAGATAGTCCTCCTCGGTCTCACCGATGCTTTTCTCCTCTCCGTCTTCATGAACACCTTTGTTTCTGAATAGGCATTTTTTGACGACACTAAGAAAGATGAAGAATAAGAAAGATCCAAGGCTGGAACCGATGATTAGTATCATAATGACATGTGCCATCTTACTGTTTATAGGAGAAACGTGAGGCTTATCTGCATCGGGATAATCAGGAGGTTCACTTGGAGGAATCTGAATGCCAGCCGAAGAATTCTGTACTTTGATAGAAACAGTACCTACATACGGACCTGACAGTTTTAAAATCGAAAATCCCTGAAATACTAAGAAGCATACACCTGGAAGTTCAGTTGGTCCTTCCTCGGAGAAAAAAACAGCCGCTCGACACGAACAGTTATTTGCACAAGCCTCTCTGCAGCTCTCCTCATACATCATTCCAAGGCCCACGATGCCTCGGGAGATATCTCTCCCCATTGCTGGAGTAATTAGACTGGCCGTAGCGCAAAAAGCTTTGAAATCGCGAAGCTTCACAAGACAAAGGAACCACTTCGGCGCACCCGAATCTAGGATTTGAATCGTCTATTGGCTTGAAGTAGCGATCCGGACAGCTACAATTCCCATCTGCATCACCAATCCCATAAGGCCCACAAGCCATTTGATAACCGCAGTTCCCTGATTGGTCTGTTAGAACATCATGTGTCGTACTCCGCCCATTTTGATGCTGCTGATACGCCCTCAGATGTCCATCAGATTCGAACTTCAAGTACTGCATACCCAAAGACGAATTAAAACCAGGAAACAAAGTACCATTTTTCACGGAATTTACAAAAATGCAATTTGTCCTTGGGTGAATTCTACATAATTAGAGTCACTGTTTGGGTTCAGAAAATTTATTCTTCTTGAATAATAAACGATCAGAGGCTCATGGTCCATCTGGGCAAATAAACCTTCAGAATCACTAGGGATCAATGTCTGCCCCACCCTCAATTTCTGTCCAGGGAGTGGCGTGTCCTTAGGGTCATCGAAGGACTCCCACACCACAGCGTCGTTCTCATCGAACAACACCAGGTTTCCGGTGTCTGTCAAGTTGATGCTAGCAACAGACTTACCAGAAGTTTGAGTTGACCATGCCACAAAACCATCGGCATCTTTCAATACCAAATCTCCTCCTTCTGTGAGCTCCAAAGTAGCCTGGTTTCCAACAGGACGGTTCCAATTAGCGGACCATACCAATCCTGGAGCCACGCTTGCATTTATAATAGAGCGCTGGTCGGTTTGAACAATGAAAATGGCGAAAATGTAACTTTATGCAAAAGCTTGGCTATAAAAGCCATAGGCGAATGACAATCCACTATGGCCCCGCAGAAGAATAGGGATCACGCTCACATTAGCACCGGCCAAATCGAACTGGATATTGTTGGAGAAATCTTCTTGAAATGTTTTGAAGCTGACAAAACGTTTCCATCAATCTAGTCTGAAGGTTTGCAGACTCTGCTGTTTAAAGTCTGAAGACCTCCGCACAGCCAGACTCAAGATTCAAAGTCTATCCTCATCGACAGATCTAATCCGTTGAAGAAAGGCTATTCAGAACTGGATATTTTATTAAAGATATGACATTATCGACTGGAGAAGATCTCTTGGCTAGATATGAAATAATGGAATCCCTTTAATTGATCAAGATTGATTCAATGATCAATGATCCGATGATTGGCAAAATATTTGTAGAAAGTTCTACTTATGGAAACCGAGATCCTGATTGTATGGGAATATGATTGATGGGTTATCGACATGTTCCTTTAATAGCTCGAATGATCTTCCTAATTGATTCCGTCCAACGGGTAGATTTGAGAAATTCCTTTGGTAAATGCCAACAGGTATGATGGCGTAAAGGAGTATATAAGGAAGACGTTCTAAACTGTTCAAAAAAGTGCGATAGAAGAATTCCAAAGTCTGAAGCTTCTTGTTGTTTAGTCAATTCATTTGAACGAAAAACTTGTACTCAAAAGAGAGTTTATACTTGTGAGAAATCTTGAGGAAGTGTGATAGAACATCCACACTATGGAATCAAGGAAGAACTGTGCTATAACATCTCTTTTGTTCATAGTGGAATTCAGCCGATAGGCTGTCAGTGCGGAAGAGTGGACGTAGGCTTGGGATAAGCCGAACCACTATAAATCTTGTATTTAATCTTCTCTTCCCCACTCTTTACTTTACCTTGATCGTAATTCATTTTAAAAAAGCAAAAGAGTACTTCCTTTCTATTGTCTGCTTAGTATTGCTGTGGTATCTCAAGAAATTGTTTTTACATCTATTCACCCCCCTCTAGGTGCTTATACTAGCTATATCAATTGGTATTAGAGCCTGTGTACTCACTTTGTTTGAAGTGTTTTACTTCAGAGTTAAAGATCCATGGTTAATATGTTGGCTCCAGGGCTGATAGAAGGGCAAAGCAATACTAGACCACCTTACTTTGATGGAAATGATTACAACATATGGAAAAACAAAATGAAGGCGTTTCTAAGATCAAAGGATCCTCTGAAATGGGATGTTGTAGAAAAAGGAATCACTCCTAAAGCTGCACCTATCTCAGAAAGAGGAAAAGATACTGTGGAGTCTAGCCAAATGACTCAAGAAGAGATAATCAAGAGACAAGCTCTTGATGCAAAAGCAATTTATTCTTTATATTGTGCTTTATCACCTACTGAATATAATAGAATATCTTCTTGTGTTACAGCTAAAGAAATCTGGGATAGATTACATATTACCTATGAAGGAACCGATCGAGTGAAGGAGACCAGAATCAACATTCTCCTCGGTCAATACGAAGCCTTCAGAATGAAATCAAGAGAATCTATAACTGACATGTTTAGTCGTTTTACGATATTGTGAATGGTCTTGAAAATCAAGGTCAACCAATTTCGATCCCATGAAGGTAAACAAGCTATTGCGTGACTCTCCAAGGATTGGAATCACATAAAGACCTCAATCAGAGAGACCCAAAGAATCATGCCTCTATATGTTGATGAATTGGTTGGAACTCTTCAGTCTTATGAAGTGGAATGAATCAATAAAGACGAAGACCCTAAAGGTAAGAAATCCATTGCATTAAAATCTAATGATGATTCTGATGTTGCAGATTTTGAAAACGATATGGACGATGAGGAGCTAGCTCTCATGATAAGAAGATTCAGAAAACTGAACAGAAAATGAAGAAGATTCAATCCAATGAAACAAAGTTTTCAAAAGTAACAGACTAAGTCTGTTGAGGATGATGAATCAAACAAAGATGTAGTCTACTTTGAATGTAAGAAAAATGGACACATCAGACCCAACTATCCTCTTCGAGGAAGAAGAAAGGAAAAGCTGAAAAGTATCGAAAGGCTTTTAAAGCGAAACCTGGAGTGATACGAATGTGAAGAAAGTGATGATGATTATGCCAACATATGTCGATGGTACAATCGGATTCGATTCAAACTCCGAGACACTCGCATTTCAAACAATGAATTTCCGGTAAGTAACTTCAAAATCCCTATTAAAGTTTCTAAATACATTGATGAGTTGTGTTTTAGTCTTAAGACTTCTCTTAAAAGGATTTTCAAACTCAAAAAGGAAAATTCTGTCTTAAAACAACAAGAAAATGTTTTGAAAGAAAATGTGAAATGTTTAGATATGAATGTTTCTTCTCTTAGAGAAAGTGAAGATAATCTTTCAAAAGAAAATGCATTCTTGAAAAATGATATCTCAAATATTTCCAAAAAATTTTCGATAGGATTTGAGAAACTAGAGAAAATACTTTATGTTCAAAGACCTTATTTCAATAAATCTGGTTTGGGAATGACTGTTGAAACCATTCTTTTAATTGATTTTCCTAAAATGAAGGAAAGAATCAAACAAAGACCCTCAAGAGATGCTTATAAAAATCATTTTAAAATGACCTTTGTAAAACCGAAGAGGTCGCAATGCTCTCGATGTTCAAAGTGCAATAGTGCAAATCATTTTGAAAAAGAATGTCCTATGGTTTGGAAACCTGTCAATAAAGTATGGGCAAAAATCACATATCATACTAACACGAATGGACCCAAGAAAAGATGGGTACCAAAGAAAGTTTGAGTTCCTTTTTAAATGCGGGTCACTATCAAGAAAAATGTAAAATGGTATCTGGATAGTGGATGCTTAAGACACATGATAAAAGACTCAAATTGCTTCATAAAACTTGTTCAAGTAAATGGTGGAAAAGTCTCATTTGGAGGAAACAGCAAAGGAAAAATTGTGGGATTTGGAACTGTGAAGATTGGAAACCTCACAATAAGCAATGTTTCTTTAGTTGAAGGACTCAGTGTCAATCGGCTATGTGATACGATTTCAAAATCTACTTTTAAGAGGGTATATGTTCAAGAATCAGTCTACTCAGTCATTTATGGGAGGAAGATATGGAAATATCTACCTCTTGGATGTGAAACCAGATGAATCGCAGTGTTTAATTTCAATCCAAGACGAAGCAAGCTTATGGCACAGAAAGCTTGAGCATATCAATATGAAGCAAATAGCCAAAATTTCAACAAAGAAGCTTGTTCGTGGTCTGCCCAATTTATTATATCAAAAGTCTAACCTATGTACACCATGCATATTGGGAAAACAGGTAAGAAATTCTTTTAAACCAATAAATCAAGTTTTCACTAACCGTGTACTATAGCTTCTGCATATGAATCTCTTTGGACCAACCAGAACACAGAGCATTGGAGGTAAGAAATATTGCCTAGTAATCGTGGATGACTACTCACGATTTACTTGGGTGTATTTCCTAGCAAGTAAGTCTAAAACTTTCTCTTACTTTGAAAAATTTGCTAAAAAAGTTCAAAACAAAAAATGATATGTTATTTCAAGTATAAGAACATATCATGGAGGTGAATTTGAAAATTAAGATTTTACAAGGTTTTCAGCATTTGTTCTCCTCTCCATATACTCCAAAACAAAATGGAGTTGTAGAAAGAAAGAATAGATCGCTTCAAGAAATGGCTAGAACTCTTCTAGTTGAAAGTAACATCTCCTCACGTTTTTGGGCTGAAGCAGTTTTTACAGCATGTTATATTATCAACAGAGTTTTTCTATGGCCTATTCTAGAAAAAAAAAAAAACCCTATGAATTATTCAAAGAAAAGAAGCCTATTGTTTCATATTTTCATGTGTTTGGATGCAAATGTTTTATATTGAAAAATGCAAATGATCGAGTTGGTAAGTTTGAAGAAAAGTTAGATGAAGGCATCTTCTTTGGATACTCAACCACAAGCAAAGCGTACAGAGTCTACAACAAAAAGACTCAAACTGTGGAAGAATCAATGAATGTCAATTCCAGGATTCTATACAAAATGAATCTATTTAGACTCATCTTGAAGATTCAGAACCTACTCCAGACTCTACAAACTCTAAATCTCAAGAAGCAGCTCAAACTTTGAAGGACCAGCAACAAGTAACTGTTGAAGATTCAAGTGAAGGAAGTGATCATCATTCTGACAAATTAACCAGCAACTGGAAGCATAAGTCTAGTCATCCCAAAGATCTTATCATTGGCGAATATAATGAAGGAATTCGCACAAAATCCAAAAAGCGCGAAGAGTCTAGTGCTGTGGCTCTTATTTCTTAAATAGAACCCAAAAGCATAGATGAAACTTTATCTGATGAAAGTTGGATTGAAGCCATGCAAGCAGAACTCAGGCAATTCAGTATCAATGATGTCTGGGAATTGACTCCAAAACCGAAAGGTAAATAAGTTATTGGAGCTAAATGGGTTTTCAGAAACAAGATGGACGAAAAAGGAAAGGTCGTAAGAAACAAAGCAAGACTTGTGGCCAAGGGATACACGCAAGAAGAAGGGATAGACTATGACGAGACTTACGCACCAATAGCAAGGTTGGAAACAATTCGTTTATTACTTGCATTTGCTTGTCATAAAAATTTCAGGTTATTTCAAATGGATGTCAAAAGTGCATTCCTAAATGGATTCATCCATGAGGAAGTCTATGTAGAACAACCACCTGGGTTTAAAGACCCAAGGAAACCAGACTCGGTATTCAGACTCAAAAAGGCCTTATATGGCTTAAAGCAAGCACCTCGAGCTTGGTACGACAGGCTGAGTAAGTTTTTAATTCAAAAAGGTTTTGTAAAATGTAAAGTAGATACTACTTTGTTTATTAAAAGATAAAGCAAAAGTTTTGTGCTAGTTCAAATATATGTCGATGATATTATATTCGGATCTCCTAATAAAAGTCTGTGCAAGAAATTCTCTAAGACTATGCAGGATGAATTTGAAATGAGCATGATGGGTGAGTTAACCTTCTTTCTCAGGCTTTAAGTGAAACAACTAAAGGAAGGAACTTTTATTCATAGAAAAAAATATGCTAATGATCTCGTCAAAAAGTTTGGTCTGAACAATTGCAAGAAGGCTGAAATACCAATGTCAAGTTCCTTGAAGATAGACAAAGATGAAGAAGGAAAGAAAGTCGACCAGAAGCTATATAGGAGTATCATTGGCTCACTTTTTTATCTTACTGCTTATAGACCTGACATTTTGTTTAGTGTTTGCATTTGTGCTAGATTTCAAGCAGACCCTAAAGAATTTCATTTAAATGCTACAAAGCGTATTATTAAATACATTGCTTCAACTTCAAGTATCGGCCTATGGTATCCTAAAAAGAAGACTTTACTCTTCTTGGATACTCGACGCAATCTAGCCGGTTGCGAGTTGATAGAAAGAGCACCTCGGGTACCGTCAACTACTTGGAGGCGGATAGTATCTTGATTTTCAAGAAAGCAAAGTACAAGCTCTCTCTACAACAATGTAAGAGTATGTTGCTCTTGGAAGCTGCTGTTCATAAATTCTGTGGATAAAACAACAACTAAGAGAATTTGAAATTGAAGATTCATGCACAAAGATTAACTGCGACAACACCAGTGCAATAAATCTTATCAAAAATCCAATTCTTCACTCAAGAGCAAAGCATATAGAGATTCGACATCACTTCATTAGAGATCATGTTCAAAATGGAGAAGTTTTGATTCGGTATGTTGATACAAAGAACCAACTGGCGGATATATTCACAAAACCTTTGGAAAAAAAATCAATTTGAAGTTATTCGCTCCAGACTCAACATTTTGAGGTTTGAAGAAGTTAAAGTCTAGAGACTCTCAGACTTAGGCAAACAAGACCTTGACCGTAAGTTAGTCTCTCTCTCGAATCTTATCTTGAAAAGGTACGATCACAAACCGTGGTTGATTATTGCTATATTTAATCGATGTAATTATTGCAACGTTTCCTTTTCAAAAAAGAAGTTATTTTTTGAAATGACTATTTTCGCGGAAAAATGACAGTTATTTTGAAAATGCATCTTTTTATTTTCCTTTGTGACGATTCGTATACCTCTCTTTTTAACCGATCATGCACTGTTGATTCCTCTTCACTTTACTCTAAAAAAACTCTAGAAAGCATCGATCCTCCATTCCTGTTTTTTTCTCTTGCCTAATCTTCGAAAATGTTGTCATTTTTACTTGGGAAAGTCAAGCAAGGAATTTTTCATAGAGTGAGAAAGATGTCGTCTTCAAGAAAGTCTTCAAGGATTGTAAGTAGGGGACCACGGCGAATTAGTGAGGGGCCTATGCACTTCGATCTCACCGAAGAAGGTGTGTCTCCAGATTAGCAGCAGAACCCACAACATTCTCGGCAGCGTCATTCTCCACCATCTAGTCCTCAAAATGTTGGACATCAACAAGAAGAAGATATCATTGAAGACGCAGATCCTGTAAGAGCTCAAAAGCCTGCTTTTATTTATAAGATGTATCGTGCTTTAAAAGGGACTCGTACTCCTTTGAACTATGTCGATAATTTTCTTAAAGACAAAGGATATGGGAACGAATATATCTTTTTGCGAAAAATGGAAAGTTTGGGAATTGTTCATAAAGGGGTGGCAGAAGAAACCCTTGCGAATATCCCAAGTGATCCTTGTGATTGGGGAGTTAATTCTGTAGATGGGAATGCTGATGACAAACTGTACAACCAATTTCAATCGAGGATGGGTATTGCGGCAGAAAATCGAGGAAAAATAGGAGAGATGTTTAGATCGAAAGAACATAAGGATCTATACTCAAAATTGTTGAAGCGTGGGGTGATAAACCCTAGTAATGTGGATTTTGATTTTCTAGATGCTGTGAATGTGAACTTGAGGGAAAAGTTTGGTTATCTTCAACTTGAAAAGTTTTGCACTGACACCACAGAGGCTTATGCTAAATTAACTGCTTATTTCTATTCGAATCTCAGTTTCCTGGATGCGAATAGATTCTCTTTCAGCCAAAGATCAAGACTTTGTAGTGGATATGGATATGCTTTGATGTGTTAGGAGTTGAGAGAGGATGATATCAACCGATCAAATTTTATATTGCTCGTGCTACACTGGAACTTGTGAAGGACAGGAGAACAGAGGAAAAGATTTCCTACCTAAGGATGAGTGCGTTCAACATTCTGTTTCACAAGATTGTGATCAATTGCCTCAGACCGAAATCAACTTCCAAGACTGATGTTTCAAGTTCAGAGGCAAAGCTGATGTATGCCATTGTCATTGGGAAAAAGTTTTCTCTTCCTCACACTATTATGTTCCACATGTACAAAGCAGTGGTGAAAGACATAGGTCAACTTCCTTATCCAAGTATTGTGACGAAGTTATTCAGACATCTGAACATTCAGCCTCCACAAATTCTTTGTGCTCGATCGTGTGATCATATGGTGATAGGACTGAAAATGGTGACCAAGATGCATCTGAAGGAGCTAAGCAAGGCGTTGGAGAAATTTAAGGAGAAGACTCCCGTAAAATCTCATCAAATCTCTTCTGCATCAAAAAGAAAAGGAAAGGAGCCCATGGTTGCTCCATCCAAGAAAATGAGAACTCTTATCGTTGAAGATGAAGATGATGAGGAAGACATCACCATCTCTGCAATGGTGTTGAAACATCTAAACTGTTCTGCTCCAGAACAAAGGACTCGAGAAAGAGAGGAGAAAGAAAGAGGAGAAGGAAGCAGAGGAAAGAGAAGCAGAAGAAAAGGATGCTGAGGAGGCAAGGGATGAAAAAGAAGAAGAAGAAAGAGCACTTGGCGAAAAAGAAGCAGAAGAAGAAGAAGAGAGAATGAATCAAGAGGAAGGAGAGCCTGAAAAATACTCTTCTTCACCTGAAGGCACAGAAACAGGGGGAGATAATGAAGGAGTCAACCGCTCTCTAGCCGACCCAGAAGCCATTCATGCCTCTCATTTTCCTGAAGAAGAACATGATACTTCATCGCAAAATCTGCGTGATTATTCTGATATGCCATTATCTGCAGATCGTGCTGAAGTCAGTACGCAGACCGACAGCTGAGCAGATTTTCGTAAAATTATGGATATTCTCTTGGAAATGCGTGGTCAAACCTATGCTCTGGGATGCGAGGTTCAAACCTTGCAGAATATAGGTCAAGTTTTTTCAGTTTCATTGAAAGATCATATCCAAGCCCTCTCTCGTTCGATTCGGGCCAATGCTAAGGGTGAGGAGATTGCACAACCGAAGGAAGACTTGAAAAGGCCGGAAGGCATCGTTCGATCTATGGGAGATTTCCAGCTTGTTTGTGTTCCCAAGCAATCTTAACTTTATTCCATTTTCTTCTCAACCTTTTTAATGCTGACAAAAAGGGGAAGAAAGATTTGAATCAAATTTTGAATTTTTAATCATTTGGTTTGTTTGATTTGGATTGATATTTGACTTTAATTTTGTGTATGGATGTGAATTTGGATTTAACTGCTATTGACTGCTATTGATATCTTATGGATGTCTTTATCATATTCAAGACTAACCTACTTTATGTGGTTGCAGATTCTAGTGTTATTTATTTAGCCATTTATCCTTATAAAGATATGTATATTTGTTTAAGAAATGTTTTGTAGGTCAAAGTTAACCAAATCTGCAGGAAAGTTTTGTCACCATCAAAAATGGGGAGATTGTTGGAGAAATCTTCTTGAAATTTTTTGAAGCTGATAAAACGTTTCCATCGATCTAGTCTCGAAGGTTTACAGACTCTGCTTAAAGTCGAAGACCTCCTGATAGCCGACTCAAGATTCAAAGTCTATCCTCATTGACATCTAATCCGTTGAAGAAAGGCTATTCAGAACTGGATGTTTTATTAAGGATATGACATTATCGACTGGAGAAGATCTCTTGGCTAGATATGAAATAACGGAATCCCTTTAATTGATCGAGATTGATTCGATGATCAAGGATCCGATAATTGGCAAAATATTCGTGGAATGTTCTACTTATGAAAACCGAGATCCTGGTTGTATGGGCGAACGGGATTGATGGGCTATCGACATGTTCCTTTAATAGCTCGAATGATCTTCCTAATTGATTCCGTCCAACGGGTAGATTGGAGGAATTCCTTTGGTAAGTGCCAATGGGTATGATGGCGTAAAGGAGTATATAAGGAAGACATTCTAAGCTGTTCAAAAAAGTGCGATAGAAGAATTCCAAAGTCTGAAGCTTTTTGTTATTTAGTCAATTCATTTGAGCGAAAAACTTGTACTCAAAAGAGAGTTTATACTTGTGAGAAACCTTGAGGAAGTGTGATAGAACATCCACACTGTGGAATCAAGGAAGAACTGTGCTGTAACATCTCTTTTGTTCATAGTGGAATCCAGCCGATAGGCTGTCAGTGCGGAAGAGTGGACGTAGGCTTGGGATAAGCCGAACCACTATAAATCTTGTGTTTAATCTTCTCTTCCATACTCTTTACTTTACCTTGATCGTAATTCATTTTAAAAAAGCAAAATAGTACTTCATTTCTATCGTCTGCTTAGTATTGTTGTGGTATCTCGAGAAATTGTTTTTATACCTATTCACCCCCCTCTAGGTGCTTATACTAGTTATATCAGATATAATTGAGATCAGAAGTGTTTGCAATCTAGGTGGTGTTAAGGCGAGCAATTGGATAGATGTCAGCTTGGGCGCCTATCAAACCGAAAAAAAAATGTTAGTACATAAAGGCTGGAGGGGGTGAGCATAGTTGAAACTGAATAAAGGTGTTGGGGCAAAAGAAACGAGAACGCGAGGCAGGAGGAGAATGAGAAGAGCCACAAGCAACTGTATTATAAATAGAAGGCGAAACTGCCATTGTAGTAAGCACCATTGGGAAGTCCAAAAAGAAACTTATTTTCCTCACCAGTATGCGCTCAGCCGTGTATACCGAAGGCATCCATGCTCTGTTCGATTCCATTAAACCTAATTCCAAGCTACCTAGAAAGCCAAAGCGAGATTGAGGACTATAATTACTTCGAAACTAGAGCTAAGACAGTGCTAACATTGGTTTGTCCGAGCTCCGTCATCAATTAGGTGATCTTTGCCGGGGAATTAACGACTTGAATTGGACAATGAAAAGGCGCATAGTTCTGCAAATGATCTCGTAGTTTCAAATAGAATCTAGGGGCGGCCATCTTCATGGGATGTTACAAATTATTCTTTTGATGGAACGATCGCCTGCGATAGTACCTGTTTGCTCTTGCTACCAAGTGAATTCTCATACTCTTTTAGCTGCTAGAAATAGGATTGTAGCATTCTTCCTAGACATAGCTACCGGGAGCAACAAACTGGAGACAAGGAATTTGTGTTACATTCGATCCCTTGATCTATACTTGACTTCTTAGTCGTTGATCTACTAATATGCAGTTTTGTCTGTGACACCATTTGCAGCGGACATAGTACGCAATGTTTTACTGGCGCATACAAGTCACCACATAGCCTATCCAATAGTTCGAAAGCAATTGGAATATATCCTTGAATTTTATATCGCAGGGCGTTCGTAGCTGGTATAATATGCAAAGAAATGTTAATTACACAAAAGTTAAAGTTCCGTGTCATGATATTTACACATTTTTGAACTAATCCTGAACGTCTATTGAAAGAATTGTCGACATTGATATTTCAAAAGAGCTTAAAAGAATTGAACGTCTATTGAAAGAATTTTGGTGCTCTAGGGTAGATTTGTAGAAAGTTGACATCTAGCCCTAGATTTTAGTTGACACATGTCCCACTATTCTCCTTTCTTTCCTAAAAGAAACTTTTAAAAAGGAACTCAAAGAGACAGAACACAAATAATTGAAACGTTAAAATAAACAAATAGATGAGACGAGCATAGTTATGAGTTTTTTTGCCTATTACTGTTATGGCATGAGTTACCTTAACTAGAATAGTATAAATCATCCAAACAAAAATTGGAAAGAACAAATCTATTTAAATCAAAAGAGGGAATGCACATTTCTAGTAAATGAGACTATAACAACTTTTTTTTTCGAATTTTTAAAAAGTTGGTTGTATGATAAATAAAAACAATGAGGTTGGAAGAAAATTGAAATAAATAGTAAATCGACATGGTACAGTGACTGCACTTAGATATCATCTATGTAGCACCAACACGGATACGCAACACGTGACACGACACGACACGCATACACGTCATTTCCTAAAAATAGAGAATTTCGACATATTCTAACACGTTATATATTAAATATATTTTTATATATAAATACATAAATAAATAAGAATAATAATAGCCTGGAATTAATTTACACGAAAAATATTAAATAATATCATTCATTATTTTAATTTGTTACAATAATACACAAAACTTAGAGGAAAAAAACATTGTTTAAAGAAAAATGCTGAAATGATATTTTTAAATTTATTTATTTATCATATATAGCATTTTTTATTACTTCTTTCATAGTAAAAGACTTTTTAAAAAATAAAAAAATGAAAAAAAAATGACCCCGTGCGTGTATATTTATAGCAATTTTATTACTTCTTTTATTACTTCTTTTGTGTATATTTATATTTTGACCCCTCAAGTATTAGAAATTTTTAAAATTGACCTCATGCGTGTCGGAATTGCGTGTCGGAATTCTAGACTCGCGTGTCGGAGAGAGTTGACCACGTGTCGAATTTTTCGACACTCACCGACCGCGTGTCGAAGCGTGTCGAGACGTGTCAAAGCGTGTCGGACACGAAAAAAAAAGGCTTCCGGAGAGTGTCCGTGCTACATAAGATATGATTATATAAAGAGCTTCCCTTCTATTTTTGTGATGGACAAATACATGATCAAATTGTACAAGAATTTCCCTTCTATTATTGAACTAATGATTGACCAGCAGTTGTATATTAACATGTTTCTTGAATTTAATTGTCCATTTGATGGACGGAGTTGATGATTCTTTAAAAATAAACAATGGATTTGTTCTTAACTCTACGAGTGGAATTTATTTTATTTTGGATCAAAAGTATAAGAGTGGAAGTAAATAGTGTGTCACACTCGGAATCCCTGAATGCATGAACGTCCCACAACAATGGATAAATTGCAACGTTCTAAGACTCATTGCCGATCCTTTTTTTTTTTTTATCTTTCAATTAAACGCAAGTTGAAGCATTTAATACACCAACCAACACCCAACGAAACATAAAAATAGAGATAGTAAAATAGCACAACAGTAACATTTCCAAAACACTACTTTGCTTTATATATTTATTAACCCGAATCAATATTTCTAGTGGACAGTGCTCCCTTTTGGCCTCAAAACAGCTCCTTCATTATTTTAGAAGGTTATGTGTACGATTTTTCAGCCCATCCTGGTCAATGCTCAGATTTACATTGACAATATCCTTCTCTGCAGCCTAGATGAGGACTCTCATTATAAATTATTAGCCCAATTTGCTGATTTAGTATGAAAGTAGGGCATCATATTATCCTAGAAAAAGATGATCATTGCCTAGAGAAAAATTGAATTTCTTGGGATGCATCTCAAGGATGGAACTTATTATCCAAGTCCTCATAATACCAAGGAATTGCAAAAATTTCTAGATGAAAATCTCTCTCATAAGCTAGTTCAGCTATTCTTGGGGATTGTAAATTATCTCTGGGTCTTTGTTCCAAAGATTACAAAATTTTTGAGTCCATTACAACAAATGCTCAAAAAAGATACTCCTCCATGGGGACCATAACAAATTAAGTTTGTACATAGACTTGAGGAGATTTTGCAGTATCTTCCTTCATTACAAATCCCTTCTAAAGGAAAAAGAGTGTCGCAAACAAATGTCAATGATGAATATTGGGTTGTTGTTTTTTTCTTAAGAAATCAATGGAAAACAATGAGTTTGTGGACACAAGAGTGGAAAATTCACAAAGGCATAAATGCACTACCACTCTACGTTTAAGGAAATCTTGGTGGTAAAATATGACATCAAGAAATGTGAATTCCATCTTATATGACATCATTTTCCTGTGAAAATGGATATGTCATCATTCTCTCAAATATTGAAGTTCAAGCAAAAGCAAATTCTGCATTCCCAGCTTCTCAGATCAGCATAATGGTTTTCAAAGTATTCCTTTAAGACCAAATATATTGCAGGGAAAAAGAATGTACTTACTGATTTTCTGTCTAGATCAAAAGAATTTATAGCTACTACATCTACAAATATGTATGTGGTAAGAAATCCAAAAGGTGGTTTCAAGGCCCAATAAATTAAGCCCAAATGGCCTTCATATTCATAACTACCAGAAATCCCTAGGGTTATCCAAGATTATGTCCTTGTTAAAAATCTTGGAAGACTTATGTGGCAATATCACTTCCATATCTTTAGTGAATATGGTGGTCTTTTCCTCAAGCCAAATGGATTACACCCAAAATATCCATTTATTCATCCTCTCACTTTCTTCCAAGAAGAAGAATCTCCAGAAAAACTCAAGTGGTTTTATTGGTATTTGTTTAATCTTTATACCATTGCCATTGAGTTTCCAATAGCCAAGATGCCCCTTATAATTGGTAGAATCATTGAAGGACAAACCAAGTATAAATGTTTTGGGGAAATGCTTGGTTGGTTTAAACCATTAGGTGCATGGAAAAATGTTTTTGAAGCCCAACTCAAAGAGTGCATGCTTGACCCAAAATTCTACACAATCATTTTATTTTATAGGCCATGAGTATTTGTTTGACCCAATGAAGATATATGTAAAACTCTGACAGATGTTGGAATATTCACATATAAGCTCCAACCTACTTCAAATGAGATTTTTGCAACACTCCCTTATAGAATCTCAACTTATCCTCGATAGTATCGGGAATTGCAAAGGATACTGTGCCAACATAATCAGATCATTCCACTAAAGACATGGCCAACATAAGATGTCTATGTTTCTTGGGATCGCTTTGATGACTATCGCATAACTCATCTAGTGATCGATGCTTGCTTGAAGAGATATTACGAAATGGATGTACCGAACACTTCTGAGTCATCAGTAAATTCATTAGATTCAGCTTCATCATCACAAGATCCATGGGGAGGTCTACCATCACAAGATCCTTTTGATTATGGTGAACTACAACTTATACTTAGTCTAGGTCTTGACAAAAAAGATCCATCACTCTAGCTTGGGTATCTATCCCAACCCAGTATTCTAGCATATCTTGTCGATGCTTCTATAAGTTCTCACTAGTCATTCCAAAGACAAAGGAAGTAGAATAGCTCCTTGAGACGCCTAGGCAACAATATCCAGAAAAAGGTATTCCCAATCCTCCTGACATCTCATTTAGCTCATACTAGTCGAATGATTCAAACACAAAAAATCTCAAAGCTCTGGAATTGAAAGAATGCTCAAGGAATATCAACGACATAATTATGGAGAAGACTCGAATGCCTTGGACGACAATACTGAAGAGCCTATTCATAGGCATAATAAGTAAAGCAAGGCTCTGCAAAAATATTATTCAAGATAAAACAAGAAAAGGTAGAAGAGCCATGTGAAGAAGATGAAAAATTTGACCCAGAGCACTGTGGCGCACTGTTCATATATTGTTTAGCATTGTTTATGTACTGTTTGGCACTGTTTGATACTGTGGCATAGTACTATAGCATTGTAGCAGAAGCGGAAAAAGCAGGATAATGTGTGCAAAAGTTAGTCTGTCGGTAGAAAAGTTGTCAAGTGCAAATAATTGACCTTTGTCAGCCAAGCAGAGTCTATAATCTTCTAGTATGTTGTTTTATGCCCATATAAGGCAAGGTTTGTAAGTGTTAAGAGGCTGAAGATAACGTATCCTCTCTAGAAATAAAATCATGTGGTTTGCTATGAATACCTAAAACCTCTCCTCCTCCTAAGCTTAAGGAGATCTTCTACTTTACCAATAAAGAATTAGTGGATAACCCGGATCAAATAATGAAAATCTATTTGGAGCAAAAATGTCATTTGATCCTGGTCAGAAATAGATCTCCACCAATCTCTTAAGCTTTTGGTGAATTTGCTTACGAACTCAGTCAATATGTCATAATGATGTTCAACAAAAAGTGCTTTAGTGTTGAGCTAAGCATGGAATTCCTATAGTCTATCTGGCCATTTAGAGCATGGAATGTCATCAAGTGTGAAGTGGTATTTTGAAGTTGAAGAATTTTGTCCAAGATTTGAATTATGAAGATGTACTACTTCTGGCTTGGATGAATTTGATTCCATCTCTACTTCAGGAGGATCAACCATAAAGATAGCAGGTGTACGGGATTTTTGTGTTTGTCGCAGAGGTTGAAGCAATTTCAGAGAAAAGGGAATTCAATTCTAAGGCTGATTCAAAGGTACTTTGTTTGGTAGAATCAAACGAGGCAATAGTTGGTATACTTTGTTTGCCTTGGTCTTGGAGGAAAGCCTAAAGTGGATTTGAGATCATATGAGCAAAGGGAGGTTCTGTAAAATGTTAAGGGGCTAGCTTCTTTTCTTCACTAATCTTTCTTTGCTTTTACATTTCTTTAATATGATTTCGAAGGGTAACAATATCCCTTTGATCTTGACTTGGAGATTTGTCAATAATTGAAGCAAATGATGTAGCCCTAGAAGGGTCACATATTTTGGAATCGTTTGCCAAGGCTAGGAAAATGGATCTTGAGGAGGAATAAATTTCTCATCCTATTAGAGCTTGATTTATCTTCTCAATTTTTCCATTTCGACGTTTGATCTTCCAAATAATGATGAGAGACATATCTTATGGATTCCTTCTATTGAAGTCTTTTTTGGAATGTCTCAAGCAATTTATTCATGACCAAAGCCATTTGATCAACCTTTTGATCAACATGATCAAGAAGTGCTCAGACAGTTGAAAGCTTAGTATCAATTTTCTTGAGAACATTATTTTGAGCCAAGACATTTTCCAATTGCCAATTTAGAACAGCTTCAGCAGCTGTAACTTTCTTTTGCCTTCTATGGTCGCTAATATTCGTAGTATTCGGGACCTTTGGGATATGACGGAACCGATTATGGACATCTATAAATTCTTCTAATGCCAAGAATGGGGCACTAGAATCTGAAGATTGAAACATATAGACAGATAGAAGGACAGGTAGTAGTTTTGGTTCTGGGGAAAATGAAGAATGAGGTGTTTTGGGTATTTCAAGAGGAAAGAAATTCTTTTTAACTCATTTGTAGAAAGATTTATAGAAGGGTGAGATAACTGGCTTTTGGGTCGAGGGTTTCTTTTTAGGTGGCAACTAAGGAGGTGGACAAGGTTTACATAATTAAGGGATTTTTGGAGGAAGGTGTGGTCGAGGTGGTCCATGTGGGACCATGAATTGATAATTTCTTCATCTTCACCAAGAGGTCCAACGGTAAGGTCTATGTCAAGATACCTTTGATAAAGTTTATCTTTTGACCGCTTCTTTTTTCTAGATGATGTATCATCTTCTTTATTATCTAGAGGATTTGTACAAAGAGAACAATGACAATCTAGATCCCAGGAAAAAAAAAAGTCCTATCTAGGAATCTTTATAATAATGAATAGGTCGTCCCTCCTGGTCAAAAGATTCAATCATGGATTTTGGATCCGGATGATCTTCGTCATCTGGGACACGAGTTGCAGAAGGTTGCGTCATAAAAATAGTAGGAAAAATAAAAGATGTGGACTCTTCTTTTTCCTTACTAAATTTGATGACAACCGTGTCATCTTTCTTCTTAGTGAACTAAGACTCCGTGGATTGGATGGGTGTGGAGTGCTGGTGGATTTTTTTCATAGTTAGTAACCCACGTGTCTAGAAGTAACTTGACTAACTGATCTCAAGGGATCTATCTAAGAACATGGATACATGAGGTTTGGTCATTATCCACCGAGATGAATAGGGCATCTTCAAAACTAGGGAAGTTGAGGTCAATAGCATGGTTTTGGACCCGATAAACCATTTGGGAAAAGAATTAATTTAACTAAGAATAGGATAAAGAAATACATTGTTTAAATATATCTTGACTTAGTTATTTGTTTTATATATGGACATCACACAACACAAGGCACCCATTTCTTATATTCAATAAATTTAAAATTATCATATGGAACATTCATGTTTACATCTCATTTAGTTTTATATCCTTCCTTTAAGATTTATTGAAAATTTCTTTTGAAGCAACTTTGTCTACAAAACATGAAAATGAATACACTTTTCTCAAAAAATTCACAATTTTTAAAATGAGATGCTTTTAGAAACAAATTAAATAAGAGATAAGTTCATGAGTTTTAGTTTATTAGGTTCTTATTTGACAATTGGTTGATTACACAAATTAAATTGACATTTATAGTTCATATTTGAAATAGATTGAATATTTGTTTAAATTCAAAACTTATGAATGAAAAATTCTTAAATTAGCCAATCAAATTCAAGTGTTAGGATTGAGCTTCTCACTTCTCCTATTAAAAAGGAGGCTCCATTATTTATTTTGCCACCCTTACAAAAGGAGACATGTAATTTTGTTATTTCTCATAGACTAAAGGCCTATTTGGTAATCATTTGTTATTGGGAACAATTTCTTATCGTAAATGATTTTTTATTTTTATTTTTATTTTGTTCCTTGGACAAATTTCTAAGCATTTCATGGTGTTTGATAATTGTTTAAAATTTATATTCTCAAAATAGAAATGCGTTTAGTAATACCTCAAATTCTTTTGTGATTAAGAATCTTTTTTTAAAAAAAATTAATAATTTTTTTTTATATTTTTCTTTTTCTTTTCTTCTTCTCCTTCTTCCTTTATCCAATCGTTGGCCTCAGCCAAGCTAACAACCGGCTAGACAAGGGCCAACAATCTCATTGGAGAATTGTTGGCCCTTGGCAAGACCAAGCCTCGTTGGCTTAAGCCTCATGACAACTGGGCGAGGCTTGGCATCGCCCGCATCTAACAAGGCCAAGCTCACCTAATTGCCCGCGAGGCTCGACCTCATCGGACCACCATAAGGTTAGCCCCACCATAGCCAGGCAACACCGCCCTCATGGTGGCCTTGTAAGGGCGAGCCTTGCCTCGCCACCGACAAGGCTGCCGACCTTTGTTTGGCCGGTTGCTAGCCATTACCGAGACCAACAATCGACTAAAGGAAGAACAACAACAAAAGGAAAAAGAAGAAAAAAAGAAGAAAAAAGGGCTTGATTATGGAGTTGTTCCTGAGAACCAAGAAATAACTTCTTCTTTTTTTACTTCTTGATTTTTTCTAAATATATTCTTGGAAACAAATTTGTTTCCAGGAACAAAAGTTACTAAAATGAATTTCTATTCTATTTTTTTTTCGGGAACAAAAGAATAAAATTAGGCACCATTTGTCTGCTTACTAAACAAGGCCTAAAGTTTTTCAAGGATGCGAAATTCTATGACCTTAAAGCCCAGTTCATGAAGAGGGTTAAAATTTTATGATGTTCTATTGGAGATTAAGCCATCGTTTTCAAGAGAACTTTTTTTATTATACCTTGCAATTAGGGATTGTATTCTATTTATTGAAATTAGTACAGTTTGATATGCTTTTTTCAATCCATAATTAAATCAAATTTTTTATTTATTTATCACATAAAAAGATATGTATGAAAAACGCATGGCATTTCTTTTCCACATTATCCATATAAAATTATAAATGTTGCCATTTGCCAACTTCTATCTTAAGATTTTAAATTGATAAATTTAAACAAAATATCCTGAAATGCATTTTTAAAAATTATATGTTAGTTGAAAAAACACATAATAGTAAAATTATTGATTTAACAAAAAAAATATCTTAAAATAAAAATATATTATTTCAAATATAATTCATGATTATGAAATTTATCTATTTCGTCTAAAGTCAAAGTAAAATGAGAAATATAACTCACAGCATCAAATAACGTGGATGACGCATGTTATCCTAGATATTACTAACGAAACCAAACTACATATAATTATGTAAACTATATATATAAATAGTATATAAATTACTCATGTTTGACATAATTAGACAAAAATATCTTAATTTAGATTTCAGAAAAATGAGTGGCCCTAATGCTATCCTGTGAAGATAAATAATTTTTTTTATTTACTCTATATGTAATAGATTTGTGAAAGATTGTCTCTTTTTTTTTTTTTTTGAATAAATGTATTGAAAGTCCTAAAAATTGTCACAAAAGTGCTATTGAGTCCGAAAACTTTCAAGAAGTACAATAAAGTTTTAAAACTTGTTACTAAAGTGCAGTTGAGTCCTATAACTGTCAAAAAAATGCAATTAAGTCTTAAAACTTATTAAATCAGTTTACTCAAGTCATTCCATTTATTACATTTTTTTGAATGTTTTAAGACTTAATTGCACTTTCATGATAAATTTCATGACTTAATTGCACTTATTGAAAGTTTTAGGATTTAATTACACTTTTATGATAATTTTTAGGATTTAATTACACTTTTATGATAATTTTTAAGACTTAATTGCACTTTTAAAAACTTTAAGACTCAATCGAATTTTTATGATAAGTTTTAAGACTTTTAATGTACTTATCCTATTTTTTAAAATTTAATTTAATTTTAATAAAATTTATAAAATAAAAATATGCAAATTTAAAATTATATCAGACGAATGCCCTTAACTAACTAGAATATTTAAAACACATTTGGTTCAGCTTTTCTAATGGGCTTTTGGCCTCTAAAGTCCCTTTAGAAAATGTTGGAGTATTTGACTATGTTTTGAAAGAGCTTTCAACCAAATGTTGGCTCTACTCACTTTCAGCCTTTTGAAGTAGCATTTGCAGAATGCTAAAATTAGGATTAAAATATTTTTTTCTTAAACTATTTTCACCAATTCTTTAGTTTCGATTTTGTCCTGTTTGTATGAGTTCATCTTCCTCATGCGACAATGACCATCAAAGTTAGATTTGACTAGTGGAAGGCTGGCAAGGGTTGCCCGACTTAGGCGACCTCCATCAGAGGTCACACAACCTCGAGTGATAGTTGTCTAGGTCTCACAACCTTAGTCAACCCTTGCTCGAAGTTGCACATCCTCGCAACCCTCACAAGACCTAAGCAAGGGTAGCCTAAAGTCGTGAGACCTAGGCAACAATTGCCTGGGTTGTGCGACCTTAGGTGGCCCTCGCCTAGGTCATGCGACCTCGGCCGATAGTCGTTAGTGTCAAATTTGGCTCGCTAACAACCGTAACCCTTCGCTAGAGCTAAGGAAGGGTTTATGTTCTTTTTTAATAAAAAAATCTAAAAACTATAGCAAAACTCTTTTGTCAAACACTACTTAAACCTAAATCCATTTGCAAAATTTTTTTACGAAATGCATTTTGCATTCCTCTTAAAGGTTTTGGCTTTTAGCATTTGCATTACAACCAAAGTCTATTTGTAAAGTTGATCCAACCTCACCCTTAGCTGATCGTCGAGATTATATTCTTATTTGAAACTGTCATTGACCACTTCATACCCTTATTTAAAACAATCATGATCACTTTATGTGCTTATTTGAAATATAATCCACTTTAGACACTTATTTAAATTTTTTTCAAGTATTTGTCGAAGGAAACTAATCTTATCATTAAACTAGTAAAATTGAATGTCGAGTTCTGTCAAAAAATTAATTCTCAGCTCTTCAGCTAAATGTCAAACCCCAAACAAAATAATTTGTTTCTTTTTTACGTCGAAAAAATAGTTTATTGATAAAACAAGAATTGATCTCTTTCAAGTGGAATGAATTGGCTGACCAAAAAAAAAAGTGGAATGAATTGTGAAACTTTGGGGGCAATTTGTCACATCCCGAAAATTTGGGGGGCAAAATGTAATTCGCCGAAACTCACACTGCGACGTCCCTTCTTCCTTCTCAAAGCTGAGCCCACCGCCACCAGCCCCGCCATCGTCGCGGCAATCAACGACGGGAGCAGCCACCATCTCCCGCCGCCGCCGCCGCCACCGCCGCCTGGCGCCGAGCACTGCCTGAGGTGAGCCCCCAATCTTTGTCCGCATAGCCCTCCACCGACCGGCCGTAACTGTCACAGCACTCATCTCACCTCAAGATCTCCGCACACTCGGCCACGACACCGTCGCGCTGAGGCGACCCGTCCGCCGTCGCGAGGACGAGCCGCACATTGTGCTCTCTCTCATCGCATTCGTGCGCGTGCGTGTTTTTCCCCTGTCACGCAAGACGCGATGGCCGAGTCGCCGTCTGAGGCGACAAGCTCGATCAGCGAGTTCACTCGGCCGGCGATTCCCGCCGGGTCGGAACGGTCAAGTACGTCGGGCCGGTGGAGGGCCACGGCGGGATATGGGTGGGGGTGGATTGGGACAATGGCGAGGGCAAGCACGACGGATCCATCAACGGGGCCCGCTATTTCCGGGCCAAGACCGAGCGGTCCGGGTCGTTCGTTCGGATCCAGAGCTTGAGCGGCGGCATTTCCTTACTGGAGGCCCTCTACGTCAGATACCGCGGCGAGTCCACTAAGGAAGAGGAGGGTATGCGAGCTCTTCTCTTGTGCTGTCTCTCCTGGTCATCGGAAAATGAATGTGTCGAGACTCTGATTATGCATGTACACATTTACGTCACTCTCGTTGTAGAGCTCGATCGGCAATGAGAAGAGTGGTTAAGAGATTATGCATTTGTTTTCCTCTGAGAATGGTACTCTAGTAGACAAAAGTTTTCTGGGGGATTTGAGCTTGGTTTCGACTTTTGATTTGATATAGTAAGTAATTCATTTACTTGTTTCTTAATTCTTACATGGGAACCAGGCGCTAATATCGAGATTCCAATCCCAAGTATGTGAATCTTGATTTGTAAAACAGAGTAGGATGCCTCTAATAAGTTGCAAGTTGCCTTAGGTAATAAGTGGGCAAATTTGTTTGCATGATAAGGTGCTCTTGAAACAATTTCGTGTGATCATAGTGCTGACCAAAATGAGTTTTCGCCTCCTGGAGATGTCATGCGTCAATTTCTGATGAGCATGTTATTTGACAGATATTAAGTCTTACTCATGAGGCTTGGTTAAGAGATGGCGCTTTGGGAATTCTCGTGTGAGCTAAGTTTGTTGAATCCCTATGTTCGATTTGTTGCAGTAGAGTGGATTCTTAATAAAAGATGAATTCGACTGTGCCCTGTGAAGTTTTAGTGATGATTAGGCTGATAAGGCATTGCACCTTAATGGCTTCACTATGGTTTTATTTAAGCAGACTGAGTGGGACTTTACTGATTTTCACAGGAGTAGGAGATTTGTTAAATAGTCTCGGTGCTTATATTTAGTTAATGTCATGGAGGAGAAGCTGCCACCACTGTAAAGGACCAACCGCTTATTGACCTGTTTTGGAGGAAGTTTTGTGGGGTGGGGGGTGTTCCGTTAACATTTTGTAGGCAGACACATGATGGATGCGTATTGTCAATGTCTCCACCCATATAATCTTAGTGTGTGAGTTCAACTTGGTCACCAGAGGTAATGAATCAAAAAGTCTGTTGATTGGAATCATTTTATCCAGTCCCTATATGTTTAATTTATTCCCAGCCTGGCCTTCCCTAGACATGGTTAAGTGATGTAAACCGTTTAGGCCCTGAATTGAATTGGATTTGATTCATGGACATTCATTTGAACTCTGATTTTCCATCATTTTCTTGTGCATTGCAGATGACATGTATGTCCTCTCAACGAGTAACAAGCGTGTATTCGTTGAGCTTGTTGGTATGGATAAGATACAGGACAAATTAAGCCGGTTTGAGGAGTTGAAAGCTGCATCACTACCATACTTAGGCATTAGCTTTTTGGGTGAACCATGCAAAATCAGTGCCACTATACCAAGTAAGGTTATTTTTCTCTTTTCTCATGATGCAATTTGTTTCCTGCATCTGTTTCCTTACCTATTGAACATTCTCTATTTTTGGTACCTTATCTGTTTTCAGTATTTTAGAACAATTTTGTCTCTGCAAAGCCTATTTAGAAGTCAATTTATGCTGCAACTTATTGTACCTACCATTTTATAAGTCCCGGGATTATATTTTGGCTGCTGTTATGTCGGGTGATGCTGCTTTGCTTATCTGTACAAAGGATTTTTGGTCTTTTGTTTTGCATCATAGTTTTGTGGGAAGAATCATCAAGAATTTTGGTCAGCACTGTAGGTTGTATCATGAGGTCTGTTGCAACTTCCCAGTGTTAACTTTAATTTGTAACTTCAGGGGTTGATAGCTTTAATCGGGTGATGTCCTACATGTCATGAGTTCTATTTCTTTTCTTTTCTTCTTTTTTATTTTCTTAAAAGAACTAAGAATTTGATTGTCAAATTGATTAACAGAGTTCAACAAATTGATTTGATGTGATCCCTGGGGTTTGTACTCTCTTTGAATTATTATAATAGAAACAGAAGGAGAAACTCTTAGCTGGCTGTAAAAAAATCACAGAGACCTTTTCTAACTCTAATAACAAGTTGGCCCTAATGAAATGTTTACAATTTGAAGAGTTGCTATTATAGTAGAATTAGTTAAATACTTGGCTGATATTATGGTAAATTTAGAGGGAGAAAACAGCCAGTGAATTATTACATAGGAAGTAGAGTTCACAGTTGTAGTTGTGAGTGTGTGAAAGAGAGAGAGAGAGAGAGAGAGAGAGAGGGGTGAAAATGAGTGTAGGTGGCCAGTCTAATATGATTAAAAATAATAAAGGATTGCCCATGGACTCTCTTTTTTCGATAATGAGCTTCATTCTTCTACATTTCTTCTTTGGAGTGTTATTGGATTTAATCTAAGGCATTGGAGGAGCAAGTGAGGGTGCTAGGGCCCCTGCTTGCCCCCGCTTTGCATCCGTCTCTGTGTACGAATATCTTGTAAAATACTTCTTTAAGGTCATTCTCTAGGGAGTTTCATATCGGAAGTAAGATAGTTTTGCTAGATGTGAGTTGAGAAGGTTGTGCTTAGCATGATTGGCCCATTTTCTAGAACTCATCTAACAAAATATTACATGATGCATTAGTTGGTGATTCAAGGAATGATACTAACTTTGTAGGTCTTTTGAGAATATTATGTCTCATGCAGAATTTAGTGACTTTGTGGTGTCTCAACAGCTTTAGATTAAATCGATTTGTTAGCAATCGACAAATATGCTTTTTATTACTTGCTCATTTCACCCGCTAATCTTTAAGCCAATCAACCCAAAATTTATATGGACCAAACCTAAGAGTGAGTTTCCATTGGCCTCTTTTTCGTTTGGCATAGTAAAGAGAAATCAAAAGGCTACCTGGAGTTGCCCTTCATTTACAAAACTAGATGCAAGATAAGAAGTATCAAATCAAACAAAGAAATGATTTGACACAGTGATCTTTGTGTGAACCAAAAACGTGGCAACTGTGTCCATCTGGTTTTTCACAAAATCACTACTGGACTTTCTATTATCTAAAGCCTAGGTTGTATCTTCCTTCATCAAAAAGTTACTGAAGGGATTGTTGAAAGCATTTGGTTCTTGTCCTTATCTTCTCCAAAATGCAGAACTTTGCATGACCAAAACAAAACGTAATAGTTGCTTCTAAATAATTCAAAAATGAAATCATCCCTCCTAGATGCAAGTGCTGAAGTAAGCTAAAAGAATTTAACAGGAAATTCTCCTTTTGGTGATCATATCCAAGAAACCTGTCATTCTGTTGCCCCAACATATCAAACCTATGTAAAATTTCAAAGAAACTCAGGAATGTTCATCTCTTAGTCATGAGCAATCTTTGGACGAACACATCCTCTCCTCCAGATAAGAAAGATTTTGGAACACCCCAATCCTGCATTAAATGGAAGACAGATTGAGGCTTGGTACTTTAAGTAGAGACCTATTCCCAAAATGGTCACCACCTAAGATTCGTTTTGCAGACTTGATTCACTTAGATTGATTGCCAAGTCGTTAGAAATGCATTGGTGTGTTACGGCAGCCGGAAGTGTGGTAACTAAGAGTCACATAGGATAAAGTGGTAGTCATATTCTTATTTTGCATAAGTTTTAATCTTGTAGGCAATTACCCTTTCTTAACCAAATAGACTTGTCAATGCTTCTATATTTGGTGAAATGACATTACACTTGTACTGCTTATATTGCAGATTTGAAGGAGCTAGATTTGACAGGAAATTTGCTTTCTGATTGGAAGGTGCTCTTGCTAATCCCATTTTGAATGACCTTTCATTCTCATTAAGGTTGCAAATTATATGTTCCTGTATTTGCTTAACTGGGCATTTTAAAGCAATTTTTTGTTTGCCTCTCTACATATACAAATGAAGAACTGTTCTAGTACATGAAGAATATGGAAAAATATGGATGCAAAGGCTAAAAACCAGACTATTAGAACAAAAACTATGAAGAAGTAAGATTAGTGCATGAGGCCCTTAAAAATTTAAAGCAACTAAAAACTAGAAAGTGGAGACTTGGATCCTCAAAATGTTCCTCTTCTAAATTCTTTTGACATGCTCCAGGAGAAGCAAAGTGACATTGCTCCCTGATTTTTTGGGATGATGTAACCCAGTGGAGACACTTCTGTGCTGAAAAATTTGAAGAGGGGTGCTCTGCATAATTCACCGTAAACAGTATGAGCTGTTCCACAGTACCACACTAGCGGAAATTATGATCTTGCCCTGACTCTACAAGAGTAACACCTGTTGATAAAATGTTTTGGCCAATTTTTTATTTTATTTTATTATCTTTTTGTATTTTCTTTATTTGGGGTGGAATTGGATGCAACTTTGTGGATGGGTAAGGAAAATGGTTAGAGACAGTGATCATTGGTTGCCTCCCAATTTGGTTAAAGAACATGTAAACAAGGCATTGGTACAGTCACTAGGGCCCGCATAATAACTATGCATAATAACCATTCTATTTCTCTATTTCTTTATTTTTCTGTTCCCGGGAGTAGGTTTGGAATAGAAATTTGTGGTAAGGCAATTTTATTTTTATATTTTTGGAACAAATTGTTACTTTAGAAATAGGTTTGGAATAAAAATGAGACGTAATAATTTTATACTTTTCTATTTCTGGAACAAAAGTGAGAAATAAAAATCCATTCTCATTGCTCACTCCCGCTACTAGCCAGTTGCCCACCCGTCACTGCCCACCATCGCTTGCCCATCACTTTTTTTTTTTTTTTTTAACAGGCTTGCCCATCACTTGAGAAGAAGAAATTTTATGTTGTTATCAAACGAATTTCTATTTTGAGAATATAAATTTTTTGTTATTATTAAACGCGTTTTTTGCTCATAAACTCACCTTGGGAATAGACATAAAAAAATCTATTTCTGGCCAAAAATTGATTTCTGGAACAGAATGGTTTTTATTCATGCCTTACTTGTCTGAGTGGTGAACATTCTTCGGGCAGCTGGTAATACCGGTGTCCACTTAATTCAGGTGGAAAAAATAAATAAATAAATAAACATACAGCAGTCACTGCTCTTCGACTCATGTTATTTGCATGTGTGCAGTTTTTTGAGAACCAAAATAAACATCACCCTTTGTATCCATGTGCTAATTTTAATGAACCTTTGTTGCAGGATGTTGGCATGCTATGTGAAACTTTACCAACTCTCACTGTCCTTAATTTGTCTAACAATTTAATGAGAAAGATTGCTACTGGCGTGCCGAAGTTATATCACTTACGTGTACTAGTCCTGAACAATACGGGCATAAGTTGGGAGCAGGTACTCTAACTTTTCCTTCATTATTTTTCTGCAATCTTTTCGACTTTTTTTTTTTTTTTTTTTTTTTCAGACATATGACTCATTTTGCACTTCCAGGTTGATATGCTCAAAGAATCACTTCCATCAATTGAAGAGTTGCATCTGATGGGAAATAACATAAGCACAATTGAAGTATGTAACTCTACCATCAACAAAATACCCTGGGATTTCTTTTTTTGTTTGGTTTTGTAGTAATATCAAATAATACTAGAATGCTCATGAGCCAAAGAATATGAAACCTTGCCATGATCACATAAAATCAACAGAGGATAAATGCGAGGCATAGAGGGACATCTTTTGCTTGTGAGGAAGATGTGATATACAAACCCAGATCAGCCTTAAAAATCATCAACTTGTGCGTTTGCATGTAGGAACGGGTAAATACACACGATAAGGTATATTATGTTAATGGCATGCACATAATGACAGTAAAATTCTTATGCGTTTTTGAGTTTGTACATTATTCTATTTGTTGTGCACTTCTGATCTTCTAGCTACTGCCACATAATTATTCAGGAGATTGGGAATCATGGCCTGGCAAAGGGTGTGAATAGGTGGAGAAATTATGTGAGTTGTATCTATGATAAGTACAAATTAATCTCAGCAGCAACTACTTTATATGAATAATTTCACAAAAAAGTATTCACGCTATTATTTCTTTATAATCATTTAAAACTGCAAGACAATCAATGCAATCTTAACTCTTCGAGAATGAAAGTTGGTCGACACCTCTCTTCTTTTTGTTTGCAGAGATAATATTACTTTTGTGGTAAAGAAACTTTGGGACTATACCTGGCCAGACATTTCATATTGCATAAGTAGAAACCATGTCTAAAGATTGGTCATTTGTGCTTGGTTCTCTCTGCAAAATCTTTGTCCATTTCTACTTCCACACTATGGGCGACTTTCAGATTTTGATTTTACTTGCTGGAGCCGCTGTACGTTTTTGCGTTTGTAGTCAGGGTCATCCTTCGTAGATGGAGGCTTTGATTCTCTTCGACTCCTCAACTTGGAAGATAATTCTATAGCTGACTGGGAGGAAATTGTGAAGCTTTCACAGCTTAGAAGGTGAGTAAGGAGTCCTAGAAATCATCCCAGTTTTCTTTTTCCTACTTTTTATTAAAAGTTCTACAACTCGTTTCCCAATTCAGCTTGGAGCAGATACATTTGAACAAGAACAAGTTGAAGCAGATATTTTACCCTGGCAATGATTCAATCAGCAGAACGCTGAATGAATATGACATTCAAAATGAAAGCTTTAAGCCATTCCAAAATTTACGTTGTCTTCTTCTGGGTACTAATTAAAACTTGTTCACAAGTTGTGTATACCTTATCGTGGCTATCCAGCCTATTTTTATGTTAAAGCTATCTTGGTTTCTGTTTTAGGGGGGAACTGCATTGAAGATCTGGAATCTCTTGACTCACTGAACTATTTCCCTAAGCTGGTGGTAAGCATTTCTTTCGGGACAATGTGTGCTGCTTTTTTTCATTTTCTTTGGTTAGCAAGAAGGTGCAGAACTTTTTGGCTGATAAAAAAGGAAACTGTAGTTATGAGACGGGAATTTTGAATCATGAGATTAGTGAATTAAACATAGGGCCAAACCCAGTGTTTTTACATTTGACTGCTGAATGACCAGTTAAGCAACTGTTTTTTGATTGAACTGGTAGGATCGGCTGAACCATTGATTTGCATCTCTTTTCTCGAAGGTGACAATAAAATGTAGAATGTTTTGATTGATAATGTTTACTGCCTGGGACTTTTATTTCTTTTGTTTTGGGTTGAACAAACTTTCTTTCTTTGCTCTTTTCATCTTTATTATCATTGTGAAAGCTAATATATCGATCAAATTAGAGAACCTCATTTGAGATTAGTGGTTCCCAGACAGCAAGTAGGCTAATGCTTGTATGGGCAAATGAGCCATTGCTGATGGGCGAAACTAAAATGCACTAGGACTCACCCTTCTGTGGCTCTCAGGATAAAACTTGTGCATAATATACTCGAAGGTAGATGCAAAGATGAAGGCAGAGGTGAAAAATAAGATTGCTTCCAAAACCCAAGATAGCTTGTCAGAAGAAGATGAAGAAACGTATACAAAATAAAGAGCCATGTAATCTGTGTTTTGAAAACCTTGTCCATAACAAGCCTAGAGTAGAACATGCAAGAATATTACGTGGCAAGCCTTATTGCCCAACATTTTGCAAGCCCTATTGATTTAGAAGGGCATTTATTAATAAAGCGAACTATCGAACCAATCATATTACTGGTCCAGAAGCTGAAGCTTTAACTCATTGAAAAACCCAAACAACTTTTTGGCCAATGACAGATACTTTTATGATACTAAACAAAAAATTTACTATTTAAGCTGGGGAGAATATGCTGATTGACAAGATAGATATGGGAATTCCCTATTGTCATTGAAAGAAAAATATAACACCAAAGTTAAAACTACTAAACTGTGGAGAATTGAACTGTCCAAAGCATGTAAAGGATGAAATATATAAGAATATACATATTTCCTTATGAAGGAGACCCTGTATCCAAATGTTGGATGCTATTTTTGATGGTTCATTATGTCCTTAATTTAGAAATTTGGCAAGTTTGCTTAACCAAACATAATACTCATGTCCGAGTTTGAGTTACAAAGTGTGCCTTTATTCAGAAAATTGTTGTTGATTAGATCACATTGTTCTTGAAGAGTAGTTTTAATGTTATTTGAGAGTTTGTGTTACTAGTAGGTGTACTTTACAAACTTTCTCAGCGTATCAACTTTAGCAAAGTGAAAATGTTTGCTTCTGTTGGCTCTACAGAGTTATTCCCCAATATGGGCATGGAGTGGTTGTACAGAAATTTCATTTTATGGGGAATCATGTGTGTCTGCTGCTGTTCAGTCAATGAGAAGGTGACTCCATGGCTATGGGGATTAAGAATCTGTGCTGACTGTTAATGATTGTTCAATCATTTGCTTTAACCCTTAAGGATAGCCAGTTGCCTTCCCATTACAGATCATAAAGCATGACAACTAAAAATACTGTACCTTTTCTCATATTAAGATTTGACATTTGTATGTTTTTTATTGCTTGTCCTCTTTCCTCCTAGGACATTAGGCTTTCTGAAAATCCAGTCGCTGATCCTGCTAAAGGGGGTGTCCCAAGATTTGCCTTGGTTGCTCGTTTAGCAAGAGTTGAAGTACTAAATGGGAGTGAGGTGAATTTCATCTACAGTTTTACTTTTCACTTCTTCAGATGAATTTCATCTACTGTTTTACTTTTCACTTCTTCAGATGTAAATGAACCTTATGTGCTGTCCATGTACCTTTCAGGTCAGCACTCGAGAGAGGAAGGAGTCTGAGATAAGGCACGTTCTTTTAAACTCTATCACTTTACCACTTTTGTCTAGTGCTGGAGGAAAAGCATGCTTTTTAATGAATTTTTTGTGATATCGGGGGGATTGACTTGTAATATCTTGACCAGTTATGAGGTTTTATAACTGTCCTTATTGACATTTTAGTGGGCTTGATTAGAGGTGTTTGTATATGATGAATAGATCTAATTTGTACTTGAATTTCACTGGCCACAATTGTTGCGTTTAAGAATAAGTGAAGGGATGAGACAGGGTGGCAGTTAATCACTCTAGATGTTGTCTTCTGGTCCTTGCAGGTATGTTCGCCTTGTTATGTCCAGGCACAGTGACAACCCAGAGGAAATGAAGCGTCTCCATCCCAGGTACTTGAAATGGATGGATGGATGGTATGAAGTGGATTGTTGTTGAATGTTGGTGTTTTTGGTACTGTAACATGATAATTAAAAGCCTAGATGTAAGAATGGTTTAACTAAGATGATGATATGTGGTTTCCCCCACCTTTGGTGATATGGATCACTACCAGTGGCTTCACGGGTCATTTTCATAATCTTAATTTATGGCCTGATCTGCATTTGTGATTGTATATGTGTGATTGGATGGCATCTGATTCTCACATACATTTGGGGGAGTGGCAAATATAATGTGGGTTGAATTATAGCTTCCACATATGCCTTTTCCAACTGAAAGAAGCAAAATGCATGTACACTTCTCCGTGGGCAAATCTCATTATACAACCTAGATCTTGGACAATTTCACCACTCTTTATATCCTTGAATAGGTTTAAACTCTGCAACATGTGAAGCTAGGGTGAGCATTAGCCAAGCCTCACTTTTTTGACATGTCTCCGGCCACTTTTCTAATTGGACCCTTACGACTGCACCTTTTCTTGTTGAATTGATTTTTGAACTTGTTTATGACTTTATTAGAGTGTTTCTGGAATAAATAATTCATTTCTAAATTTATTTTTATATTATATATTATTATTTTTAATAAAAATGGGCCATTTCAGGCGTGAGCATAGGCCCAAAGGCCTGGACTAGCCTGAACAAAAAAAAAAAAAAAAAGTAGGCCAAAATCCTGGCCCAGGCTTATTTGGGCCTAAAAAATCGGTCCGGGCTGGGCAGGCCAGTCCAAATTTTCGGGCTCATGGTCTTTTTGCTCAACCTTAGAAGCTGATACTTTCACCAACGTGACAAAATTCAGATTTAGAGCCAATATATCATCATCTTTCTGCTTATGTGGTTGATGATTAAATGTGGAGTCAAAACCAATTCCAGATTTATGGAGCTTAAGGATTTTCATGGAATAGAAGACGAAAGGCCATCAATTGCATCAGCAGGACCCAAGAAAATGTCTTCAGGACTCATATGTAATGATGCTATATCTCTCTCCTTATGTGCTGTTTCATTAGTCATATCACACTGATTTAAATTCCTTGGCAGCAATCACTTTGAAATGCATTGCAGCATCCATGGGTGAGAAGCCCTTACAAACAAAGAAATTGCCAGCCACCACCACGGTTATGTTCCTGAACTTTCCATAACCATGTCTTTAATTTGAAGTTCTTTCTAAACTCTGCGATTCATCTGATTCAGGTAGGAAAGCTGAAGCTTCTCTGTGAAAGCATTTTTAATATGAAGTCTACCAGGCCAAAGTTATATCTACAAGAAGAGGTTCGGCTTCATCACTGGACATGCTTTTTTCTTAAACCTGTGAATGGCCTCATTCCTTCTCTTTTAAATCTTTAACTTCAGCTGAGGAACACTTGGGCAAAGAGGATGTTCAGTATTGATATATACTTAGATTATGATGACTGTTTTACATCTTCCTGATCTAGTTAGTTTATAGTGATGAAAAGAAACTTCTTATTTTTTCAATTTGAAAACCCAATCTGAGATCTGTTGATCGGTTAAGTTCCTTAACACTCACTCCCAAGGTAGAATTTTGAAGAAAATGGTACATAAGCTCAGAAATATTACATGCAAAGTCAAAACATTTTAGACACTCTACTTTATGTGTGGACGGCACTGGTAATTCACCCATTTGTGCTTCTTATATAAGACATGGCAGGACACTTGATAGTGACCTAACATCCAAAGTGAAGGGGAAATTGAAGTGTGAGTTCAGCAGGAACTCCATCTACGCATAATCCAGGAGTATATTGCGTGATTTTAGTTGCCACTCTAAAATGTTGAATGGGACCAGTGCTCATATGAGCATTGTGGGCACATTTTACCCTTCTTTTCTTTTGAAAGAGATTTATCCTACATGCAGTTGCATGAAATTGTAAATAACTACAGCAAATAGGATAATCATCGGTTCAAATTTATGCTGGAGAAAAAAGGGTTGCTATTCCTGTCATTATTTTAATTTGGCTCTTGTTCAAGAGTGCCCTGGGGATGGCAGTGTTAATCATACTTTATAACGTAGCTGTGCTGTCAGTAAGAAGGAAGCTGGCGCCTAACTCCAATGTACTGATTACATCTAACACGAGGATGACAGTGTTCTGGAAATAACAAATTTTCTTTATTTGGATGTTTGTTAGCAAAATCTGTTTGATTCTAAGGTTCATATCCATTTTGGCCTTTTTTTCCATCTGAAGTCAGTTTACAAGTTTTTGTTATGTTCACGACTTCAGAAGCCTCTCAGCATATTGATTCAAGTGCTTTCAATCTTTGATGATATAGGGATCACCTCTACCGATGTTGCTTGATGATGATATGTCATCCCTAGTGGACCTCGGAATAGACAGTTCTTCAATTATTCTCATAGATGAAGAGAGCTAGTCGAAGCTGTGGGGGATGGCTGGGTCCTTTCACTGGCATGGGCGAGGGGCATGGTAATGTTGGACATCCAACTCCACAAGATTCATCTTTTCTGGCGATTCATGTTTCCCAACATATGTTCTTGGCTGTCATTTATGCTGATCATTGGTGCGATACTCGGATAATTAGTTTGAGATACTTATTATGCCATGTAAAACTGGAAATGTATCTGCAAGGTTTTGAAGCTCTAGATCATTTTTCTTCATTTTTCATCTATCTGAAGGGATTGGTTAGCATGAATCTGACAGTGTAGTCGACGTGTCAAGTCAAGCACAATAACCCCATGACTGGGTGCTCTAAATTTCTTATCGACACTGATCAGTGTGTGATTTTCTCAGAAATTTGATTTCTGGCGTGGTTGACCCCTCATCCCAGACTGTTCAGGAAACACTTTGCCAGGGATCGCAGGGGCTGAACAGGTTCTAGGGTTTGGGATGCTTTGAAGCCAAGAAACAGTCATGTCGGAGGGTAAACGAAACTAGCTTACTTTTGCGCTGTTCACCTCTGCTCAAACTCAACCGAGCTTTTGTCGAGCCTTGTTGGTTGGAGTTCCAGCTGGGGTGGCGGCAATAGTGTTAAAGGTCGGTCCAGGATGAATGGCCAAGTTTCAGCTTTTAGCTGTGCAATCCGAGCCATCGGCTGCCTGCCTAGTACCCCACTGCACGTCGTGGGCTATTTGCTGTGTCGCTGATGGATCCTCTGACCAAATCTCTTCGTTGACATTGAACCAGCAAAAACCGAAGCCACATTTGTGATTGGTGTCCGAGAAAATTTCCAATGTTTATTATCAGTGTCACCATTGAAAGGAGTGTTATTGAAATTCAGTTTAATTATTGATTGGATTATAGCGCCTTAAATTTAATTAGTCCAAATTGAATTGGCCATGGCGACGCCAATTTTTTCTCCACGACATAATGCCAGCTTCAACTTGCTAGGATCATGTCAAGAAACTTGATCGTATAAAATTACAATTTCGAGGGGCGTTTTCAGAAGAAATTGGTGATTCGGTCTAATTTTGAAATCTAACATCAAAATTTAAGGTGCACTTTTTGAGATTTAAAAGTAATCGAGGCTATGAGCATCGCAAACAAGAATTTATGTATAGGGGCATCGTAAGATTATTAATTTTTTTTTGGGGGGGGGGGGGGGGGGGATTATATAAAATGTCATAAACCTATTATAATTATGTCAATCGGTTCTAAACTTTTTTCGTTTTTAATTTAGTTCTAAATCTTTTGCAATTGTGCCATTTTAATCCATCTAACTAAATTTGACCAGCTGACATTGACATGGGCAATAGCCGCCTAGAAAATACTATGGTTGATAACTTTTTCTTTCAAATATTTTATTTATTTTTTTGCTTTTTCTTTAGTTTTTTTTTTTCCCACTTCTTTCTTCCTCTGATTAGTCGTTGATCTTGCCTTGCCATTGACTAGCAAGGGAAGCTCGCCCAAGCACTAGCAAGGCGAGACTTCATCGAATATGGCGAAGGCTCGCCTCGCTAATGGCTAAGCAAGTTCACCCTCGGCCAATGACGGTGCAGTCAAGCCTTGCCAGGGGTAGGTGAGTTTGCCCTCACCCTTGCCAAATTCAACAAGGACTTGCCTCACTAGCGGCTGGGTGGGGTCGACCACACCCGTCCCTAACAGGGCAAGCCTTGTTGTCGCTAGGCGAGATCGGCCTTGCCCATCCGCTAGTGAGGCAAGCCTTTGTGCGATCTAATGAGGGCTCACCTTGCCAGTGGCTCAGCGAGCTCAACCTCACCTAGCAACAGACAAGGACTCCCCTCGCCAGGGGCAGGAGCAGCCGAGGTCACCTTCGCCCTTGCTAGCCAATGTCAAGGCGAGACCGGCAATTGGCCAGAAGAAATAAGAAGAGAAAAAATTCAAAATTTCAAAATTTCAAAAAAAATTAAAAATTGCCCACTCAAGATTTGCTAGACCACTAGTGTCGGCATGTCAAATTTGATCACATAGACTCAACTGACACGGTTGCCAAATATTTATTATTGAATTGACAAAAAAAAGTTTATAATTGAATTGCCACAATTGTAATAAGTTTAGGATTTTTTTGGTAATTTTCCAATTATTCGGTGTATGTCAATAGCAATTCATGTTTTTTGTGAAGCAAAAAAATTAATAAGTTGAAAAAAAGAAGAAATTCTTATCTTGATCGTCTCTACATTGTTGGCCAGGAATGAGAAATATATTCACTAATAACTAAACATGCCTTACTATTTTTGTTAACGATGAAGATTTTTATTATCTTTTTTTTTTTCCGAAGTAAGCTAGGAAATTTTTTTCCAATTATTGGTAATTACAAGTGCACCTCCAAAAAAGGAAGAAAAGGGACAAGATTTTCCATAAACTACTACTTGTTTCTTAGGAAGCATCAATACTCTCTAAGAGTCTTCGTATTGTGTCGAACACTTCGACACGTATCCGACACTCTCTAACAGTTTTCAACACTTGGTCAATGGGTGTGATAAACTCTCTCGACACTTTCCGATATGCAAGTTCAGAATTTTGACACGCAAATGGTCAATTTTAAAAATTTCAACAAATATGGGTCAAAATGTAAGTTTGTATAATAATAATAATAATAATAATAATAATAATAATAATAATAATAATAATAATAGAGGAGGAAAGAATAAAATCATAATCTAGTCTTCTTTTTCTTTTGACTCTCACTTTCTTTGATACACGATTCATCTCCCAAGTTTTTTTTTTTATTCTAACACGCTCTGACGTGCGAGTCCAAAATATGGATTTTTTTCTCCAAATCTTATGGATTATTAGAATGTAGTTGAATTTGTCATATTAAAATAATAAATGATATCGACAAATAATGGATTAATATTTTTAATGGAAATTCATTCTAAACTTTTTTATTATTTTATTTATTTGTGAATTCAAATCAATTTAAAATAATCATAAAAAATAATTTATCATGTATATATAACTTGTTCCGATGTATCAGAATTCTCTATTTCTTAATAAATGACGTGTCGGTGTGTCATGTCATGTCGTATATCAATATCGATGCTACTTAGCTTTTTTCTTTATTATTTGGGTCATTTGCTACTTGAGGGAACCATAAATTTAATATGACTGGGCTTGTCATCCGAAAGACTAGAAACTCAAAAGCCATCATAAAATAGCAGAGAAAATATTCAGATGGTTGGCTCTGCAAAAGCACCCTTTATGCATATATGGAAGTTACACTCATCGATTACAATCAAATGAACTTTGCTTTAAAGAATCTTGATTCAAAAGCATCCCAAGTTACCAAGATAAGAAGCTTTTCTATAGTAACATGGCATAAGAACAAACGAATCTTCACGGCAATTCGCTTAGGTTTACATTCAATAGTCCCAAATCACGAGGAAGAAAGCCGAAAAGTTGGAAACTTGAGAAAAGAAAAATTTCTGCAGATAAAAAGCTCTCCGTGATAAAAGAATCTCTTCTACGACGTTTGCCCATCCCCACTTGACGATTAGAAGCATTTTCTGTGAACAATTGATGGCCCTGATTCATCATACTCCGCCTTTGCGATCCACATCTGCACTCAGAGAAAAAAAAAAGAGGATGTGATATACTTGCTGTCTCAGTGAGTGTAACTAGAGGTGCCTCAAGGTTAATCCAAATTTAAATACAGTAGAGAAAGTCAACCACAATTTCAGATTCTCAAACCTTCATGTGATTCCTCTTATATAGCAAGTTACTGTCATTATGGTTTGCAGACCTGTTATTGACTGAACTATGCTTTCCACAAGTGCAATCGTACATTGGCCGATAAATGCATCTCTCCTCATATATGCACATTGAAAGAGCATGGATAAGTGAGGTTCATTACCTGCTGGAAGGTGCTGAGGGATGCCAAAATGGAACCTCCGATCCAAACACTGTACTTTCTCTCAGGGGGTGCCACCACTTTGATCTTCATGCTACTAGGAGCCAGTGCAGTAATTTCTTTGCTCATTCTATCAGCAATGCCAGGAAACATAGTAGAGCCTCCACTGAGAACTATATTGCCATAAAGATCCTTTCTGATATCTACGTCACACTTCATGATAGAGTTGTATGTTGTTTCATGGATGCCAGCAGATTCCATGCCTATCATGGATGGTTGGAAGAGCACCTCAGGACAACGGAACCGTTCAGCTCCAATGGTGATGACCTGTCCATCAGGTAGCTCATAGCTCTTCTCAACAGCTGAACTTGTCTTTGCAGTTTCCAACTCCTGTTCATAGTCAAGAGCAATATAAGCTAATTTCTCCTTCATGTCCCTCACAATTTCCCGTTCAGCAGTGGTAGTGAAAGAATAGCCACGCTCAGTCAAAATTTTCATAAGGGCATCCGTCAAATCACGGCCTGCGAGGTCGAGACGCAAGATGGCATGTGGGAGGGCATAGCCTTCGTAAATGGGAACAGTGTGACTCACACCATCTCCAGAGTCCAGAACAATACCTGGATAGAGAAAGGTACAAACATGAAACTCAATTTCCAGACACCCATACCACATTGGAATGTAATGATGATGCATGAGTTATGACTACCCTTCCCCAGTGACAGACACTGTTTTAGTTTCACAACAGTGGCAGTATAAAATTGTCTGATACGATAACTTCAGATACACTCTGTCCCAATACATTGGAAACATTATTTGGAGCTGCCATTGACCAGAAAGATGGCTATATGTCACTCATGCAACTGCTGGCTGCACAAATTTTGTATTGAATATCCACAGGACATTAATTCCTAGATTTAGACAATGCATGAAATGATGGATGCTCTGTACGTGTGCCCCATGTGCATTCTATATATTGATGCAAACATAACTTTCATTGAGTTCAACCAAATTTAGTGTCTATCTTCAATCCTCAAACAGAACAATTTTCCATAACATGAGGTTCCTAGAGATATTTTGTTCCCAAATGACATGGTTCCTCGTGCATCAATTACGCATGATAAACACACAGGCAGAAACTCGTAAAATTGCTTACCAGTTGTACGACCACTGGCATACAGTGAAAGGACAGCCTGAATGGCCACATACATGGCAGGAGTGTTGAATGTCTCAAACATTATTTGAGTCATCTTCTCTCGATTGGCCTTAGGATTGAGAGGTGCTTCTGTTAGCAAGACAGGATGCTCTTCTGGGGCCACACGGAGCTCATTGTAGAATGTGTGATGCCAAATCTTCTCCATGTCATCCCAGTTGCTAACGATACCATGTTCAATTGGATATTTCAATGTCAAAATACCTCTCTTTGATTGAGCCTCATCCCCAACATAAGCATCCTTTTGTCCCATACCAACCATAACACCTGTATGGCGAGGTCGACCTACTATGCTAGGGAATACTGCCCTAGGAGCATCATCTCCCGCAAACCCAGCCTAAATTCATAATTGTGAATCAGTCGAGAGCAACTTGAGGTTATAAGAAATTTTCATTTTCTAATAATAGCATCTAAGCCAATTAGCGTCGCAAGTGACGGAAATCACAGAATTCATTAGCTTCAGTAAAGGAAATAAAATGCTCAGTTGACCACCATCATTCTTATCGCAGCAAGGGAGGATTATATCATGGCGCTTAATTTACGGTGTTTCATTGAAATTTACTCTTGAGCAATTACCTTGACCATCCCGGTACCATTGTCGCATACGAGAGGCTGGATATCCTCGGAATCTGCCATCTTCTAAACTGCTGCAGAATTGCCCAATATCATGTCAAATGCAATTCAAAATAGGAAAAATTCACGAAAATAAGATCAAATAGGGAGCTAAAAAAAAAAATTATTTGTTGTCGCCTTTTAGTTATTTCCTTCTTGGAGAACAAAGTGCCTTATAAATATTTCTGTTGACAACCTCGTCAATCAGAAACAGATATGCTTTGAGGCATTGGCAAATCCACATGAGACATATGCAGAGCACACGATGGCAAAGCAAATCTCCAGAGAACAAAAATCTCGGAAACTCCAACAAGGATCCAATGGAGAAGCAACGCGATCGCACCGAGCAGCTCATGCTTCAAACCACTCGACGCAAGTTTCAAATGAAACGCGGACCGACGACAACAAGAAGCCAGCTCGTCGAATCGATCCACATTCGCGAGTGGAGAAAATCACGGAAGGCATCGACATGCAGAACGCAAAGAGGCGAAAAACGACCGCGGAAATGCGACGGAAACCGGCCTAGCACACGCGATCGATACAATGCCAACACGAACGGCGAGCATCGAGGTGCTTGAAAAGCCGTTCCGGATCTCGCAAACATCGAAACGAGCGCGATCAGAATCTGCTCTCTCTCTCTCTCTCTTTCTCACAGGCACAAAACGGACAAAATCTGAAATCATCGCGTGACGAACGCGCGAATCAGCGGGCAATCGCAACGTTCCTCGAATCGAGCGGGGATCGTGATTACCTCGGCGAAACGACGATCTCCGACTTCCGATCTCCGATCTTCGTGTCTCTCTCTCTCTCTCTCGCTGGCTGGCTGGCTGGCTTGGGGGGAGAGCTTGAGACCTGAGGAGAGCGGTTACGCGCTCTGTTTGTTTTAAAAAGGGCGCAGAAAGAGGGGAGGAAGGGGGGCCCGGGGACTGATCCAGAGCGAACGTTCCGAAATCTCGCTGTGTCTGTCGATCCCAGCCGTCCGTTCCCAAGCCCCCTCCTCCCTACCATGATCGTTGGACCCCACTACGACCCTGGTGACAAACAGCTGTCTCGCTTTCGGTCGCCCCCCCCGACGCTGCGAAAAGACCGATTTGCCCCCTTCCTCTTTGGCAAATTAAAATTGGATTTTTTTTTTCCAGAAATTTTCGGACTAGTTTCGGATACAAGCTGCTTTGGAAATGCCTAATAATTACCTTTTTCTAGAAAGTTAAAATATTAACATTTTATCCTCAACCTTTTATGAGTGTAACGCGTTTATTCTAATCATTTTTCTTGCGATACCAAAAATCCTAAATTATAATCGCGTGACACATTTACATTGAGTATAAGTTTAGGTATAAATTTAGGATTTTTGGTGTTACAAAAAAATAAATTAAATGTCATAATAGTTATGTGTATGATTTTTAGTGGTTTTTTTTCCCTTTTAAAAGTAGTGTATACTATATGAAATCCATGTAATATCAATAAAATAATGCATCGCGACAATATCCAATTATAACGTGCACTCGATAATTTATCTACGTGAGATACATAGTTTCACAGTACAGAAAATCACTGACTATAAATTGATTTTATTTGCTTATCCGACCATAAAATGCTCTCTCTAAATAATTTTTTTCAATAATGATTAAGCCATCATCGGGGTTAGGGCATAGATGTAATTAGAAAGGGAGACGAGGGCTCAAATTCGTCTTGGAAAAAGTTCTCCTGAATAAAAGGCGAGAGGGGGTTGGGTGGGAGTAATAATAATACGTCGCAAAAAAATAAATTAGAAGGAAAAAAAAAAGGAAAAGAAAGGAAAAGAAGGGGGAAAAGATTTTTTTCCAACTCATCCTCGGTTTGCAACCGTCCCAACGATCACGTTGGCGGGTCCGATCTGGTGCGCTCGCATCCACGGCACACCTGTCTGCTCCCGCTGCTTTCTCGGCTCCGAGACCGAGTCTTCCGTTGACCGACGACGGGGAAGCGGTCGAAGGTCGCCTCATCGTGCGGTGGGCGGAGAGGGAAGGGAAGAGAGGGTGGCGTGCGACTATCGAGCCGACGAATCGCGGCGTGCCACGTCTGCCGCGTGGGGGGCCCCCCCGGAAAGTTGGGAAAAGGAGAAAAAAGGACGGGGACAGATGGGAGAGGCATAAAGTGCACGGTTGGCAATTTGTTCGATTTTTACTCGATTTATCGTATCTTACGGTGCGTTTCATATTTATGATATAAGATATTAGTTTGAATAATTTCGTTGGGTCTTATGAAAAAAGATTTCGATCAATTATATGTATCTCGATCCAACGTGGGTGCAAATCTTAGGCAAAATTTGTTTCCTAATTCTAACCCATGAAATATTTTTAGTTGATCTTGTCAAGGCAATAGAGTTGAAATAACTTTTTATTTGAGTTCATCAAGTATGAGCATAAACATTCATGCGAATATCTAGACGAAATGAATCACTAGTCCTATAGAGTCGACTAGTGATTTAGGAACGAATGTTAGCTGGCAAATTAAGCACATAACATTGCTTTTAAAAGAATTACTGAACATTGCTATAAAATAAAGTCATTGACTTGAATATATTGCGTATTTTTATTGTCCACAATAAATAAAAAAATTTCGAAAACAATTACTCTTGGGTCTAAAATTGAGATGTGATCAATTGGGATTGGAATCCACAAGTAACATGTATCTAAAATCTATAACAATTTAAGTATTCATTTTGGATTCAGCGAATTTTTTATTTTTGAGAAAGTTAGCTTGGTATCTATTGATTGGCCCAAGTAACATCGGCTAACTTTGAGTGCATCAATATCATTTGAACCAACACGGTACGTATCGTGCATGACATTAGTAATGTTAGTGCATGATTAGTGAAAAAAATGTGCAGTGCAAATTATTTTTCCCTAAGCCGTAGCGGCTTTTTTTTTTTAAAGATGAAATCATCCGTCAAAAATAAAAAGAAAGAGAACCAGAAATAATCAATTTTTCAAGTACTTGCTCCTTTCGAAATTAAAGTACACTCAGTTTGGTATACTAATGATTGTATGCACTATACACTTTAGAGGTGGAGCATCTTCAAACTCAAAAGAGGCATTTTTTTGGTGTAAAATCTGTTATGAATTATTGCTATGATGGTGAAGTCAACTAAAGAATGGCCAAACCAACCTCAGCATCCTATGATATTTTTAAACATATTTCTCTGCTGATTCTATCTAATTATATATCGTTAAAAGCTTCAAATCGAGAGGGCGTGGCATTTCATTACTTGCTGCACGGCATGGCTTTACTGCGCAGTGTGATTGAGATTAAGATGCCACATATATTATGTGCCTTAATGTTTTGTGTTGAAAAAGCTATTGTATTTCGACGATTTTTTCTAAAGTTATGCGTATTAGACTCTCTTTTTATTAGGACTTCTTTTTCAGTTAAAATCATAAAAAAATCCAAATCGATACACCTGTAATAAATTTATTTTAAATTAATTTTTTGACCACAAAACATCCCAGACTAGTATATCTATGATAAAATTATTATTCGTTAACTTCTATTAAATTTTACCATTAAATTATTGAATTGGATGATGCGTGGTAATTTTTTTTGTTGGTAAATTATTTTTTAGACCGTAACACATGGCGTTGACTATACAAATTTGTGATTTTTCATACTATTAATCTAATTTACTGAAAACTAACGAATGATATTTATTATAAATATATTAGTTTTGGGTGTTTTATAGTAAAAAAAATTAGAGGCTCCTCTGCTTGCTCCGGCTGGTAGAGACCTTGTTATATTAGTCTGGAGGTTTGCTTCCTCTGGTGAACCTCTTGAATCCTACCGAAGGTTTTCTTCTCCTTCCCTCTCCATTTGAAGTTTGAGGTTGCCTACTGCTCGCCCGATCACCCTGCACTCACCGCAATCGCCTTGTTCGCACTCGGGCCAAGGGGTTGTTGTTGCTGCTTCAAGCTTCCTGGTAAAGGTTGATGGCTCCTTCGCACCCATTCCCTCATGTTTTAGCCGTTGTTGGTTGGCCGGTAGATTCAAAGTTGCCTCTCCTTCCTCCGACCGATTCGGTTCTGTTCCTATCGGGCTGCTTTGTCTAGCTTGGTGGAGCTGTTTTGGATTATGGTGGTGATTGGTGGACTCCCTAGCACCTCCCTTCATCCCGATTAGCTTCTCTCCTAGTATTGCTTCTATAATGGCTATACTATAGAGGGGGTTTGGGCTGAATTTGTGTGCTATTGAGGTCCTTAATGGCATCCTCATCTGTCGGGATGGGCATACTCTAAAGTCCATTGGCTAGATGCAAACGCGTTTGATTTGATTTTTTGGGCTACTTTGGCAAGATGCAATTGCATCTCCAAAGGATTCTAAGGGCTCTTAGTCCAAAGTAAGTCTAGAGGTCATTTAAGAACTTGCATTTTCGAAATGCAAATTCCGGTTACTGTTCATCTTCTTTAGTAGAGAAGCCGATTGGAGGCCGACGACAGCTGGCCAAGGGGTCGTGTGTCACGGCGATCGCCGCTTGAGGGTCGCCCGACCCCAGCGACCGTTGCCGGATCTCAGGCTACGCTTGGGTCGCGCGACCTCAGGCGATCGTCGCCGGGGTCGAGCAACCCAAGCGGCTGTCGCGCTGGGGTCGCCCGACCTAGCAATCATTTGGGGGCCAAATCTAGCCATCCGGCCGCCATATCCGATGATCCGATGTCGGACTTCAAAAAAGAAAATACAATTTTTTTTTTGTTTTTTTTTAATTTAATAAAAGTCATTTACAAATACAAATTTACTGAATGGTATTTTGGTAGAAGTTGTTTTTCAATACAAATTTTACCAAACGTTATTTGCATTTTGGAAATCTCGATTTATTCAAAGGTATTCTGAAAAGCCGAACCAAACAGCCCTAAGATGCCACACATATAACGTGTCTTAATGTTTCGTTTTGAAAAAGCTATTGTATTCCATCGATTTTTTCTAAAGTGATTCATATTAAACTCTTTTTTTGTTAGGACTTCTTTTTCAGTTAATATCACCAAAAATTCCAAATCAATACACATGTGATAAATTTACTTTAAATTAATTTTTTGATCACAAAAAATTCCGAACTAGTACATTTATGATTTGTGGTATCTTAGAATTTCATGACAACCTCTAGATGTGCTATGAGCCATGGATAGGTGATGGAAGTACCATCAAATTATGTTGTAGCTATTTGATCCATGATTTGCAATAAGTTTAAGGCCAAACTTTTAATGGATAATTATTTGATGGAAAGAATTGCATTCTTGGCTGTGTTTTATAAGTGGAAATTTATTTATTTATGATGCAAAGTTTTATGGCCAAGTGAATAAGTGTAATTAGGTATTTATATAAGTAGGAAATTAAGGTGGATTATTAGGAATGATGATGGGCTGGATATTTAAGGACCAAACCAGCCCATAGCCCCACCATTCAACCGGCCCAAGAAGCCCAAAGGAGGAAGGGCTGCCATCGACCAAGGAAGAGGAGGGACGGATGGAGAGACCCGGCCCAAAAGGAAGGCCCATCATGTGCATGGCAAGATTAACAAGTGGCAAGAGAAGCTTGCCAAGTGTCTTTCCCTTAGAGCCAAGTGGCATTTGCCATGCAAACCAAATGATTGCAAATGATGAAGGGGAAAGAAAGAGAGGAGGGGCGGATAGAGAGAGAGAGAGAGAGAGTGAAATCGAGAGAGAGAGAGCGAGCGTGCGAGAGAAGAGGAGGAAGAAGGAGGCCGTTGCTACCGATCGTCTGCCTAGTTGCCGCCGTTGAGCCGCTTTGCCCCGCCGTGTGCTTGCTGTGTTTTTGCTTGGATTAGAGGCAAGTATAGTCCATTGATCTATCCTTTTCTTGCTGTGTTTTGTGTGTGATGAATGGTAAATTTCGGATGTGGATGAAGTGTGAAATTTCGAAGTTATAGGAGTTGTGTTCTAGCCTAATATTTTGTTTCTGGAAAAACAGTCCGACCTTTGATGATTTCGTGAGTTGCATGTGATGTTCTAGTTGGAATCTGACTTCGACTTCTTGATAAAAGTTGTAAAGGATTTCTTGGAGAATAACATATCAAAATTTGAAAGAAAAGGGACAATTATAGGTCGATGAAACTATTTTTCTTTGATGAAGCTAGATCTGGAAATTGTGATGATGATCTATTGTGATTCTGTGAATTTCGTGCAATTATCTAGTTCGAATTTGATCTCGTGTTCTTGATGAGAGTTGTAGACGACATCTTCAGGAGTAACATACTAAAATTTGAGGATAAATGGACAAGTAATGATTAGGGAAAATAATTTTCTTTGAAAAGTCTTGGCCTTTTTGCTGTACCGACTTAAGACGTCCAACTATTCACCATATAAAACGATAAAGCTGAGTCACTTTTATTTACATAAACGTGATGGACATCTCGGGTCGGTACATAAAAAAGGCCAAGGCTTTTAACTATGCTCGGCTAACTCAAAAGAACACGACCCTGCGTTTGACATATACACCCATCCATCATCTAGTGCCAGCTAACCAAAAAGTATCGTCCTCCACCAGCCGTACGCTCAATCACAGCCAACCTGGTGTGTCAGTCGGAGGTGGCGGTAGCATCCCTAGCATCACTCCATCACGCTGGACATGAACAGACAAAAACTCCTAGGTAACAGGGCCATCAGCAAGACCCATATCGTATATCACTAAGACACGGACTCGGACAAACACCAGACCAAGTACACTAACACAGGAATGCTCCATGCACTTCACCTCAATATCATATGGCAATCCATAATAAGTACCACGCGCGACTGGTGGCAAATGCATCTTTTAATTTGAAATGTTAGTCCCCAAAGGGGTGAGTACAACCACTTGGCAGTAAAGATCCACCAAACTACACAATGCAATAAGCAAGACAACCAATATATCACGAGTAAAGCACATATCATTCATGCTATCAAGCATACATCAACATGCATTCGTGCATATATTACCATGCAGTCTTGCATATCTTGCCATGCCATCGTGCATATACCACCATGTAGTCGTGCATATCTTACAATGCCATCATGCATATATTACCATGATTCATATCATCAATGCTATCAAGCATACATCACCATAAGATCCATTCATGCCTTCATGATCGCATTCTCAATATCAAATAGCATCAATTCACTTTTATAAGCAGATAATGCATCATGCCATTGCACATGATTCAATTTCAATTCTTATATTTCACAATGATCTCATCATATTTCTTCCAAGGACCAATGTTTGCATCCCACAATTTATCTCTTGTACCCAACCTGGCGTTGCGAGGAGCCTCCGGCACACACCTCAAGGCATCTCATATCCCAACTAGCATCATGGGGAATTCCCCCCAGCACACACCTCCAGGGTTTCCAGCACACACCTTTGGGCATCCCAACACTCCCGGGGTATCGCCGGCTCACACCTCCGACGGTCTCATTATTATCACGATATATAATTTCATATATGTCTCATTTTTATCATGGCATTTGATGTAACAATATCATAGATCTAAACCATCTTTTGATGTCACATGATATGCCAAACATCACCATGTATGCAGCATATATATAACCACTAAAGACATCATATTTCGTAGGGCAGTCCATTTATTCTTGAAAATACAACAAATTTCGGATAAAGCGGGAATGCACTTCTTTAATAAAAATTATGGAAAAATTAGTAAACAATTTCACTAAATTCTAAAAATTTAACATGATGTAAAAAAAGATCCGGAGGAAGATATTTCATGAACACTATATCAAGAAAGTTTTACATCAATCACATAAATCCATACATCACAAAGAAAAGAAATCCCAATATCATTTTTGCACAGTTTTGGAAATAATTTCGATTAAACCTTTAAATGAACTCCGAAAATTCTGAAATTTTAATATGTTTTAATTCTTTATGGATTAAAAGTTATAATTTTTATAACTCTTCCTATCTCTTTGTTCACTGTCCAGATTTATCATTTTCAATGAAAATTGTTTTCCCCGATCATTACTTGTCCGTTTATCCTCAAATTTTAGTATGTTGCTTCTCAATATGTTATCTACAACTCTTATCAAGAACACGAGATTAAATTCGGACTAGATAATTACACAAAATTCACAGAATCACAATAGATCATCATAACAGTTTCTAGATCTAGCTTCATAAAAGAAAAATGGTTTCATCGACCTATACTTGCCTGTTTCCTTTCAAATTTTGATATGTTATTCTCCAAGAAGTTCTTTACAACTTTCATCAAGAAGTCGAAGTTAAATTCCAACTATAACATTGCATGCAACTCACAACATCATCAAAGGTTGGACTATTTTTCCGGAAACAGAATACTAGGCTAGGACACAAGTCTTATAGCTTCTAAATTTCACATTTCATCCACATCCGAAATTCACCATTCATCACACACAAAACACAGCAAGCGAATGACAGGGCAAAGCGGCTCAACGGCGGCGACTAGGTGGACGATCGGCAGCAACTGCCTCCTTCTTCCTCCTCTTCTCTCGCATGCTCGCTCTCCCTCTCTCGATTTCACTCTCTTTCTCTCATATGGTCACTCTCTCTCTCTATCCGGCCCTCCTCTCTTTCTTTCCCCTTCATCATTTGCAATCATTTGGTTTGCATGGCAAATGCGATTTGGCTCTAAGGGAAAGACACTTGGCAAGCTTCTCTTGCCACTTGGGGATTTACATGCAAGCTGATGGGCCTTCCTTTGGGCGGGGCCTCTCAGTCCATCCATCTCTTCTCTTAGTCGACGGCAGCTCCTTTCCTTTGGGCTTCGCGGGCCACACCTAAATGGCCGAATGGTGGGGCTATGGGCTGGTCTTGTCCTAAGAAAATCAACCCATTATTCTCTAATTTTTCCCATATTATGAATCAATAAAATCCAATCTATAAATCACATGGCCAAGAATATAATTCTTTCCATCTAATAATTATCCATTAAAAGCTTGGCCTTAACCTATTGCAAATCATGGATCAAATAGTTACAACATAACTTAATGGTACTTCCATCACCTATCCATGGCTAATAGCACATCTAGAGGTTGTCATGAAATTTTAGGATGCTATAATTCTCCCCTCCTTAGAGAATTTCGTCCTCGAAATTAGACATTTCCTATGTCTTTTCATTAACTTTCGTTAAATTTTGCCGTTAAATTTTGTCATTAGATTATTGAGTTGGATGATGCATGGTAATTTTTTTGTTGGCAAATTATTTTTTAGTTAGTAATACATAGCAGTTGGTTCTACAAATTTGATATTAATCCAATTTACTAAAAACTAACAAATATTATTGATCATAAATGTATTAGTTTGGGGAATTTAATGGTTAAAAAATTAGTTTTGCGTAAATTTATCATAGATATACTGATTTGAGATTTTTTATTGTCAAAAAATTAGTTTAAGGTAAATTTGTCATATTGTACTAGTTTCGGATTTTTCGTAATATTAACCTTTTCTCTGTTTCTATTTTTCAAACATATTTCTTGTGTTGATTTTGCTAGTATAAAATATGAAAACTATCAATGCAAGGCTTAGTTTGTTTCATATAAAGTAAATAATTTGGAATTCTTTTTCCTAAAATGATAGCTTATACCACTAAATATAATTAGTCAATAAAAAATAATCTCATGATCAACAACAATTTCCGCTCCAATAATGTCATAAACGATAAAAAACTAGTTCATTCATTTTTATGAGTGATATAATCAATTATTTTTAAGAAAATATTTTCAATAATACTTATTTTCTGTGAGTTTTTCTAGAGTGATTCGAATCAGACTCTTTTTGTTAGGATTTCTTCTTCTTTTTTTTTCCTGAACTTATTTCATGGGCTGTTTTTGCTAGTATCAAACATGGAAACTATCAATATAAGACTCCTTTTGTTTCCCTAAAAATGAATAATTCTGATAATTTTTTTAAAAAATGATCATTGACTTAAAAACATTTTGTCATCCACATGAAAATATTTAGACATGAAAGATTATCGATAATAAAATTATTTTTCCTCAAGAAATTATTTCAAATGATACAAATGATTATTTATAAAAAAATATTTTATAAATTATTGATTTTTAGGAAAACAAATGCAATTTAAAAACCTTAAAGAAAAAGATATCTTTTGTCAATTAACGTCCTTCTTTTTCCTCCCTTCTTCTCGGGCTCGAGCGCAGCCGCAGCGAGGCCCTGACTGACCCGTCGTCGGCTCACAAGCACGAAGCTAATCTTCCCCACTCGGTGGCCGCGGCTTCAGGGCAGAAATGTTTCATCTTTGAATTGTCTGAACGATCGATCGATCCTGGCCTAAATGAATAACGCCGCAAAAGCAGCAGCTCTCATCAACGCTCGGGCACCTTGCCACCATGTCCGAGCCGCCTTCTTTCATTCCACCCCTGTCCTCGAACGCAAAAGACGCACTCACTGGGAGCCCGTGAGTTTTTTTCATCCCTTTAAGAAAACAATTCTTTATACGGGTTCTGCTCATATTCTTTCGTATTCCTCTGTTGGGTCTTCTTGATTGGCACTGAAATAGGAGAGCAGAGATTCGATGAAGTTGCGGGTTCCTGTTTAGTGTGGTCTTCGGGTGGGTATTGGGTTATTTGGGGAAATGTGATTAAAGGGTTCATCTTTAAGTTGCATGCGATTTGGGAAATTTCAGCTGGAATTGGGTTTATGGGATTTCGTTTGGTTTTTCTGATTGTTTAGGATGTGGTCCGCAGCAGTTCCTGAGGTTCTAATACTTCTATTTGCCATTGTCGGATGAAAGAACCATTTTTCCCCTCTTGGAAAATCTGGGTGTCCAATGGATGAGGGTAGAAGTTGAAATCGATAGAATTTGAGACAGTTTGGCTGAATAATGTTTACCGTGAGGTTTTTTAGTAGGATAAGGGAATACCGGAGGATCCTGCTAGTTCATTTGTGTGATTCTGTATGCCATTAGTTTGAGAAGATTTTCAGTCATTCTGTTCCATAGTTTTTTTGGCTAACAGGTTATTTGGTCATTCTGTTCCTTACTGGATTTTAATAGCTAACTTTTTCAGTTTGCTTCTTGCCAATTTAGATGACCCTTTAGGGATGATGAGGTCTTCTTCCTTGTGACACCGTGGGTGGTCGAACTTAAACTGAATGATCGACTTCAATTATATGTGCAGAGATCTAACCAATATTCAAGAAGGTTCAGAAGATTGCATGCGAAGCAAACATTGCTAAGGAATGTAGATGCTTATGCTGATTTGATGTTCCAGGTTTGTTTCAATTGTACTTTATGACTATCTAGCAATTCGTGAAGCCATTCTGCGTGGTGTGAATTTGTTTCCACTTTCTTTTATTGAACTTCTTGATCAATCTAACAAGTTACAACCACTCGCTCAGGTTGAATAAAGGCATTGCTCTTTCACCTGATTCATTGGGTCTGTGGCCTTTGAAAGCAGAACATTATGCTAGGTCTTGATAGAAATTCTGTACTTGGCTTTTCCCCTTTCTTGCACCTCTCTGTTGTTTATGTTTGTCCCTTTTATTTGGGATGAAATTCTTGTGAGTAGTGGAGTGAAAATCCTTGTGATGTGAAGTTTGACATTGTTAATGAGAAGCTTTAGACTTTGCTTGCCATCTTTTAGATGTTATCAGTTCAGATGAGTTTTTCCTTTTTGTACATCTATATTTGGATAATAGGCCTTAGATGTTCCTTTGCCTCGGGTAATTTATGTTTTAACACTGTCAACTTCAGTCAGAGCTATGTAGCTGAGCTCTTTCATATTAAGTAGATTGTGAAATCTTGCATTTCGGAGACCTATAAAAAAAGTCAACACTTTGCACGACTGAAAAGGATTTTTTCTTATTCCTTTCTAACCTTAATTAGCTGGCTAAGTCAGAAGTATGCTTTAAAAAAAACTCCTCCTTTTACTTGTGTAAGCATATGGAGCTGGTTGGAACAAAACTTGCCTAAGGAATATTCAGTCTATTTTAACTTTAGCTAGCTGTATAAGTTAGAAGTATGTTTCTGAAAGTTATCCTAATACATGATTAAACAAATGGAACTTGTGGGAGCAATACTTACCATTTTTATTTTCTGATTTACAGAACAGGCATATGAGTTTCAGCTGAATCTCCTCAATCATTCACAATGTGGTAGTTTCTAACATTAAGTGATTTTTACATGGTGTCTTCATTTGGTTGTCTTCAGAGGTGGCAAGATGAGGCTGGTGAAGATGACCCGTTCCTCGGTAGGGACTCCTCATGGTTTAAGCATTACTGGACAAAGGGCCCGAGGAGTGATAGGAGCAGAAGAAATGGACCTCAACATTGGGGTAGAGGTAAGAAAGCACAAAATTTCTATATGCAGTGAATGATGTCTATTTGTAGCAGTAGCACATGTGGTGAAAATAATCCTTGTTCTGGGGCCTTTCGCTTTTATAATGTTACTGAAGTGAGTGTTTGGGTGAATTAGATCTGAATAGTTAAAGCGTGCTCCATAAGGCTTTTAAGATATCAGAAGTTGGATTTAAAGTTGTATGTTGATAGGGAAAAGCTGTTGGTTATCTTACTGTCCAACTAGTTGTTAATAATCTTTTGTGGTGTTGTATTCAATAGGTTATATGATCTTTGTCTGGACAAAAATTCCAGTCAATTTTCGTACTTTGTCCCATTTGTCAGTCAATATCTCGTATTCTTAGGAAAATCCTCATGCATCTCTTAAATAAGATGGTATACACTCGTCAATTTCATATATAAACAACTCTCAAGCTTGTAGACGGTAGATTTCTCTATTTGTCATGTTGCTGTTGTACTCTTTTCAGGAGGTTTCCAATTCTGTGAAGAAGATTATGATGCTGATACAATTTTCAAGTCTGCCTTTGGTGGGAATAGATTCTACTTCCGGTCATTTCTTAATGATGATCCCCACTGGTGGGAAACAACGCGAGCTACTCGAATAGAAATGGGAGATATGAGAAGTGGAGATTTTCCAGCTATGATGATTATGACTCCTCATCAGAGTCTGGGGATTTCGAGGCAGAATCTTCTAATAGAACGGCCCTTGGTTTGAGTGCCTCAGGTCCTTTAAAGCTTGAAGATGTCAAGAATGCGTGAGTCTTCACTGAGATCTGTTTCTTTCAAATGCTTTACTTTGTCATGTTTCAAGATCTGAGCATGTTGGAGCGTGTTTTCCATGTCTCTGATTTTGACTCTTTGCTGACAATTCCAGATATCGAGCTTGTGCATTGAAATGGCATCCTGATCGTCACAATGGCTCTTCCAAGGTAAAATGAGATTTCCAAACTTAATTTCAGGAAATGTTTTAATTTGGAGTATGCAGTGGAGAGGCATCATGTGGCATCCATTTATACGGTTTTAGTGAAACTTGGAGAACTGACCTGCTAAGACCTTTGTGGTATCATTTAAACTTTTAAGAAAGGCATATTGTGGAAGGCCTTGGTAGTTGCTTGCTACTGTTGAAATATCATTAGTCTATGAGGTTCGTTTTAGCCTGTATGAACCTCCTCCACTTTATAGCTTAAGGTTTTGGGTTGAATTTTTAAACATACAATCATAGCCAAGTCTCAGTTTATCACGTCCATTTAATTAAAAAGATAAACGTATCCTTTTAATTATATTTTTTCAAGCATGGTTATGGTCTGTCTTATTTCCTGAGCATCAATTCCACGCGTTTTTGCGTCATCTAGTTTATAGTGAGCAGCGGTGTTAAAAGCATCCAACATTGCTTGTCCACGAGTTTCTTCTGACTCTTGTATTCACGTAGTCTAGATGCTAGCTCCACCTAATAACTTGAACTTTTTTGGTTGGGGCTTTCTAATCCTTCATATTCTGGATATCTTCTAGAATATCTATTGGCTGTGAAAAATTCTATTCAATTTCGTGAAATTTTGTTTTTATCCCTTCATTTCAGGCTGTTGCTGAGGAGAAGTTCAAGCTTTGTAGTGCAGCATATCAGTCTCTATGTGATAAGCTGGCTGTGAACTGAGGATGCATTAGATGGTTCTTCAGATTCTGGACCCTGGAAGCATTAGAATCCATGGTAGATGCGAGGAACGTGTGTTACATGCTAGCAACTACGCAAAATATGTTGGTCCTCATCCGTCTTTATAATTCTCATTGCATAAATCTTGAGAAGAGGTGTCGGTGCTGCCCGGTTTTGATGCCTCAGCTAGTGTATTCTGGAAATGAGCAACCAGTGGCAGCCGAGGCTTTGCTATTTTTGATGTAATCACCATCAGTTTCGCAAACATTAGGAACTAATTAGCTTTTCCTTCTCATTCTTTATTGGCTAGTATCTAGCATAAAATAGGACTAATTTGTCACAACAGTCTGGCATAGATTGGCGAAATTATAAGGTTTCATGAATCTAATGATTTCTCAGACATTTCTCAGGTGGCTTAAAACCCTGGTTTCGGTCAGCGAGTTTATGGAATTTCCAGTGCCGGATCAGTTGACAAGAACCGGTCCAGGCAATCTGGGGCAGCTATCAGGTCAGTCTGTAAATGTGACTTGAGGATCACATTAGCTCGCAAGGAAATAACCGGGTGCCGATGGAAAGATCAAGCCCGGCCGTATGATATCTGGATGGCGTCACTGACCGGCACTTGAATTTCAGGAGCCTTCTCTCGTCAACAGTTTGGGTGCTCAGTGATAAGCCAGTCTAGGGTACAAGAGCATCTGAAAGAAGGAAGAGCAACGGTCTGTACGATGGGCTACCTACTCTCATTTTTTACCTGAACATTTTATTTTTGTCTCCTGGAGAATCACCACCTTCAAATTCGGCCCTAGTGAGCTTTCTATCCAAATGTTGCCGCTAGAGATGTGACGTGGCAATAACACGTGTACGGTGATCCCCCCTATTCGTCTAGAGTCAAACCAATCGATGTTTTCGAAAACAAGTGGTTCGAACTAAATGTGTAAAGATAACTTTATTCGGTAAGAGTAATTTCATGGTAATTTAACGACAAATTTGGTTTATGAAAATAAATTATCAATGTCGACACAACACTCAATTGATTTCGAATCAAAGTTAAAAAAAGGGGCCATCGACAATGTGAGAAAAACCATTTTGAATTTTGCCGTCAATCGTACGAAAATATTTGGATTGAGCACGAATTTTAGAATCCAATTGTAATCTTGTTTAAAGCTTTTATTTTTGGAACTGATTCCGAGTACTAAACTTAATTTACTGGGGTAAACAAAAACGGGTATACAGTTGCTGACGTCAGTATAGCGACTCCATGGTTATGCCGTTCCCTCCGGGATTACCAACAACCGAAAACGGACGCGAAACTCTAGCCGAGCCGACTCGCGCGATTCTCAGGACGAACCGAAGACCAAAGATTCCCGCGGGACTCCTCCATTGGCTCCTTCCGATTTCGTTTCGATTTCCGGCATTTTATCCCTTGCCGAATCGGAAATCGTCCGGCCGGAGCTCGAAGATCGGAATCGTCCTCTCTCTCCCGGCGCGGATAGTGGCGGGGAGCGATGCTGCTCAAGGCGATGCAGGCCGCCCTGGGTCCTTGGCGGAGGCCCTGCTCCTCCTCCTCCTCCTCCTCCGCCCTCTCCCTCTCCGGCCCCTCTCTCCGAAGACGGCGCGGCTCGCAGCAGCAGCAGCATCGTCCTCCGCCGCTCCGGCTCGCCGTCTCCCCGGCGGCGGCGTTCCCGGCCCGGAGGAGGCATTGCGGCTCCGGGACGGCCCGCGTGCGCGCCGCCGCTGCCGCTCCCCCTCCCGGGCCGAGGTCGGACACGGCGCACTCCGCGGCGCCCGTCGTCGCGGTTCAGACATCCGTAAGTCGTCATCCTCAGTCTCGCGGTTCATTTGTGTAGTGCGCCGGCGTTCGTGGCGGGGTTTCGGGCTGATATCCGTGTCTTTTGGTTTGGAAATGATTGGGGATAGCAATTCTTGATTGTGAGGAAGTTGGAGGCTTGGGTTATCGTGTGATTTTGGAGCGAGGTTCAAGTGCGTTGCGCTTTTCGATTATGATGCGGATAGCGTATCTTTAGGTGTATCATCGAGTATTACTCTTGCAGTTAAACTTTTAATCCCTTCTTTTCACCTCGAATTGGATGATTTGGCTTGTGGCTGGTCAGTATGTACAGCAGCCACTGGTGGGAATTTCATGAATTGCATGTGTGGACACTACCAGATACTGTAGAGGAGAGAAACTAGAATGTGGAGAATTATGTTCAAAACTTACCTACATTTACACGTTTAATGTTTAAAGTTCTTGATTTATTGTGATTATTTCTCTAGAATGTACACCATGGCATTCAGTAATAGGACGGGCAGGAGTGACCCTAGTTGGAAAGAAGAATGTAAGTTGTGATTGGAAATATTCGTAGGTTTGTGAAGGAATTGAAATTGAGTCGGTCCTTGACCGACTGATATTTCACTTTACCACCTGGTTGGATGGGGTAGAATGATGGTCCTTTCAATCTAACTTCTAAGTATCTCTCTTTCTCAGTTCCATGAGAAGATGAAGAGAGTATGAAAGGAGATGTCTTGCTTGCCTTTAAGACCTGTCATTAAACTGCTTTTGCCTACTCATTTGAGTGCAGGGAATTGTAAAAAAGATCAATTTCTGCCAATGGTGTGGTGGACCAACTAAGCATGAAATACCTGATGGAGAGGAGAAGATGAGAGCTATTTGCACTCTCTGCGGAAAAATTGCTTACCAGAATCCAAAGATGGTAGAGATGTCCTATTTGTGTTACTTCAAAATTTGATTGTTCTATTTAACTCGTGTGCTCAAACCAAGTAAATCTTTTCTGTTCCTAATATTTTCTGAGTCTTACTCTTGAATAAAATAGAAGTTTAAAGTAGAATCCTATACATTAAACCTTTCTCTCAGTAAAACATAGAGATGCTATTCTTGTATTTGGCAGAGGTAAGAGTGGTTGTTAACTTCTGGAACTGATATTTTAGGTTGTAGGTTGCCTCATTGAGCATGATAACAAGGTCCTACTATGCAAGAGGAACATCGAACCTTCCAACGGTCTATGGTGTGTATTCATATCAATGAGTTTGGGCTGTTGAAGCTTTGCCTTTTAATCATCTTCTGCTGAGGGAAAAGAAAATGTTAAGGCATTTGAGGAAACAAATTGTTCATGTAGTACTGATCTTCATTCTTAACTCCTGTTCACACATACTGTTGGATAGGACTCTTCCTGCTGGTTACATGGAAATTGGGGAGTCAGCTGCGGAAGGGGCGATCAGAGAAACTTGGGAAGAAGCATGTGCAGAAGTGGAGGTTCTTTCACCTTTTGCTCAGCTGGACATACCTCGTATTGGTCAAGTGAGGAAAATCCATATCTCTATCTATCTCCTTAATTATGTGTGTTGCCTACAAACTTTGAAGCATATGCTCTTTTGTGTGGGCAGACCTATGTAATTTTCTTAGCTAAGCTGCGGAATCCTCACTTCTCACCTGGTCCTGAATCATCAGATTGCCAGCTCTTTGCCCTTGATGATATACCTTTTGATTCCTTGGCATTTTCATCCATCTTGGTCACCTTGAAATTGGTAAAAGTCTTGACTATGATGCTATGATGTAGTATATCCTATATTGATGATCTCCAATGATGTCAATATATTTAAAACACATATTCTTGATTGCAGTATGTTCAAGATGTTAAGAATGGAAGGCCAAGGTTCCACTATGGTACCATCAATAAAAGGTATTTGCCTTAATGCAACTGCTTTCAGTTCTAAGCACTATGTGAAGTATTTTTGGTTTCTTATTATTTTCTGTATGTGTAAGAAGTTTTTAAAGCCAGTTCAATGTATCATGGCAGGCCTGGATCGAGCCCTTCTGATATTCGTGCCTATACTCTGGACTATCATCTGCAGTCCTGATCAAAGCTGTGATGGTTCTTCATATCTTTGGTGAGGATAATCTTGTGGAACTAATTACTGAATAGTAGTTGTATAGTTTAATCTTGGTGATAGTATCTCTTAAAAGGTCTGGAAGTTAAAACTTCATTTGTGATTTCATCTATTATGTTATTTATGGTTGGATATAGCCCATTCAGTTGGTGTTTTGTGGAACGACGAGTTTTAGTGGTCAGAAAAAGGAGAGAAATAATTTCTGTTTCATATTCTTCGATGGCTCTCAATAATAGATACAAGGGGTAATGACGCCACAAATCTCTGAAACTTTACTCACTGTTCAATGTGGTTCTGAAGTTTTTTCTTTGTTCAATGTAGTCCATGAACCTTTCAGAATTGTGCTCCTTCTGTTAACTCTAGTGCCAAGTCATGCACTTCTTTGCTAATGTGGCAGTCCATATCAGCAATGAAGGGATCCAAGAAGTAACATAAACTGCCCCATGTTTTTTGTATCCAAATCAGCAGAAAATACCTCTCTTTTTTTCCTTTCTTCTTCTTCTTCTTGAGGTGATGGAGCACACATGTACATGATGGGATGATGTGTGGTGAAGGATGTGTGCAAGTGCAGATGGTGATGGTGGAGTACTGTGGGGAAGTGGGAAGGAAGGAGGAATTAGGGAAAAGAAGAAAAAGAAAGGAAAACAAGGAAAAAATATTTCTGATGTACTTCTTGTGGGCCCTTCAATGGGGGAGATGAAAGCATTTGGATCTGTCGATTGGACAGATCAGATGTAAATTTGGACACTTAAAGGTCAATTAACAACATTTAACACCACATCAGTAATTATTAGTAGTCTACTTAACGCAAGGATGACATTGCATTGATCTTGAAAAGTGTAATGTTTACATTGGAAAAAAGTTCAGGCACAATATTGAGCAATGAGAAATGGTTCAGAGACCCGTGGTGTTGTTGCCTCTATATGCAAACACTCTAGTGGGTTAATAGAGCAAGTAAGAAGCCTGTGATTTTGCCCGTCAAAAATGTGAGGTTTGATGTTCGATTTAAGTTCACCGTAATCTTTTGGGTCTAGATCAGGCGGAAAAAGTTAATTTTTAGTCTTATTTTTTTGACATGGATGTTATGTGGTATTGAGGAGGATGATTCGATTTGGTATGTGAAAGCTTAGGCTGGACATGACTTGACTAGGATAAAAGAAAACAGAGAAATGTTGTTGCATGTGCTCTTTTCAATATAGTGCCTGTTTTTGTTCATCATGCTTGGGATGAGTGTTCATTTGTTTATCTGTCTGTTGTTTCAGTATTGGTGTCACAGTCTTGAACTACCGCAATGAAAAATATGCATCAGTCGGACACGGGTCTCATCTTTAGTTGTCTCCCTGCTAGTGTGCAGTGGAGAAGTTTCAGAGAATTCAAATGGAGGGATGCTTACTTGCCCAGCAAAAAATCCCCTGATTGCAATTGCTTTAACTGGAGCCTACTCTGCGTTCAATGAGGGAATATCGTTATTGGGATGGCCGTTTGAAATCAACAAGAACTTTTGCAAGTCTAAAGAAGAAAAGAGAAAGTCTCTATCCGTTTCTGTTTCGGCGCGTAAGAGCAAGGAAACTGACGATACTGTCAAGCTTGTATTTCTGTGTCACATCGATCGTGGAACTGCAAGTGGAGTGAGAAATAGATACTCCTGCTTACTTGTCGCTCGGTTTACAGAATTTTAGTAGTAAAACCAGGAATTTCCACTGAACAACCAAAGATCCTTATTCTTTTGTAGATCTCCTCTGGTTGGAGCCACTTTTCTTGTCAGGGTTAATAATATTTTGCTCTGTCAAATTGCTCATGCGAACTACTGTAGTTTCTTGCATTTATTATCAAATAGCCTATGGAAAAGGAGGCTGTTCTTTTGGTTTTTCCCGTGCTCAGAATATATTATGGTACTAACGGAATGCAAGCGGCAGCCGCTCACCTTGGCAATGGATGTTCTGTTGGTTGACTGTGATGTCTACTAAGCAACAGATTGTAGAGGGTCGAAACAGTTGGTGGCAGTCTTATAATGTAATAGCTGGGTTTCAATGTTTGCACTCAGCGCCTTGTCACGCTGGAGTCCACACTAAAGTAACCTTATTGCTAGACCTGATGTCATTCCTTCTAAAAACACAAAATGCTCTTGCTTATTCCCTTTTCTTTGTGCTTGGCTTGAGCAGGGCGTTCTATTATCAATAAAAGAAAACTAACTTCATTATGCCCGTGGGGAGTTTACCCGCCGCAACCAGCATAAGCAAGGACATCTCAGAAATAAAGGAAAAAAGAAGAAAAACCTCTAGTATGCAAATATCTTGAATATACTATAAGATGATTCAGATTCAGGCACTAAATTGGCAAAGAAGGGCTGATGAAAAGCACAGATTTGCAGGTTCTACCCCTTTGCGAAATTATCTCCCGCGAACTTCTGTTATGGGAGTCATTTGGCCTTTGGCAATGGAGCACTCCAAGTCCTCTCTAAAAGATGGAGGCATTGACGGCCAGATGAAAGCTTGCCTTTCCAGCGGCACAATCGGCGGAGCTTCTTCCCCAGTAAGCACCTGCAACACGCTTCTCATTGAGGGCCTACAGTTCGGATTCGGGTGGCAACAGGCCAACCCTAGAACAAACATGTCCTCCATTTCTCCGTCTCCAAAGTCTCCGCCCATCGGCTGCACTCAAGATCCTTCCCCTCCCATGCAATTCCCATACCCAGGACACAATGATCGCCCGGTTTTCTTCCACAGAAAACTTCAAGCATGAGGATGCCAAATTCGTAGATGTCTGTTTCCATGGTTGCCCTTCCCCGGGTTCCGGCAATTTCTTTCGTTGAGTGGTGCGTCTGTTCAGTCTGTTCGATGGTGCACACCAGCCCAAAGTCCCCGAGCAGAGCATTGAACCCCAAATCCAACATGATGTTGCTTACTTTGACATCCCGGTGAAGCACCTTCTTCTCGCAACCATTGCGGAGATAATCAAGTGCTTTAGCTACTCCATATATTATGTTGTACCTTCTCTGCCAATTCAGGGTTGGTCCACTAGCTATGAAGTTCTCATGACAGTATATGTACTTGTCTAGGCTACCATTCGGCATGTACTCATACTTGAGGAGGAGCTCGTGGCTCTCGTAGCACCATCCAATTAGTTTCACTAGATTCCCGTGGTGGAGGATGCCAATGGTCGTGATTTTGGCTAGGAATTCTTGCTTGCCTTGACGTGAATCCTCAGAAACTCTTTTACCATTATGTGCCCTTTATAAACAGTTCCAAAGCTCCCCTGTACTAGCTTGTTCTTGAAGTTGCCTGTTGCTTTCTTGAGATCCTTGAACCGGAACTTCTGTGGAGCTGTGGATGAACCCACGGTCTGATCTTCTATTGTCGGGTAAGTGCCTTCCAATAGACCCTTTTGTCTGTTCTTATCCTATTCAGGAGATAAATTAGAGCACACAGCCCAAGTACAGTTGGAACTGCAACCCAAACCCACAACAGTTTAGGATCTTTGTCCGAGCTTGTTTCTTTATTTTAGTCAGTATCTTCATCTAAGTTTGAACCCTCAAAGAGTCATGACCTTATGTAGTTCAACTCTGTGTAGTTGCTTCAGAGAATCCTAGGAACACATCCTGCGGGAGATACTCGGAAAGATTGGGAGGGACAGAAATAATTGGATTTTTCATGTTTTCTCCTATTTCATTGCTCAAGAAGACAGACAACGGGATATTCTTCCCGTCTGATAGGAAACATTAATAAGGGTAAAATAGTCATAAGAGGGTTACTAGGGTTACTCATATATATTCTTGTAATCCTTTTTTGATTAAGTGAATACAATACGTAAAATACTCTCTCCTTCAACATGGTAGCAGAGCGTGGTTAAAACTTCAAGAGAGTGATCCCACCACCACCACAGCCCGGCGGTGGAGGCCATCGCTAGATCCAGACCCTCCGCCGCAGCATGCTTCTCTTCTAGACAGCTGAGGAGAAAGAACGCCTACATCGTTGTTCGGTCATCGTCCCTAGATCCAGATCTATCTACTGGTTTTCTAAGATTTGGACAGAACTACTGCCCAGCGTCAATCGCCGAAGCCCATCCAGCAAAATTGGTTTGTGTTCAGCCTTCTTTCTTGATGACGGGATTGAAAACCGATTACACGATTTGGTCTTTGTTTGTCTTGCGATCTAGATTCTGTGTTTTTCATATATCCCGAGGATTTTGGAAGCCTTCGGTTTTGCAAGGGTTTCGTTAAGTTCTACAAGGGTTTCGCCCCGAAAAAAAAATCGAAAAAAAAAATTCGACCCGAACTGAGGGCATCAGAAGTTGTTTTCTAGTATACTTATATGGATTCTCGTTGAAGTATATTGCTTCTTGAAGTGTTGGTTGGTATGATTTAATGGCCTCTTAGTGAAGTACATTGACTCGGTGGTGAATCGATTGAACCCTTATTTCTGTTTGTTGTTTTGTGGCTAATTGCACAACTGGAGTGAAGTGTTTGATTATTGTGTCATTCTTTGATTATTGTGTCATTCTTATTGGGTTAAGTCAATTATTGTGTTCAACCTGTCTGGATAATTGCATTATTGGAGTTCAGTAGATAATTGCATTATTGGAGTTCAGTAGAGTTAATACTTATGGCTTCTACATCATCTACTGGTTTGACGCATTTCCAATTGACATCTGTCAAGTTGGATGGCACTAACTATCCATCATGGTCTAAAACTGTACAAGTTTATCTTACTGCAACTAGACAGCATGATTATCTTACATCCACACTTCCCTCAGATAAGAGTAAAGTAGATGATTGGATTGTTGGAGATGCAGTGATCCGTACATTGTTATGGAATAGTATGGATCCAAAGATTAGCCCTCACTTCATTCAATGTAATTATGCTAAGGAAGTTTGGGATTAATGTGCTCTACTTTATTCTAGCCAAAATAATATGACACGAGTGTGTGACACATGTGAGGCCCCGTTTGATCTTCAGCGTGAGATCGGTCTCTATCTGAATATTATGCTCGTTTCACTACACTTTGCAGACAGCTAGATACTTATCTTCTAGCTTCCAATGATCCGAATGTATTAGTCAAACGTCAAGAGGATCTTCGAGTGATACTATTTCTTAAAGCACTAGGGCCTGAATATTCCTCCCTTCGTTAGCGGATTACGTTTGAAAGCTCCTTCCTACAAATGATGAGGTTTTCTCCCGAGCCTTACGCTCGACACCTACTGACAAGATCTCCACTACAACTTTAGAGACAAGTGCCATGATTTCTCATGGCTCTAGTGGACGTGGAGCTCGTGGTTGTGGTTATCGGGGTCATGAATGTGGGCTTATTCAGAGTGGAAGTCGTGGTGGTCGTGATAGAATTCTTGGTAGCTGTGGCACTCGATATTGTAACCATTGTCAAAGGGCTGGACACACTGAAGCTGACTACTACACGCTTCATCCAAAGCTTCGACCCACAGTTGCTGCATTTGCTGAAGTCGAAGATTCCTCACTAGTTCAATCTGATCCTACTGATGTGCAGGATACAAAAGATTCAGTTACATTGACACATGCGGAATATGAGGCTTGGATTCGCTCCAAACAGGTGATAGGAACTTCAGCTCCCACTGCCACTCTAGTACATAGCTCAAAAGGTAGTTCATCCTGTTTACTTTCTACAAAGGTCGACTCTTGGTTATAGATTCTGAGCTACTCATCATATAGTTGGTAACTCTAAATTGTTGTCTTCATCAAATTCCACACCTCTTGGGGTGTCCAACTTTGTTACATTAGCTGATGGTTCAATTTCCCAAGTTACTGGCACTAGAGATGCCCATTTGAGTTCCTCCCTTTCTTTATCATCCGTCCTTCATCTCAAATCTCCATATAATTTGATTTCTGTTAGTTCATTAACTAAAGAGCTAAATTGTTCCGTAACCTTTTTTACTTCTCATTGTGTTTTTCGGATCTCGGGACCGGACATATGATTGGTGGGGGACATGAATCCAATGGCCTATACTATCTAGACAAGAAGGTGATAGCTGCAATAGCTTTGAAGCACACATCCACTGATGTCTATCGGATGCATTGTCGTGTTGGTCATCCCCCGCCAAACATTCTTCGACGATTGTTTCCAGAGTCTAAGTCTGTGAGTACTTTTGAGTGTGAAGCTTGTTAGTTTAGAAAACACCATAGAGTCTCTTTTTCCTTCTCGCTTTCGAGTTGTGTGTCTAGTCCCTTTGAGTTAGTTCATTCGTATATATGGGGCCCGTGTCGTGTTTCTGATACATCTGATTTCCGGTACTTTGTTACATTTGTGGATGATTTTTCCCAAATGACTTGGTTTTTCCTAATAAAAGATTGTACTGAGATTTTTCATTGCTTTCATCAATTTTATTTTGAAGTGCTAAATCAATAGTATCTCCGATCCAATAATGCCAAAGAGTATCTTGCCGTTGCCTCTGGTTTCAACATTTTCTTGATTCCCATGGCATTATTCATCAAACTTCTTGTTCATGTACACCACAACAAAATGGTGTAGCTGAACGTAAAAATCATCATCTTCTTGACGTTGCTCGTTGTCTTATGTTTCACATGTATCTTCCGAAATTTTTTGGGGTCATGCTATTCTTATAGCCTCGCTTCTTAATTAATCGGCTTCCAACTTCGTTTCTTCGGGGAGACACCCTTCTCTATTTTACATCCAAATCGTCCTCCCTTTGCATTACCTCTAGGTGTCTTTGGCTGTGTTTGTTTCGTCCATTCTTTGAGTCCAGGTCTTGATAAGTTGGCTCCTCGTGCTGATAAATGTGTCTTTGTTGGGTACTCGAACTCGAAGGGCTATAAATGTTACAATCCTATTAGTCGCGAGTGTTTGTATCAACATGTGACATTTTTTGAAAACCAGCCATATTATAGTACTCAAATAGTCTCTACAAAAGGTGTCTCCTAACACCGACAAGTGTGTCTTACCAATTCCTCCACCAATCTCACTTCCTCCGATCATCAACAGGATTTCAATTTGCTAATCAAACTTACCATAGACAAGGAACAACTCCCATTATAGAGGTACGGCCATCACCTGATTCATTTGATCCCTCATCAATTGCTGTGTCATCCCCTGATCTTGATCCTGATCAACCCATTGCTACTCGAAAAGGTACACGATCTTGTGTTGGGCGTCCTGTGGATCGTTATACACTTTATTCTGGTTTGTCCGATTGTCTTCGTACTCGTCATTCTATTAGCAACTTTCTATCTTATGATCGTTTATCTCTTACATTCTCTACTTTTTTCTTGTCTTTGTCATCTATTTTTGTGCCTAGCAATGTTATTGAAGCTCTTGCTCATCCTGGTTGGAGACAAGCCATGAAGGATGAAATGAAAGCACTCATTGAGAATCGCACTTGGAAGCTTACTACCCTTCCTATGGGAAAGCAACCTGTTGGTTGTCGTTGGATTTTCATGGTTAAGGTCCACCCCGATGGCACTATAGATCGATTGAAGGCACGGTTAGTTGCTAAAGGATATACTCAAACATATGATGTTGATTATGATGACACTTTTTCTCCTGTAGCCAAAATTCCATCTGTTTGTGTCTTTATTTTTCTAGCAGCACATTTTGGATGGTTCCTTCATCAATTAGACACCAAAAATGCATTCCTACATGGTGATATGGCTGAAGAGGTATATATGGAGCAACCACCTGGATTTGTTGCTCAAGGAGAGAATCTGGTATGTCATTTACATAAGGCATTGTATGGATTCAAGCAATCTCTTCGTGCTTGGTTTGGTAAGTTTAGTAATGCTATTATCAAGTTTGGATTAAAGCGTTGTCAAGTAGACCATTCAGTCTTCAATTCTGTCTCCTCAATTGGTTGTATTCTTCTAGTGGTATATGTGGATGATATTATCATTATCGTGATGATTCGATGGTATTCAACGACTCAAACAATTTCTGCATACATAGTTTAGTACTAAGGATATGGGACGTTTACGGTATTTCCTAGGTATTGAGGTTGCCTACTCGCATACAGGTATAAATTTAACTTAGAGAAAATATGTTCTTGACATTCTTGATGAGGTTGGACTTGTTGGAGCAAAACCGGTTGATACTCCTATGGAACCCAATGTGAAACTTGATGCAGAAGATGGAGAATTATTACACGACCCATTGAAATATCGGAGAGTAGTTGGTAAGTTGAATTATCTTACCGTCACGAGACCTAATATATCTTTTGCCATTAGTGCTGTAAGCCAATTCATGGGTTCTCCTCGGACTACTCACTTTAGGATGCCGTGCTTTGAATTATCAAATACTTGAAAGAAGCACCAGGTAAATGACTAATTTTCAAGAATTGTGGCCACTTGAATACCACAAGTTTTTCTGATGCGGATTGGGCTGGATGTTCTACTAGTAGAAGATCTACATCGGGTTATTGTGTATTTCTTGGAGGTAATTTAGTTGCTTGGAAGAGTAAGAAACAACATGTGGTTTCTCGATCAAGTGCAGAAGCAGAATATAGAGCAATGACACATATTACTAGTGAATTGCTCTGGTTGAGGATGTTATTATCAGAAATTGGGATGTCAACATCAGAATCATCGATATTATATTGTGGCAATCAATTGGCTATTCATATTGCAAACAATCCCGTCTTCCATGAGTGAACCAAGCACATTGAGGTTGATTGTTACTTTATACGAAAAAATTTTAGAAATGAGAGATCACTCTTCAACATACAAGAACGGAGGATCAGCTTGCAGATATTTTTACCAAGTCTTTACGAGGAAATAGAGTGAATTTTTTATGTAACAAGTTGGGATTGTTTGATATTTACATCCCAACTTGAGGGGGAGTGTTAGGAAACAGCAATAAGGGTAAAATAGTCATAAGAGGGTTACTAGGGTTACTCATATATATATATTCTTGTAATCTTTTTTTGATTAAGTGAATATAATACTTAGAATACTCTCTCCTTCAACACCGTCATACTCCACTCTGGCTGTTATATCGGTAGCTGTCCAAAGATTGTTATATCGGTAGCTGTCCAAAGATTGACACCGTAATAAGCCAGAGGCTTTTGTTTGAGCGAGAAAATACTATTCACGTTCAATCCCACGTGGTTATCTTCACCAGTCTCCTGCATAGCTCTTCCGGCTGTTGAATTCCATGGCTACAACTTGGTTCTGACGGAGTCTGTCTGTGGTCGAGTTGACAATACCGAGCCATTTTCCGTGACTGTTGTCTGGAAGACCCGTTTCTCCAGTTATATGGAAGGCAAGACCTTCTCCACCCTGAACAGTCTGTGGAGTTATATTAAGCACAAAAGTGGAATTGAAAGATGCGATGACTCCTCTGTTGCCTTTTTCTTCCATAGCTTGAATTGGTCTTTGTATAATATGCGGTCGGACAAGTTTGAGATAGAAGCTACAATTACATCTGTTGTCACTTGGAGGGAATTGAGAACTATATAGGAATTATTCCTGATGAAATGGTTCTCATCTGCTTCTACAAAGATGGGGTAATTGAACTTCAAGCACATCGCTTCGATCATAAGTACATGCCACGATGGTAACTACTACCAGCAGTGATTTGATCGAAGGAGTATTGTTCATTCTTTGATGGAAAGAAGAAAGGAAGCTGAAAAAAAAAGGGTTAGGAGTTGCAGATTGAGGAAGCAATTTTGGTGAGCCGGAGATTTTACATGGCCGTTGAAGTTCCTTAGATATTTGAAGTGGTGAAGTCAAGAAAACTTGGGTGGGGGATGACCAGTAATTTTTAGAAGAAGTTTCATGATTTCCTCTATTGAAATAGTAACTTTAATAAATGACTTCAAGCGGACTTAAAACAGTTCTTTTCATGGTTGATGTCAACAAGCAAGCTAGATAAGAACGGAAGGATCTTCCCCGTTCCAAGCTCTGTTCAACTCCTCTGCATTTTCATTATATTTTCCTCTTTGAACTTTCTCTGCACAGATCAGACACTTCGATTTTTCTAAACCTTGTATGGTTATCTGCATATTTTTGTATGTATTTCTGTAGGAAGACCTAGTCAAGTTACTATTATTCTATAAACCCCAATTACAAAGTGACTCTTTGCTAACTTGTTCTATTGTCTATGCTGCTGGGTCAATTTAATATAGTAATTAGCTCCTACAAGGAAGGTAACAAGTTGACTTGAAGACATGGAAAGTTGACTCAGCATCAGATGGAAAAATGTTAAAAAATGAAATGATTTAATATAATAATCCTTGTAAACGTTTTATTTTTAACTCGTAAGATGTTAGTGTTTGTCCGTCGACTCATATAGTCAAAGTGAAATTTATTTGGTGAGGAAATAAGGCATACACAACACTGTCAAACCTGGATGTTCATTGATGATCACAAACAGCTCAAACTGATGTTAGAAGAACCGATCAATAAGCTGCATGTTCATTGGTCAACTGAGTGTCTATTATTTTCTTGACTCACGTCTTTTGGTTCATCTAATAGAAGAGACATATTCTTTAGCCGGTTTCCTTCTGTGCTATACTGCATTCATGAAGAATACACTCTCAATGCCGACATCATCACTCCGAACTAACATGCAGGGAAGGTTGGAGGCATTTCTTTAACGGAGTGACTAACTGATTAGTTGTAGGTGAGTCTATTCATAGTAGATTGGCATTTTCGATACTTAAAAAAGACTGAACACTGAAGAATAGGTCAATATACTAACAAGTCTGGAGGAGGCTTGCAAAATGTTAGGAGATAGAGAATACGGTCAACAATACAAAGTTGATGCTGTTCTGAAGTTTTATTGATTTGTTTCAAATGTCTATCAAGTACTGCAAAAAAATATCATGAGAAAATCAAAAATTAATGTACAGAGCGGTCAAGCCTTGAATACTTTTCCAGATGTGATCAAGAGAACAAGATTTTGCAGTATCCTTTCCTTGACTTCGGATTTGGTTGCTTAAACTAATAAGCGGAACTTCACAATTAAAAGGAAATTACCAAAGTGAAAGATGAAGAAGCATTGAATGAGAAGAAAGGCTGGCTGGAGAGAAGATTCACCTCAAGTGCTAGCATTCGTCTTGCACTTATGAAAAAGTATATGAATAATGTCAATTCTGAGGAGGGCATTGGAAGTATCTGACCATGTTCGTGCTTCACTAGGCTGAGCATCGGTGGACCTTGGACCGGCCCAACCTCGCCAATCTTGGTTCAGTTCCCAAGGGGACCGAGTCGATCTTTGGTCCTAGGATCCTTGGACCTTGCACTGTGCGAGTCGGTCTTCGATCCTAGGAATGCAGGGTTAGTTCAACCTAAACCAACCCTATTAATATATAATATATATTAGATATATTTTAGATTATATATCATATGATTTTACTTGCTCCATTCTCTTCACAATTCAATTTGCCGTGTAAATTAAAAAGCAGAAAGAAATTAAGCCTTAATTCAGCCAAAATAAAAAATAAAAACCCTCTTCACTTCCCTAGGCCTTGTTGCCTTGCCACTCACCTCACGTGTTTGTTTTTATGGTTTGTTACCTTTTGCAAATGTGAAATTTCGTTTGTTACCTTATATTTATGTTCGATATGTAATGATATTCAAAGTTCTTTTTTTTTATTTTGGTCGATAATGATATTCATAGTTTGGTTACTTAATGTCGTATTGTTAATTGATACATAATTTGCAATAATACATTTGTCCTTTCAAGGAATACAAAAACTGAAATAAAAAGTAATTGGTTGGTTTCGAATTGACCCTAGAACTGGACCCAAGCTCAATAGGATCGGTTCTTGGTCCCAATAATTGGGGACCAATACTATACACGTGATCCCAAGGTTAAGTGCTAGATCGACCCAATTCGGATCAAGCTTACTCCTATGCTTCACAGTTGAAAAGAATGGTAGAGCTTGCAAAAAATATGGTATTTTTCTTCAACCTAATGAAGGATACAGAAAAAGAAAACACTGTTTCACCCACCATATGAACTCTATGCTCTTTCATTTGGATTTTTATAGATCATAATTACTACACTTTACAAAGATCTCTCGTCCAAATGATGATTTTGTCATGAACGGTCATAATTTTCCCAAAGACGTCATTTGAGTAATTAGTAGAATGAAAACAAAGTGTTAAGGAACTTTCTGTTTTGCATCTTCAAATGCATCAGGTTGTCCTCATGCTATCTGACTAGGGATCAAATAAGCAGACAAGTAGTCCTGTTCTTCTCCAGAGAAAGCCATGCGGGCACCCCATTGCTGCATCCGCAAAAACTGTGTCGTACTAGTCTTGATTCTGAAGCTCTCTTACGGTGTTTTATGCTTTCTTAAGAATTTGATGAGCAGCTCCAAAAGGGAGCCTTCTCTCTTTTCTTACATACAGATGCAGATTTTCTACATACCAATTGGATATACTCATCTGCTCATAGAAAGTTGAGGACAATGGGTGGCGATCTGAATATTTTTCAACCCCTGGTGTCACTTTCCTAATAGAAAATCTCCAACGTCTGACTTCCCTGGAGCCCCCGGTAGCACTTGAACACGGTTTGACGACTCAAATTAATGGGAAGTGACCAAGAAAAGATGACAGGCTGGAACAATTCTTAGTTGAAGAATTGCCTGGTCTTTGAGAGAAAAGTCGAGTTCTGGACCTGAAGGAACAGCACTAACATTTCCATGATTCATTTGTGTTTAAAAGTTGAATTTTTTCGCAAGTCCTGCATTTCCTGGTTCTATCTACTGCTAAAGGTTGAGGATGCATGTTTGTAGTCTATTTGGAACTACCCTATGCTACAGGGACATAAAATGATGGGATTTTTCTTGTTGATCTTTTAAGGGGACAAAATAATAAATGTTGACGGTAGCAGAGTTATCTTTTATTCATCTTCATTTGCAACCATCCTTTCGGTTCCCTCAGATACTCGAGAACAATCAGAAAAAATTTTCTTTTTGCACTATCGTTTCTCTCTTTTGACATATATTAATCCGCTCATAATTTCGACCGAAAAAAAAAAAAAATCTGCCCATTGATATGGCTAGTAAAAGTACCTAGAGGGGGGTGAATATGTATAAAGAGTAATTTCTCACT